>JAVMKO010000001.1:73307391-73907391 GCA_032164245.1 Sternotherus odoratus | reverse complement strand
GGATGCCTCCATGCTGCTTTAGCATGGTCACCAGTCACGGATGTAGGATTTTACTTCATGTCGCTCTCTCTCTCTCTCTCACTCAAAAAAGCAGGGAGAGGCAAATGGTGGACACTAACAAACACTGCCCTTCATTCAACACTCAGACAAGAAGAGTTAAAATGTGTTGATTTCATTGCTTCGAGGCTAATCTATAGTTCATTAACATTACATATATCAACCTAGTAGTTCTCACTACATGCCATATGCAACAGTAGGTGATACCGATAAGAATACAACATAGTAATAATCCTTTCAAAAAAAGGGATATTAGCACACTAGCCCTGAGCTAGTGTGCTAAAAACAGAAGTGTAGCTGTGGCAGCTTGAGCAGTGGAAGGGGCCATCCATCCCGAGTCGGATTCCGTTTAAGACCATAGGTACATATTCAATACAGACAGAGTATCCTGCCACTCACGTCACTGAAGCTACACTTCTGCAGCTAGTGCAGATATATCTATTTACACTGGAATTTACACTTTCCAGCTCTTTCCACGTGAAACTGTGGAAAATTTAAAATGATACATAAAATTAAACCAGCTTTTAGAGGTAGAGAGGTAAGATATGCAATGGATACATTCCAGCTGAGACTAGATGCTAGAATGACCAGAGAAAGCTTTTTTCTGACATATCTGTCATTGGCAGGGAAATGGACTAGATGATATAATAGAGCAGAACTTTGCACATTTCTAATTTCTAGGATCCTTCACTTATAGTTTACTATGGCTTGAGCTTCAGATGTGGGAAGATGCAATAGCTGAAGTCCACTTAGGCCCTGATTCAGCAAGGACTTAAGCAAGTGATTAACGTTAAATATGTGCTTAAGTGCTTTGCTGAATTGAGTCCTAAGTGGAAAACAGAGAAGCACACACAGGTAACTACACAGAAAGAATTCATTCTAGCTAGTTATGTGTGGATTACTGAGCCTTTTAGAGCAGTATAAACTATAATGAAAAAAGGCAGAGAAAAAAAATCACATGAGAAAAATTAACCGATGTCCCTCTCCTGAGCTCCTTTCTCAAAAACACTGCAGGACTTACAAGTGATCATCTAAAAGTACAGCGACTTAGTTCAGCTAGCATTTCAAAGTGCAGATCCTTTCCCAAATTTATCCCACCTCACCCTTGACTCTCCATTTCTGGTCCTCTTGGCCAAAACAGATCCTATTATCCCAACCTCCTGGAAGAGGAAAATGTGCTGTCTGGTCTCCTCCCCACCAAAGGAATGATCTTTGAGTAAAGAATATGTAGGACGACGGGAGGTGTGCAGATCTATGTTGGGGTCCCTTCATTGGGGTCCTGTCACAGTGTCAGCTGTAGCTGTAAGGACATAAGCAGTCAAGCTGTGGCCTGTACCTGAGTCATGTGACCAAGGATCACAAGAAAGCAGCTTGAAGGTGGGACCTCCTATAAGATGTTCACACAGTGAGGGAGACCTGAAGGGAGTACAGGAAGTTTCTCCTGATATCGAGCAAGGATGGCAAGGTTAAGGGAGCCTGCCAGGATTCAGACACAGCTCCTAGAAGAAAGGCTGTGAGATACTCCAAGCCAAGGGCAGAAGGACTGAAACTCCTTGGGGACTTGGGGGAAGCTGCAGAGAACCCTATAAGTAGGCTGACCATATGTCCCGTTTTGAACGGGACAGTCCCGTTTTTTACATATTTTCTGACCGTCCCGTCTTTTTAATAAAAATATCAAATTTGTCCCGTTTTTCATTAAAAAAACGGGAGGTGGCTTATTTCAGAGACCCACGGCCGGGTCCCGCCTCCTCCCGCAGCCCTTCAGTCCCTTCCCCTCCCCCTCCCCGGCCTGCTCCCCCCTCCCCTCTGCCGCAGCCGCTGCAGAGCCCGCACAGTACGATTGGCTGAGCTGCCCCCATGTGTCGCGCAAGCCGGTTACAGGAAGAGCCCGGCGCAACGGCAGAGTGGAGCTCCTGGCCGGGCAGGGGCTGCCTGGTGCCTCGCTCCCCCCCTCACGTGGAGGAAACACTGAGCCCAGTGTAGGTAGGGGCTGGGGAGGGGGGCTGCTGACCAGGCAGGGGCTGCCTGGTGCCTCGCTCCCCCTGCCCCGCCCCCATGTGGAGGAAACGCGGAGCCCAGCGCAGGTGGTGGCTGGGGAGGAGGGTGCAGCGGCGGGGCCTGCAGGGGTGGGATGAGCTGGGGGGTCATGGGGGAGGTGGGAGGCTGTGGGGGGTGTGGCTGTGTTTTCAGGCTGTTGGGGAGGTCTGGGGGGGTGTATTGGTTGCTAGTGGGGGGCTATGGGGAGAGGTTGTGTAGGGAAGGCTGTGGGGGTGTAAGGGGCTGGGGGGTTGGTAGTGGGATGGTGTTGGGGGGCCTGGAGGTGGTTATGTGAGGGTTGGGTATTGGTGACTTTATGGATATGGGGGGGGGGGGGCGTTGTAGGGTTATATTTGGGGTCTGAAGGGAGTTATAACCCCATCCCGTTTTTGCCATCCCACTGTCCCGTTTTTGTCACAAGGAAATATGGTCAGCCTACCTATAAGTAGGGGATAAAGGATTGCTAGGGCAGCACCTAAATGGAGGGCTGTGGAGAATCCTTCACCGGGATGTAAGTGATGCAGCTGCTGGAAGGAGGACTGTATTCCACTGACTAGGAGAGGAATAGTTTAAATCTAGCAGATTCACAGATACTGTATGTTTCTTTGGGCTTGTCAAAAAAATTCAAACAAAACACTTTCTTATTGGGTTTTGGGGGTTTTGTCAAATTCAAATTTTTCTGTAGGTAAAGATTGAGCCTGGTGAAATGTTCCATTAGGAAAATCAAACTATTTCATTTTGGGTTGACTATAATCTCAGTGTTTGTCTGAGCCGCCACGGTGCTTCATGGGAGTTGTAGTTCTGGATCCTTCAGGCCCTCGTTCTCCCCTATCCTATATTATAAAAGACTAGAAAAGTGTGTGTGAAGCCGTCATGCGCAGTAGAGATGGCCCTAGATGAACGGCATGCTGGGAGGTGTAGCATGCTGGGAGGTGTAGTTCGGCAGCACAACATGGCCGTGGCGCGTGCAGCGCCGAGAGGGAAGCAGGGTCTGGATCAGGGGCTCGGGCAGGAGGGTGGCTGGGCGCAGGAGGTGCGGGCAGGGGGCTCTGGCCGGTCGGGGCGCGGGAAGGGGGCGCTGGGCCGGCGGGGTGGAGGCGCCCGGGCATGGCCCGGCCAGCTGTGCCCAGCAGAGAGTTGAGCGAGGGGGAGGCGGCAGCGAGCCGAGCGAGGGGGAGGGGGGGAGGAGGGGGAGGCTGCAGCGAGCCGAGCGAGGGGGGGGAGGAGGGGGAGGCGGCAGCGAGCCGGGGGAGGGGGAGGGAGGCGGCAGCGAGCCGGGGGAGGGGGAGGCGGCAGCGAGCCGGAGGAGGGGGAGGGGGCTTGGAGTGGAGGGGGCTGAGCGGGGGGGCTGAGCGGGGGGGCTTGGAGTGGGGGGGGGGGCTGAACGGGGGGGCCTGTTACTGTTGGCCCGTGTCCACCGGCTTTTACACTAGTAGGGCTATATTTCTCATGATGCACTGTAGTTTCTCCCTGAGGCTGGTCACCATGGTGTCATATGGAACTCCCATGATGTTAATGATGTCGACAAACTCAATAACAAAAGAAGATTCAGAGTTTCCAAATAAAAATTTTTTGAACTTTTTCTTCTAAGAAATATTAACACCTTTTAAATTTCAATTCTGAATGAAAACAAATGGACAAAAAGACTGGAATTTCTTGTGGTACAGAAATTCCATTTTTTTAAAATCAGCTCTAAAGTTTATTTCCTGTTATGGTAATAAAACAGACAATAAGAGGGAGAACATTATTAAAATGCCTGGGTACATCTGTGTTTGTGTGAGGGGGAAACTGAGGGCAGGGTGACTGTTATGCCTGCACTAGACTGCACTTTGACACACGTCCTTTATCAAAATTGCCCAAACTTCAAAAAAAGCTTTGGTTGTAGCTCAAGAAATGGACAAACATTCAAGTCATTTCTCATTTTAACTGAACCCCATTGCCTCATACTGGAGTTCTATATTAGCATTCTATAGAACTGGAAATAAATCTGAACACCCTGATATTTGTGCTTGTTTTTCTCCAGGATTTTTTGTTTGGTTTGTATTTTTGTCTCAGGGAACTATTTATAGGGCTGAAATAATATGAGATCTAGATTTAGCCAGCTATTTTTGTCATCCAGGAACTTAAATGCTATAAAAAGACCAGATCACTCATTAAACCGGGCTCAAATGGCACGCTGACTCATTAAGCAAGCAAATGAAAACACAAAATTGAATATGAATACATACACACACACACACGAACCCTTGCATGCTCCTTCCATGTGTGCCAGTATTTTGGTCAAACCAATGATGTGCCTTTAATTACAATCCAAATCAACACAGTCCCATTCATTTGTGAAGATTGGAGTGGCAGGACCAGCGGTGCAAGTAAACTGGTACAGCATACTAGCAAGAGGCGGTGCACCTTACCGGGGACCGGCTTCCCCAGGCGGCAATTTAAAGAACCTGGGGCTCCCAGCAGTGGAGCCCTGGGGTAACCGGAGCCCTGGAGTAGCAGCGGCGGAACTTGGGCGGTGATGTAAAAGGCCCAGGACTCCTGCTGCCATTACCTCCCTGGGCCCTTTAAATCTCCGCCAGAGCCCCACTGCCGCTAATCCAGGGCTCCAGGGTAGTTGCCCCTGAGCCCCAGGACTCCCAGCCACCTCTGCAGCTGGTAGCTCTGGGGGTGATTTAAAAGGCCCGGGGTTTCCCAGCTGTCACCACTGCAGCTGGAGCTCCAGGCCCTTTAAATCCTGATTTAAAGGGCCCGGGGATTTAAAGGCCACACCTCTTCTGGTTGAGGCTATGCTGCCTGCTAAGGACTCTGGAGTACCGGTAAGTCCTTTAAGTTACTTTCACCCTTGGGCAGGAGAGAGACTAATCAGTGACTCCATTCAAGCACCGCACCAGTTGTGGAGCAGGAATGTTTTTATATTCAGGGCAAGGGGTCACAAAACACTAACTCTTTCCATCTGGCCAAAAACCAATATGTTGCTCCAGGTATGCAATATCTGCCCACTTTCTACACTGTAGGTGTCAGGGAATGAAGACTTTTATAGCACTTTGTGGTTGAATTCATCCCTGGGCTGATATAACTCCACTAATACCCTCATACTTGATATTGCCTTAGAAAAGTTGCTGACCTTCTGAGATGCTAAGGTTACTAAAACCCTACAGCACTTATTTGGGAGATGGGGAAGTACCAAGCTTTAGAAGGACTCGTATTTATAGTATCTGTCCACCAAGGTGATATACCATCTACCAGTGAAACCACGTGTTTACTATAATATTAAAGCAATGTTGATACCCTCCCACCATCAGCAGGGAATAATGGGATTTAATATAATAATAAAGTAAAGACTGAATTTTTAAATAATTCCAAATAAACTTGTCAATTTACAGTAAATTATCTTTACCTGTAAAATATCTAACTTCTGTCAAATCTGCAGTGTGAAGCGCCTATCACTATTGAGCAGGAATTTTCAAGTGTTGCCTTAACTCTGCTCCCATGGAAATCTGTAACAGGTTGGTTTGCCCATGGGGCCAAGCCAGCCCTGAATACAAAGCCTGGGTGGAATCAGGTGATCCCTGGGTAAAAGGCAGCAGGAAGCTGCAGGGGAGGAGTTGAGTGACCCAGATTGCAAGATACAGGAGGAAGCTCTCTAAATTGGGAGACCTGGGAGAGACCCTGCTCAAGAAGCAGGGAAGAGACAGAGCCTCAGCTAGGAAGGGGCTGTGCCCATCTGAAACAAGTGAAGACTGAGTCAGTTTGTATTTTGTTCTGAAACAGTTTGTGTTGGACTACTGGGCAAGGGACACTGACCTGGATTTGGGGGCCTGGAAGGAGGGGACGACAGTGTGCACCAGGCAGCTCCCTGGGGTCCCTTCTGGGGATTCTTTGAATTACTTTGTGAACTCTGACTTTTTAAAGGGGCCCTGAATAGATGGGCCACCAACATAGGCAGGTGCTGTACAGGGACCTCTGTCCAGGAGGCAGTGCTCAAGAGGCAAGAAGCAGCCATACCACTACAAAATCCATGGGAGTTTCACTATTGACTTCCAGGAGAGAAGAGTATGACCAGTGCTGAGCACTTTTGAAAATCCCACCATCATGCAGGCACTAAATACCAATATCAAGACTGATCCTTGCCAAGCTGGTACATTTTTCTGGTATTTCTGGAGACATTTTTGCTTAGTTGGCCAAGGAAATGCTTGAGTAAAAAAGCATGAAAATTGCGATGACTGAAAACCTCTGATTATTTTAACAGTTAGATATAAAGCATGCATCAAACATGTATTTAAGGCATTTGGCACCTGGGCAGAAGCACTTCAAGGCAGAGATCTTGGGAAAGATTAATCTCTCATGTCACTGAATTGATTTCAATGGAGTTACACCAGAGATTAATTTGGTTCATTGTCTATTACTGTAAAGCACTACTCACACTGACAGAACAATAAATAAATAACACTGACATCAGCACTAGAGGGGAAGGATATTTTACTGAAAATGACTAATAAATAACAGATTTAATGGTATTGTTAGCCTCTCAAAATTCCTTACTAAGTTACATGGGAAGAGAAATAGCTGTAATTGTTGCACTGAAAAAGCTTCTTCCATTTTAAAAGATTCTACCAGTTTAAGATTCCCTTACATAAAATGGGAAAAACTGGTAAAACTGATACTCTCTCTGAAAATGTAGAAACCTTGAAAGCACAACCACTGTATTTGCAGGAATGGTAGGTTTGAATGTACATTAATAACTCTCCTTTCAAACTGAACCTTCCCAAGAGTTTGACTAGCAAGTCTGATCTGCCAAAGAAATACACCAGCTTGAGTGATTTACCAACCTGTTCATGAACTTGTGCCGGCGGTGCAGGTAATAGATTTTTCTCCTGGAAGAACAGCAAAAATGAAGCCAGTCGAGAAGAAAACCCATCGTCAGTTACAGTATGAACTAGCAAGGAAGGAAATTGAAGATAGAAGCCTGTAAGAGGTGGAGGAAGAGACTAAAAAGAGAGATTAACAAAATTGTCACAGGACCCCAAGACAAATTCTGGCACTATTTGAATTGCAGGAAAGTAATTGTTTTTGTCATTACTTGTTTCTTTCTGCTGTTTATAATGCCTGGCGGACAGGGATTCAGAGGCATTTCGGTTTCAAAGGATTCAGCAAATGGATGTCTGCTCTTTACAAGGCAAATACAAATGTGAATAAATTAAACTGTATGCTTTTAACATCAATAATTTAATCATTACATATAGCATTGGATAAATTAAATGTTGTTTAATTAGGGGAATGTTTAAAAATCCAGGAAAGTGGAAACCAAAGCGTGACACTAATCTATACCATCATACATGCAGTATTTATCAGGACAAATGCTGGGTCTATGGGAAGTAATCTCCCTCCTCCCCACTCCCCCTAATAGTTGAATATCTAGACTGCACAAGCAAAATTAATATGTGTTTGGCACATCCCCCATCTGCAGCCCACTTCTCCCATCCCTCATAACAGTCATAGCTAATTCCCATTGTAAACAAGCTGTGTGTGTACATATGAGTGGGGTGAAGGAGGGATGCATGCATAGAGGTCAGTGAGGAGTCAGGAGTGCACAAGTATAAGCATTCTAACACCACCACCCCCCTTATGATCCAACCCCGGTTGCCCCTTCCTGGCCCTTGTCACAGAGGGCCTGCCAAGCAACATCCCTCTCTGCTCCAGTTGGAGCCAGAATGGAGTGTCCAGGTTCCGCCTCATTCTCCTGTGCTCTTGGTATGCGCCTGAGCTCTTAGTATGCGCCTGTGCACAGTGCCTGATAGAATTTGGCCCATTGACGTCAGCGTCTTAAAACATTTCAAAAATGTGAGGGCAGTTCAGGTGTGGGTGTCTTAATCTTCCTTACAGCAAGATTTGGATGGCTTATTGAACTCCAGTCTCCTGCTCCTTAGTTTGACTTTGTCATCCACTGGAAGTCATTGTTAACCCAAGGCAGTTTCTAGGTATTCTGAAATGTTCCATCATTTAATGCTGATCTATACCAGTTCTGGAAAACGAAGGGTTCACACCACACAGCTCAATCTGAATATTTGGACATATTTTAAAATACCGTAGCACTATCCATTAGTGCCTTAGAAGCAATTATGTTTATTGAAAATAAAAGCTGTATTGCTGCTTTAAACGATAGAGGTATGAAAATTAGTGATCAATTTCAGTTATTTTCAGCATTTAGAATTTAAATAATGTAAGATATTTTGCAGATCAGTAAAGCCCAGATTGTGGAGTAGATTTTCAAAAGCACTCTGTGTAGACCTAACACTACTCCTAGTCAGGCCCTGACAGTAATTCCAGGCCCCAGGACAGAACAGTCAATGGGTCCCCACGCACACGCAAGCCTGACATTTGGGCAGTGCTGCGCCTGTGCTGGCTGGTGCCCAGCGAGCTGCCGGCTGCGCTGCTGGGGGGGCTTTTCCAGCACGGTCAGGGTTTCCACATGCCCACCTGGTAGGGTTGCCAACTGTAATCCTGCAAACCCAAAGACCTTTGCCCCACCATGCCCCTTCTCTGAGGCCCTGCCCAGCCCCTTCCCCGAGACCATACCCATGTCCTGCTCTGTCACTCGCTCTCCCACTCCCTCCCTCACTTTCACCAGGCTGGGGCAGCAAGTTGGAGTGAGGAAGGGGCTGTGGGCGCAGGGGGTGGTGTGGGGTGCAGGCTCTGGAGAGAGTTTGGGTGCAGGAGGTGGTGTAGCGTGCAGGCTCTGGGAGAGAGTTTGGGTACAGGAGGGGGTGCAGGGTGTGGGCTCTGGAAGGAAGTTGGGGTACGGGAGGAGGTGCATGGTGCAGGCACTGGGAGGGAGTTTGGCTGGGGGTTCTAGGCTGGGCAGGGGATTGGAGTGCAGGAGGAGTCCAGGGAGTCGGTGCTTGCTTCGGGCTGCTCCCAAAAGGTGACTGGCACACCCCTCTGGCTGCGTCTCCTAGGTGGGGTCTTCAGATGCTGCTGCCCAGAGGCACTGCTCCCGCAGCTCCCCTTGGCTGCAGTTCCTGGCCAATGGGAGTTGTGGAGTTGGCACTCAGGGCAAGGGCAGCACACGGAGACCCTCTCTTCAGGGGCAGCAGGGACGTGCCGGCTGCTTCTGGAAGCGGTGTGTAGTGAGTGTGAACAGGAAGCCTGCCTTAGCCCCACTGCACTGCTGACAGCAACTGGGGGCCCCTGGGCCTTTTTAAATTTCCCAGGCCTCTGGGCAATTGCCCCCTTTGGACACACCCCACCCCTGTCGGCGGGCCTGCCCCTAGTGAAGTCAATGTGAATTCTCACACTGAGTTCAGTGGGAGCACAGTTAGGCCAATGCCAAGTGCTTTTGAAAATGCTGCCTAGTCTGGCCCAGATTTTCAGAAGTGTCTGCTAACGTTGGGTCCCCTGCTTGTGACACAAAAGACCTGGTTTAGAGAAGTGCTGAGACTTAAGTTATCAGGAACTGCAAGTGCTCAGAAGCTCTGAAAATCAGGGCATAAGTGTCTCAGATTAGGCACCAAAAACAAAAACCAAGGCAGTCAAATATTGGCCTTTGTTTTTACAACCTAAACACTTAATTTACTGTTAAAATATTGGGCATAAACCCTTTAAGCAAAAAACTTTGTCTAATACCCGTTTTTGCAGTAACATTGCAATGACTTCATAGTATAGATTACTGGCATAATACTTTGCAATGGCTGTGCAAAGAATGAAGCCATGAACAGGTAGCACATCAAAGAACCACTGAATGTCATTTTTAGTTTTTAAATATAAGCTAAACACCTCTTAAAACTGCTGCCTATTGAAAATGGTGTCTTCTAGTATGCAAGCCAGATCAGGAAGGCCCAGGTTTTCTATCCCAAATTTTACTTTTTGCTGGATCATGCTCCCATCTGACAGACAAGAGCTATTATAGTTTACTGGGCCAAATTCATCCCACTGTTATGCCGATGAAATCAGTGGAGGTACATTGGGTGAACTTGGCCCATTTTCTTCATATTTGTAGCACATTTTTTAAAGTTGTTCATGATGCAATTTACATCATTTTTCCTTTTTAATGTTAAAAACACACAGAAGGGAAAGTTAAACAAGATTAAAGAATTCTGAGGTTTGTTTTAAAATGAAAATCCTACTAAATGCAGATTGAGCCTGAAAATCTGTCCTTAATTCATCTTTCATTTTCCTAATAACTAAGACTATGACAACACAACAGGATGTAGTACATAAAAGACACATTTTCATCTCAAAATGGGGAGGAGGCAACCAGAGAAATTCTCTAAGGGGCTTTACTCAGGGATCAATCATCATTTGTGACTCTGGGCTTTCTTATCCTCTTGCTCATATCAGAGTAAATCAGGAGTAACTTAAATCAGTGGGTCTATACTGATGTAATCTCAGTGAAGTGAAAAGAGAACCGGAATCTCTGAAGCTTTGGGTTTGGTCCATTTAAGCCAAACACTTGACACTATTTTAACACAGTTTTTATAACCAGTAGACTAAAACTGATTTTTTTTTAAGATTAGGATTGAAACCCATCATACAAATCATACTTGACAAGAGGGAAAAATTGGTCTAAATGACCATTTGGAATTGATTTGGCCATCAGTAGCACAGAATACAATTTCTATTCCTTTAAAGAGAAACTATGTTTCAAAAGAAAGTCTTCCATCTGAATTCCAGCCTTCTATTAGATTGAATGCTTATGTATGTTCTGTATTTCCCCAACTGCACACTATACAGACAGACAATTTACAGGTGCCGAACATGCCAGATACGTCTAACAGACATGCACCTTCTGTGCTGCCCTACGTACCTGGATCGTCTTGACTGCCCATTGATTTCAAGAACATGTCCATTTAAAAAACAGCAGCGCACGAGTATGCAGGGGGCTCCAGCAGTGAAGGGGTTAAAGGGCCTAAGGACAGAATACCCCATGAAAATAGATGCGCTGCTACAGGTCACCTTAATTTAAAATTGCTATTGTACTAAAATTGCAGGCAAATTAACAAGAAATATCAATGAATATGGTATCTATGCCAATCTCCATTTATATTTTCTAAAGATGTGAGGTATTTCATAGAATAGCTTTTCTGGGTACATTTCAGTTTTAGTTTTACACTCTCTTTACAGTAAAGCCTGAGCACAAAATGTAACTACACCTACCTGAAAGGCATTCTTACATTCATTACTTCTGCATATCTGCCCAGGGCCTCCCACGGGGCGTGCAACTTCACAAAGATGATGTCACTGTTTGTTAAAGATGACTGTAATAGAAAAAAACAGAACAGCCACCAAGCCAAGTGAGGGCCAAAGAACACAGAACCTTTAGCACTGGTCAATTTCCGCCCACCCACAGATATGTTTCAGAATTGCAAGATTTCTTCTTTCCACAAATGCACACGTAAAACTTCATCCTTGACATTGCTCTGATGATTTCCTTCCAATGGGCTGTCTTCCTCCAGAAAAGTGTGTCCATTACAGGGGAGGGGTAGGAAGCAATGCAAGAAATACTCATCTGAGCCTTAGGTTTGAGTGCTTTGCTTCATATGCACTCCTAGCTCCTGCTAGCCTGAGAGAAACAGACTGATGTTGAGGATTGGATCTGATCCTGATTACTTCACCCCTCTATAGGACACAAGGACCTCCCAACCCGGAGTCTCTTTTCCAGGTATGTTTTACTTCAGCAGATATTACCACGTGTGCATGGTGTATATGTTTTCATGAAAGAAAAAGAATATATGATGATGTAGTTTTATCAGCATGACGTTGGGCTATCTGCATTCTTCCACCTGGGGAAATTCCACAGACTGTAGAGAGTGAGGAGACCTCCCTCCCACCCCCAATCCTTGCAATCCCTGTATCCTTTTCATCCCACCATGGGATGTCAGAGTGACCATCACCCTAATGGAATGAAGTATAGTGGTGCACAGAGAGGGATGATGGGAGGAAGTCAGCTCTGCTGGTGTCCAGGAGGGAAAGTGGGGCTCTATAGTGAGAGGACATGGGAAACATCAGGGGGTCTGTGGGACTGTGTGGTTGCTGGGGGAAAAGATAGAGGTAATGAAGACGAATGCTGATAGCTCTCCATGTACCCACAATGTTAGTTGTTCACATGCTTTTTAAAAGCTTGTGAAATTCCCACAGAATTACTTATAATGTAATTTTTGACAGCCAAAGCAGCTCTCTATTAACCACCAAAACCCACCAACACATAACCAGGAAACAAGACTGGAGTTAAAGGGGGCCTGTTCACTGCTGAGGATGAGGGTAATGATATGGGTAGATGGATATGGGTGACCAGACAGCAAGTGTGAAAAATTGGGACAAGGAGTGTGGGGGGAAGGGAGTAATAGGAGCCTATATAAGAAAAAGACCCAAAAAATCAGGACTGTCCCTATAAAACTGGACATCTGGTCACCCTAGTGGATGGATATTCTGCAATTATCAGAATTTGACCTCTCGGATGTTAAACATTTCCTCTCACGTAAGAACTTCATAAATTTGTAAGTGGTCAAGAGAAATAAAGTGTTTCCTTTATCAGATGTGATTTGTTTCACTGATGTGATTGCATCAGTTTTTATCTGTAGAAAATTTAAACAAAACACATTTGGAGGGTTTCAAGCTTCTTCTGAGGAAGAGGAGGAATGGAAAATTATTCATATAAAAGTCATTCTCACAGTAGTTATGAATAGTTAAAATTCACGAGGAAAAACGTTAGAAATTCTAAAAGAAAAAAACAAAAGTGGATGCAAAACAAGACTGGACTGGGAAATAAAAAACTAAATGCAGCTTTCTTCTACGTGAAGAGCAAAAATAAGTGCTGATAAAATACCTGACAGAAAATATCCAGTGAATCATCTTAGCTACAAAAATATTTCAATGGACAGCTTCTGTTAATCATCTCGTCATTAGAGTAGTAATTAAATACTGTATCTCTCTACTTTTAAGTGCTTTTTCTGTGCTTCATTGATGGCTTTCTCCTCCAGTATATAATTAGTGCATGGGTGGTATATATACTTAGTACCATGTTTACACAGTTGCAGAAAAGCAACAGATAATGGTGAGTTGCTGTCAATTTAGATCTCCAGTCTTTATGAAAAATCCAAAGCATTTATTGATGATAATATTCAGTATCAACCTACAGGCCACATCTTTCTTTGGAGGTTTATACCACAAATATATTTTTCTACCTCCAAGCCTTTTCCACAACCAAATGTTTCCTTTTCACTGCTCGGGCCAAATTTACTGGGATCTTAATAGGATCAAATTTACTTGGGGATCTTAAAAGGATATCAAAATCTTGCATCCCGATGCTCAAATTGACATTTTGACATGTAAATACTGAACTGTGCACCCAAATGCACGCTTAATGTGGCATTCACTGGGGCCCACATTTGAAAACTGAGTTGAAGTCTCCTGTTGCCCAATTCAGGACAGAGTGCTAAGAAGGAGTATAACAGAGCAGCCACAGGCAAACCTCAGTCTTTCCGGTCATCCCTCCCCTCCACATATGCAACTATTTAGAAAGCTATATAAAGAGGGAATTTCTAGACTGTCCATGGCAGGAAGCAATAGCTCACCCCAGCCTTCCCGAGGTTTTGGCCAGAAGAGAAGTTTAACACCTATACCTGTATTTTTCATGAGTAAACATATTGGGCTTGATTAACTTTTACTGTCGCAAAGCAGTGGCAATTGCACCACCCTGCCTCAGGAAGGCCTTCTGCACTTCTAGGGGATGCAGCCTCCAGGGAGGCGAGTTGGGTGTTTCCACTGCCTCTTTCCTCAGGTTTCTGCTGCCTACAGAGGTCAACTTTTCTTCCCACTGGGACATTACAGGAGCTCCAGACAGGGGCAGGGATGTCTTGAATCAATGGACTTCCTGGCTGCACTGGTCACACAGCCCCAGTCAGTCAGTCCCACCCAATTTTCAAGCTGTGCTAACTCTCCATGAGCTCCCTAGTAGAGGGAAAATTGGCAGATGCTTTTCACGGTGGAGTTTCTACCTCTGGGAGCTGTGTGCCTCAACCTTGCCAGTGAAAGCCACAATAAAGCAGGGTGAATTTAGCCCTTTTCCTTTATTGCTTGATATAAAATCAATTATCTTTATTAGCATGAAAAACATGAAGTATCCAAATCAGTCCAATCCAATAATCAAGTCTCTTGCATGCGACTGCTTGAAACAGCGCATTACAGCTAGAAACAAATTATTATTAAAAAGAAAAAAAAAAGAAAACAGAAAGAACATTCCCCACTCTTCTCGCTGACAACTAGTAAGCAGAAGGTAAAGTCAATTTTTCACATTATTGACACAAAAAATAATGCAACCGTCCTCCTCTCTGACACACTGAAACCATACTTATCAACCGAAACAGTGAGCTGGAAAGTGAAGATGATAAACAAATACAAACCTGGGCAATGAAACTTATGTGAATAGGAAAGAGATGGGAAGCCGATATCACTTGTTTGGTTCAGAGCTGGGGCACTAGTGACTAAAAGATGTCACCAGATGATAACTGTTTGGTGGTCAGTGTTAAAATGAGATGGTACACTCAATCTAAGGCTTAGAGGAGAGTAAAATATATTTCATTTAGTACCATTGTTGGTGGTCTTCAGAAGGGTCCAAACTGAATAGCCAGGGAGATTTAATTAGTACAGCTGGTCAGGAGAAGAAAAATGGACTTTTCATTTAAAAATAACAAAACAACAACCACAAAATGCCACACAAGCAAAAAAAAACAACCCATGTTTTTGGGTTGAAAACTCAAAATTTGGGGGCAAATTGTTTTTTCATAAAGGTCAAAAATTTTAGTGTTATGTAGACTCTTTCCGGGGGAAGCCAGGGGAGGCGCTGGGAATTAGCCTCTTAAGGCAGCACGGTCCCTCGGGCCGTAGTTTGCTCACCCCTCATCTAAGTGTTTCCAGTGCCAGCCTCCAAAACAGGCCAGCATGGAAACTCATTGCTTCTGTGTAGCACAAATAATGGGCTTCAGTCACCAGTGCCATCAATCTACTAACTTGTCACAAGCATTACATTTGTTGTCTTTTTTTTTTAATGGAAAATAGAACTGGCTTAGAATCCTTGAAAGTAAAACTAAGAAAAATGTTTGAAAATTGTGGAAGAAGTTCCCATAACTTGCATGATACCTTCCATTATTTACTAACAATTTTTTCTATACTAGGAGCATTTTGCTGGTACAGTTATGTGGGAAGAACTGAACAGGCTATACCCTCTAATATAAACACTGCTATATGGGATAAAAGCATTATAGCTTACCCTCTTTGCCCCGAACTGCTTAAGATATACTGGTAGAAGCACAGTTATACAGGTTATAACTGTGTGGGGGAGAGACGGGCCATTAATCTTCCCCTAACAACTGCATCCACACTAGAGCTGTTAACGGCATTGATTAAAAAAAAAAGTCACTCCCCCAACTGTTAAACTTTATGTGTAGACCAGTTCTAAATAAACTGATATAAATGGGTGCTGAGTTATCACAGTGATAGGCACCCTAGGCCTTGATAATGATAGAGACCAGGACCGTGACTCAGACCATTATGCAATAAGTAGAAGAGAAAGATGATTGTATTTTCTCCTCTCTCTCAGAGTTGGTCTGTTTGCATTAATGATCTTCTGATCTTGTACAACCAGATTCAATATAGTTTCTTAGAATTAAGTAGTACAGGAAGCACAAAATCCATGACTTCCAAGAGTTGTTGTTACATCAACAGTGTAGAATAATCGTATTGATTTAACAAAACTGTTCTGTAAACTTGCAATAAAATCTACAGAGACAATGTCCTAAAATTGGAGGAAGGATAAGCTAGTACCAAAATCTCTAAAAGGTACATACAAACAATCTAGGTAATTACTGTCCTGTCAATATGTTTTAGACCCAGGAAAATTATTATATTAATATGATAGGCAGATGGATTAAAGAAATTTAAGATATAATGGACTCTGTCTTCTTTAAGACCTAGATAATGATAAATATTTTCAATAATATTACAGGTCTGGAGAGCCAGGGGAATAGAGTTCACAGAGTTTTAGTAAAGCCTTTGACTTGTAGGAAAACAGTAGAGAAAACAAAATAGTCTTATTACTCCGATAAAGATACAAATAGGATGATTTATTAAAATTATCCAACAAAAGAAACAGGTAGTTATTAATAGAGTAACTTTGAAATGAAAAAACTCAGCCACAGCACTAAACTGTAAAATAATTTACTGAGTGTGTGAAATCCTGTTATGAAACTAGGACATAAAAGTTAAACTTTATCTTTATATAACTTTTCCACCAGTTCAGCTCCAGTGATGTTAGCAACACCAGAAACCATTGCATAGACAGGCTGCTGGTTTTTGCCAGTATATAAGCAATGTGTCACCTAATCCTACTTAGTGTAGGTCTAATTGACCCAGTGTTTAAATACCATCAACAGCTGTCAAACTCCCAACATTGCTAACACCCGTGGAACTGACTATGTTGTAGCAACAGGGACAGATATTTGAATACTTGTCCTCGTGTAGACAAAGCTTGAGGGGACTGATTTGGGCCAAAAGTTAGGCCAGGCTGTTTGTCCACAGTGTGAATAAGATCTCCATACCTGAGTCTACTGTAAAGCAATCCAATTTGTAGTATGAAACAAAGGGCTGCAAGATTCAAGAACCAACAAGAGAGCCTTTTAAATCTGATTACTGTCACTTCAGAGGCACTTGCCATGAAATAAATAGATACTACCATGAGATAATTCAGAATTATTATCAGTGAAGCTGAAACAATACCCCCCGACTGGGATAATGCTTCCTAGTGAATGGAGGCAGATGAGGCTTAAATAGTCTTATGGGAGAGTTTTGCATGGCTATGGTCTAATTTTCAGAGGTTTCAAGAGACACCATAACAGCCAGCATTGAATGAATATGGATTTGAGGCATCTGGGACAGAAATCTGAAACAATTAAAATACCTATTTTTTCTGGATTTCAATGGATTTACATTAGTGTTACAGAGTTAGGGTTTCTTCTGAACTGAAAGGCACTATAGGAATTTGAAATATTAACTATGTGAAGGTTTACAAAGGCATATACCTGAAATTTGAATGGACATGAACAATAAGATGACTTTTTATACACCTGCAAACTTGTTGATTTGATTGGGATGCTTCCCGGGGTAACCAGGGTTGTGCCTCCACCTGCCTGTAGCACGAAGGAGTCTTGTCTGTGCCTGCTGTGGGTCAGTTCCCTGACCCCATCAGTCTTTGGCAACCCAGGCACTGCCTTTTAGGTGTCTGCAGACCTTGCCCTCTCTGTACAGGTTACCATGGGCTCCCTGCATTCCCTGTTGTGTCCAGCCCCTTATCCACTGAACACTCACAGAATTACCAGTCCTGCTGTTCCCAAAGGGACAGTACACCACAGCTTACTAATTATACCTTAAAACAGCATTCTGCACAACACTCAGCACTTAGGTATACATATAGAGAAAACAAGAATATATTTATTAAAGCAGAGAGTCAAGTGACAATGAGCAAGAATACTGGAAATACAGTAAATGGTTACATATAAAATCATAACACATTCTAAAGAGTATATTTAACTAACAAAGCATTCCCCTATCTCCTACAAGATAGCTTGTCCCAAGTTCTTTCACCAGTGTTTTCAACCACTCTCTTCTCATAGGACCAATCCCATTTACAGTTTGTCATCAGAGACTGATGGAATCTCTAGGGGTTCATCTGTGCCTCAGATATATAGTTTCAAAAGTTCATTGTATTACCTTGCACAGAATAACTCCTGCTGTTTATCTCTTCCTGTTAATTTCTTATCTTTGAAGTGTTCATAATCCTTCATTAGCATTTGGCTCAGACTTGTGTGGAAGCCAATTGTGAACAATACAATATTTAAATTACATGTAAACAGACAGACAAACATTCCTTATCAGAAAGAGAACCTGTTTTTCACCTTTGCTGGTGACCAGTCCCTAGACACAAACCCTAAGCACATTTTTTTCAGTGTATATACATAACTCCCTATGGAAGAGTTGTACATGCATTTCACAATGATATTGGCGATCAGTGTGACACTGGCTTTTATTATTATTTTATTACTTCACATGACAGTCTGGTGAACTAGCATGTAAATATCAGACTGAGGGAATTCCTGAAACTCTTTCACACATCTTATGCCCTCTGCCAGTTGGCATCAAGAGGTTCCTGGGTCACACTGATCTCAAACTAAAACTTTTCAGATGAGGAAATGATACTAAAACACTAACTTTTCATTTTGTACAGTGGAAACTTTAAGCACCCAAGCTTTATGTTTGACACTGATAGGGACTAAATCCCTCAAGTGCCCTATATTACTTTTAGCACCACAGACAGGGAACATTAATTTCTACAGACATAGCAGATTTTACCAGAGAACTTTCTCTGTGATATGTACCAAATGTAGAGAATGAATACAACTCTTCACCTCTTCAGAATTATTTCACATTAGTCAGTTTTTGAAGAAGGAAATATTTACACCAAATGAATTGCCGATTAAATATTCATAGTTGCTTTTAGAGGCATTGTAGATGTTACTGAGGAAAGATTGATTTGATATTGAAAAAGGTCATTTATTTTCTCTTCAACAATTATTCCTACAAAAACAAATACACACAAAGAGTTCAGACAGAATTATTATAGCTTTACCTCATGACAGAAGGGGATCTAGTGTACGACCTTAAACATACAACGACAGCTGAAGTTAGTCATTTCAACCTCAACTGTCCAAGTTGCTTCGCATAGGGAGAACCCCATTAAAGTCAACAGGGCTGTGCATGAGCAAAAGCCAGGGTCTACACAACACAAAGCATCTTGCAGGACTGGGACCTTAGACTCTTCTCTCCCCTCTTTGTTGCATGATGCAGAGAAGAGTAAAACTACCAAAGAAAACACAAGGGGGTGGAGCTATCTCTAGATGGGAAGAAAGATGGCTGTGGAGAATGCCTCCCAGCTACATAGCCAACAACTGTGTCTGTACAAAAACTCTGTGAGGAGGGTTGGTCCACGTGTCTGTTCGTGTCCCACTTTTCCTTTGACTCAGGGCTGACTTTTAGCAGCTATGCTGCTCCTGGGATTGCTGGACTTTGTGATATTTTGAGGTGCTGTCTTTTGACAGTTAATTTTAACTCACCATGTTCCAAATCTATCCAAAGACCGTTTCAGTCTTCTTCAGTAGGTAGCTAGCCATTTTACCTCTCCTCTTCTCCACTATGACTAGGATTCACAACGGTTTTTAGGTACCTAGGTACCATTGATTTCAGTAGGAGTTAGGCATCGAAGTACCTTTGTGAAATCCACCCTATGTCAAGAGCAGGAAATGCTCATTTAAAAAGACTACCATAGTAGATTCACAAGTAGCTGTGACATACAGACGACTAATGGTGCACCAATTTCGATGCACTGCAGGAATCTGTAAACTTGATTGATAAAACCAGGGGAGGAATTCTCAAAAATCTACAGAAGTAAATGGCAGAGTTTTTGTGAGCACTCAGGATATTAGTGAAATTATTTTAAAGCAAAATGAAATGGTAAGAAGAGGCTTTACTCATTTGGATGATACAACTGTCTGAAGAAAAAAATCAATTTAATTCTATTGAGAAGGTCCCGGCTTAAAAAAAACCCCTCCCTATGACAGAATACACCCTTGCAATCACACCCTACATGTTATAATAATAATCTTTGTTCAAAGTATCCCTTGTAAGGTATCGTTTGAAAACTCATAACTTGCTGATCAGTAATATCCTGACAAAATGTGTGGCAACACTGTATGTGTAGTTATAAGATTCCCCTGTATGATGTTATTAACACATGTTCTAAACCTGTTCTAAACAAAGGAATATGTGCTTGCCTTAATTTGCATTTAAGCAGTAAACAGAGCCCCCCTCTCTCTCTCTGCCTGTCACATTCTCTTAACCTGACAAGACATAGGAAACAGCCACTGATTCTGGGGGAGGGGTCCTAACCTGAAGAGGTTGGTCAGTAATCTTGCTGGAAGCATGTGGTGAGAAATTTTGCTTGAATTTAATATAGTTTGTTAAGTTAACCACTGGAAAGTATTTTATCTTTATTTTTCTTGTAACTATTTCTGACTTTTATGCCTCATTATTTGTACTAACTTAAAATCTCTCTCCTTGTAGCTAACCAGATTGTTTTGTACAATCGGGTGTATTTAAATTGAAGTGTCTGAGTAGCCCCATTTGAGATAATAAGATAATATATATTATCTTCTTAAAGGAATAATAGACTTAATATATTTGGACTGTCCAGAAGAGGGCTGGGTAGTACAAAACATACATTTCTGGGGGAAAGTCTGGAACTCGGGATATGTTTGGATCACCCTGTAGAATAACCAAGGTTGGTGGAGAGCCAAGGGTGTGACTGCCATTCTGCAGATATACAAACATCTGGGAATGACCTGCATGCTGGTGGCTGTTTGTGAGCAGTCCAGATTAGAAGCTACAGCAGCAAAGCATTGCAGGGCACTCCAGATTACAGGGAAGGGGTGATAGAGCCCCACACTCAGCTGGATTGAACCCCGATATGTCACCCTGCCCCAAATCCTAAAACTGTGCTAGATTGTGTAAAGCTTTCTATGATAAACTAAGTATAGGACGCAACAAGGGACCAAGGGAAATCAAATTTAATAGACAATGTAGTGGATTAATTTTTGTTATACTTTCAGGCTGACTAAGAGGAGGAAAAATTATAGTTCAGCAGGCAAAAACAAACAAACAAACAAAAAAACCCCACATACAACACAACTTGATGAGCTAGGCATTTCTTCAACCCTCTTTATCCACTAGGCATGGATTATCCTGGGTTTATGTATATATTTAGATTACCTGAGGATGGAGAAATGTTTAATAAAACAGGAAGAGTCTGCAAAAGACAATACTGACGATTCTATAAAAGCTCTTGAGGTTTCTTAAATGATCTGATTATAACTGGAGAGAAAACAGAAAGATGAAATACTTAATCATATCCCTGAGTACAAAGGAAAAATGGACGTTATGGAGAACCACATGTTTTGAAAGATGTGCTTTACATTAAGGAACGTCAATATATGAAAAGAGGAAGCAGATGAGACTCACAGAGGTGCTATCAAGGTAAGATGAAGAAATAGTTGGAACTTTAGTTTTCTAAAGTGTTTGATTTTTGTTTCTTACTGATATTTTTTAGTTCCTCACAGGCACTTTGATTTCACTGTCTAAAAAAAAATCAATACAAAAATGAAGACTTTTAAAAATAAAAATTATTCAGGTCACAGTGGTATTTTAGATGAGAACTTTCCCCAAACTATCCCTTTTCCGGGTTATTTCCCTTTTCAGGTAATTTGATGGTACTTTCAAAAGGTATCAGTAGGTATTAGGGCAGGATATTTTACTATTAATAAATGCTTATCACTAGCTAAAGTAGAAGCGGATTCTTATGTTTCAAGTATAACTGTTTTTGAAGTCAAATATATAAAGGCATGAAAAGAAAACCTCTTCTTCGTTAAAGCCATCAATTTAATTCATAAAGAAACAATCCAGTTTAACAGGTGGCTGAGTACCCAGGAGTATAATTAGTGTAATAGATTTATGGTTTTGTATGTTTATATTAAATTGTTATCATTGCTCCTGGGAACTGCATCTGATGACGTAATTACCATATTTTCCGGCATATAAGACGACCGGGCATATAAGACGACCCCCAACTTTTCAAGTTTATAATATAGAGTTTGGGATATACTCGCCGTATAAGACTGCCCCTCTTCCAATGCACACCAAATAAAAATTAAAAAAACTCCAGCCTCCACTTCCTAAATCACCCCACCTCAAATCTCCACCCACCCCACCCCCTAACTCACTCCAGTCCACGGCCCCAAATCCCCTGTCCCACCCCACCTCCAGTCTCCACCCCCGCAACCCTCTAACTCACCCCACATCTCAAATCCCCTGCCCCAACCCCACTCACTCCACTCAAACCTCCCCCCAACTCACCCCAAGGGAGGTCGCACTGGGGGGTGCCCCAGGACTATGAGGGAGTCACTCTGGGGGTGCCCCTCCCCTAACTCGCCCCCCAGCCGCCGCTGCCTCCAACTCAGTGCCTAAGAGCCATAGTTACTAAGTGATAAACATCATCGGGTCCAGATGCAGAAACAGCCAATCTGGGGCTGACATGTAGATGTATTTAGAAAGAGGCAGCAACAGGCTGCTGCAGTGAGTACAAACACACACACACTGTCTAGCAAACACATGGCACACGCACACCTTGTATTTCTCTGAGCCCAGACTGGAGCCCTTAATTACAGGACAAGACCAAATAGTGCTGAGTACATAGGTGCCAGTGTATGTAACTCTGCAGAGCTGCACACACCACACATACTGGACAGGCTAAGCAGCCACCTGAAACTCCCCTAGTACCAGTAACACCAATGTCAGATCAGAAAGCCTACTTGAACCAGGAGAGCTGCCATGGGGAGTTAGAGAAAGGGGTCCTGGTGATGGGCAACATGGGGGGAGAGGATCTGGTAAGGAGGGGAGAGGATCTGGTATGGAGGGAGCACAGAGGATTGGGTGATGGGGGAGAAAGTGCACTGGGAGGCACAAAGGGTTGGGGGGGCAGAGCGCAAGGAAGTCACAGAGTGGGGCGAAGGGGGATGACACAGAATCGGATGAGGGGGAAGGGAGAGTCCGGGTGGAGTGGAGGGGGTTGGCAGAGAGGATCGGTGAGGGGAACAGGAGAGCCTGGGGGATGGGAAGAGGATTGGGGTGGGAAGGAGAGTCAGGGGGGGGAAGAGCACCCCAAGAGGGGTGCAGAGAGTCTGGTGGGAGGAGGGAAGAGTCCCAGGGGAAGGCACAGATGCACAGAGGATTGGGTATGGGGGAGGGGACAGTGCCCTAGGGGAGTCACAGAGGATCAGGTTGGGAGGACGGGGGGGGGGGGGAGGCACAGAGGGTCAAGTGGAGGGGGAAGCCCAAAGAATGGGCACAGAGGGTTGGGTGGAGGGGAGGACACAGAGGGTCTGTTGGGGAGGAGCGACAGAGTCCTGGGGGGAACACAGAGGCTGTGGTGAGTGGGGGGGGGGGGAATCCCATGGGAGGACACAGAGTATTGGGGGAGGGGAGAGCACCCCGGGAGTGGGGGCAGAGGATGGGGGAACTACAGACTGTGGAGTGAAGAAGGGGAAGCCCCGGGCGGCACTCGAGTGACGGGTTCTGGTGAGCGTGGGCTGGGGAACCGAGGGGGTGGGGTCTGGTGACGGGGGAGCTCAGGTTCTGAAGAAGGAAAACGAGGAGTAGGGGGTCTGGAGCAGAGGGAGGGAGCCGGAGGGCAGGACCTGGCGAGGTGAAGCCCGGGGGAGGGAGATTTGCTGAGTGGGAGCGGAGGGGAGAGGACGGGGGGGGGGGGACCAGAGAGCCGGTGAGGGGGGACGGGGGGAGCGGTGCTGACGGGGGGGTCTGGTGACAGGGAAGCGAGGGGAGCCGGTAAAAGGCAGCGTGGGGGAGCCGCAGGCCCAGGGACATTTGGTGACGAGGGGCGCCGGGGCGGCCGGGTGAGGGGGGCGCCGCGGGGGGCAGGGGCAGTTACCGGACTCACGAGGCTCAAACTCCATGGAAAATTGGCGCAGGCGCATGGGTCGCTGCGCCGCGCCCCGCCCGGGCTGCGGGCGCCTCATGTTCAGCCGGGACTAGGCGGAGCCAGACGCTCCCGTCCGTGTCCCTGGTGTCATTCGCCTCGCCCCACCCCCGCGCTGAGTCCCCGGGGGGGGGGGGATCCCAACCCCGCGCCACCGGGCGAGCGGAGCACCCGCCCTATAAGACGATACCCGGCGTATAAGACGACCCCTGACTTTCGAGAAGATTTTCCGGGGTTAAAAAGTCGTCTTATATGCCAGTAAATACGGTAGGTAGAATATGTTCCGAAGAGAGAGACAATGCATTATTAAACCTGCATTTGACATGATTTCCGGACATAAAATGATCAGCCCATATTACTGAGTTTGTAGACAAATACAATCAAAATTGTTAGGTGATATAAAACACAGCCAATTTAAAACCATGCAACTTATTAAGTGCCTTTAGAAACATAATTCGTCTTTGGGAACACGTACTTGTATTTTGCAGTCAAATGCAAGCTATCAATACTGAAGAATACCTGCAATATACCTAGGATCTAATGGTAAATATTTAGAGCCAAACTGTGCCTGTCTTTGAGCAAGACAGGGAAGAAATATACACATCGCCTGCCTAGTTCCTTATAAACTCACATAAGATCTGGACACCACCACAGTCCTTGCACTCCAGGTGGTAGAGTTTCAATCTAATTTTTTCTTGCCATAGTGAGGTTGGTGTGTGTGTGTGTGTGTGTGTGTGTGAAGTGATGCAATATAAAAAATAGGTAATTGCCTTTAGTGGTGTTAGTAGTCATTAGTAGGGTTGGTCAGAAAACAAGAATTCTGTTTTGCAAAACGATGCAGTATAACATTTGTTTTCTTTTGCAACAGAACAAAACTGAGATATTTCAAAAGTGTGTGGAAGAGAGAGACTCCTGCCAATAGTCCACTACATGCAGGGGAACTGAACCTGAGTTTTTCACATTCCAGTGAAGTACCCTAACCACCACACTATAGACCCAGTGTCTTTCTTGATGGCCCAAAGAATGTTTAATTATTTAGACAATGTAGAACAACTTCAACAGGAGACAAGAAGAGAGACGTTTCTGAGAAAAGCTTTGGTTTCCACTCTTTCTTCCACCTGAGACAACAAAGGAACCAGCCCTTTGACTTTTGGGGGGACGGCATCCTGACCTGAGTATTTGGTCAGAAATGTTGCTGGGAACATGAGATAAGGATTTTATCTTGAACCAAGTCTAGCTACTAGAAAACATTTTCTCTTGATTTCTCTTGTAACCATTTCTGACTTTAATACCTTATATGCACTTAAAAAAAATCTCTCTATAGTTAAATAAACTTGTTTTGATTTTAATCAGAACTAATCCAGTATTGTGTTTTAACTGAGCTGTTTGTTAACTCCATTTAAAGTAACAAACTGTTGGATATTGACTCCTTAACAGGCAATGGACCTATAATATCTGAATTGTACAGGAGACAGGACACTGCAGAACACACATTTTTGGGAAAATTCAAGATGGGGATTGTGTTGGGGTCACCCTAGTGACCAAGGCTGTAGAAAGACAGAGTGTGGCTGGTGTGTTACTGACAGGCTGCTGGGGTCAGAGTTGTGGGACCACAGAGTTGTGGGACACTCAGGATATGATCTTCATGCTGTTTGTAAGTGGCCCAGGTTGTATGAGGCACCCCAGGTCACAGGGCAGGAGGTGACACAACCCCTCACTGGTCTTTACTGCACCCTGGAATGTGACATCCTTCCAAACTGTTTTATAGGAAACCAAACATTGCTTGCTTCAAGTGTCTTTACAGAAAGTGAGAGATACTCAAGTGACAGTCACGGAAAGTCAGAGAAGAAGAGGTTTTAGTGTGGCAGTCGTGTTAGTCTATATCAGCAAAAACAAAAAGGAGTCCTTGTGGCATCTTAGAGACTAACAAATTTATTTGGGCATAAGCTTTCATGGGCTAGAACCCACTTCATCAGATGCATAGAGTGGAAAATAAAAGAGGTTCTAGTAAACAAAATGGGAGATAATAAAGGGCCCACTCAAGAGCTGTTAGTAATCTGGCCAGAAAAAGAAGATCTAATCTTGAAATACCTTGCAGGAAGAAGCAACAGGATTTGGACACAGCCTGGATGTGAAGGACAATGGAAAGGTAGAAGTCAGACTCAGAAAAATGATGATGCTATTCCCAATGACCAAGAATGGGGCTAGTGGTGTGAATTTGAGAGGAAAAAGTCAAACTGAAATGCATGTTCTGATGGAGAGAGGCAGGGAGGGAGGGAGGGATGAGTTAGACTAGTGAGTCATCAATATAGAGACACAACTGAAATTATGTGAGGCCATGTGATTACCCAGACAGAGACTGTAGAGGGAGAAGAGTAGGAGACAAGGACAAAGCCCTATGAGAAGGTGGGAGAAAGAAAAGTGGGAGAAGGGAGGAGGACTTATTACTTCCTGCTCTCCCTCCCCATCCCTCGCCCAGCCCATGCTTTTTCATAGTGAATGGGAGTAGTGGATTTTAGAAAAGAGCCACTTCTGCCCGCTTTGGTCTGCTCAATAGTTCAACAGCATTATATCTTCTAACCTTTGTTCTATGTAATTATCCTTCCAAACATGACAACAGCGGAGCCATTTGGAGGGCTGCTAATGTCTAGCTATGGGAAGAGCAGAGGTAGGCAATGAATGGACAGTGGAAAAATGCAGGGGAAATAAGAGGGAATAAATGATCCACATCACCCAGGACACTAGCTGCAACCAGGTAATATGAAGGTTCCCTAGCAATCACCATTGTATACGTACACATTGAAAACAACATTGGCTGGGTTATGTTATAGCAAACAAAAATTACAGTTGCCTCACAGAGGACATCCTTGTCAGACAGGATGACTCATGTGTTGTGTGAAGTAGTTTAAGAGATCCCTAGTGGACAAGACACATTGTGGTCCAGATCCTCAAAAGGTAATTTAGGAGCCTAAAACTAATTTAAATCAATGGGAGTTAGCGCCTATATGCACAGTGATGATACAGGAAATACACTGGAGTACCATTATCACGTCTAGAGGCATGAGGATTCTAGACAGTCTCTATGCTACAGGGGTGGAAGATCGCCTCTACATTCTGAAAACTATGATACTGCGTCACTCAGAAAATTGGCATCTCAATTACAATGATGGGAAGGGAAGAAGAGAAATGCAAGTGAATTTGAAAGCACATTTTAGATATGCATAACAATATGTATATATATTTGATTAAACTACAAATTATGAAAATTATATTAATTTTAAACATTTTCTATACTTTTAAAACATTATTTGATTTTTTTAAAAAATTGTTTGGAAATGGCCAAATGATATGGATGGTGAAAGGGCTGTAAATCCCGACTGTGCATTCACTGACAGATAATTAAATGGTTTCTAAGCCTCTTCAGTACATCTGATTGCAGCTTACATCCAAAACCATTTTATAAGTCTGTGTAAAGAACAGCAACAAATAAGAGTGACATACTTAAATATGCCTGAGAAGTTTTGCCCATACCATGGGTATTGTTGTAACAGTTACTATTTTAGGAACAGTTGTAAATGAAAAATTATATTACGAAATGCTATTTTCTCTTACTTTTGGTAATTCAGAAAAAAAAAGTGTTGTATAGTTAAGATATGTAGTGGGACAGGAAGAGTGTTATAAGTGTCTCAATCCCATGACCATTTTTTAAAAGAATCACCTAGATGAACGAGGTCATATGACATTGATAAAAGTCATTATGGAATTTAGCCTCTCGAAAGAATTTTAATATTAGGGGAAAACATTCTTTTGACTTGGGCAAGTAGAATTCAATGTAATAGGAAACAGACAATGGAACTTGCTGATGTGCATTTCAGACAGTTTCTAGTTCTGAAACCAAGCATGTTAAACTAAAATACATGAAAAACAATTCACTAAAACTTGATGGATTTTAACTGTTTGGGATAGAATCTAATTCTCTAACAGACTTAACTTCACTGTAAAACCTATTTATGCCAGAGTCAAAGTGTTTATCTTCTAAATAAGTTTTATTTTCAGTTTTAGACATCTGTTATTAAACAGACATCAAAATATGTAAGATTCTAGAGGGTAAAGAATTATAACTGTATTTCCTAGAAGTGTATATTTGGGCATATTTGTTCAAATGAAAATATACCTGGCACTGTGCTATAATTAGCATCCCACAGTTGCAATATTTCAAAATGTGACATTTATATATGAAACTCGAAGCAAAGGTCAGCAAGCTAAATTTTAAAACATGAAGGTGCAAAGTCTATAATAGCACCTAAAGTTAATCAACATGCCATGCACAGAATTCTCATTGAAACCAACAGGACTTCTGCAGACTGAACAATTGTAGGCTCAAGACCCCAAAACTAACAGCTCTCTATTTTAGTCTTCTATCTTTATTTAGTTTGGAAGGTCTTTGAGGACAGTTTTACATTTTAAACAGGGATAAGAAAAATAACTTCAAAAGATAAGTACAATGACACAAAGGAGTCAGAACTGTTCCTTCTAAATGGAAAGCTCTATGTAAACCTATTAATACAAATTACAAAGGCTGTCTAACAGACTTAATAAATACTGTACTATTAAAACTGCCAAAGGAATGTTACTTTAAACTGTTTTGCCTACAAGGCATTTTGAGGGATTATTTGAAAAGCTTTTATGTCTGAATAGAAAAGATTTACATGAATAGAACGGGGTTTTGTAATTTAGAAAATAGCTTAAATAGAAGGACAGGTCTAACTGGCTGGCAAAGGCTTTCATTCTTCAACAGAATGCTTCCCCCAGTTCAGGCTTTGTTAAATCTTACTCACATCATCACTGCATTACATCCAGGAAAGGGCAAGAAACAAATAAAGCTACAACTGAATATTATTGTAGCTAATTATGATCACATACTAAGCCTCCAGAGCCCCAATAAAAACCAAGAGATATATGGTGGGTAAAGTCTCTCAAAGGGGGAGACTATCACTTGCTCTATGTACCCATGACAGTGAATAAGAGAAAATAAGGCAAGCCTTACTGTGCTGCATCATCTCTCTGTGCATGGGATGGAGTAGTGGGGGGATCCTATCAGGAGAGCTGTTTAGAGAATGACAATTCTGTTGTGGCAACTTTCGATATTTGTTTTAGGTTGACACTGGAACTGAAACAAGCCCTTAGAACAGGGATGGGTAAATTACAGCCCATGGGACCATCCTGCCTGGCCGGGCCCCCCCTAACCCCTCACCTGCCTTCCCCTCTCCTCCGGAGCCAGGCTGCTATGTGGGCAGAGCTATGGGGGGCAGGGCTGTGTGCTCTGGTGAGGCAGCATGTCTGGCTCCATGCAGTTGCCCAACACACTGCTTTGAGCGGCATGATAAGGGGGTCGAGGCCAGGGGATTGGATAAAGGGCAGGGTGTACTGGGGTGTGGTCAGGGAGCATGGGGCAGTTTGATGGGGTGGAGATTCGGGGGGGGGGCAGTCAGGGGACAGGAAATGGGGGGTTGGATAGGTGTGGGAGTCCCAGGGCTCTTTCAGGGGGTGGGGTGTGTGGATAGGGGTTGGGGCAGTCAGGGAACAAGGAGCAGGGGGGCTTAGATAGAGGGGGGATCTCACAGGGTGGTTAGAGGTGGGGGGGTCTCTGGAGGGGTCAGTCAGGGAACAAAGAGCGGGGGGCAGTTTGATGGGTCAGGGATTCTGAGGGGAGCAATCAGGGGGCAGGAAGTGGGAGAGGGTCGGATAGGGGGCGGAGCCAGCCTGTTTGGGGAGGCACGGCATTCCCTACCTGGCCCTTAGTACAATTTTTCAATCCCGGTATGGCCCTCGGGCCAAAACGTTTGCCCACCCCTGATTTAGAACATTTTAATGAAAATAAAACTGAGTCACAGTCTCAGCTTTCTAATCACAACTTGAGCTTTTTGAATGTGAGATGTATGAGAACCAGGTTCAAGCCTCTGGTCTGCCTGATTCAGAGTAACATTTTCCAATGCAGGTCACTCTGAATTAGGCAGAGCAGAAACTTGAACCTGAGTCTCACACTTCAACTGCCAGGTTAAAAAAGGGTGAATGTAGCACATGTGCTCTCTGCTGACCAATGTGCTCAAGAACCAAAAAACCTTCCCAATGAAAACTTAGTCAAAACATTTTGGCTTCTATGCAATTTGACTAGCTCTATGGGGCTGCTACAGTATTTCTGAACAGGAGTAAGTAGCACACCATTTTTCAGGGTGACTCAGTGTAAAAGCCTAGAGAACTCAATGGGACATTAGTATGCATTTGACTGGCATTTTCAGAGAGGTCTGCTTCTCCTCTAACTCAGGGCAATTTTAGAGCTCTGACCACCAAATCAGCACAACTGTACTGTAAGGGCCCAGTCTTGCAATCCTTGAGCATCTAAAGCTCTCACTGTGCTCTAAGTAGCTACAGACTATTGGATCTAACAGGTTTTCCTAGCATCTAGAATGGACAAATACGCTGCTAGGAAATCAATGCAGCTACAAAAGATATATCTTATGGAATAATTACCATTTAATCCAGGAAGGACCAGAATATCATACAAGAAGATCTGGATAACCTTGAAAATGGGAATAATTGAAACAGGATGAAATTTAATTGTGCAAAGTACAAAGTCATGCATTTAAGACAACAAGAATTTTTACTATAATCTGGGGACATATCAGTTGGACACGATAGAGGAGGAGAAAGACCTGGGTGTATTGGCTGATCGCAGAATGACTATGAGTTGCCAATGTGATGTGGTCATGAAAAAGCTTAATGCAATCCTAGGATGCATCAGGTGAAGTGTTTCCAATACAGATAGGGAAGTATTATTATCACTGTGACAAGTCACTGGTGAGTCCTCATCTGGAACACGGTATGCAATTTTGGTCTCCCATGTTTAAGAAAGATTAATTCAAACTGGCACAGGAGCAGAGAAGGGCTACTAGGATGATCAGAGGAATAGAGAACCTACCTTACGAGAAAAGACTTAAGGACCTTGGCTTGTTTAGCTTAACAAACTGAAGGCTGAGGGGAGATCTAATTGCTGTGTATAAATACATCAGAGGGATAAACTTCAGGGAGGGAGAGGAGTTATTTAAGTTAACCACCAATGTTGGCACAAGAACAAATGGCTATAAACTGGCAATCAACAAGGTTAGGCTTAAAATTAAACTAAAGTTTCTAACTATCAGAGGAGTGAAGTTCTGGAACAGCCTTCCAAGGGGAGCAGTGGGGGGCAAAAAACTGGTTTCAAGACTGAGCTCGATAAGTTTATGGAGGGGATGGTACGATAAGATTGCCTACAATGGCATGTTTAAGATTAGCAGCCGTAGTAGTCTGTATCCGTAAATAAAACAAAGACAACTTTGTAGCACCTTAGAGACTAGCCAGTTTATTTCAGCATAAGCTTTCGTGCGCTATAGCTCACTTCATCAGATGCACAGAATGAACAGAAGTAAGATGCATTTATACACACAGAAAGAAAGAAAGAAAAGAAAAGTTGTATATTAGCATAGCAATTCTAAGAGGCTGTTAAATGTAGATGGGCCATTATCAGTAGGAGAAAAAAATGCCAGCAGCAAAAATCCTCAACTGCCAAAGATGGGGAAGGCTCTGAGTTACTACAGAGAATTCTTTTCCAGATGTCTGGCTGGTGTGTCTTCTGACGTGCTCACGGTCTAACTGATCACCATATTTGGGGTCAGGAAGGAATTTTCCCCCAGGTCAAAGAATGGGGTGGAAGGAAGGGAGGGTCACCTTCCTCTGCATCATGAATCACTTGCTGGTTTAACTGGAGTAAATGGTGGATTCTCTGTAACTTGGAGTCTTTAAATCATGATTTGAGGACTTCCTTAACACAGCCAGAGGTGAGAGGCCTATTACAGCAGAAAATGGGTGAGGTTCTGTGGCCTGCAATGTGCAGGAGGTCAGACTAGGTGATCATGATGGTCCCTTCCGGTCTTAAAGTCTGAGTGAGAACATATTAATATAAAATGAAAAATGATCTTCCCTTCAGACCAAGTGCTCCACCTATACTCGTTTGTAGACCAGAGGTTTTTGAACACAGTGTCATCCAAAGGTTTGAAAGAGTGGGCAACAGAAAACTATGTCAAGAGAAAAATGCGGAACTTCTCAGCAGAAAAAAATGGACTATTCGTGGACATATTTTTAATCCATTGGTATTGAACAATTTTTCCAGGTTCTTACTATCGTCTAGCTATTCTATCTTCTTCAAATGCACATCAATGCTTTCACTGAAACATTTCCTACTACATTCACACCAGACTTTTTTGCCTGCCACCTTTACTTTCTATGTGTAAAAGACTAATTTGTGAACTCCACGGAACATATACTTTATAAAGAACTCTAGACACATCCCAGGGAAATGGGTCAAAAGTCTACTTTTTAAACTGTGCATTGTGAAATTTGAGTTCTTATTCCATCCATATAAAATTCCAAGTACCTCTTCTGTGCTCATATTCTAAATCTTCATTGAGCTTCATGTTAAACAAACACACACAAACACCCCTTATTGTTTATCTTGCTGAGCTATCAAATCATTTTTTCTCATGATGCCCAGGTAATTGAAGATGTCTCTTCTGACAAAGCCTTTTTAGAGTAATGTAATCTATGAAAAGGAAACCTGGCAGTGGATGCCAGTCTTTTCGATACCTATTCACTTATTTATGGATTATCTTTGAAACACAGATTCATTAAGTTTCCCGAGAGAGCTTTTTGCATTACAGAATCAACTGATTTACTTTTCAGTCTAGAATGAAACTTTGTATGGGCAATCGATCTGTGTGTGGCATGCACAGGCTGAGCCACATGGATTACCTGCCATTTGTCAAAGGAAAACAACAAAGAGGGTGCAGCTAAACATGTTAAAATAAACAACTAGACTTTCACCGCTAATGCGTATGTTGGCTTTGATTTTCAGCTTGGCCATAACAAGGATTCTTTTGTTGCATCTGCAATTTTACAGGCACAGTTTATGTGTCTGAAAAATATCTGGTGGGTTGTGGTGGATAATGAGCTAGCTGAACATGAGTTCCTAGTGTGATGCTGTGACCCAAAGAGATAATGTGATCCTAGAATACATAAAGAGGAGAATCTCAAGTAAGAGTAGAGAGACTATGTTACCTCTTTATTTGGTACCAGGGCAACCTCTTCTGAAATAGTGTCCAGTTCTGGTCCCCACAATTCAAGGAGGATTTTGATAAATTGGAGAAGGTTCAGAGAAGAACCACAAGAATAATTAAAGGATTAGAAATCCGGCCTTGTAATGATAGACACAAAGAGTTCAATCTATTTAGCTCAGCGGTGGGCAAACATTTTGGCCCGAGGGCCACATTGGAGTTCAGAATTGTGTGGAGGGCCAGGTAGGGAAGGTTGTGCCTCCCCAAACAGCCTGGCCCCACCCCTATCCGATCCCCACCCACTTCCTGCTCCTTGACTGCCTCCCTCAGAACTCCCGACCCATCCAATCCCCCCTCCTCTCCTTATCCCCCAATCACCCCCACTGGGGACCCCCCCACTCTAACTGCCCCCCCGACCCACCCCCATCCAACTCCCCTGCTCCCTGTCCCGACTGCCCCTACTCCTAGCCGCCCCCCCACCCCCTGACAAGCCCCCTAGGACTCCCACACCCCATCCAACCCCCGTTCCTCATCCTCTGACTGCCCTCTGAGACCCTCTGCCCCTTATCCAACCCCCAGCCCTGGCCCCCTTACCATGCTGCTGCTCAGAACAGTGTGTCTGGCCCAGAGCCAGACACGCTTGCTGCACCGATCCGCTGGAGCGTGCAGTGTGTCTGGCCCGGAGGTCCATAGTTCCCCCACCCCTGATTAAGCTTAACAAATATAAAGTTAAGGGATGAATGATGACAGTCTGCATGTATGTACATGGACAACAAATATTTAATAATGGGTGTAACACAGTCCAATGGCTGGAAGTTGAAGCTATACAAATTCAGGCTGGAAATAAGGTATTAATTTTTAACAAGAATAATTAACCATTGGAACAATTTACTAAGGATTGTGGTGGATTCTCGATCACTGACCATTTTTCAATCAAGCATGATTTTTTTTTTCTAAAAGATCTGCTCTAGGAATTATTATGGGGAGGTTCTGTGGCATGTGTTTTACAGGCGGTCAGACTGTTTGATGATCACAATGCCCCCTTCACGCCTTAAACTCTATAGCTGTCATTTAAATGCCTAAGTACTTGATTTGTGATTGCAATCAGACATGGTCCTTAGAAATCAAAATAATAAACTGTGCCTGCTAATAATGTGGTATTTATGCTGCTCATGAAACTGCAGCTACCCCTTATGATATAAGTTCCACTGTAAATTCATTCGCTCTTATTATTTAAATACTGGGTAATAGAATTAGAAAAGTAAGAGACTGAAATGGCCTATAAAAGAGAGTCAAATCTATCCAAATGCTTAACATAGTCTATAGAAGAAGACATGTCAGATAGTAAATGAACACTGCAGTTGATCTTATTCAAAAAGGAAGATCAGAGAAGATGTATGTTTCCAAAATGTCTTTCCCAACTGCAAGAGAAAATTTGCAACTCTTGATCAAATTTCTTGGAATTTGGCTTAATGCGGGTATACAGTGAAATCCATGCTCTAAAGAAAGCAGTTGGCGTTTTGAAATAAATGTTGGTTACAGGTTCTCTGTGTGGGAGTGTGAATGCATGTGTATGTGGCAGGAGGGATGATGTCGAGATGAGTTATGGTCCCCAACCCCCGGGCCGCGGACCGGTATCGGTCCGTGGATGATTTGGTACCGGGCCGCGGCCGCCTTCGCTTCGGTGGTGCCACGCGGAAGTCAGTGCCGACGCACACTTCCCGCCCTTGTATTTCCGGCGAAAAGCCGCAGCTTTCAGTGTCGGAGTTAATTAATTCGTCGGCTTTTCGGCGGACTTACAAGCGTCCGCAGCAAAAAAGGGAAAAAAAAGGTCGCGCCGCGTCACGGAAAAGCGGTCGCGCTGCGCACCGGGCCGCAGGACAATTTTAAAAGTGCTGACCGGTCCGTGGTCAGACAAACATTGGGGGCCACTGAGTTAGAGGACAGAGAATTAAAAGAGGAAAGGACAGGAAGGAATTTGATTTTACTCATCTTGCAACTTTCCCAAAGTATATTTTAAAATTAAGTTGAAGGTAGCAAATGAGACAATACATAAATAGTCATATGAACAAAACAAGAGAACACAGTCCATTCAGAATGCACCGACACTTAAAAGGCAGATCTTCAGCAATAGGTCAAAAGACAGTCTGGAATTTTGAGCATGTGGAAGCAGGTCCACACAGCTAGCTGGTGTGCCGCAGGCTACACAGTGCTGTAAATTCACAACCCAACTAGCCACTCACTAAGGCTCTGTGTGGACAAGACCTCAGAGTGACTAAAATTACTGCCTCAATGACCCACATGCTGAGTTTACATAAGGTGACCAGCCAGCACGTATGAAAAAAGACAGACTTTTTTTTTTTTTTTTTGAAGGGGAGGTACAGTTGAGTATACAAGACAAAGCCCATAACATCGGGATGGTCTCAATAATTTCAGGACGCCTGGTCACTCTCAGCTTACAAGATACCTTTCCTAACAGCCAGCTCTGCTAACACAACGTCTGTTCTGCAGGTTACCGGTAAGCTATTCTTTCCAGCTCGTGCATCACAACCAATAATGAAGGGTGTACAACTGGAACTTCATTAGTAACGCTGTCAATAATGCATGAGCGGGAATGGATCACAGCTCATTCCAATGTAACTGTGTTGGCTCTGAAGTACTAACAAGAAAACAAAGTAGGAGAAGTTATTTTTTGTCAGAAAAGAAAACTGATATAACTGAATATATATTGGAGGAAGAGCTGTTGATTAAAAATATGGTATTTTCACTTAATCACTTTTCTGAGCATAATTGCATTTTAAGTTTCACCTTTTAAAGTTTGTTTTCTACTCAGCCTATATTTCAAGCCTTTTACCTCATGTTGACATGGTCTTAATCTAATTTTGGTTTTACATTCAGGAATCAGTCAAGAGTCACTATATTATACTATACTGTGTACTCATGTCATTTGTGATTTCTCATTACATTCATTACTTTCAACAAGACTTGAGCCAAGTCATTGCTGAGTACATGCAACTTTCTCAATATATCTTTGAATTGTGTGTCAGAATTTCCTCCCTGTAAAAACAGACCTTGCAGACTATGTATGTGTAATGTGAACTTCTTGACTATGTTAGTTTACCTGGCGGACATGTTTGACAAACTGAAGGCTCTGAACCCAACACTTCAAGGTAGGAATACAAAAACACTTGATATGAAAAACAAAATCAGGGGATTCATGAAGCAGCTTTGACTTTGGAAATGCCACACTGAAAAGGGAGTTACTAAGATGTTTCCAGTGTTAGACTTTCAAAAATAAAAAAATGAAAGTGATCAAAACACTATTGAAGACCAAATAGTAACACATTTGCCAAGATAGTACTCATCTTTTGACAAATATTTTCCTGGAGATGAACATGAATCTCCAGACACTGATTGGATTTGAAATCCATTCTTGCTTACAGTTGACTCCATTCCAACATTAAGTATCTGAGCTCAAGAAAATCTCTTAAAATTGTCACACTGAAGACCAACTTTCAGATCTAACAAACCAGGAATTCTGGATTTAAAGGAAAGTATGAAGAACTTAGTAATTAAGCTATGAAAGTGCTGCTTCCATTTTCTTCCTGTTATCTGAGAGTCTGGGTTTTGCACAATGATTTCTGTGAAAAATAAACATAGAAATTATTTAAACCTCAAAAAAACCTTACATCTAGTGCTAATAGAGATTCATCCAAACGTGCAACTATGCAATTTCAAAAGGCCTATTTTTCTTACTAAAATCTTAGGCGGTGTGCAAACTCACCAAAAAATTCATATTTTCAAATTATAGTTTAAAAACCTGGATTAGATTGGTGTACTGGGGCTTAACCCCCATCACCTGCAAGATAAGGGACAAAAACTCCAGTTAGTCATGCTCTGCATCTGTAAGGTGGCTAGTTAATTAATTGCTTCTTGGCCAGAAGAGACAGAGCAAGGCCTAATAAGTCAACGGAGGGAGCTCAGTTGTGGAGGGAAGACCCATGGAGAGGAGGTAGGACGTTCCCTCCCTGGGAAAGGCCTGGGGTAGGCAGACTAAGGAAGGCCAGAGGGACAGGATGGGTCCTCGTGGTGGGCCCTTGAAAAATGGGGGCAAGATCTAGGGAAAGACTGCAGGGAAGGCATGACTGTTCTACGGAGGGAAACTCACAGTGGGAGCAAAGTAGGCTCCTGTGGGAAGGAACCCTGAGATATAGTTTTTAAGCAGAGAAGAGAAGACTTTGGTAGCCCAAGAGGACAGAAGAATTATTCACTTGGACTTTTATTTGGACTTGTTTATGCTACCTTGGGTCTAAATGTAGGTGAGTTAGGAGGAGCCACAGAAAACCTGGGACCAGTGGCAGGCAGGTTTCAGGTGTTGCTGGAGCTGAAGATAGTGGGAAGGCCCCACACCAACGTAAGAGACATGCCAAAGGTGAGTGAGCACTCGAATTGAATTATAGAATTAAACAAACTATGTGATGAACAAGTTGCAAAAAAGTTCAAATTTTAGAGTCCCTCTTGAATCTTTTTTTCCTGTGTCAATAAAAAACAAACAAAACAAAAAATAGTATTTGGTTATAGGGCGCCACCACATTTAAAAATATCTACAAGGGAGCAGCAGTACTAAAATGTTTGGGACTTACAAGAGTAGGAGGCATATTAGGGATGTGGCGGAGGAGGCAAGGAATGCATTGGGAATGGATGTAATGCTTCAGAGATTCTGGGCAGCACTGTGGCCCTGGACAGCGAGGGAAGAGTGGCCCTAATTTAGACTGATTCTAGGGCTGTCTTATGGGTACTGCAGAGCAGCACAAAATTAGGAAGGTGCAAACACAGTTTTGAGCCACCTTAGATGTCCTCCCAAGGGACTGAGTTCAGCACAGACTCTCAACCCCAAACAATTAATCAAATTCAATATACACATTTATCACCATGCAAATGTTTCTGAAGCTACATTTTCCCATTTGTTTTATGAATGGTATGCTCAAAAATTTGTTAGTAATCAGAAACAATTCCATATGTAATAATTCAATATAGCTACAAGAACTATAATAAAAGAAAAAGTAAACTGAGTTGGAATCAAATAGAATCTAATCTGAGTCTAGATATCATAAGCATATTTTCATGTATCAGATATGCATTGAGATATAAGTACCTTCAATATATGAACACAAGCCTCTGAATTACTGTTTCCCCATTAATATTTTTCCAATATGAATCCTCTGATAGGCCACACAAGACTCCTATATAGTAGTTATAGAAACCACTGAAACTATCAACAGACAAACTCAACATTCTCATCTCTGAGCTGTCCATTAAATACAGGAATTTGATTTTTTTTTTGCATACAGTTATATAAACTGAACAACAATATGGGGTGATAAGAATTCTGAGGCCCAGATATCACAGCTATTCACATCATTTGTGAAATCTTGTAAAGATATAAAATAGAAATCAATATGGGAAAGTTTGATATCTGGTTGAGAAAAAGATATAGTCTGTCTCTGGCGTGGAAAGTCCTAAAAACATGTTAGGCCCATATTTTGCATTAAATACCTAGAACTTCTTTATCTCACAGTTACAGATGTATTGGATGTGACCCAGGCGAAAATGAGACAAGACAGTAATACTATCTCCAATTCAGTGTACATTGAAAAAATATTTATTTTAACATTGCATAAAAATCAGCACCAGTGCTGCTTACTTAGCCAATTGTGAATTCATGACCACTCCGATTAATTATTACTATCACATCTCTGCCCTCTATATCCTGAATCACTTTGGTATTTAAGGACTTCTTTTTCATGCTAGCACCTCCTCATTGTTTATTGCTGAAGATAAGAAGATTATGGTGGAATTTCCAAATGAGAGCCATGTAATACAGCTCAGGAACCTGTCTGAGAACTCTTAGGGGATGGTACACATGGGCAAAATATTTCTAATCTTCATCAGTCAGGAACTGTCAGGATTTTGTCAGTTTCATATTTCTCACATTGTGCCTCTTCTCTTCTCACTGCATTTGTGGTTTACCTTATACATTTTGTGCTATTTGTCTTACTGGTTCAAAAACTGCCTCCACAGGCTCTTGCATCATTTGCATTTGTCAGAGTAGCCAGTACCATATGTCATTGTTTTATTGCAGTTTTTCTGGTGAATTTGGTTTCAAAGCTGTAGTGTGAATAGCCCTTCAGGTTTCCTTTTCAACACTTCATCTCAAATTAAGAGGCTAAAGCAGACAGGACTAACATTAGCATCCCAAAGCAACATCACAAACAGATAAGTAGCCAGATGAAAAACAATCAAGAGTCACACAAAATTATTGAATAACCCATGTTCACCTTACTCCAAGATTCACATCTGATAAACCTGCTGGCATTCAGCAGCCAGAACTGGAGACAGCTGTCTCCCACATTTTCTCCAGTTGTAAACTTGGCTTTCTTCCCACTGGAAGCCAGTTCATTATGTAACAATAACGAGCACCAATCAAAGCTGCTACTTATACATTCCAGCACTGAAACTCAGATTGATTTGGAACTCTCATCAAAGGACAGACCCGTGAAATTGAAATGAGACAATCAAAGCATAAACCAGTCATTCCACCAAGTTCAAAATTGGAGGTTGCTAATGTACAGAGAAAGCTACTGGTACTGTAATTCTACTCATTCCCTCTGATTATAATTCAAGGACAAAATGATTATAAAATATGTACAGTAGACTCTCGATTATCCAGGATGATAGGGAAAAAAATAATCCTGGTTAATAAAATCCTGGATAATCACCATAGGAAATATGTGGAGTGGGGGTTGATTCACCAGCCATCCTGCGCCAGGGGGAGGGGGTATCGGTTCACTGGCTGCCCTGCACCCTGGTAGGGTTTTTTTGTGTGTGTGCTTGGGGCGGCAGCAAAGCCAGAGCCGGCCCTGCGAGTTGTGCGTATTTTTTTTTGACATCCTGGTTAATCCACATCCTGGTTAATCCAATCCTGGATAATCGAGAATCTACTGTATCTTAGGGTTTAATTTAAAGTCAGTCATATGTTCTAAAAGACTACACATTTAGATGTTACAAGTATTTACTAGAGCTCATTTTGATCATTCTGAGTGAAAGAAAATTTAGAGATGTCCAATTTAATTCTAGCAAGAAGTCACATTGGGTCAAATGGTATTAATGAGAAATATAGCTGCATGTCAATGGCATAGTAGAGAAATTGAAATGAATAGTGAGATGGCAGAACATTCAGAGAAGACTTGTATGCTAGGTAGTAAAAGAGCACACACCAATAAAGGCACATTGACTTGAAAGAAGACAACTGTATAGCCACAGAGAGAGAACCTCAAAAATCGATACCAAGTACCTTAAAGGCAAATACTTCAAAAGTTTCCCATACAAAATGCTGCATTTAAGGTCCATCATACATAAAAGATAGTGCCTTTGTAGTTTTCACCATTGGTCTCAGTACCATAATAAATCCAAAAGCCTGTTACAAATTTCTCAAAATAAAACAGTTCTTCAAAATAGTATTATTGAACAGACAGATCAATAGGCAGGATTCATTATATGTTCATCTGCTTTGATAAAACTTGAGCTACAAAAATATTTTCCCATGTTTGTTCTTTATGTTATGAAAGAAGATCAGATTTTGTGATTTGGGGCTGAAGGGCCACATATTCCTGTATTAGCTAATAACAAGTTAACATGATGTTGAATTTCCTCTGTGTAACAGATATTGTGAGTACAAGCAAGAAACCTATGTAATAAATGCAATATCAAACTACACTTGTGACACGAAGGTTATTTCCAAGACACTTTGATGTAGTAGCTACTGGTAAATGTTGGTGTTCTAATACAATATCTATGTTCAATCAGAAAAAAAATGTTAAAAGGAAGGCAGATATGTATCGAATTTTCATTCTCTTTCAAAGAGAAAGGCCTGCCATTTTTTCCCCAGTTAGCATTCTGATAGGAAGTGTGCTGTTCAAGGGCATGTGCAGAAGAACTACAGGCATATGGTTAATAACATGCATTTTACGAATCAATGGAACAGTGTATAAAGACAGGTAGATAAACAGACACATAGTAGGTACTTCAGGAAGACCTTGAATAGCAAGTATTACACTTCAGTATGAGTAAATGAGGCACAAGTAAGGTTAAGTACTAGTCATAATCTTCCACACTGACTCTCAAGCACCCCCCATCACACTAACTTACTCGTAAGTGTAAAAAGGAAGTGGGGGATGGGCAGAAAATGTGCACATTTGAAAAGACATGTTTAAGTATGTTCCTCATGTTATTAAGACACTTTCCCATGTATGACGTTTATAAGCTTTGGAATATAAGTTGACATAGTATATTTCATGTTAGTTTTCCCATTATTGATGGTAGACTTGGTATCAGAAATATCATTAGTTTATATGGCATGTATGTTGCTCATTAATCTCAATTTTTGTACAGTAAAAGGCTTAATAGTGTTCACTTATATGGTAGGGAAGAATTATTCCCTCAAGTGCAGGAATCACTGGATGAAATTCTATGGCCTCTGCCATGCCAAAGATCAAACAAGATGATCTTAAGAATCAGGGAGGTAGCCGTGTTAGTCTGGAATAGCAGAGGTAACAAAGTCCTGTGGCACCTTAAAGACTAACTATAAGGTTTTGAAGCATGAGCTTTCGTGGGCTAATACCCACTTCGTTGGATGCAGGCACTTCCACTGCCTGCATCCGACGAAGTGGGTATTAGCCCACGAAAGCTCATGCTTCAAAACTTTATAGTTAGTCTTTAAGGTGCCATAGGACTTTGTTACCTAAGATGATCTTAGTGGTTCATTCTGACCTTAAAATCTATGGTTCTGATTCTCATTTACAGTAGGACTCATTTACACTGCTCTGGATACTGACGCCCACTTTAAGTGCCCTTTCCTCTGCCAGGGCAGTGTAAAGAGACCTTAGTGCCGTGATACTCAAACCTCAGTGGCTCAAGAACCAAATTAGAGGTCAACATTTACCCAAAAGAGCCAAAGTAGTGTGACTTCATGGTTCCATTTACTATATATCTATTCAAGAATAGCAGCTGTGTTAGTCTGTATCCACAAAGAAAGCAAGGAATACTTGTAGCACCTTAGAGACTAATTAGTTTATTTCAGCATAAGCTTTCGTGGACTATAGCACACTTCATTGGATGTGTAGAATGGAACAGAAGTAAGATGCATTTATACACACAGAAAGAAAGAAAAAAAAGTTGTTCATTAGCATACCAGTTCTAAGACGCTGTTAAATCTGGATGGGCCATTATCAGCACTGGTTAGTCTCTAAGGTGCAACAAGTATTCCTCACTTTTTTATATATTTATTATCTTCACAGCCAAATGACTGACCAAGTATTCTACAATTAGTTAATAACATAGTAAAGCATCCTGACTGGTTAATAATTAAATCACAGTGGTTTGATATCACGTCCTGCAAAGAGTCGCAGGAAACACATTAAGAAGCCACTTGCGACTCATGAGCTTCGGTCTGAGTATCACTGCCTTAGAGTAAATAAGAGTCAGTAAAATATAGTTTTATATTTTAAAATTTTCATCAGAGAAGCTCTCTTACCTCTTTCTCCATTTGTAGTCCTTCTGCTCTGATATTTCTTTCAAATACTTCTCTCTTCTCTGTCTGTGGGCTAGATTTTCTGTACACCAGAATATAGTCGATCCGGCATTTTCCATCCCTAAAATATAGCCCATTGGATTTGTTTTTATCAGGTACTCCCTGTGAAGAGCAAAAACAATTACCAAAGCATAGTTGACTATCACCATTCGAACCTAAGGTGCTACACATTTCACTGTGATTCAAAATAAAAGGCTTGACTGGTAAGCAATTAGGAGAACTGGGCCAAGTCTTTAAGTGTTTTGTGTGTGATGTTTCATAAGATTGATAGCTTTGTCTAGCATCCCATATACAAATACTTCTGTTTGATGGTCTCCACTTAAGTAGAAGGGGTACTGACCTCCCAGATTCAAAACTAGGATGCCTCGTTAAGTAAGCTTTAAAGTTGGGAGGAAAGGGAGACAAAGAAAGATTTTATGTCACTTGAAGTCTGACAGGAACTTTTGCCATACAAAATTAACTAAAAGACGGAGTTATTCTGAAACAAAAGCTGAAGACTAAGAATGTAATGTACTAAAATATCCACATACAAACAAAGTACAAGAATTGGAAGCATTTCAAAAGTGATGGTGATTATGACCCACTGTGTTGAGCATAACTCACCATGGTCTGTCAGGTCCCCAGTACTGCAGCAATGGCTTTAATAGCCCTTTGCAAGAGGCAGAAGAGGATAGTGATGGGGCATCCACCCACATTGGCATATAAGAGGTCTATAAAGCCCTAGGGAGGCTGCAGGGGAAGCAGCCCATAGAAAGAGAGGCTGTGAGGAGCAGCCAATCTGGGCTCAGGAGAGTCACATAAGAAGACTCACAGGGCAGAGCAGGGGCAGTTACTCCATGGAGCTCAAGGAGGAAGAACTGGGTGTCTTGCAGGTGGAAGGAAGCTAGTACCTTGGACAGAGCAGTAGTGGCATGGACCTGGGGAACAAAAGGGAGCTCTTGGCTGTCTGCTGGAACTTGCAAGCTGGAAGCCCTGACAAGAGGTGAAGAATGTGCTGGCGCCACGGGGAAGTGGCCCAGGGAACTTAAGCAGCACTGATGGAAAAATTAAGGAAAGGCAGCAGGAGACTGCTATCTACAGATCCTGGGCTGGGATCCAGAGTAGTAGGCAGGCCCAGATCCCTCCCACTTGCCTCTGGGGAAGTGGCTGGACTGTAGAACTGGGAGATCTCCCTCCTCTCCCCAGGAAGGGGGAAAACATGGATGGTGGCCCAGCCGGGGGGGCCGAGTCATGAAGAGGACTTTGACTGAGGTGGGTCTGCAGGTGGGGCCAACAACAGGGGAGGCACCACCATGAGAGCATGCACCAGGTGAGAGAGCTAATTCCTGAGATGGCCAGAAGAAGGCACCATGCTGGTGAGTGGCCCCCATGACAAAAACATAAAAGTTCGGTTTCCATTCCACCATACTCCCATTAGATTAACTTTAGAACACTATGGAACTATTGAACATACCTTCTGACTGGATTTACCAGACAGGAAACAACTCACAGTCTATCTTTATCAGTGGCTAAAGAAAACACTACTTCTTGACTATTACCTGGAAATAATGGATCTGTTCAAGAATTTGGAACCCTTGCAACAAGCAAAGAGATTTAGCTTTGTTTACTAAAAAAAGGCAAGGAAAAAGTTTTAAAGCATTAGGAAATGATAAGAGACCCTTTGTATCTATATTGCATATAGTACTGATAAGTGACATCAGCAATACACTAGGGAAAGATTCTGCAGAAAATGAAATATGAAAATAATTCAGGAAAATATATTGCTTAACTTTCCCTATAAAATTGACACTTTGGGAGGAGTCGGGGGGAAAAGCAAGGGGATATTTAAGTAAATGAAAGGTAGAGCAAAGTCTTTAAAAACAATGGGACTGATTGTGGTCCCTTCTCCACTCCCTATACACAGCCCTTGGGAGACTGCTGTAAGTTAAAGTAGTACCTGGAATACAGCGGGGACACAAATGGCTCAAAGGCAAGTCAACTTTGTCTCCCCCCTCCCCCTCCCCGGGCTGTGTGTCCAGGAGGTGCAGCACAGGATCTGCCCCAGTGATCTTATGTATGTTATGGAGGTGTCCATAGTGACTCCATAGGACAGGTTAAATTCAGATTTATGTTTAAAGCCAGACTGAAGTTCCCTCTGTTTCCCATTTTAATGATTAAATTTAGTCTCTAACTCTGACGTAACGCCTTAGAATACAATTGTCTTTTCTTTAAATGTTAGTTAAGCAAACAGTCAGCATTTTTCCCGATGTATCTTTGGATTCTTCTGGTTCACAACCTCAGATACACAAACTCCAAATTGCATATGCACACATGCGTACATTCTGATAACACCTTTGATTTAGGCCTTTTTCTGAAATCTTAAAATTAAGCTGAGAGTTATTGCTTTGATATTTGGGGTGGAGCAAACTCCAGTGCAGCAGCTATCTAGTAAGAATCAGTTTGCCAAGAATGCATCATTCCAGTGCACCAGTCTGCAATCAATTGGTTCTGCAATCAATGTAGAGTTCAAATCAAAGTCTCTGTTCTGATATTAACCCCTCACCTCCCCCACCCCCCGAGACTGTCCCTAACTACCTGAGATATATCCTGTCTCCTTCTGTTCATATGGCCTGTCCATGACAGCGGCATTCCCGTGGAAGTGTGAACTGTCCCATCCAAGTCAGGCCACGTTTGCTTTAAAAAAGGAGTGACGCTTCTTGCTGGCATTTCTTGCTGTCTTGTCAGCTTCATTTACAACCTACACATTTATATAGCTGCAACTCATTTTGCTGAGAATGTTTTATACTGCATGTTCGCAGAACCTACTGTTGGGTTCCATAAACATATAGAGACAGAGTCTATCAAGTATGTGTATCAAAGATATGCTCAAAATCTATGAACCTCTAGTGTCAGAATACATACACTTCATGGCAGTAATCACAGTAGAAAGTTGAATAGGACTTCAATATCAATATAAGTAGGAAGACAAGGGAATTTTAAAGCTGCTTACCTGCAGTTCCTTTTAAAGAGCAGTCAATTCACCATGAGAAATGCTGAATCACCTTTTACTTAGAAGCAGATTTGCTTTTTCATATTTCCCAGATCTTTTGGTTCTTCATTTTTATTACAAGGGACATTTGTGTGAAAATAGGATCTTTGGGTCTAAGGAGCTCATCTACTCTTGTTGCTTATTCCCACATGAAATCATAATCCTCTATATGTGACTTCATGTTTTGCAGCTGGAGAAATACTTATAATGCCACTAAGGATTATGATTATAAGATCTTAAGAAGAATAAGCAGGAATATGTGAACTCAAGTACAGTTATGGTCTGAAGAGGGACTATGTTTTGAATATAGATGGTTTTCTGTCACTTCTTTTAAGGTTGTAAATTCTTCGGAGCAGGAGCTGCATCTTCCTGTGTGTCTATACAGAGCCTACCACATTTTTGGCAGAACTGTAGTATAAATAATAATGACATAGGAAAAAACCTATGTTAAAAGAATATTATTTAGGCTGCAAAATCAAGCAAAGATTCAAAAGTGCTGGATCTATTGTTGTCTGTGTAACTGCAGTGAAACCCTTTGCATGCCCATTTTGTACACTGAATGAGGCCAGGATACTGTGGAAAAAATAGTATGTGATCGTGTAATTAAAAATATAATGCATATGCCCAAGGTGGGGGGTCAAGTTGTGAATTAAGGTTGAGTGGGCAACCACTGGGCGTTGTAGGTGCACAGATCATTTAAAAGTCAGGCCACTTTTTTTTTTGGTGCCTAAATTTAGGGGCCTACCAGTTTGTAAAAAATTGGCCTTACTTACTCCTATTTCACTGAAGATCCAAATAGTCCTCGCCTACTGGACACACCATTGGTGGTATGAGCTAAAACCTGCACCTGAGACAGATCCCTGGGAACAGAGCTGCTTAGCCCAGTAGATTGTGGCCTAATTCACAGACTGCCTGAACCTCAGTGCTCTTTCTAGTGGACCCCAGCCCTGAAGAAGCAAGAAGCCACTAAGAGGAAGGTTATGTTGTGGGAAGGGGGGGGGGGGGGAGTTGTATGCTGCAAAGTCACAACTCCCATATCTGTGCATACTACTTACCACGATTTTGCATGATCAAATTTGCTCTTCTATGTACTACCCAGTGGATGGTAACATATGTCCCATGTCTGGTAGCCAGTGCTATCTATCACAAATGCATAAGACAATCATTCCAGTCCCTGAGAATTAATGCAGGGACACATTGATAGGCCAGATGACCCAATAACACACTGATGCAATCACTGCCGGAATACCGTCTCCAGTTCTAGTGTCAACCATTCAAGAAGGATGTTGATAAATCGGAGAGGGTTCACAGAAGGACTCCAAGAATGATTAAGGGATTCTGAACCCCAAAGATTTTATATTTCCACGTTATAGTTTCAGAGCGGAGGTCATCTTTGAGAGCCCGCACACATGATCACAGGATTGGATAAGAGTGGGCCTGCAGTGAATAAGCCTTTCAAACTAATTACATTTATTCCCTGTATGGCTTAGGCTATGGGCTCTTACCTCTCCAACTGTTTCCAATCTGCTGGCATCATCTGAAGTACTGGTCAAATTACCATGGTGAAGAAGAGAGTCATCATCTTTGGAAGGGCTGTTTACTCCTTCTAACTCATCAAAAAAAATGTTCACGTCCTTAGCTACTACAAGCAAAAACAAAACCAAAAATAGAGTTTCAAACTAATGCTGAAAACAGACACTGAAAATAATATATTATAATAACCAAATACTGTACTTTTGCTTGTTCTGACCTAACCACCTTTTGGTTTAAAAATTTAAGGGGTTGAGTTGTCAACAGTTTTATGATAGCACAATGATATCTTCATTAGCAGGCAACAAAGCTTTAGGAAAACGAGTAAGTTTATGATGGAAATAAAAAAACAAATAAGCTATCATAATAAAAGATATGCTAGCTAATTCCCTGGCTTCTCTTCAGATAATTGGTTTAAAGGTTTGCCTTTGGGATTACAATGACCTCTGAAAAGGTATTATAATAAAAAGGCAACATTTTTTAATATTCTCTGACATGTCCTGTTACATGTTGTAGAGATTCTCATAGATATCACAGCCAGAGGGTTCAGAATGACCATAGTACAATCTGTTCCACCTTGTATTTAGCTGTGACACCCAAAGGACATTTCCAAGAGCTGAAGAAGAGCTCTGTGTAATCTCAAAAGCTTGTCTCTGTCACCAACAGAAGTTGGTCCAATAAAAGATATTACCTCACCCACTTTTGTCTACCAGTATAGTGGTCTGTCTGATGCCACTGAGAGGTTGAAAGAGAAGCAAGGGTTTAAATCCACATACAGTAAAACCTCCATTTAATGGACTAATTCGGGCGAGGGGGTGTCCGTTAAATCAAAGAGTCTGTTATTTAATAAAAAAAAAAAAGAGCTGTCGGAGCAGCAGCCGGCCCGCCACAGGGTCGGGGCGGCAGCTCCGCAGCCTGCTTGCTGCCGGGACCCGGGCGGCAGCCGGGAGCCGTCAGCCAGCCCGCCCAGGTCCCAGCTGCTGGGACCCTGGTGGCAGCCGGTTCCCGGCAGCCAGCCCGCCCGGCTGCTGGGACCGGGGTGGCAGCCGGGAGCCGGCAGCCAGCCCGCCCCATGGCGGGAGCCGGGAGCTGGCAGCCAGCCCGCCCGCTGCCTGGACCCGGGCGGCAGCCGGGAGCTGGCAGCCAGCCCACGAGAAATGGATTTCGGATGCATCAGACTTGCTCAGAAATTTTGTCCATTGCATCCGAAGTCCGTTAAATCGAGGTCCGTTAAATCGAGGGTTTACTGTATTATATCCAGTCTGAAGAGAGGAAGCCATTCTATTTGCATTACTGTATTGTTTTATCAGGACTGAAAATGACTGCCCCACACCTGAAGTGGAGGGGATGTTGTCCGGGCTTGCCAGAGAAGAGGCAGTGCTTTATGGGAGGGAAGGGGAAGGAGGTGAGAAACTGCTGCAAAAAGGTGGGTTGTGGTCAGCTTTGCATCACTAGCTCACCCCCTGGGAATGTGAGGGCAGATGTCTTTAAAAGGTGTAACCCTGGGCATTGGAAGCCCTTTCTCCATCCAGCAGGAAAGGCAGCACCCACTCTCCCTCCCCTCAAGGTGCTAACGCCTGGTTGGGTTAGGACCTGCTGTGGGTATTGCACTACGTGCTCCTTTGTAGGGTAGCTGGGAAGGAATTTTTTCCTCACCACCATATTGACTTCGGTGGTGTGGGGTATTTTTCACCTTCTCCACAGTGAGTGTCAGGGAGGACCTATTATGGTGCGGAGAAAAGTGGTTAGGCTACATGTCGAAACTTGTTTTGTAAGTGTGGGTCGGATGTCCAGTGCAGGTACTCCATAGGGAAGGCAGCCAGTGACCAGATAAATGGTTAATGGAGCGGAGAGGGGAGCTTGAGGCTCCTATGATTGCTATGGCAACCCTCCCTTTCCTATAGCCCACCTTAACCCTCCTATGAGGGGTGGATGGATAGTAAGGTCCAAGCCATGGGTTGGTTGGGGGACCTGGATGGAAAAAGGCTGTTGGAAGCCTCGGGTGGCTATTTGAATGAACATGGATTTGCCTGCACTGTACACTTTTATCCGCTGGATAGTCCCAGACAGCTGATAATAAAGCTGCAGCCTGATTAGAATCCATATCAAGTGTCTCTGTTCTGCTTCTGGGATAGCCAGGCAACCTCTCACCAGGTACCCACAGTAAATGATACATCACCTACACACACTTCTCATGATCGTTTACAGTAAAACCAGGTCACAGAGGATTTTCTGTAGAGGTACTAATAAAGGTGAAATGTCCCATACTACTTAAACTCGGAGGTTTTTTGGGGTGCTCATTGGGTGAGTGGCTGTGCAAAACTACTGCACACCAGTGTGTCATGAAAGGGGAAAGCTGGATGGGCTGGTGTGGTGGGCACAGCTGGGGAGGAGAGGGGTAAGAAAAGAGAGGAACCAAGGGATCCATGTTCATGCTGATCTAACATCCAATGGCTTTACGTGGATAAGGAGATTTCACAGAAAACCTATCAAAAGGTTAAAGATTTATACTCCTTTTTTTGTAAGTATAAAACGAGGGCAGGTAGGTTTAAATGGTAAATGCTGTATTTCAGACTGTAACTGCTTTGCACATAAAGCCACTTTTAAAAAATTCCAAAAACAAACAAACAAACCCCAACACTCCTCCTTCCCCCACCCCCCACACAATTTTTCTTCACATCAAAATGAATTCACTATGGAAACTAGAATAATATACCAAGACAAACTGCCTCATTTTGAATTGAAAAATCATAGCTTTTAAGGTCTTCAACTGCTCTTTCCATCTTGATTGGATAATAAAAAAAACTTTGCTATTAGGAAATTATCATGAGAGTCTATGCCACACTGGTAGCTACTGCATCTGGCGTACCACACTTATGGTAACAAATTAGGCAAAATCTTGCATTATTCGGCTACACTTCTTGTGGCCACACATAGGTGTTATACAATGCTTAATCTACACTGAACACTTTGTCCTGTAATCATTTGGTTTTACATAGCACCCTCTACCCTCATAGATCCCAAATTGCTTTAGCAAGGATATTAGGTCTAATAGTCTTACTGAGCTATCTTACTTACCCTACCTATATATCCTTTTATCACCACTATTTCTGATTACCTTCCAAGGTTAAAATAATTTTTTTACAATCATACATATTATTAGTTTCTCTTCTTTCTCATCCCATGATAGTTATTTTTTTTTATCATTAGTTCATTTATTTTACTTTTGTGAAAAGTGCTGGGGCATCTTTCGTGACAAGTGGTCAAGGATGTAGCTTTCCATTTCATCCAGAAGAGGGTATCTTCTACCAACATAGTGCCCCAAAACAACCTACTGAGGCACTAGTTCAATGCTGACTCAGCAGAAAAAGTTGCCCACTGCCTCATCACCAGTCTATATATTCAGCAACATAAAAGACGTTTCCCCCCTGTCTGTAATAATCACAGTGGTGGAGTTTTTGAAGCAGAGTAAGCGTACTGCAACAAGATAATATAGTATCATGAATATGAATATCATGTATCTTCCATTTCAAGCAGGCTGCCTGAAAAAATTCTGCCTCATTCAGTAATAATTTGGATGTTGATCACAATCTATCTTTGCACATGTTAACTGAAGTAGGATCTATCACAATACTTTAAAATAATAACTTTTGGGTCTGACAATCATTTTGAATTACCAGTAGCTCCACTGATCCTGAATATTGAAGGAGAGCCCTTAAACAGAGACCATGCTAGCCTGTACTTTATCAATTCTTTGGTATACTATCTCAAAGTCATATAGGCCTGAGACAGTGGGACTTTCTATGTGTTATCCAAAATAAGTCGATCTTTCACAGCAAGGGGAGATGAAAGAAGACATGCATGACTGATTTTGAAAGGGAGATTGTTGGAGCGTAGCACACTAGAGAATTTACTCATGAGCTAACTGTTCATCCTTACATGAAAATTGCCCCTGTAACACTGATGAGGTCATTGGGACACTGAATAATCTGCTTCTTAAGTGCCAGTAATGTACAGAGTTGCAACTTGGATGGTTTCCAAACTGGTACACAGTTGGGTGGTGCAGATAGTTAGATGTTTTTTTAAAAGACTGGTTTAAAACAGATTGGATGACTCAGGGGACCTGTAATGAAACACAATCTTATTTGAGGTTCACTTTGAAATCTAGCCCATCTCAGGCATGACTAAAAGTTGCTCAGTGGCCTACATGATATTAGTTTGCAATGTCTTTCAAAGTAATCTTCAGTAGAATAGTCTCTGTCACAAAAAGACATAATAATTGGTATCCTGGTTGGCAACCTAAGCCAAAGGACTAAAGCGAGAATAATTATAGATACTGAAGTACCTTGCTGTCTCTAGAGGTGTCCATGTCCCTCTTCAGGTTTAGGGTGTAAACATGCTGATTGAGAGAACGTAGAGATCCTTACACTACTATTGCCATGGTGTTTCTACTCTATGGATAAACTGAGTTTCAGTCTCTAGTGCTGAATAGAACATTTTTTTCATAAGGCTTGTAGAATATCAAAAATGGAATTTCTCAAAAGAATGTTTAACCAAAAAGTTAGTTATTTCCTCTCCCTGTTCCTCAATTTTAATAATATTTGTGGTATTTTAAAGCCTTCTTTTGTACACATTGCTCTGCTGCTAATAGTAACTAGTTCATCCATTCCACTGAACCGAATCTGCATCCTTCCTGCACCATCAAACATTCCTTAGGGCACAAACAAGGTCCCACCATTCCTATTTTTCCTGGGTCTCTCTCTGAATGTCCTTTGTGTTGTGAAGGCACAAGTTTTTCGTCTCTGAGTACAAGGGAATTCTTTCAGCCAGCCCCTTACACATGTTCCTCCAGTTGCCCCATAGCATACCTGGCACGGCAGACACCCTAGTTTCATTGTTAACACGTCCCAAATATTTCCATCTTCTCTTCTGGACCAGTATCTCAAATAACTGATTGTTGACAGACTAAACATATTGTCAGTCTTACAATGTATTCCGTCTTAGCCTCAAGCGCCAAACCCCATCCCACACAGAGAAACAGCAAACCTTCTTTGACATGCAGGTCAACTGAACCAATCATGGGTTCACCCAATGTGATGCTTTTCGGTTCATCCCAGACCACTAAGGGGTTGTGTTACCGCCTGCCCTGCAGCTCTGGATGCTTTCAATACTATACTGCTGTGGCTCACAGACCTGACACCAACAGCCAGCCTACAAGCATTGAGGTCACACTATGGCTTACGCTGCCCAGTTACTTTTTGGAGCTTGACCCCAGACCCTCCTCTTCAGTTCCAAATTTCTGCAAAACTGTCTGCCCTGAAGCGTCCAGCCCTCCCCTGAACACTCACAGAGGTCAAGTTTGCTGTTCCTTTAAATAAACAGTCAACAGAAACGCCTTAATTTAACTGGGTTGACAAACATTGCATTTTAATCAAAGCACTGAATTGGTTTCTAGTAAAACTAGGTCATTAAATGAAAAGTCATAGTTTTAAGTGATATCGATTATAAGGAATTAAGGTAGGAAGGGTTACAAGCAAACAAGTAAAAACAGATATCTAGGACTAAAACCTGATTTAACAAACTAGACTCTCTTGTTCAAAGATGTGTTTCTCACCAAGTCGGTTTCCAGCATGGCTGACCAGATTCTCTGACCCTTTCACAGATCTCTAAGTGCTCTGTTCCTTGGTCTTTTCAGTTGAAGGATGCCAAAATGGCTTTCCTTTTCCTCATATCTTCCCAAAGTTCATTGACCCAGCTTCAAGAAACAGGAAAGCTTCCTGGGGGTGCAGCTTCCACTCCCCATGGAGATTAAGGGGTCATGTTTCCCCTCTTACTCTCCTGACAGCTTTGTTCATCTTGCATGTAAATGTACTTTCATTTTCTCTGCCTGACGACCAGGTTGGTCCAACAACCAAATACACATTCCTTTGTCTAGGGCAGACTGGGCTTATGCATTTCTTGCCAAACACATTTTAAGAACATAATTCTAGCACATCTTTAGCTATTTGTGCACACACGCTACACAATAATTTGTGAGACCAGCATGTTACCAGTTTGTATATGATACCTTACATGACACCTTATAAACACAGATTCTGGCAGTGTGTTAGATGTAGTGAGTTTGTCAGGCCTGACAAGAATCGATTACTGTAGTGAACCATCAATGCACCTCTGTGTCACATCCATCCAATCCCAGACCACCCCATAGCAACATGTCAGCAAGAAAATTAGAATGAACCAATCACAAGTTAGCGTGGAAACGATTTTTTTGTGTGTGAAATTTCATTTGTTGTTTTTTTAAACTGATACCAACACATTTCTAATAAACTCTCAACAAAAACCTAGGAAATTTCAAATAAATCCATATGTTTCTGTGAAACATTTCACTTTCTTCAGACCAACTCTTTTGACAATTTTTTTTTTGGTTCAAAAAATGCTGACCAACTCTAATCTACAGAAAAGTGGGCAACAGTCTTATGCCACATATAAATCTTCTCAAAATAGAGCACTAAATCATCCTAACAGAATGATATATAATAAGTTGTATCAGACATAGGATGTTGATTTTTCATTTTTCAAGATGGATTGGTGCGGATATCTCCTAAAATATGGCTTTTTTAGGCAGTGAAGTACTATAGCTGTACAAAGTAACATATATGGGTAGAGGAGAGACCAAGAGCCCAATCTTTATTGGTTTAGATCAGCTTAATTGTACAAATTCTTCTCAGCCTCCACATTCCATTTTGGGTCTCCCCACTCTTCATGTACTAAGGTATCCAGTCATTACTAATCTAGTCAGAATCCACTGAAAGGCATGAAAGAAGAAGGACATAATTACAAATTTACTGAAACCAAATTCTGAGAAGCTTAAGGATTTCTGAGTGAAATTAAAAAGATGTAACTAATTGGAATCCAATCCACCCACTCTTTCAGTAACATGGAATTAATAAAATATTGCAATGGCTCGCAGGATCACACTCCTAGATTCCCAGAAATAGATCTGTTCCCATGATTCCTATGGTTGACAAAGATCCAATATTTATCAACAGCTCTAAACAAATTATCTGAGTGTAACTAGCAAAATATATTACCCTGTATAGCATGATCCAAATTTTCAAAAGTAGTGTCTAATTTTGGATGCCTCAAGTTTGAGATGTCTAATTTTAGACTTTAAGGGACCAATTTACAGAAGTACTAAGCACTCATGCAGCTATGATTTGCCTCAGAAGGAGTTGTGGGTGCTGAGCACCACTGAAAATTAGGCTTTAGGAATGAAATTCTGTCCCCAGTGATTTAAATAAAGCCAGAATTTCTTTCTAGGTGTCTGAGGCTGGATACCCAAAAACGGAGGTGCCTAAAATTAGAGGCTACTTTTGAAAATGGGTATCCCTCTACATGTTTTGCAACTGGCAGGATGGGAGCACAGCCCTGTCATAACTGGATTTAAAAAAAAATAAATTAAATAAATGGAGATATACCAATCTCCTAGAACTGGAAAGACCTTGAAGGTCATCGAGTCCAGTCCCCTGCCTACACTAGCAGGATCGAGTACTGTCCCCTGACAGATTTTTTTTGCCCCAGATCCCTAAATGGCCCCCTCAAGGATTGAACTCACAACCCTGGGTTTAGCAGGCCAATGCTCAAACCACTGAGCTATCCCTCCCCCTTTGTTGCTTCTAATTAATAGCCTTTATATTACTAGTTATCACTGCATGAAGTTGAGTACTTTCCACCTTAGAATAATAGAGATATTCTAGAAATCAAAATTCAAATGATTGCTCTTTGGAAGCTACTAGTACTACAATGGATGTGATAGCCATTAAGTGTTCTCACCTGTGTAAGTGTATTGAAAGCCCTCCTCCCTCATTCACACCTGAGTATAAGAAAGGCCTCAGCCTTGCATAGAGTTGAGCCAGTTGTTTGGGTGATAACCCCTCTGACTCCTATTGATTGCAATCAATCTTGTTTTCCAGAACTACTGAGTCATGCCTGTCCTTTGAGAGACATATTGGGATAAGCCTCCAAAGGTAAAGCAGTTTTTGCAACAGTAGCACCTATTTGGTAGCACCTATATCTAATGGTCCCTTCTGACCTTAAAGTCTAAGTCTATGAGTCTAATACTGCAATATTACATCATGGGGATTTTTAAAAATAGCCTTCACAACATACAAGATCTTTAAGCATAAAAAGGGGAAAGCTACTATCTATAATTTACCATGAGTCACCCATAAATCTTGACCACGCACCAACTCTTCAGGTCTGGGAAGTCAGGAGTTTTGTTAAGTCCTCCACAGAATTCCTGCCTTTTAGGTGCTCAAATTCATTCTATCTGCTTTGACTTTCCTTAACATTCTTGCAGTGCCTAGAAGTGCGGTCTTCTGGAGCTCATTGCTTGTGATGTTAAATCCATACTTGCCAGAGAGGCTTCAAAGCAGACACTTGGCAACCTCATTGTGTCTCTTCATAAATTCTCTCCCAGCTATGCTGCTGCCAGTGCTCAACACAAGCTCCACCATCTCTTCCTTTTTGAAACACAGTCTATAGTTTGGGGAGCAGTTTTGTCAGTCAATTCTGTTTCAAAAGTAATTAAGCCTTCAGGACTGTTGTTGTGCACTCATAATGAAGCCCTCTGTCTCTTCTGAGGTGTCCTTCAAAAGCCATAAAAATATTCGATCATTGATACAGTCCATCTCTTTACACCACTGTCTGATGTCATGCCTTGATTTCTGCATTACTATTTCAAGTCTTTCTTTGGTGGTTTGCTTTCTCCTTTCCTTTATGGGAGCCAATGCTTGTTATTGTGACCAGACAAGGTTTTAATGTGTCTGACTCCTCATATTTTCATGTGTTATTCATCAATGGCCATTATTATTATTATTTATTTGAATACTACAGCACCTGGGAGCCCTAGTTATGATCAAGGACCCCATAGTGAAATGGAAAGATTCAAGCTCTGAGCAAGTTTGTTGGATACAATTTTACAATCTACTTTCTGGAAAAGTAGATCAGAAAAGTAGGAGATCAGCCTACAAAGCCCACAACCTGGACCAGGTTTTCATGATTCATTTTCAATTAAATAATCAGAAGTTAAACAAGTCTCTCTTAGAAATCAACCTGGATATTAGAAAATACTTCCAACTGAGAGAGGAAAAATTAATCAAAATGATTTTAAAATCCTTGGGAATCCATGCCACAAGGTGCTTCGTCAACCTCCATATTTCCATCTGAACAGCAACGGATTTTTCTAGACTTTTCCCTTTGCAGCAGTGATAAAAGAAAGGTAAATATTTTGCAGCAAATCATCAGGGTCAATAACTTAGAGGCCTCAAATCAGAGGTATACAATTGTTCAAGATGCTTTTATAAACTGATTGCTTTCTGGTGGACAGCAAGTTCCCCCTTTCAATTTAATAACTAGGAAACTACAGTTGAAACCTTTGCTACTTTTAATCTTTTTTCTAAAAGTTCTCCATTCCCCATTGCACATCTTCAATAGTACAGTATGGGAAAAGGAGATTTTTTTCTGAAAGAAGATTAAATGAATACAATATTATAGTAAATACTATAGAACACCTCTATTTAGCACTCCAGTTTTAAGAAGATCTTGAGATTCTAGGCAGATTAATTTGATAGAATAAAGGTGGTTCTGGATAATTTGGCATACTTCTTGTGAACTGCAGGTGGTTCTGGCTGGTTTAAATGTTCTGTGTAGTTCGAATACTGTATGGCCCCTGTGATGCTGGCAGATCAGATGCCAGCTCATGAGAAAGTTTCTACTCCACAAATGCCTGGCTTGAAACCAAGTAGCCCACCTATATGTTAGTATTGTTAAAATAGTTATTAGATTTAGGGAGATTTATTTAGTGTTTGGACTTTATGAAATGCTTGTGAGCAGCTGAATGCATTAATCTAATTTACAATACCGGTTTTCCATGTAATAAGGAAATATTTAAGTGTTTTGCTCTGTAATTATAGACGTGTTTGTTATGAAACTTAGAAAAACACCCTCCCCCCACTGTCAGGGGAGAAGTATTACCAAGTGTGAAATAGCAGTGTATCACAAAAGGTGTCATCTCTTGTCAAACAAAAGAAGGCCTATAGACACTAGGCGAGCCATTGTGGAACATCAGTGGACAAAAAACTTTGTTGATTGCTTCATCCACGCCCATGAAGAGGGTATGTGCACAAACTCTCATCCCATCATGGGTTGAACTATGGGGGAAAGGAATCAAAATCCCCGTTAAAAAGTAATTCTTACCACTGTGCTACTTGGAATTTGGAGAGGGCAATATTTCTAAGCATAAGCAAGGGTTCCCCAAGCCGTTTAGCTTGGGTTAGCTCTAAAGGACATATAAAGCTTGTACATTACAGCAGTTTCTATTACTTTTTGGAACCAAAGACAAACTCATTTGTGTGTGTGTGTGTGTGTGTGTGTGTGTGTGTGTGTGTGTGTGTGTTTACCTGCTTTAAACTTGTAAATAACTCTCACTTCTTTTTCCTAGTTATCAAATCTTTAGATAGTTTATTATAGAGATTGGCTACAAGTATTGTGAGAGATCTACCAGGTACAATTGACCTGGGGTAAGTGACCTAAATACTGTTGTCATTTTTGTTTTAAGGACCATCTATCACAAAGATAGGCTTGCCTGAGTGGCAAAATAGACCAGAGTGCCCAAGGGGACTGTCTGTGAATCCATATTAAGGCTATTATAGTGCTTGAGTTCACACTTGATATTTGGTTGGTGATACCTAATTATAGAACACACAACCAATGTGGGGCTTGTGCCCTTCTTCTTAACAGTCTGTCCTTAGGTTGGCACTTACGGGTCGTTAGCCACTCCCGACAGCATGATTAACCAATTTTGCAAGGTGGGGTTTTAGCATTTCCAGGTTCATGATAGGTAGTTATCTTTGGATTGTGTCTGACTGGCAAAGGGCAATTTCAGAGAGATTCTGAGTATATTGTGGACAAGAGCATATGGGAAATAATTAGATTTAAGGCAGAATAAGCTGAAATCTTTCCTATTAAAAATATTGAGAATATATTTTGAGCTGGAGTTCATAAGTGCAGAAGTCTGATTGGAAACATTAGAAATGGCTTGTAAGTCTTTAATATCTTTTGTACAGTAATTTTTTGTCTTACTTTGCACTCTAAAAGAGACTAGCAGCACAAGATCAGCAGGATGGAAAAGAAAGAGAGCAACTTTACACTAAATCTTTGTACTAAAAAAATGAAATAAAAACTGAAAAATGCTGTTCAACAATCAAATCTGGCAATCTGGCAAACAGTGATGTCCCAGCTAACAAAAGTTAGACAGAAAAAGAAAATGCCCAGGAAACTTATGTTAATGAACAAAAATGTGGTTTCGAAAAGCAGTGACAGCCATTCTAATGCCACTTCTGTTGCACAGTCTACTTAAAATAAAAAGTATCAGACAAAGAACAATAGGGGCAAACAACCTAGCAAGAATGTTTAACTGTGCTCTATCTAGGGCCAGATTTCCGATTAGGCAACTAGGCACAGGCCTAGGAGCACCAGTGTTGTAGGGGTGCCTAAAAGTGGGTTAAAAGTTTAAAAGTGACTACATACACAGTTAGAAGTGGTTAGTGTAAGCTTATTTTAAAAATTATAAACAATCCAATGATACAGGAGAACCTCAGAGTTATGGACACCTCAGGAATGGAGGTCATCCATAACTCGGAAATGTCTGTAACTTCAAATAAGACGTTACAGACTTCAGTCACTAGGGGCGGTGAGTCAGGACTCAGGGCGGGGGTAGGATCAGGGCTTCTGACCCTTGAGAGCACCAGGGCTCAGGGCTTCAACCCCACAGCTCTGTTCCTGGCTTCTGCCTGGGTGGGAGAGCAGGGAGGAGAGCACTAGGGCTCAGAGCTCCCCACAGCTCTACTCCAGGTTTCAGCAGGGGTGGGTCTCGCCAAGGCTCTGGGCTTTAGCTGCAGGGGGGAATGCTGGGGCTGAAACTAGCGCTCCCCTCATAGCTAAAGCCCTGAGCCCCACTGCCCCACACGGGGTTGAGGCCGGTGCTCCCAAGAGTCAGAAGTCTGGCCTCTTCTAACTATTGTAGGAGAACTTTTAAAAGGTATGGATTGCGAGGATATCATTAGCATGTTCACAGAGCAGAAATCAAGGAAAAAACATGATTGTATAGTCCTGCCATGAGTGCAGGGGACTGGACTAGATGACCTCTCGAGATCCCTTCCAGTTCTATGATTCTATGTGCATGTGAAGTAAAGTAGCACCTACCTGCTACCTATGTGATTGTTTTAATTACATGTGTTTTTTGTTATTGCACTACATAAATATTTAATTTTTAAAAATATTTCTTTTCATTTCATTTTTACAGAAAACACATAGGTGAGCTGTAGGCAGGGGGGAGGGGAGGAACAGACCCTGAAGGTGCTGTGCCTAGGAGTAAATTCAACCCTGACTATATCCTAATTATTTGCTATTCACACCTGACTGCAGGTAGCAAGAAAATCCTCAGATGTGTAGCCTGCCTCTGCAAACTGGACTGCACTGCAAGCAGATGGCCAGACCAAGAATTGTAGGCCTGGAGAATGAACTACTCTCCTTTAGTCTCTCCAAAAGACAATTAAGACACAGAGATGAGGTGCATGGAACATGCATTGCCAGTGGTGGCTGCATCTGCTCTATGGATAAATAAAGGACCTCAATCTCCAGGACTGTTGATCTGGTCCCTTTTTGTATGAGCACTTAAATTCCTATTTACAACAAAATTAACGCTTAGATCTTATGGTCATGTTCATTCTTCTTTAAACTATTGGAACAGATGAACTAGGCATAAGCTAGTGATGACTAACTACTGCATGCAGATTAGATGCACTCATTATTTACAAATATTTTGTTACTAATGCTCCCTACCAAACCAGCATCTCTTTTCTTTAGGAAGTGGGGATCTTTTACAGCAGTTTTAAATATGTTTTAATAACTTTTCTGGAGACCCTGCACACACTATTCAATGACACTTTGGATTGCCCTGTATAAGCGCACAACCTAATAAAAGAGTCGTACTGTGTGACGCATTACCTAGGTAATATGGGGAAAGGCAGCTTCCAAATAAATGATGCTTTGAAAGGGACTCTATCAATGTCTACTCCCAAAATCTAATTTTTTTATAAGAAAAATATATTTGATAAATCTAATATTAGTTTCAAGCTTTGGTGACTTTTAAAATACTTATTTGAGAAAGCAGGAGCAGTGGAGAAAAGTGGTTAAGCATTTCCCAGAAATGTTTGCAGCACAAACATTGCAGCTTTGTGCTATTTAGTTATTCATAGTCATAACTGAAGAGAGCCTTCAATCCAGGTGCTTGTACAAAAAATTAAGATACTCTACATACAATCAATCAAAAGACAGACATGCCCCCACATTCTAACTCTTCCCACAGAAGCCAGCCTGCAAATTAACAATGACCTTCAGTCAGTCACTGCATTCTTCTACCCACCCCTCCACAAACACACATACAAAAAGAAATTCAGTTCACAGTGTGTCTTGATAATCAGTGTGTTGGGCTGCGATGGACAAAGAGAATAGGAAGTAAGATCTACAATCCAGAATCTCCATGGAAAATGCTCCCTCAGTTTAGAAAGCACATAAAGTTCAGTACAAATCTATAGCATAGAAAGGGTAAGAAGAAAGATACTGATTTTAATCAAATAACTAACCCTCTCGCTGTAATTATGCTGCACACAGGTCTCCAAGAATTAATGACGCAATCACTCAAATGGAAGATCAGATGCATGATACCTAGCATATCTGACCAAACTAAAGAGGAACAAAGTTTTTTTTAATACATACTTGTGCATATTGTAGCATTTGAAGATTTAAGGAGCTGCTTTTCCTCAACAGAAAATCAGAGAAGACAACTACGTAGTTTAAAATAAACCCTTGAATAAGGGTGATAAGGGAGCTGTTAAAGCAGCAGGGACATTGGGTCATGAGTCTTAATTTCACTACTGTTGAAATTCAATTACCCACTCAGCTCTCTCATAAGTTTCCAATTTATTCACATTATCATTCAGTTCTCCAGTTTAACCATTCCTTCAAGTATTACATTATTTTGATTCATTTCAGTCAGCTCTTGAACAACATAATCGATTTTAGATCCAAGTAGTAACTTACTTTCTTGTATTGCACTAAGAATTTCTGAAAAGTCCACATCTCTCTTCTGGACGTCTGGCTTTATCGAAATTTGCGTTTCCAACTGGTTACTTTGCAAGTCCTCTGTTCCTTCTGAAGAAATCGAAGAGATTGATGGAGTTTGTGACAGTGCAGCAGAAAATCCAGCAAGGGGCTTTGAGGAGAGGCAACTTTCACAATAATTAAAGCTAGCTAATCTTTTTTTCCCCACCCAAGCCAATTTTCCTACACACCAGGTAGGTATTGTTAGATAACCCAGAATCTATTGGTTGTTCCTCTACTGAGTTAAGACAACACAGAGCATCAACAAAATCCTCTCATGTCAACTACCCACAGACACCACTGCTGAATTCCTTGTTCATGCAGACAGCTGCCACCATCCTGTTCAGTGGGCTCCCCTCACCTCAGCAACCACAAGACCAATTCCACTGTTAAAACAAAGGGGAGAGGCATATGCACATCTCCATGCCACTACAATAGCTAAGCTAAGATTAAAACAAGCAAATAAAAGAAAACCACCAAGCCAAAAAAAGTCTCAAGAGAGCAAACAGCCAATGACAAACATCAGCAAGGAAAGAGCAAGGACAGCACATCACTCAGATAACACCGCAAGACGGCCTTGCTTGTCAAGGTGATGCAGTCCAGCCCCTGAAGTGCTGCAATACTGCCATGCATAGTGAAGAGGTTTGCATGATTCACAGCTTGGTGAATTGTGGCTGCCATGGTGTGAATTCTAGTTCATTTCATATTTCTGCAACACTATAAACTAGCACAGGCAAACAGTCAGTTTTTAAAATCTAGTTGCACATGTAAACAGACAATTTATTCATTTTGCAAGCCAAATTTCCCTTTTGCCTGTGCAAATCAGACAGGCAGTTTTGAAAAATTGACCCTCCATGTACAGTAACACAACTGAGTTCCAAGATGAAGACAAAATTATTTTGGAGGTTTGATGATGCACTGTGTACGTAGGCTTTGGTCTGTGGACTATTTTAGCTCAGGTAAAGATTTGAGACATGACTATTGGACATATAAAGTTTTCAAAGAAGAGCATCAAAGAGTTACAGCATTTGGGATAAGTAAAAGTGACTCCTTGAGTAAGCACAATACATATGCCATGGAATTACAATGATCAGTAAAATATCACTTATCACAGGATTTAGGAATACATAGTTTGCCATATTGCATCAGACCATTAGACCATTTAGTCTAATACCCTGCTTTCCTCAGTGCCAATCACTCATGCTTCTGATTATGATGATTTCCTTCCCCTCATACTTTGCCATTCATCAAGTCAGTTGTGCACTGGTTCTGAAAATGGTGGAGAAATTCCTTCCTGACCTGTGCAGCAGTCTTCCCTCCCACCCCCCAAGAAGCATGAGATTCAATTACCTCATCATTACTTTAGTTTGCATAGCTAGAAACATGATTCCTGATTCCATGAATAAACAGGATTCCTGTTGGCCAAGTTATCCAGCCCAATTTTAAAGAGTGCTCTTTGGAAATATGAGAATCAAAGTGAATTAGCTTGGCCTTTTTATTCAATAGGAAAAAGATTATACTTTTAAACTACCTCCATACATGCTCCCATTTATTTCTTTGTTCCAGAGAAAAGATTCCACTACTAATATCAGAGGCTGTTTCCCTTGTAGATTCTGTAAGACAATCTGTCATTGCAGTACCAGGAGACAACATTTATTGACAAGAACAAAGAGTTTCTAAAGTGAGACAGCTGATGTTTTAAATAATAGAAACCTCGGGAAATCTGCAGGTGGCCTACAAGGCTAAGGATTAAGCTCTGCCCCCAAAAGGAGAGTGGATGACCTACAGGCCAGGGAAAGGGATTGCAGTCCCCGAGAGAGATTTGTAGACAACTGCGATGGGGATTAAAGAAATAAGGATTGACTTAAGTGGTTTGTTTGTCAGTGATTTATTTCAGTTGGTGTAACAGGTAAAAAACCTCAAGTATGACAAATTTTAAAAATATATTTCTTGTTAATATCCTCAAAACCAGTAGCCTAGCGCTACCCCTTAGCTAGAATTAATGGACAAATCTAAAATACTCCATTTTCCTCAGACACCTACCCTCCTCAATCACAATTGTCACTCCCAAAAGATCAAGAAAATAGATGAGCTCTGCAGCACACCCAACAAGGGCAAAAAAGGGTAAGTTCCAAGGCCCAGGGACCCTTACAGAGAACACCCAGTCAGCCTCTTATCCCTTCAAAACCAAGAGAATTCTAGCTGGAGTACTTTAGCTGATCACAACTATGGCAGCATAACATGGGGAGAGAAAGTTCACTCTGTTGAATAGGTCATCTCAAAACCATTTAAAGGCTCTGTAGGTCTATACCACCTTAATCTTGCTCAAAAACCAGTATTTATTCAATATATATAAATTCAACACAAACACTACATTCAAGACTGAACTAATGACCATGTGGCATAATCTCATGGTCAGGATGAAAATCATGAGTAGACACAGAAGACTCATCCAATGTAATTAAGCATTATCAACTTCAGTACCACTATCACCACCCGGTGTGCAACTTCCTGAGCTCAGGAAGGGACTTTCGGCACATCAGGCAAATCAATACACTCAAAGTATCCTCATTTTAATTCTATGTCAGGATTTGGCTACTAGATGGAATCCTGAGCAAAATTCTGGCCCCACTAAAGTCAACAGGAATTTTGCCATTTCTTTCAATGGGACCAGGATATCATGCCCTGTATTTGATCCATTTTTGGTACAGGAGTCTCCCTGAAGTTCAGTCTGTATGCAAAGACCACAGCCACCTCACCTCGTCACTCCTCTTCCTTCAGTTCACACTAATACCTGGTTAGACTACATGAAAACCGGATCAACAGTATCCTGCAGCTGGGTTTCTGTAATACACACCAAATTGGATGCCTCATGCTTTGTCAGTCATCCACGATTTAATATATTGTTAACCACAATCTTGCATTCACCAGCATGAACTGAAGAATAAGATTGTATTCATTTCACATTCGCCACATAAACCAACACACTAGCCTTCCAAGAGCTAACTGCAGGTGAAATCAATGAAAAGCCTTCCTTCTCCCACATCCTTCTCCCACATCCTTCTCCCACATCCTTCATGCTGCAGAAAAAAGAAGAAGAAGAAAAAAAGCTGAATCTTGGCAGTCTCTCTCTCCTAAGCCCCCTTCATGGGAGAGGCTTCTGAATATAACTTTTTGAGAGGAGGAACGGCCGAGTTACTGGCCAAATTAAATGTGTGTTTATTCTTCTCTTCCCAGGAGCATAAAGAAACTGAAAGTGGGCACTGGAGGCTTACATTGTTTGGGAGTTAATAATGAAATTGGTTTGACAGAAGTCCACACACCACATCTCCCACCTGGTTTGGGGGTTCTAAGGTAAACAGATATGTATGGAGGGACACAATGTTCTTTTCTGGCCCAAATAGGCAGATCTCTTTAGTTGGCCATATGTACTGCTTAGGGTGACCAGATGTCCCAATTTTATAGGGACCCGATTTTGGGGTCTTTTTCTTACACATATTACCTATTCCCCCCACCGTCCCGTCCTGTCTTTTCACATTTGCTGTCTTGTTACCCTAGTACTGCTCCCAGTTTGATACAATGGCAGACTTCTCTGGGCAGCTGTTGAGCATCTTTTCCCTGCCTCCGGATATCCTTAGAGAGCAGCGGGTCCCTGGCTGACAGATATCATTGGCAGGCTATAGATGCTGGTCTCCAGTACCCCAAACTAGCTGCAGATTTTCCCAGGTCATTCCCTATTTGAAGCATCACCAGCCTAACTTTAGCATCTCTACCTTGTTCCAGCAGTTAACTGCTACCTCATTACTGCCACAGGGGCTGATCCTCCTACAGGAAACTATAAGGGATACTTCCTGGGTTGTTAGTAGGGAAATGGTCTTCTCTCTGCAACAATAAAATAAATACAAAGAAGTAGAAGTGGAGCAAATATGAAATTAAATTTTAAGGTTTTTAAAAGATAAAGCTAAGATTTGTTTTTAGTTCAATTGACACTAGCTCAATTTAAGTGAGGTAACTGAGCACAAACTTGAAATTAATGCTTAAAATGCAGCCATAGCATTTCTCACCATTGAGACTGACCATGGCTCAAAAAGTACTACAGTATTACCATTTATCAGTTCTGAATATACTATTTTTCTACCCTGAATTAATAATCAGATTTAAAAAAATTCATTTTAATATGTAAGTTTGGCTCTAAATTAAAATTTTACTTTACAACCATCTTGCTAAAAACATGTTAGATCAATATGTTAAAACAAAGTGTCATTTAGGCCCAGCTCCAGCAAAGCACCGAAACAGGTGCCTACTGGTAAGCATGAGTACCCTCTGCAATTAAGCATCTGTTTAAGCTGGGCCTATTGTATAGGTCATCTAAGCTATTATCACAAGTGACATTTAGGAGATGTGCCACACAAATCAAAAGCCCACCTTCATGCACAGTATAAGTTTTGGGCCAGATTTTTCAAAAGTTTGTGCATTTCTGTATGTACACAAACTCGGATGTTCACACCTCTAGATTTGTGTGTGGATACAGGCATATTACGGTTTTCAGGTGAACATCTGAGCTCCGGCACACAGAAAAACATGTGCACACTTTTCATAAGCTGGCCTAGAAAGAGAGAGAACATTTTTTATAAACAGGATCATGAAGTGAATGTTGACATTTCTGAAATCTCAGTATTTTTGAATGCATGCAGGAGAACTGAACCGATCTTTGTAATTCACTGGACCAGCCAGGTTTTCAAGAACAATATATCTTAATTTTGCCACTTGGCTTCTGATCATTGTTTTGAACAGAAAGATTAAGTATCCTGCTTTCTCTAACTATAATTTCCCCCTCCCCCTGCAATTGCAGTGAAATAGTCCAAATGAAGAAAATGTTTACTTTGTACCAGCAGAAGAGACTTCTGCAGAGAAAAGGTTTATTGCTTTACAGAATTCCGCTGTAAAGGTAGCTGCCCAGTGACTTGTATCAGTTCAGTGGTTTGACTTTCTTTATTGCTTTGGCATTGAACATGTAATTTTGTAATGGTTGAACTCCAAACTGGATATGGATTATGATTAGCGAATAATTGGTATGCTACATGGTGTATGCTACATGGTAGATGCTCCCCTTTGAGGCATCTGTCTCTTTAGTAGGACAACATTTAGCAAGAGTAATTGAAACCCCAACCTGGGTAATTATATTTTGTCTAATAAAATGCCCACTTGTAGTATCAGAGAATTATTCTCTACATCCCCTCCTAAAATGCCCCAAACCTGTTGTACAGTTTTACTTACACAGACTAGTTCCTATGCTCTACCAGAGGTGACCACAGTTCCAGAGTGGGTGAATATTCCCTGTGAGTCTGTGGGGGATGGGAGAGGGGAGGAAGGTCTTGACCGGAAGAGGTGTGGCCTCTACTGGAAGAGGTGGGGGCGGCTCCAGCAGTGGGGCTCTGGTGACAATTTAAAGGGCCTGAGGCTCCAGCTGCTATTGGGAGCCCCAGGCCCTTTAAATTGCCACCTGGGGAAGCTGGTCCACCCCTGTACAGTGCACCATGGCATACCACCTTACTTTCACCTCTGCCTGTGGATGCAAAACTTTCAGTGAGTTCCTATTATATACAGCTGGGTAGATCACTAATACTGTAAAGCTGCTGTGAAAAATCTGGATATTTTAGCAAGAATGATACAGACATGAAATCAATAACTTTATTACCTACATTTTGCCATTATATTTTTTCAAAGGAATTAACCCTAAACAGACCTTCCCAGTGTCTGAATTGGTGGATTGCCTTTAATGATTCACACCTTAAGAACTTGGATGGAGAACATATTGGCCCACCTATCATGCCAAAAGCAGAAGCCATAGATTAAAATGACTGATTTTGTTTGCATGATGCTGCCAGACAGTATAATGTTTTGCTGGGCTGGCAGTACTGATTGAATGACAGCTAATCAGGTGTGCTTACAAAGGGGCTTCACTATGTTTGGGGAGAAGCGTAATGTGAGCGAATGCTGCTGTAGGCGTAGGCTGTTTCAAACACCATTGCTTCTGCAGCTGCTTTGAAAAGGGAGATATACACAGGTATTTGTTAAAATTGTAGTGTAACATGGTCTAACATGCTCCATCATGCCGTTGACAACATAGCTAGAACTGTATCATTCAAGTAACTAAAAAGGGAGTAAAGAATGGACTTGAAAGTAGAGTTATAGAAAAAAAGTTACATTATATGTGTGGACAGTAACCCTTATAAATACAAGAATTTGCATTTTGTTGGACTATAGTTAATAAAGTCCAAAATTTAAGCACATCCTTTGGTTTCATACAGACCAGCTCTAAATTGGTCATAAGATTTCAGTTCCTCTTGGTCACCCTGCCCAGATCATGGCCTTGGGCAGGAAAACCCAGACGAAGAGACAAACAGGGGAAAAATTCTGAAGTTCCCCTGGTGGAGGTTTTTTAGGATTAATTTGTACAGGGCAGTGATACTCAGACCGAGGCTTGCGAACTGCAAGTGGCTCATTAATGCGCCTCAAGTGGCTCTTTGCAGCAATTAAAACACTTTGATTTAATTGGCCAATGCTCAAACCACTGAGCTATCCTTCCCCCCCAATAATTTGATTTAATAATTATCCAGTATAAATTATTAACCAGTTGCGGTGCTTTTACTATGTTATTAATCAATAAAGTTATCAACTTTATATATGGCTTCTGAACCACTAGGGTCTGCATATCACTGGTCCAGAGAGAAGGGTTTGTCACCCCTCCTCCTCCACCCCCCACTGCAAAAATCAGAAACCAAGAGGCATAACTGGAGGTAGAAGACTGTCCATCCTGTATGAAATTCCAGTGTTGTAACATTTGACTTGAAATAATGAAACTTTTCATGGAATAAATATTTTAGAAAAAAATTGATTTGGAAATATCAAAATGTTTCATTTTGGGTCAATTTGACATTAATCAACATTCAGATGAGCTGGCTCATGGGAGCAATAGTTCTCTATAATCCCATTCTCCCCCACATATGCTGGGTTCCCCCGCTGAACTACAGTTTCCATGATGCAGTGCAGATCTCCCCTCTGGCTTTACTGCTGCATGGGTGCTCAGATATATGGAGATTTACATCAGAGCGATCTGAAACTAAATGTTTCAATTCAAATTCACTCACAACAAAAATGTTTTTGTTTCTAATTCCACAATGAAAAAAATCGGAAAAAAAAAATCAGCATTTTTGATGGGATATTCCTAACCAGCACTAGCACAAGGTCACCTGAATGGAGTACCTGTGGGGCCCCTTACCATTATCCAGAGGTAGCTGATTGCTCACCATAGCTTGTTATACATGGTAGATGGGTGTTAGTTTCTCTTGGGAGCTAGAGGAAAGGAGCCAAGAAGATTACTGTGCTGTGCACTTGCTCCAGAGAGGAACCAAACACCTATTTACTGCAATAACAGATATCATATTCTGTTCATTTTTCTACAGTTATCTGTTTTTATACATTTCAGGCCTTCCAGCATTTTATTATTTTGGGGTAGGGGTTGTTTGCTTGCATGATTAAGACAAAGACAAAATGCCAGGCCAAATTCTGCTCAGTTCAAATTCCATTGACTTCTGTGGAGCAGCATTGGAACAACAGAGTACAGAATTTGGCCCACCTTGTTTCTGAAGTTTTTTGATATCACTTCAAGCAACTAGTGACAAGCTGGGTTTCCCCAACTGTGCAATTATGCTAATAATTATGTACTTTTCCATAATTTGAAAACTTTCCCCCCTATGTAGCAAGGGAATCTGTCTTTCTATAAATATAGAAAGCACTTCCCACACTTTTATATCATTTATAAATATACTAGCATAAGTGCCCGGCGTTGCTCGGGTCAGTCGGAGGTGGGGAGGGGGCAGACAGCTGACACCCCCTGACCAACCCCAACACCCACACCTCACCCCTCACCCACCCCGACACCTTCCCACCCCCCCAGACCAACCCCGACACCCTCCGGCTCACTTACCCCCCGACCGAACCCGACACCCCCACCTGACCCCCCCCCAACCAAACCCGACTCCCCCACCTCACCCCCCGACCGAACCCAACACCCCCAAATCACTTACCATCCCACCAAACCCAACTGGGATCCATCGGAGGGGGGGCCCAGAGCCGAGGGATTCCGGGGACCTTCGCAGGTGGGGGGGGGGCACAGAGCTGATGGATCCCGGGGTTCTGTTGGGAGGTGGGGGGGGCAGAGAACTGAGGGATCTCCGGGGTTCCGTTGGGAGGGGGAGGGGCAGAGAGCTGAGGGATCTCCGGGGTTCCGTTGGGAGGGGGGAGGGGCAGAGAACTGAGGGATCTCCGGGGTTCCGTTGGGAGGGGGGAGGGGCAGAGACCTGAGGGATCTCCGGGGTTCCGTTGGGAGGGGGAGGGGCAGAGAGCTGAGGGATCTCCGGGGTTCCGTTGGGACGGGGGAGGGGCAGAGAACTGAGGGATCTCCGGGGTTCCGTTGGGAGGGGGGAGGGGCAGAGAACTGAGGGATCTCCGGGGTTCCGTTGGGAGGGGGGAGGGGCAGAGAGCTGAGGGATCTCCGGGGTTCCGTTGGGAGGGGGGAGGGGCAGAGAACTGAGGGATCTCCGGGGTTCCGTTGGGAGGGGGGAGGGGAAGAGAACTGAGGGATCTCCGGGGTTCCGTTGGAGGAGGGAGGGGTGAGCTGAGCGAGTGAGGTGTCTGTTGGAGGGGGGTATTATGACATCATCACCACCTAACCGCCCAGCCGATGTGATTGGCCCTGAAAGACTTTCACCCCTGGGGGGCGTCAGAGGTGAGATCCGAAAATTTTTCGACCCTTATCAGCATCTAGACCCTAATACCCCTCAGTGTACCAAAATTCAAGTCTCTGGCTCAAACGGTGAGGGAGGAGTTCACTGTCATACATACATACACACATACATACACACATACATACATACACCACTTGACTTTTATATATATAGATAATAGATAATGATACAGATTGGAACAACAGCCTTGCAGATCTTAGATTTAAGCCACAGGATTCTATCATTACTACTAAAGCATGATATATTTCCATTAAGATAGAAAGTGGATGAATACTGTAAATTGAGGTGATGTTTCTAGACCTTTAGAAAGCATTTGACCTGGTAGACTGCCACCTATTATTATTATTACTACAGCTTATGGACTTGATGATCGTAAGTGCTTTAGCAATTATCCTGCAGACTATGAAAGACAAGGTAGGTGAAGTAATATCTCTTATTGGACCCAATTTCTGTTGGTGAGAGACAAACTTTCCTCAAAAGCTTATCACTTCCCCCAATAGAAGATGGTCCAATAAGAGATAATCTCATTCACCCCTCTCATAGCCTGGGACCCACACAGCTACAACAACACTGCATAAGACAGGCTAAAGTCTATGATGGTTCAGAGTAGAAAATCAAGTCCCTTGTTTATATGGAGAACACTACTACTGTTCACAACATCCTCTCTGATAACAGGTTCAATAACATCTGTCTGCAGTGGACGCGGCAGAGAATCAACAATTGGTGAAAAAGTACAAAAATGCAGGTTCATTTTAACAATAGTGTACAGTAGAACCTCGATTTAACGGACTAATTCGGGCGAGGGGGTGTCCGTTAAATCAGAAAGTCCGTTATTTAATAATAAAAAAAAAACGAGTTGTCGGAGCAGCAGCCCGCCCGCCACAGGGCCGGGGCGGCAGCTCCGCAGCCTGCCCACTGCCAGGACCTGGGCGGCAGCCGGGAGCCGTCAGCCAGCCCGCCCGGGTCCCGGCTGCTGGGACCTGGGTGGCAGCCGGGAGCCGTCAGCCAGCCCGCTGGCGGGACCCGGGCGAGAGCCGGCAGCCAGCCCGCCCGCTGGCGGGACCCGGGCGGGAGCCGGCAGCCAGCCCGCCCGCTGGTGGGAGCCGGCAGCCAGCCCGCCCGCTGGCGGGAGCCGGCAGCCAGCCCGCCCGCTGGTGGGACCTGGGCGGGAGCCGGCAGCCAGCCTGCCTGCTGGCGGGACCCGGGCAGCAGCCGGGAGCCGGCAGCCAGCCCTCGACAAATGGATTTCGGACGCATCAGACTTGCTTAGAAATTTTGTCCGTTGCATCCGAAGTCCGTTAAATCGAGGTCCGTTAAATCGAGGGTTTACTGTACTTCAAAAGTGATTCAAATGACTACAAGAAGTTATTTACATTTTAATGAGGAAAAGGTAAACATACCATTTTGCAATAGAAAAGCAAGATTCCAAAACCAAATTGTTCTGTCTTTTTATAAAGAATGACAACGGTTTCACAATTGGCTTTTGGCGTAAACCTGGATCAAGAAGTTCAATGTGATACCTATATTAATTATTTTATAAAAGTACTTTAAGGGTTGTTTTTTTTTGTATTGCAACAGACTTTGCTTTAGGTTTGATGCATGATGAATTATTTTAATGTGAATAAAGCTAAGATACTTGTAAACACTATGGGCTCAATTTTCCTCTGCCTTGGAACTCTGCTTGGCTCAGGGGAGGGCGAGGTCTATCAGGGAGCTTGTTATAGCTTCATGATACAACACTGGCCTGAGTCTGGCATTAGTTAGATCAGTTGAGGGGCTTCTTTAACTTATGCCATTAGCATAAAGTTCCTAAGGGATCTTACATCAGTGGAAAATTAGCAGAACTGAGCTCATTCTTCCACACTTAGTCCTCCCCTACCTCAGCAGACCCCGTATGTTGCGGGTGGAGGGTAGGGTTAGTGGCTGGCATAGGTGCTGGCTCTATTACCCCGGTTGGCTTTACACCTGTGAGGAATCACCCTCTGAAAGGAGAATTCTTGCAGGCCATTTCTGGCAGTAATCCATCTATTTTCCCCCTTCTGAATAGCACAAAATGAAGAGATCATACAGGAGAATCTGGGCCTACTTATGTTATAGACCGTTTCTGTTCTCAGTGATACAGATGTAAACCCAGGAAAACTCCAGTAAAGACAGGCTTACTCTGGATTTATGCTGATATAATTAGGGTTGCCACCTATCCAGGTCTTCCCAGGATCATCTGCTGTTTGAGGTAGCAGTAAACACTGCCAGCTGTCCACTTTTATGGGCTCAGGATTATCCCCAATGTCCCTTTTTTTTGGTCCCTCAGTGGTGGCAACCCTAGATGTAACTGAGTTCAGAATCTGGCCAATCATATGCCTAATATAAAAACACACAATTGATATCATAAATGTGACCTCTAATAAAAGTTGATTTATAATCTCTTTACATAGCTAGAACAATACGGTTTCATTTGGAAAAGTATTTGTCTTCAGCTTTCCCAAAAGAATTAAGACGGCATTTTGTACATTTCAGTTCTAGTGACAGTAATTGAGCCATCACAAAAGTACCAACAGACAACGGGGGAGAAAGTGCTGTTGCAGAACTCATCAGCTAGAACAACCTTCATGTGATTTCAGAAATAGCCAACATTATCACATTTTAGAACTAAGTGAAATATCCAATGTACACGTGGGTGTTCACTGCAGAAATGAGCTTTATAAAATACTGGTTGGATAATGGTGATGATGCATTAACATTATAAACTGGGTGAAACCTTGTTATGGGTTGAATTAAAATGATAGGTATGAAGGGACCATTCAATTAGCATAACTAAAGTTAAGCCCCAGTGCATATGAACCCACCCAAAAGTTTTTGCAGGTGGGGTTGTGTGGTGTCAGAGAGGTGGGGCTAGGCAGAATACACAGAACAGAGAAAGAGGCAGAGGCAAAAGGAAGAAAGCCAAGCATCAACCTGCAAGCACAGTGCTTGGAAAGAGCTAGAGAGTTTCTGGAGCTGTTGGCTAAAGAGGCTTGGGGCTGTAAGATAAGAAACTGCTCTTTTTGTCTGTGGGTCCCCCAGCATTTGGAGAAGCAGAACTTCATACTTTCCTTGTAAACAAAGAGGATTGGTCTGTTTTATGCACAAAAAACAACCACCTCCTCCTAAGCTTCAGACTCCATCAATTTCTATTTCCAAAAGGAACATCCTTATGGCCCATTCTTTGACTAGCTAATCAGATTGAAAAGCAGCTGTAAAGATGGACTAAGGGCACCCACTACATCCCTCCTCTTGTCTTGCACAGTTTACCCAGACAGGTGAATCTGGCCCTCTGAGTTTGATTCTCATTTACTCTAAAGTCCTTTCCCATCATCCTAGCAGTACAAAGGAGAATTAAAGTACCGTATATACTCGAGTATAAGCCGAGTTTTTCAGCCCACTTTTTGGGCTGAAAAAAGCCTCCTCGGCTTATACTCGAGTCACCCCGGTAACTCCCCTCCCTGCCGGACAAAAAAAAAAAAAAAAAAAAAAAAGCCTTGCTCTCCCGTGCCCGCCGCGCGGGCGGGCTGCCGGGAGCGTCCCGGTTCCCCCCTCCCCGCCGCGGGGGCAGCCCGCCCGCGGCGGGGAGGGGGGAACCGGGACGCTCCCTGCAGCCCACCCGCGGCGGGGAGGGGGGAACCGGGACGCTCCCGGCAGCCCGCCCGCGGCGGGGAGGGGGGAACCGGGACGCTCCCGGCAGCCCGCCCGCCCGGCGGGCACGGGAGAGCGAGGCGTTTTTTTTTTTTTTTTTTTTTTTTTTTTGTCCGGCGGGGAGGGGAGGAACCGGGGTGCACATTTTTTTTTTGGTCCGGCGGGGAGGAGGGAACCTCGGCAGCCCGCCCGCGGCGGGGAAGGGGGAACCTCGGCAGGGGGAACCTCGGCAGCCCGCCCGCGGCGGGGAAGGGGGAACCTCGGCAGGGGGAACTCGGCAGGGGGAACCTCGGCAGGGGGAACTCGGCTTATACTCGAGTCAATAACTTTCCAGCTTTTTGTGCTAAAATTAGGTGCATCGGCTTATATTCGGGTCGACCTATACTCGAGTATATACGGTAGGCGCAACTTGGATGTTCATTAAAAGCTTGCAAGATTTTCCTAAGATAAGGTGTTATTTCATTATGACCTTGATCCAGAAGAGCACTTAAGTGCTCTCCTCAATTGGGGCTCATGTGTTTTCCATTGTACTGTACTTCCCTGTATTTACTATTGGAAGAACCCTGAATGTTACCTATGAGTTTCTCTAACTCCAAATGCTGAACGCTCAGGTCATGTCTACACTACTAAATTGTCAACCTAATTTATGTCAGCATACAGCCACTGTAGTTACTGAATTGTTTGAGGGTGCACACTTGCTCCTAGTGTCAGTGATGCATGTCCTCACCAGGAACGCTTATATTGATTGTATAGTCAGTGTGGAGCATTGTGGGACAGCTCCTGAAAGCCAGTATCGGTCAATGTAAGCAACGCAGTGTCTACACACAGACTGTGTCGATCTAATTACATCAACCATGACTCTCCACCGCTTGGAAAAATGGTGTTAGTAAAATCAGCACAGAGAGGCACTGATGTCAGCGGGAGCCAAATTTCGGTGAAGACACTTTCACGGCTAAGTGGATGCAAGGCAGCCTACGTCACCTAACCCTGTAGTGTAAACCAGGCCTCAGTTGTGTCTTTACAGCACAGCTTTGTGTTTGGAGCAGTGAAGAACTGCATTGCCCCAGGGATATAAATGGGAATCACTCTGTTTCCCAGAGCTCCCTAGTATGCAAGGGGAACACACTTTCTACTACACGGCTTTACTGGGTGCAGCATACTCCTCCCATACACCACTCACACTCCAGAGGCTGATGCAGGCAGGGAAGGTGTGTTCACAGTCCGACTTCTTTGAGTACACAGGTCTCCCAGGGCAGAAAGCAGTCCTTGCACTTCCCTCATTCTAGGAAAAACAGCCGTGTCCGATCCCACAATGGAGAGAAAGGCTCAGTGTGTCCTCTTCTTTTGCACAAGGGCTAAAAATCATCTGGCCCTTGGTATCTTAGACACCTGGCATACATGTGTAGCTGAGAGAATATAAGATCCACTATATTGTTCTTCATGCATCACCAACAAAAAGGAATGTCAGTTGTGATCCCAGAAACCCTATTTTTGGCACAAAGAATGAATCAGAGGACAACATTTTTGGTCATACTAATACTATTGTCACCGGTCATTGATTTTTTTGTTTGTTACTTGTGTGTTTAGTCTCTGGCCACCCAGGAGTACTAGGAATTTTCTCTTGGCTCAGATATGTAATTATAATTATTTATTTTATATCCATTTTTTCCTCATTTAAAAACTAAAAAAAACCTCACAAGTTTTCCTAGGAAAGGACACACCTTAATTTTGAGAGCAGACTGGCCTGTGGGGCTTGCAGTTGGAAAATAAATCTTTGTATTTCTCAGAAATGGAGCAAACTTGATATGGAGATTAGTCGCACAATATAAAGAACCCAGGTGTATTACTGTCAGAGTCCCTTCCTAATCATAACTACACGTCTAAAAAATGGAGAGCTATTTTGTTCAGTATTTTGAAAGGCCATCTGCAAGAAGCTTTTTCTCAGACTATATGAAACACATATTGTGTCTGACACATAATTTTTAGTCTAAATGGATTAGTCTGGGACTCTTTCAGGCAAGAACTATATTGCAAAGAAGACACATTGTAAAACAAGCAGTACAGGAACACAATGACTGAGTGTTCCAGCCCTGCCCTACATCTACTTGAATAATATACCAGCTTAGTAAATAACACAGTTCATTACTTGCTTAGAAACATTACAAATATAATATCTATTTGTGACACTCTGCACTCTATATTCATCATAGTGGTATGATTATGGCATAATTATGATGCATCTTGTACAAAATGGGTCATGTGAGGTGTCATTGGAAAAGTTATGATTTGCTGAATATGATTATTCTATTTGTATCACATAATTGTCAACTCCCTCAAAGAATTCTAGTAGATTAATGAGGCATGATTTCCCTTTACAAAAACCATGTTGACTCTTCCCCCCAAAATTATGTTAATCTATGTGCCTGACAATTTTGTTGTTTATTATAGTTTCAACCAGTTTGCCCAGTACTGAAGTTAGTTTTACTGGTGCATAATTGCCAAGATCACCTTTGGAGCACTTTTTAAAATTGGCTTCACATTAGCTATCATCCAGTCATTTGGTACAGAAGCTGATTTAAATGGTAGGTTACCAACCACAGTTAGTAGTTCTGCAATTTCACATTTGAGTTCATTCAGAACTCTTGGGTGAATACCATCAGGTCCAGGTGACTTATTACTGGTTAGTTTATCGATTTGTTCCACAACCTCCTCTCATGACACCTCAATCTGGGACAGTTCCTTAGATTTGTCACCTAAAAAGAATCGCTCAGGTTTGGGAATCTCCCTCATGTTCTCAACCATGAACACTGATGCAAAGAATTCATTTAGTTTCTCCTCAATGGCCTTATCATCCTTGAGTGCTCCTTTAGCATCTCGGTCATCTAGTGGCCCCACTTGTTGTTTAGCAGGCTTTCTGCTTTTGATATACTTAAAAATGTTGCTATTACTTTTTGAGTCTTTGACCAGCTGGTCTTCAAATTCTGGCCTTCCTAATTCCTAACTATATTTTGACACTTCATTTGTAAAGGAGTTTAGCGCCTTCCTATTTCCTCACGAGAATTTAACTTCCACTTTTTAAAAGATGCTTTTTGCCTCTCACTGCTTCTTTTACTTTGTAGTTTAGTTACAGTGGCACATTTTTTGGTTCTCTTACTAAGTTTTATTAATTTTGGGTATACATTTAAGTTTAGCATCTATTATGGTGACTTTAAAAAGTCATGTACATTGGCTAAATAAACTAACACGGCTGCTACTCTGAAACCTGACACTTTAAAAAGCTTGCAAGGGTTTCACTTTTGGCACTATACCTTTTAATGTCTGTTTAACTAACTTCCTCATTTTTGTGTAGTCCCCCTTTCTGAAATTAAATGCTACAGTGTTGGGTTGCTGTGGTGTTTTTTCCCCACCACAGGGATGTTAAATTTAATTATATTATGGTCACTATTAACAAATGGTACAGCTATATTTACCTCTTAGACCAGATCCTGTGCTCCACTTAGGACAGCGGTTCTCAAACTTGTTGAGACCGCGACCCCTTTTTGTGCTCCGGCGGGGGGGGGGGGGGTGGGGAGGGGGGGGAGGCACGACCCCTCCGCTGAAAAGCCGCCAATTTTTTTTAAAAAAAACAAAACAAAAAAACCTCTGCCGCGGACCCCCCTGCGCCCCGTCCCCAGTCCCCGCCGCGGGTGGGCTGCCGGCTGCACCCCGGCCCCAGCCGCCACCTGGGGAGCGCGGCTCGAGCCTCGCTCCCCGGGGCTCGGGGCTCCAGCCGCCGCCGGGGGGAGTGCAGCTTGATCCGCGCTCCCCGGGGCTCCAGCCGCCGCCCGGGGAGCGCGACTTCAGCCTCCGCCCGGGGAGCACGGCTCCAGCCGCGCTCCCCGGAGATCCCGCAGCAGGGAGTTGCTGCGGTAGGGGCTGGCGACCCCCACAAAAGTGGCCCGCGACCCCTCAAGGGGTCACGATCCCCACTTTGAGAACCCCTGACTTAGGATCAAGAATGATCTGTCCTCTTTTAGGTTCCAAGACGAGTTGCTCTAAGAAGCAGTCATTTAAGGTGTCAAGAAACTTTATCTCTGCATCCCCCCAGTCAACATGGGGATAATTGAAATCCTCCATTATTATTGAGTTTTTTATTTTTATAGCCTCTCTAATCTCTCTGATATTTCAGAGTCACTATCACCATCCTGGTCAGGTGGTTGGTAATATATCCCTACTGCTATATTCTTATTATTAGAGCATGGAATTACTATCCAGAGAGATCTATGCTACAGTTAAGTTCATTTAAGATTTTTACTTAATTTGATTCTGCTTTCTTTCACACATAGTGCCCCTCTCCCACCGGCATGACCTGTTCTTTCCTTCTGATATATATTGTACCCTGATATTACTGTGTCCCACTGATTATCCTCATTCCACTGAGTTTCTGTGATGCCTGTTATATCAATATCCTCATTTAGTATGAGGCACTCTAGGTCACCCACCTTATTATTTGGACTTCTAGCATTTGTATTTAAGCACATTTAAAACTTGTCACTTTTTAACTGTCTGCCATTACATGATTACATTAAATTTTTCATTTGACTGCTTCTCATCAGATCTTACTGGTATTTTATCATCTTCCATCTCCTATTTACTAGGACACAGAGAATCTCCATTAATAGATCCTCCCCTAAGGGATGTCTCAGTTCAAACCACATGCTCCTCCGCACCTGTCAACTTTCTCCCAGCTCTTTGTTTAAAAACAGCTCTATGACCTTTTTAATTTAAAGTGCCCTTTAATTTTAATTATATAACTAAGTATCAGTGAAAGAAGAGTCATCTCACAGCATAAAATAGACAGGTCTCGGGTGAAGAAACATATGCCTTGGGGGATTGGTCCTGCTTTGAGCAGGGGGTTGAACTAGATGACCTCCTGAGGTCCCTTCCAACCCTGATATTCTATGAAGAGATCAAGGTTTTAAAATATAGATGTCTCAGGAGAGAAAAGACCGATCTTCCATTCAGAGTCAAACTCTTTTGAAGCCATAACCTAAGAAATATGATCATACCTTTTCTTTTGATTTCATTTCTTCGCATTGGCTACTGTTCACAATGGCCCAGTCATAGACAACATTTACTTTTACTATTGTAGTATTATTTGTTTATTCCTATGGTTGTAATGCTTGAAGGCCCCAGTCAGGGTCAGTGCCAAGTATTGTACAAAACCACAGGTAGGCATGGTCCCTGTCCCAAACAGCTTACAATCTAAAAAGCACAAGAGAGAACCCATTTACAAGCAACTGTCTTTTCTGACTAGGTTTCCTGAAAATCAAATTGTGCACAAATTCTTCTCCTAATCATTAGTGAGAATTGTTTAAAAATCCCTGTGCTGTATTAATCTCATAAAGAACCAGACCTCTCCCTCACACAGTAATAGTAGCTGTGAACTAAACCACAACAACCTATATACAGATATTGGAGTGGACTGGATGACTGAGTGCCCTGGCAACAGATCTGGAGCTTTCCACCTCAAAATGGCTAGTGACTAGAAGTAATCACAGTCTCTGCCCAGTTCCTAGTTGACAGGCATCCAGACTGCAACTGACATTAACTGCTCCCCTTGCTGGCAGTGAATAAGGAATGAATGGGCTGGGAGTCTAAACTCTCTATCCAGAGAGGTAATGTCTTTCCAGCTCAGAGTTGGTACATATTGGCAGGGTGGTGCATAAAACATGCACTATTCTGTATCTTTACTGTAGATAAAGAGAAGATTTCAGTCTCCAAAGCTTTCACTTTAGCATCTTTCATATAACATTTTTATTTGTGAAATTATTTTTCACTTTAATGTCCAAGTTAGTTTCAGAAATGGGGTAGAAATAAATGTTCAAGTTTCTATACCACCTCTCCTCACCACAAACAGAGAAATTCCGAATATACCTGCACAAATGTATTTTAAAAAATAAGGCTCTAGTACAGTTGGGTAAATGTAAAAATATTTCTGTGAATACTAATTTGAATGTTGAGATGAATTAGCTTCAGCTGTGCCCTTTGTACAAGTTGCTCCCTGGGACTATTTGAGTGATAGGGTTTTGCCAGCAGAAACATTAATAAAAACCAAATTTTTAATTCATAGATGCTTGACTTTGCACGAGAAGCACTCCTCCCAACAGTAACAAATATATCATTGGTTTCTGACCAATCACCTGTAAGTAACACATCGTCAGTATTGAATATTCATAATACAGTTTGAATAATTGATAAATCAGAGGAAATCACAACCTGTCTATGGACATTCTGTAAACAGAAAAAGAGGTGAGATTTGTAGAATACATTGTAAACTGTGAAATACTTGTTCAGCTCTGAATTCCACCAAGATGGTCACAGCTAAAGAGACTTTGAAATTGAGCTGATAAAGTACAGTCCCTTTTTTACTTTAGTTTCTGACTCCCACAGTTGCAAAAATTGCACATTTTCAGAGACTCTTAAATCAATGGTTCTACCTATATAATACCACTACATTCCCATCCCTGCTTTTTATTTCATACCCTGTGATTAAGTAAACTAATACAAGTGAACCATTTCACTAAACCATAAAAATCAAAAACAGCTCACAATATATAGGAAAAACCTGGCAAATGCAACATGCATCTCTTTTCAGCTTCTCTAACACGTGGCTTCTACAGTTTGTGATATATGGGAAGAACTTTACACAAAACATCCTCTGAATTCTAACAAGCATGCTAGACGTCTATTTGAACGCAAGAAACTAGTGATTTCAGTAAATGTTTCATTGTATTTGAATATAAAGCTTTATTATCATAGAATCATAGGACTGGAAAAGACCTCAAGAGGTCATCTAGTCCAGTCCCCTGCACTCATGGCAGTAGTAAGTGTTATCTAGACCATCCCTGACATGTGTTTGCCTAACATGCTCTTAAAAATCTCCAGACACAGAGATTCCACAACTTCCCTATGCAATTTATTTCAGTGCTTAACTATCCCGATAGGAAGATTTTTCCTAATGTCCAACCTAAACCAACCTTGTTGCAATTTAAGCTCACTGCTTCATGTCCTCTCCTCAGAGGTTAACGAGAACAATTTACCTTCCTCCTCCTTGAGCAACCTTTTATGTACTTGAAAACTGTTATGTTCTCCTCCAGTCTTTTCTTCTCCAGACTAAACAAACCCTTTTTTTTTTCAGTCTCATAGGTCATGTTTTCTTGGCCTTTAATCATTTTTGTTGCTCTTCTCAGGATTTTCTCCAATTTGTCCACATCTTTCCTAAAACGTGGCATCCAGAAATGGACACAATACTCCAGTTGAGGTCATATCAGCGTACAGTAGAGTGGAAGAATTACTTTTGGTGTCTTACAACACTTCTGCTAATAAAGCCCAGAATTCTGTTTGCTTTTTTTGCAAAAGTATTAACTGTTGACTCGTATTTAGCTTGTGATCCACTACGGCCTCCAGAACCTTTTCTGCAGTACTCCTTCCTGGGCAGTAATTTCCTGTTTCGTATGTATGTAACTAATTGTTCCTTCCTAAGTGGATTATTTTGTATTTGTCCTTATTTAATGTCATCCAATTTACTTCAGACCATTTCTCCAGTTTCTCCAGATCATTCTAAATTTATACGAGTGTACCCATACTACCTATTTGGAATATCAAATAAATTCCAATTCACAATTTACTTTTCTTTGGGTTTGTGAGGGTTTTATTATTTTAAAATAATGATTAGGACACTAAGCAAAAAGTGTACAGAACATTCTTAGAATCTGTGGGACTAAGGGTTTCTTACCTATTTACTGAACTCTTATGTATATCCTCAATAAAATAAGTTTTTAACAGGCAAATACAGTACCCATAGAATACGTCACATTAACAGATTGGAAACTGAAATCCTGTTTATTCCTTGACAAGACAAGGATACAGCATGACAAACAACAATGCGAGCTTTCCCCTTTGCCAAACAATTGCCTTAACCCTGACCGAGAGGGACCACCATGGAATACAAAGACAATTTGGTTTCTAGGCCTGTTAAGACTGTGACCCTTGTGCTGAGACAGTCAAATGGGTACTGCTTAGTACCACTGGGAAAAGTTTTCTGCGCGTAATATGGATACAGCAACTAGAAACCAGACTGAGACAATCACCTCTTATAATAAATTACTTTTCTTTGCTAGAAATACTAGCTGACTTTCCATCTCATGGCAGACAGGTCAGCCACTCCCATCATTACTGTGGAACAATTCATCATCCAACAACTTTAATCTTTGGCACACTAATGTCCCAGACTAGAATTCCTTAGGTAACGTAAGTGGAGTCTTATTACATATTAGTTGGAATGATAAGAGGAGACAGAATAATAGAATAGGAACAATGAAATGTGAATACAGATCCTTGTATGTGAACCTATGGAAGCTCCCTTGACTGCAAATTCTGTATTTTTGCTGCCCAAAGAAAGGATATTCAAACAGCATCATTTAAAATTTTTCAGAACTTTGAAGTTTCTCCAGGAGCAAGGGAAAGAAATCTCTCTTTTAAATGCTGTGTCTTTCAAAGGATCTCATATAGGTCTTGATGTTTTACAAAATGTTTAGAAATACAACATCTGATTCAGGAAAAAGAACAAGCCTGAACAAAAACTAAAGTCTGTTCTATCTCCTATCTTTCCCCACTCTCTCATTTTCAAGTGCCTCTGCACTTCTGAATTCCACCCAGGAGTGCAAATGGAAATGCAGTAACACTAAAAAAATACTGTGCTCGTCGTCCTTTTGGACTGACCAAACCCCACCTCAAAGAAAATATTTCCAGTTCTGTTTTGTGGATGCACATAATTACAGTAATGTTGGATCCATTTCCCCAACTGAATCACAAGATTTTAGGTTCATCCATTACTAAAAATAACTTTTGATAATCTATGTTTCCCAGCAATATTTTGTGATATTAATATAAAAATGAGATTACTCCCATTCTGATCAGAAGAATTACATCTAGTGAAATATCTACTGTTCTATATCTCCCAGGATCATAAGGTCCTCACATTTTTCTATATCTGTTTTGTTCAGCTCCTATATTTGATTTAAGTAGGATATGAACTTATGAGTTCATCAATATTATTTCTTAAAAATACAATAACTTACTGATTCTTGCTCATTATATTGCTCTCAAAACAGCACCTTGAGGAAATCTTCTCAGCAAAATTTCCCATAGTAGGGAGACCCCAGTACAAGGTGTATATGCTATTTAAATCCTTGTCTCTATTTTGAGGACTTGCATGGAACTGAAGTGATGCATGTGTCCTGCATTGACTCTCTGCATAAAGGTAAATTTCACCCTACATTTGTACGAAATCACAAAACTGTTACTTCAGCACATTTGTGCAGGAGGCCAGGACAAGGCATATATACCACTTAGTTTCCATTTAAGCCCTCTACACAGAGATAGGCACTTAAATAAGAATGAGAGCAAGACAATGAAGGAGCATCAGAAAGTCGTCCGATTTCTAGTTCCCCAAATAATCTGTTATTTAAGCATTGCTCTTTTTCTTTAGATTCACATTACACACTAAAAAACAAAACAAAATACCCTTGCAACTAGCAAAACCTAAAAATAGAGACAGAAGAAGCACAGAGTGGATGACTAACATAAGGCTAGCGCCATAGGGAAAGTTCACTGTTCTTTAAAAGGTTCTATATTCCACTGGATAGCTGAAAGGAAATGAGTGTTAAATAATGGAAATATAATTCAAAGTAGAGTAGTAATAATAATGTTTAGAACTAACTTAGCATTTTGTATAAGTATCAAAACACTTTAATGTTTATGCACCTTTATATTGTCCTTATTTTCCATATAGAGAAACAGAAGTATAGAGTGGTTTGCCCAAGATCACAAAGAAAACCAACGGCAATGTTGGAAGAGAGCCCTGGGGCAGATCTGTAATGATGGCAATTTATGCCAGCTGAGGATCTGCCCCCGTGTTTTGACTCATAAGCCAATGCCTTATCAACCACAATACAACACTACCCATGACTGTGAAGTACTTTAACCACAGACTAAGGATGGTGATTTGGTTTTGCCACCAATCAGAACCCCCCAACCCATCCCAGATCCAGTGTAGGAATGAAGATTTAGATCAATATGAATATGATCTAGGGGGGAAAGGGCACTCCCTCTTTAGCCTTTGTTTCATCTTCCTTTCATCTTTGTTGAGCTCATATAAAGGCATGCGGTGATATCATAAGTCTTGACTAAGTTTTCATATAGTATTTTGTGGAGGGGCTATTCTATTGCTTTGCTCTTTCCCTCTGCTCAGGCTGTACAGAATTACACTCTGGGTTTGTCTACACATATCAATTGCCCCAGTTTAAATAAAGGTGTGATGTTTGCACCAATTGAAACTGAAGCAACATGACTTCCCTCCTTTAGTTAACTAATGGCTCCAATTCAGGAAAGCATGTGGGGATATGTTTAAATCTGTCCCATTAGGAATACTTTCCTAAATCAGAGTCAATATTTGTTTATTTTGTTCTGTTTGTATTATTTAGTATTAAACCATAATACTGACTGAATATAAAGGTCATATACATCATTAAACCATAATACATGATTGAATATAAAGGTCATATACATCTCTACAAAAATGAATATTGTTATTGTAACACATGATAATTATGTAAACATTTGTATTTCACAAAACTTGATTTTCCATTTTTTCAATGCTGTCAGTTGACACTATACTGCAGGTGGAGGTCATGAAATTCTGTCTATACCAATGACAACATTGTTTCATTAGCAACTAATGTGCTTCAAAGGAGAAAATAACCCAGAAGTTAAAAATAAAAGGACTAAGAAATGGAGAAAGTAAATAGAATAATCAAAATATGTGATGGTGGGTTGCTATAATATTTTAATTAGCACATGGTCAGTAAGATATGTATAACCAATGCTGTTGTGAATAATATGGTAATCCAAAATTCAAGTCAACACAAATTGTATAGCAACTGACAACACATTTTGTATTTAACTCCACTGTAATTTTAAAAATAATTTATGTACTTCATTAACTAAATAATCTGCAAGATCTTGTAAATACAGCATGCAAGGATTTGCTTGTGGAACTCCCTTATTTCCCACCTAAATCCTCATTCACTGAGACAACAGAGCCCATTTATTTATGTGGGGCAGAGATGGCCTTTTTAAATGCAGCAAAACTAAAACTCCAGTAAGATCCTGTACTGTGTAAACCACAAAATCCAACCACATTATTCACAGCTCTAATCTTAAATTCATTCAGATCTGAAGTTTCATTTGCTTTGTAAAAGTATGTTTGAACATAGTATCTCCACATGTAGTCCTTTGGAATAAGAAAAAAAAGTAGCTCTCTAAATTTGCTTAACAAGGAGTGTATTCAAATTGTCCACTAGGATTTTATGGTGCCTGGGAGACTCTGTCCTTTTTTTAAAAAAGGTTAATTTTACTATACAGTTAATCCATACTGTAAATTACTCCTTCAGTCCTAGAGATTTTTTCAGTCTAGCACAGGAATCAAACCATAGTCTGCACTCTGATTTATGACATGCTGTGATCATCAAATCAAGGAATCAGATTGTTGAGTTACACAGCGATGCCTACAGAATTCAGAGGGTTGAATCTAACCCATTCTTTTTTACATTAATCAAATATAAAATGCACCAGTATTCTATAAAAACAGTTCAAAGCACTGTAAGTCGTAGTGTTTGGTTATTACTATGGAATATTGTAATTGTTGGGGTTTTTTTTAAAAAAAAACAAACCTAAAGGACACTTGACTTGTTATTTTCCATAAATCAGCCAGCTGTCCTAACTCTTGCTTTGTCTGATAGAACTCACCACTGTTGTGAACAAGCATACCAAAAATAGGCAGAATGAGCATCAATCTATTGACCCTTGGATCAATCTATTGATTTCCATGCAAGCATGATCTGATATTATGAATACAAAGATTCATAGCATATGCCAGTCTGTAAACCAAACTGTAAAAAAGTGTTGTCAAGCCACATTTGTTACCTGCATGATGGATTTTTAGTTTAGTAACTGCTGGTATATTAGATCCAGAAGATGAGGCTTCCATTTTTATTGACCTTCTGACTTGTGGGAGTGAAGAATGCCTAACCACAGGCTGACGCTGTGATAGCGGATGGCTTCCTGCACTTCTCCTCTGATAGATTTGCACACGCTTTTCAGCCCCATGAATAGATAAACTTATACCTGATGGGGATGAGAAATAGCACTGTTAGATGCAGGAGACCAGCTCAGAGTCACAAAAATATATCAATCGGCACAGTTTAAAACAGAGCAGTAATAGCTCTCTTGAGAAAAGTACAAAGGCATGAATTTTGTACTAAAATGAAAAATGTTAACTCTTTACTTTTGCTGTGCAGGTGACGTCAGGGCCAGTACCATAATGGGTATTTAAATTAATACTCAGTCCCAGTCTAATGTGTTACTGCCCTGCAGGAGAAATTAACTGGAGCTCCTACAAAAAGGGCACACACACCACATGAAGGGCACTAACAAATCAGTTAACCATCACTGAGTTAATTTAATGACACTCCACGCTTGACAAGAACTGCAAATATCTAAACATTTTTCTTTAGAAAAATTCACATATCTTGTCAAATTTCACCAGAGATTAAAAAGTGGGTTGTTTCAGCCACTGACTATTTTTTGAGATTTTTTTTTTATTTTTATGGAAAAGTAATGACACAACAGACACGAGCTTAAATCTGCAAAAATGACTCTGCTTTTTCACACAAATCCTTGACATTATCTTGATTTTTTTCTGGAGTTCATTGCAAATTATTTGGCACAATTCTTCTCCCCAAATTCTATGGATCTGATTAAATTCACAAGTGCACAGAAAGTGCTGTTCATGGTAAAAATCACAACTGCCCCAACAGAAAAAAAGACTTATGTATTGGAAATACAAGCTAACAGTGCGTTCTTAGGGAATGTACAGTGTGTTACACTTTATAGGGGTAAAGCTGGATTCTAATCTCGTATCTTGTTTACGCTGGTGTAACGGCGCTGATTTCAGCTGAATTACTCCTGATTTATGCTTGTGTAAGGGAGATCAGGATCAAAACCTTAGAATAGATCATATCTATTCAGCAACAAAAGTGATTAATGAAAATATTGCTCCATGTATAAGGAAAACTAAAACTTAGGGGTAAAGCCTTGTTCCCTTCATCACACTAACATTTCTGCTGATTATATTGTAGGACTGCTTGTGAGAGAAAGAAGATGATGATTTGGGGCATCTCTTGTATTAGACGTTTCTCATGAGAGGGATCCCTGAAGAGGGACACAGCACGGGGTTGAGAGGAGGAGGGAGAGAACAGAATTGGAGAGAATATCCCAATTCTACTGTGCACAGGACCTGGTGATCTGAAGTTATTTGGGCCCACACATGACAGAAGTGGGACAGAGGATTCAAAAACAGGGAGAAGGATCCGAGATCTGGGCTGGTACGTCGCCCCTGGGAGCACCATCAAAAAGTATGCTAAGGATCAGAGGACTGCCTCGCTGAACCCTGGCTTTGGTTGGAAGGGGGCTGAGGTTGCTTTCACCTATTGTTCCTGTCATGCTTCCTGCTGTCATCCTGCCTGGATTGTGCAGAGTAGAAGCACAGAAGAGGCTGGGGTTTAAATAATTTTCTCAGAGGGGCTGGTGTATGTTGCCCCAGGAACTTCAGTGGTGCCAAAATGTTCACCATTGGATTTGTTGCCTCAGTCACCTCATCCACCTGAAGACCCAGGTTCTGAGCCACTCTCCTCAGTGAGCTCTGTTGTCCATAGGAGTCAGTGCTGTTGATGTCCCCGCTATCACTTTGTATGGGAAAGACGAAGATGACGCCCAGGCCAGGACTGGACCCCCAAGTTCCTCCAGCTCATGGGGGTCACCCTATGCCGATACCTCGTACTCCGCACTGGGGGCGGCACTGGCCCTGATCTCAGTGCCAGCTTCGGTGTCAGCTTCAGTGCCACGAGGTTCCTGAGCCATGGAAGATGGTGGGGGACTTCTGAGGTGACTGACAGCGACCTCCTTGAGCATGACCCCTGGGGTTGAGGGTACGCCCACAGTGTCCAAAAGGGCCATTACGCAGGCATCTGTCACTGTGCTGGTCAAGGCATCATGGGGACAATCTGCCCCGCCTCCTGTCTTGAACAGTGCCACTCTGACTGAAGCCGGCATTGCTTAGAAGTGTACAACATCCAAGTCTGACGATGGTGACTCCAAGGAGTAGGGGGAGTCATCCACGCTGTTGTATCAATTTAACTATATATAAAAATATACCCCAACTAAATAATTAAATGGATATAAATTATGTAGTATACAGAGACCAGGCCCAAGAGAGAGACCTTGTCTACAGAGCCAAAAAGGGCACTTTCTTCAATTGTGTTAATTCAAACCGTTAACTTCACCTGATTGAAAAGCCCCCAGCATGTCTGCAAAGATTCAAGGTAATGCCTTAGAAGTGATGTTTGCAGGACATGTCTTAGCTGGGAGGAGCCATAATATTTCTAGCAGTGGTCCACACTACAGTGTTACGCTGATGCAAGGCAGCTTACGTTGACCTACCTCTGTAGGCATCTACACTAAAATGTGAGAGATGTGTAGTGCTCAGGTCAATGTAATTCGGTTGATGCACTGTCAGTGTAGACACTGCATTGCTTACATGGTCAGTTGATGCCTTTCAGAAGCCGTCCCACAATGCCCCACACTGACAGATAAATTGGTGCAAGCACTCCAGGTGAGGACAAGGAACGTAGTGTGGACATGTAAATGCCATTTAATTACTGTAGTGACTACGTCAACGTAATTTAGATTTACATAATTTTGTGGTGTAGACATATCCCCGGTTTAATTATCTGCATGGCATGCTGAAAGGCATATTTGTTTTCCCTAGTTCTGAATGAATGGGAAGGTTCTGCTGAGATCTTAAAGATTTCAAGCATTTTTTTCCTGCTGCTGGATCAATGTTGGTTGCTGTGAATATATTGATTAACTGTTGAAGAGGGGTTGCAGGAAGGACTTTTTGCATGGTCTACGAGCTTCTACAGCAAGGGACGCGTGTTTTTTTTTAATGGATGCGAGTATACATTTAAATAAATGAATGGTATTTTATTTAAAAGCATTTAAGGCACATATATTTATATTCCTAGCTGTCTTGTAACAGCTCACTATATTTACCTCTCTTATACACAAAAAGGAAATGGAAGACACATTATGTTTATGCTGCTCCTTTTGCTAGGCTGTTAAGAAAAAAAGCCTCACAATTGTGAATAAAATATGGTCCCCTTCCATTCTCCCTGCAGGCTGCAATCAGTGTCCTCTGTTACCATTTCAGATGACTGAGTTCTTATCAGGACTGTCTGCTTTTTTGAGTTGCTTAATTTACTATGATGTGGTGGTGGTGGCAGTGTGTTTTGTTTTGTTACTTACCATTTACTTTACTATGTTGTTGTAACTTGTAAATTTAGTTGAGATTGCCTTTTAGTACTATTAGACCAATACGTATTCTGAATAGTTATTCAAACAGAGAGAGAAGTTCCTGTGTCTGCCATAAGGAAGAAATAGCAATAAGAATGACAACCTAGATACTGCAATCAGACAGCACAGGCATACTCTTATCATCATGCTGAGTCCCTCTGAAATCAATAGGGCTCCAATGAATTGCTGAATGATGCCCTCTATCTCAGTTCTTTACATGCTGGGATACCATATGCCTAAAGTTTCCTATTTGTTTTTGGCAATGCCTATATTTTTCAAGTCATAATTTGCAGATTAGATCTGTGTAGTTTAATTAATGTCTAGTATATTCTATGTTATTTATTGATTTGAAGCTATTGCGAAACAAATTAAATGCACAGTACTGACTTCAAGGCAAATTTTAATGCCAAGCTTAAATTAAGTAAAGAGTTAAGTCTGGAATGCTCCCAACTGACCAGGATGTGGCATATTACTTAAAACTTACTTAATATGCTGAATTAACTTTCCTTTTTAGAATTTTCTTGTGCTCATACAATTCCTCTCTTATGCCCTACTTTACTGCCACAGCCAGTATCAAACAACTTCTCAAATGCCATGAGTCTCATTTCATCCTGTATGAATTGATATTTGCAATTTCACAGAATGGTGAAATCTTGGATATCTTCTGTGAACCAGGAAAAACCAAGGGATCCCACAGATGGACAAAAAAGAATGTACAAAATGTAAGGTTGAACTCCTGTGTTAACTGCTACCATAGTCCCATTGAACATAGCTTCTGCTTAATGTCAAGGTTGCAGAATCAAACTAGGCTCATAGATGTCAAGGTTGCAGAATCAAACCTAAGTGAGCACTGTCATGGAGAACATGGATAACAACCAACAGAGAGGGTGCTCAAAGACAGACTGGTAAATCCTCAAAGCTAATCACATTTATAGGAGAAAAGAAGTATATTTTCCTCCCTTCTGTTTGCAATGCAATCACTAAAGGCTCTAATTCATAATGGTTAGTGTCCACAGTTTATTTTTTTATACCTTTAATTACGCCCAATGATCATTAGAAAACAGAAGCTAAATGAGCAAAGTCTTTCTTGCATTTTCCTTATAGGAACCTTAATCCCACAGAAAGTTATTCTTTACAGTTTGTCCCACAAGCTAGGTCCCACATTTTGTGTTAAAGTACAAGTGCCATAGTCTGAATCAAGTTCAATCTTTAGCATTTCAATTCATCCTTTAGATCTACTGCCTGCTGGGAAACTACATTCACCCAGAATTCCTATAATATACAATTAAATCCCCACTTTCAGCCTCTTCCATTCAAAATACTTATGCTTCTGTTTGTCAAAAGTAACCTGCTGCAACCCAGCCTGCCATGTTGTCAGGGTCCAGAGCCCATGGGTACCAAGATTTTCTCTCCTTCGTTACTCATGTACAACATTATTTTTCTTGACAGGTGACAGGTTCAGCACAGCACATGGTGCTAGTACTTCAGAATAGTCTTAAAGTGAGGATTGAGTTCCGGAGGAGATGGCTCTGCTGCGTTTAAGCTGCTAGTTTGTTACTAACCTTTTTGGCAAGCAAACTGGCAATAACACAATGCCATCTAAAAAGAGAGGTCTATTGCCAAGGTGTTATTTGGATTGCCATTCAAGAGACTCCAACTCAGTCTTCATTTGCAACGTGTGCTTATAAAGTTAAGGGAAGAAATCATGAACCCAATTTAGGATTAAATCATCACTGTGGAAGAAAATAATAAACTCAAAGAAACTAGTAGTCAGGTAATGAGTTTTTGATCCATTTGAATTTGGTGAAGTGGTTCATGGAAATGGGGAGAGATATTCTCTTAGTTTCTACTTTTTCTTCCCCCCCCCCCCCCTTGGCTATTTCCCCCTTGGTAGCAGACTAAAATGCCTGTATGTTTTAGTACAGCATGAAACTTTGGTCATCATATATTTCATAACCTTGAATTTTTATTGTTTGGCATTTAACTCGCTAAACACACTATAGTTGACTAAATACCAGTCTAAAGAACTAAAACTTCATTAAAGTAACTGTGCATGATCAAAGATATGTTACATCTGTAAATACACACTCTCTTTTGTAAAGAACACACGGTACATTTATTCGCCCTGTTTGTCCCTTAGTCCATTCTTTAATCATTCCATTGAAGAACAATGCTGTAACTTCTGTGCAATGGCAGCACTCTTTATTCTCTGAAGTGTCAATATTCCATTAAGACATTAGCTGTTCAGAGAGGACGTACCAAGGGCATAGGCCAGCACTGATGGTGTCCATCACTCATGTTATATTAGTAAACTGTATTCACTAATATTCTTGCAAATAAAACCTTCCTCATTGTTTTGCTTGTATCTCTGACAACTCTTTTCCTCTTTCCGATTTTTGCAAGCATATGTACACAAAATAAAACCTCATCATATAAATGTAAATAAATATTTATAAAATTTACATGCAAGATTATTTGCGTCCCAGATCTGCTCTGATGGCAATTTGGAAAACTTTTTACAACAGCACAATAGATTTTCACAGATAGTAAGTGAACAGAAGAGAATAATAAAAAAGAATCAGTAAAAATCACTACCCTGTCAGTAGATAAATCTGAGAAGAAAGGGCTAGATAAATTGTACTTGATCTAGCTCTAATTAATATACAGCAATAAAGTGGTTACAGATAGCAGCCACTATAATGGTTCTTTCAGCAAAGTAGGTGAGCTGATACAGGAGCAGTAGTGTGTTTAGAAAGCAACAGAATAACAGAGTCCATTAACTGGGTACTTAAGTCTAACATTGCTGGAGGGCATCCCCGTTAATGGAATAGGGGTTAAGGCAGATCGTCCATGATGGAAAGTCCTTTGAAAAAGCTAACTCTTCCCCTCAGCCTCCTGTGAATAGCTGGCAACGGACAATGGCAAGACTCAACTGCACCCTACTGTTAATGCTAGAATTATTAAGAGCTATGGTTTCATAAGTAAGTAGGTAATGCTTTCAAAGGTTTGGTTTTAACTGTATAACTCCTGTTAAACCTGAATGTAGGATTAGCACATAACTTCCACTAACTGAAAATGTACCTCTTAGCCTAATTGCAAATATGAGCACGCTTATAAGACGTATTAATGCATCACAAAAGCCACAGATACGACAAGAAAAGATCATTTTTGTATTTCCTGACTTCTGTAGGTTGAAATCTCAGTAATCAGCTGGTATCATTAGTGCATTACATTTCTTTATTAAAAAGTTAGTGAAAATAAGAGTTTTGGGGGCAGAGATGTTTCTAGGGATTCCACAATATTAGTTATATACATTATCTTACAGAGAACCTGAAAGACACTCTCCTGCTGTGCAAAACTCACATGCTTGTGCAGCAACAGCAACCCTCCATACATATGCCTCCTTTCAGCACACAGGGGTTCTCAAACTGGGGGTCAGGACCCCATAGGGGGTTGCAAGGTTATTACATGGGGATCATGACCTGCCAGCCTCCACTCCAAACCCTGCTTTGCCTCCAACATTTATAATGGTGTTAAATATATAAAAAGTGTTTTTAATGTATAAGGGGGGTCGCGCTCAGAGGCTTGCTATGTGAAAGGGGTCACCAGTACAAAAGTTTGAGAACCATTGAGCTACAGTAACATATGTTTCAACACCTAAACTAATACAACATATACATACCTAAGTGCATTCTGGAGTGAATAAAATAGGTGAGTTGAAATTAGAATAGCTTGGGTATTGTACTGAGGTGATTATGGTTTGCACGAAAATGATCATCAAATGGAAAATACACCCACATTTGATATTATTTCCCTTTGTTTCACTCTGGGCATTTCATTCCTGTTCAGATTTGACCTGGGATTTTCAGACCACCCAGCTGGCAGTGCTACCCAATGAAAATAAACTTGAGTCTCCATTAGCTATCGTTACTAGCACCATAGATTGACACATCTGTAAAAGAGCCAGCCACTAGAAGAAAATGACTGTTATACTCTTCCCTTTTCCCCTAAACAACAGCTTCTTTGATTTTGTACCTTCCTTCCAACTCTTCAATCACAAAACTTGTTCATAACAGTGCACACTCTTATATTTTGCACAGGCCCTTTCAAAATAAAACTATCCAATTAAAAAAAAATCCATCTACTACACCAGGGGTGGCCAAGGTGTGGCTCCAGGGTTGGAGCTACAGGTACCAACTTTCCCATTCACCGGGAGGGCTCACTGCTCAATCCCTGGCTCTGCCACAGGCCCTTCCCCCTCTCCACCCTTTCCTGCCTCCTCCCCTGAGCCTGCTGTGCCCTCACTCCCCCCTTCGCCCCTCCCCCCTAGCCTCCTGCACACCATGAAACAGCTGATTGGGATGTGCAGGGAGGGAGTGGGACACGCTGATCAGCAGGGCTGCAGGTGCGTGGGACGTGCTGGGAACGGGGTTGGGGAGCTGATGGGGAGCTGCTGTCATATTACTGTGGCTCTTTGACAATGTCCATTGGTAAATTCTGGCTCCTTCTCAGGCTTAGGCTGGCCACCCCTGTACTACCCTACTTATATTTGTTTTGGTTACTATTAGCTTTCCAATGTAATGATCTGTCATATAAGTAAATATAAAAAAAATAAAAATAAGACTGTTATACTAGGCCAAATACGATGTTGGTAATTTCTCATAAGAGTTCAAAAGCTCTATACAGATTATAGAAATGGGATCAAAATACTTAGTGGTCTTGGGCTGTATTCTCTCACTGTTTTCCCACATTGCTTTGTAATTTTGTCTTATATATCAAACTTTTGATACAGTATCTTCACACCCAAAGAATTATTTGGCTTCCTTAATCAAATCACCGTGGACAGCCACCATTTCAAATACAGTGATCATTCTCTTTGAGACTACTTTCACATTCAATTTTATGCTGTGCATATACAGGTCATAAATTATGTTAAATTATGCAAAGTAAAAATTTTCACTAACTCTTGTTGTCTGATTTACACATTACAATGAAAATACCTGTAAATGTCTGAAACAGTCAAAAGTTTGTTTCTGCACTTTCACTTAATTTTATAAATAGCACTGCAATATTTTTACTGCCTTCTCTTAGACATTGCAAGAAATAATCTTTCCCTTTTTATGGAAACAAACATCATCCACTGTAAAAGCACGAGAACCATGTTGCTCCTGTGTTAGCTGTGTGCCCAGAATCTATTTATTTTGTAAATGGCATATGTACTGGGTTTTCTTGCATGCACACTGATGATATGAAAAGCAGTTCTCTCCTAGCAGTAGCGTCTTATACCAGAACAAGGTGGGGGGTAAGGGAAATGTAGCTGACAGGGAACATAATTTCAACTCTCATGCCAAGTTTTGCAGAATCCTGGGCATGGAAAAATCATAATATTTGCTTCTACTTGAAAGAGCTCATTCAACCCTCATTGGTGTGATATGACCTGGCGCCAGCATTCTCACAGACACAGCATATGCTTCGATGATGATATGCTTCAAATGTACTGTTGATCTGTTTCTGAGTCAAACAGTGACTTCACCTTTCAATAGGCTTGGAATTTACAAATCAAGTTCCTTCACAAAGACAAAAGTCCTTGTATTGATTCTATTTTCCAATCTATGATCATCTTTATTTTGTTAACATTAAGGCAAGAAAGTAAAATACAACTAATATTTTATACTTAACTCCATTTTCATGGCATTTGTATAAAATAAAAATGTCACTGCATTACCACATACCTGGGTGCTTTAAAGGACCGAAAGCATCAGATAATTGTTGCTAACTTTGTTGCTAAGTTTGGTCTAAAAGAAAACACTAAAAACACATTACATAATATGAATCACTTAGTCATAGAACCTATTTTAAACACTTTTACTTTCAGTTATAAGGGTAGAATTTATGATTGTCTCCTTTAAATAACTTCTTAATTAGCTTGAATGTAAAAAATAAAAAAAACCCTATCCAAACTTTCCATAACTTAAGGTGTTATATAACCAATTCTGCTTGATAGAAAATCAGATCAGGAGACTCACAGTGAATACCAACAGAACCGGTTGTTTATAATTAGGCCTTCTGTTTCTTTGGGGAGGGGGAGATATTAATTTCATTTGGAGAGAGTATTTTTAGCAATTTTTGAGTTTTATGTAGATGTCAAAAAATCAGGGTGTTTTGGGGCTCACTCTTTGTACATACTCTAATAAGTCATGTATACATTACTCGTTATAGCAGTGGTCACCAACCAGTTGATCGCGATCAACTGGTTGATCCTAGAGAACTCTCAGTTGATCACAATCTCCGGAGGTGCTGCGGGGCTGATGCTAAGGCAGGATTCCTGCCTGCCTGCCCTCTGGGAAACTGTCCGCATGCTCCAGTTGGGGGGAGAAGGGGCAGGGGTCTCCCTTCGTACACTGCTCCTGCCTGCAAGCACCACTCTCACAACTCCCATTGGCCAGGAACCGGGCCTCTTCCTTGTTCCTCTGCCTCAGTGCTATGGCACAGGCGCACACACACTCTCTAAAGGTTGTTTTTGTCTGAAGGGATATTAGGATATTAAAAGGTGCAGTAGAGAAGATGGAAGCCAGCAGTAAAGATTTAGAACTGGCTACTAAAGCTGCGTTTCACTAAAACTGTGAAATAAAGATTCCCTTATTCTTTGCCCCTCTCTCGTTTTCTTTTTTCCCCAGAGGTAACTGCTGATAAAAATGACAAGTGCATGAAAGTTCAGCAAAACTAATGAAAAGAAGAGAAATGTTGTAAAAAGCAGAGAACTATTTATGAATTGTCACTGTCAATTCTCTGAGGAAATGAGTTTCCCCGCAAATAATTTGGCCAGCTCTACCTAGTCCTTACAGGTATATGGGTTAGCTAGCATTTAGCACACACGGTTCCGATAATTATTTTCCCCAATGAAAATCTGGCTGCATTTGCAGTTCCTCATCTGATTCTTGTAAAATTTGTAATGCCCTTGAATTCTGTGGTTCTTATAGCTTTATTATAGGCTGTAAGAACTCACTTCACTCTTTGAGAAGCGTACTGCTCAGAAGCAACTTCCTACGTTAGGAAATACACTGTCGGGGTTGCTATGGAAATTAATTTTCAAAACTGAAACTTCTTCCCCTTCTTTGAGAAAGAAATACTTTTTCATAGTTCTGTAACCAGAACTTAGGTCTTCATGACTCAAGTGTATTAATGTAAATCTGTTGCCATTTAAGAGGAGTGAGATTGATTCTTATTTATACTAAGGGCTGTCTTCACCAGCAGGACAAGACCTTCGCAAAAATGTGTATCAAAGCCTATTTCCAAAATAAGAGACATTCAGAAAAATCTAGAGGCAAATGGAGAAAAAAATGTTTATACCAGATAAAGGGAGGGAAAAAATTAGGGAAAAAAAAATCACTCCTCTCTCCCAGCCAGTCAGTCAAGCAGTAGCAAATGGGCCAGGCAGCACCATCAAAATATAGGGAGAGAAAGTTGGAAGGGAATGATGACGGTACTTGAAGCATTGTAGTAGTATGACCACGCAGCAGTGCTATTGGTAGTATTTTAAATGGCACAACCAAAGCAGTGAGATGGAGAAGGAGAGAGAGGGGTAGCATCCTTAAGGAAGGAATGCTAAAGCCAAAGAACCTCATAGAGTGGCCTTTTTCAAGTTTCCTTTTGTGCCTCAGGATGTGATTTCATTTGAACCCATCTCACTGTATTGGCTTTCCCCAGCTACATCTTTTTGTACAATGTTAGAGGTTTTCCAAAGCCTAAACCTTTAATTTCCACATCACTCTTTCTTCTTTGTGGGGCAGATGAATGAAAAGCTCCACTCACATATAAGGGGAACAGAGCTTCACTCCTTAAGACATGTACAATGATAAGCATAAGGTTATGCTCGTGTTATTGTACATGCTATCACTGTAAAAATAGTAATTTTTGTGCCTGATAAATACCACAGTCATTTATTACTTTCCTGTTCATATAAAGATCACTGAACTCCAAGACATTTGCATTATCACATATTTAATATTTTAGTTCTCCTGACAGAAGTGATTGTAGATATGTAACTAAATGTTTGATGTAGATCCAGTTGATTTTAATACCACCCATCAAACTGTTCTTAGATACTTTCTTTACCTTCAAGCTTCAGGACTAGATATAAACACATGGTTTTTAAATGCAAGAAAAAAATACATTGAAACATCATGGAACGGAATGTCAATATTTCTTGATGGTGATTTTTTTACATTGCCTGGGAAAAGTTTGTGATATTCAAGGTTTTTTATTTTATCTGATGACCACATTAGCCCTGAAATATACTAAATTATTGAATAGCAAGTATTTAATTAATTTAAAGATAAATGTAATGTTAAATAATATATTCATATAAGCAGTAATAGCAAACAATGGAAGAATGAAAATTTGGTTAAAAGCAGTTGCTACTATAACTGTGTTTTCTCTCTTTTTTAAATTAAGTTTTCAGAAGTCCATATGCAGTGTATTATACTAAGTACTTCTGAGGCAAAATCATGTTCCCTGCACAAAACCTGAATGAATTTCAAGAATCAGATGAGAGTAAAGTAAAAAATAGAGCTAAGCAGAGGGATGGTTTTCCCATCCCACAAGAGTTTGAGATTTTTTCCTTGTCTTGAATCAGGACAAAAAGTCAAAATCTCAAACATTTTTGTGAACTGATAATCCAAAATAAATTTCATATTGAATCACAGTGTTCTATTTTAATAATTTCAAAATGTTTCATTTCAGTTAAAGCTTTTTTTTAAAAAAAATAAACTCACTAAAATTTCAAAATGAAGTCTTTTCAAAAATCTCTAAGTGGGTTTTTATCAACAATTTTCAAACGTTAAAATTATTCCAATTGGGAGATTTGTCAAAACCTTCCCTTTCCTCCAAAAAGTTTGTTGATTAATCAAAACTGATTTTCCAATGAAAAATGCTTTATCGGAAAATTCCCAGTCAGCTTGAGTGATGAGAATTCTCTGCTTTGCAGAGGGCAGCAACTCTACCCTGTAGCTATTAGTTCAGCAGCTCCTGCAGTTGCTTCACTGCTCTTAGGTGCAGGGCTGGCGACAGAAATTTGGGGGCCCTCTACTTTGATAGTTTGGGCCCCCCCAGCCCAGCCGGGCCCCCCCCCAGCCCAGCCGACAGCGGATGGGCCCCCCCCCCAGCCCAGCTGGGCCCCCCCTAGCCCAGCCGACAGTGGCTGGGCCCCCCCCCCCAGCCCAGCCGGTGCTCCCCTCCCCCCAGCCCAGCCGACAGCAGATGGGGCCCCCCCCAGCCCAGCCGGCGCTCCCCCCCCCCCCGGGCAGCGAGAGCTGCGTGAGTCGCCCTTTCTCCCACCCCCCCCCCCCCGACAGCGCTGCTGCCGCCGGCCGGGCTCACAGCTCCTGCTGGGGCCAGGCTCGCTTGTCCGGGGGAGAGCCGCGCCGCCTCCCCGCCCCTTCCCCGCTCTCCAGGTCCGGCGACAAGAGGGGACGACAACGGGTACAGCTGTGTACTGGGGCCCCCCTAAAGTCGGGGGGCCCGGTACAGCTGTACCCATAGTACCCCCCTGTCACCGGCCCTGCTTAGGTGGGAGGAAGAGGAGCAGAGTCATGGAAGATTCCCTGGCAATTCATTAACTCCCTCTCCCATCAAAAAATAAGTTTTGTACCAATACACAAGGAATCCTCACAGAACTGTATGCTGCAGCACACCAGTATAATTGATTATCTGTGCTAATTTTCCACATCCTTAACCTTCCACCCCCAAAACACACTCTCATCATCTGACCCACACTAGTCCTGCTAGTTTCATGGGCTTTTCACAGCATGCACTTGGGATACAGAAATTTAGCACTTTGGGACTCAAAATTATTTGCTGGATGGAGGGGACAGGTGGAATGCAATATGCACATTAAGTAAGCCATTGCGCAAGTAAGATTCCACACCAGAGGTTTTTTATTTTCCTGCAGTGCTTCCAGATTGTTTTCTGTGTGATCCATTGGCATGGTCTTTGCCTTACTAGTGAAGACTTTAGAGAGACAAGGCTGGTGAGGTAATATATCTTTGATTAGACCGACTTCTGTCGGTGAGAGAGACAAGCTTTCAAGCTTACACAGAGCTCTTCTTCAGGTCTATGTAAGCTTGAAAGCTTGTCTCTCTCACCAACAGAAGGCAATCCAATCAAAGGTATTATCTCCCCCATGTTGTCTCTCATACCCTAGGACTACATGACTACAACAACTCTGTGAAGTTAAAACTTTGTAAGGAAAGAAGACATAGCTAATTATACCGTGCAATTCAGCCTCAGGCAAAAGGGAAGCAGCATGGATGGCAGGTGAACTGGCCATTGGGAGATGCTAATCCCAGCCTCTCCCCTTCTACTTGAGGCCCCTGCCCCTCCGCTTTAACTCTCCTGCCCCACCCAGAGCACCCCCACCATGGCTGCCGGACCCAGCGCCCCAACTGCCCCAACCCCGGAGTGCAGTGTGGACAGTACGACCACAGTGCCCTCAACTCCAGTCCCGGAGTGCGGTGTGGTCAGTGTGACCGCAGCACCCCCAACCCAGCCCAGGGCCGCGCTGCCACAGCCACCCCAACCCCAGCCCTGGAGCTGGCATCAGCCAGCCCCAGTTTCCCCAAGCCCCAGGTGGCAGTCCGTCCAGCCCCAAGCCCAGCCTGGGCCACGATGGGAACTGACTTCTGGGGATGGGGCATGGGCAGGACCATGCCAGGCCATTTGGGGAGGCACGGCCTCCCCGGCCCATGATGCCTGCTGCCCTTGGGAAGCAGCCCTTCCCAGAGTTTCAGGTGGAAAGTCCCAGTCTAGGAAAGACCAGTTCTAGCTCTCTCTTTAGAGCAGCGGTTCTCAAACATAATTGCACCGCGACCCCCCCACCCCTTCTGACCACAAAAATTACTACATGACCCCATGAGGGGGGACTGAAGCCTGAGTCTGCCCAAGCCCAGCCACTGTGGGTGGGGGAGCCACAGTCTGAGCCCCACCGCGCCACGGACAGGGGTGGGGAGGCACCAAGCTGAAGTCCAAGGGCTTCAGACCCTGGCAGGGGCCTATAACCTTAGCCCCCCTGCCCAGGATGGAAGCCCTCAGGCTTTGGTGTCAGCCTTGGGCCCCAGCAAGTCCAAGTCAGCCCTGGCAACCCCATTAAAACAGGGTTGGACCCCACTTTGGGGTCCCAACCCACAGTTTGAGAACTGCTGCTGCAGAGATACTGGTGGCTTCAAATATACAAATAAATATACAAATATCACTTTTCACAGCAGACTTATTCAGCCCTGGCAGGCCGGAAAACTAATTAAGCCTTGTGGAGGTGGGTAGAGAGGCAGCAGGGATTGGGGGTGATGGGGTGGATGGCTGAGGGCCATATGCAGCACATTTCATTGGGGTGTGCACCCAAGGAGCCCTGCCCTAGACCCGCCCCAATCCACTCCCGCCCCCCTCAAAACACCCAACCCTCCCCTGCTCCTTGTCCCCTGAGTGTCCCCTCCTGAGACCCTCCTCCACCCTAATTGCCCCCCTTGGACTCTACCCCCTACCTGTCCCCTGACTGCCCCAACCCTAATCCCCAACACTTCCGACCTTGTCCCCTGACTGCCCCTTCCAGAGACCCCTCACCCCTAATCACGCCCCAGGACCCCATCTGCTACCCAACTCCCCTGCTCCCAGTCCCCTGACTGCCCCGACCCCTATCCACCCCACCACCTCCTGAAAGACCCCCGGGACTCCCATGCCCTATCCAACCCCTATTCTCCATCCCGACTGCCCCCCCCCCCAGAACCTCTGCCCCACCCCCCATCCCATCCCCTGGCTGCCACCGGGACTCCCTGTCCCTTATCCAACCCCCCCCCCCTGGTCCTGGCCCCCTTACTATTCTGCTTACCCCCCCATCCTGGAGCCTCAGCATGCCACATCCAGGAGGGGTCCTGGACAGTGCTGCAATGGTGTGGCTCCGGTGAGGCCTGAGCTCCTCCCACTCGGCCCACCGGAGCTCGCAGCCCTGCTACGCAGCTGCAGCGCTGTCCAGGACTGCTCCTGGACGCAGGGTGCTGCGGCTCCGGGGGATGGGGGGAGCCTCCCTGGCTGGCAGTGCAGGTGTGCTGGGCAGGACGAGCTTGCCACCCCTGCATTAGGGTGTGCCTGGGCACACGCCGTCCGCATGCCTATGTGGAGGAGGCAGCGAGGACTGGGAGTGATGCATGAGGTGCTGGAGAACAGAGCCCATAGCCAGCGCCCACCGCTGCATGGCTGGAACTGCTATCTGCCAGCCCATGGCTAAAGTTGGAAACCTGAGCCCCACCTCCCCAGGAAAGGTGGGGAACTCATATCAGCTGGCTGCTCCTCTGGTGTTTGTAGCTCCAGAGGGGGACAGGGTCCAACCTCTCCTGGTGGGCCATGAGGAGAGTCTCCTGCTCCCACCCACAATCACCACCCAGAAGGCTGCAAGAAAAGCCCCTGGTGGCCGCATGTGGCCACATTTGCGAAACGCTAGTCTAGATAATACTTAGTCCTGCCATGAGTGCAGGGGACTGGACTAGACCACTCAAAATCCCTATGATTCTATTAAATGAGTTCAGTCTATAGTTCCCAAATGGTAAGAGAGGTACAGCAATCCATCAGCACTGAATGTCTTTTTAGGGCTAACCCAGGTTGACCCTGGGGATCTCTGCTCTTCTGTTTCTTAGCTCCAGCCCTGGTAAGAGTCCAAACAGCAAAGAGATAGAAAAGTCTTCATGTCAGCTATCTTTAATTCCCTCTTCCTGCATGCAGGTTGATGGGATGAGTTTTCTCTGACTTAGCACCTCATGAGTTTATGAGGGCCATTAAACCAGCCTGTGTGTTGTGATGTTTCACAATTGCCCACTTAATCGTGGCAGGTTTCAGAGTGGTAGCCGTGCTTGTCTGTATCCCCCAAAAGAATGAGGAGTACTTGTGGCACCTTAGAGACTAACAACATTTATTTATTTATTTATTTATGCCCAAATAAATTTGTTACTCTCTAAGGTTGCCACAAGTACTCCTCATTCATTTTAGTCTTGACAGTTCTTCTGGATGGGCAGGGGAACCACTTTTCCAGCCTACGTTCACAAGTTTTGAGCAGGCATTTTTACAATGATAAAGCAAAACTTATATATTATCTTTAGCACAGGATACAGACATTACAATTAAGGGCAGGTCTGCACTTAAAATGCTGCACTGGCACAGCTGCACCAATTCAGCTTAAGTAGTACTTACGTGAAGCCACTACTAGGCTGATGGGAGAGCGTCTCCTGTCAACGTAATTATTCCACCTCCACAAGAGGTGGCAGCTGTGTCAAGGGAGGATGCTCTGCTGCTGACATAGCACTGTCTATCCTCAGAGTTAGGTCATATAACTACATCACTCAGGGTGGTGCATTTTTCACACACCCCGGGCAATGTATTTATACCGATATAAATCTGTAGTGTAGACCTGGCCTAAGATTAATGTATGCAGCAATTTACAAGCATTTCATAGAGTGTAAACACAAAACACATTTTTACAAGTTCAAACCCAATCTTGAACAATATTAACCCATAGGTGAGCTGGTCTGAATTTGTCAGTGCTCAGCTGAGGCCTACAGACTTGGCAAGAGCTGGCACCTGGTTTACCAGTGTCAGTTACCACATTTGAAAGTATACTCAACACCCCTGCTAGGTAGGTGACTCGTGCAACTAGGATGCACACAAAAAGAGAGAGTAAGAAGTAAAGCTTGTATTTTTCATAGATCAGAGCCTTATTATTCAGAACTGCAAAAAATTACCTCTGTGTTCTTGATTTGTCTTTGTTTACACACTGGGAAATTGATATTACATATTGATTGAACATACCTAACATCATTTAAATTGTTGGATGTGTCAATCCCACATCTTTTTAGCTGAGAAACAAGCAGAATGCTGAACTTTACCTTACCTTAGATCACATGACCTTACTTTAGATCACAGGGAAATCCCAGCTAACCAAATCCTTCCTGTTACTCATTCCGATAAATGGGAAACGGTATAGACCCATGTGATACACTTACTAGAGGTGGTTGGAAATTTTTTGGGAAAAGATGCAAGATAATGGACTTTTTGTTATATGCCAAAACAAAACAGTTCTACCTTTTTGGACCCAGGATACCACGTGTCAAAGTTATCAAAACAATAAGTCTCAATGTTTCTGGAATTGAATGTTTTCAGAATGTTAATTCAGTGAAAAATTTTGAATGATTCAGGACAAAAAAAATCAATTTTTTTCATGGAATGGAAATTCCTTTTCTTGCCAGCTCTAATGCCTACTGCTGCATTATCAAATACACAAAATCTCTAATCTCACCTAAACCCTTGTACTGTCACCCATCAAACCATTGAACAGCCATGGTGACGATTCTTTACAAAGGGTTTAATCCTTTCAATGGCATAGCTAGTAAGAACTGCCTATTCTCACACTAAATATTCCTTCATCTTAATAATAATATACTGTACCATAACAAAAGTAAGAACCCTTCACAACAGGATTTCCCCTCTGGTTTTAACAGGATTTACAATCTGGTAAAGCCCTTGTTCATGAGTAAAATAAATACAGGAGTGAATTTCTGATAAAATTTGTTTTATTTCAAATTTCACCCAACCTCTTGGTTGGGAGGAGAGAGAAAGAAATTAAATGACCATGCACACAAAAACAATTCTGCCTCAATCAAAATGAAATCTAAATTTTCTTTAGTTAACAACCTCACTTCCAGCTGAGAGTTGGTTATTCATGTTTAATTCCAGAAGGGTTTTTTGGCAGCATTAATAAAGCCTCAAGAGGTTTAGAATGGGCCCGGCAACTGCCTGTGTTATATCGTCCGCAATGTGACACTGTAATAGATCATACAGCACCACAGCTGCATTTTAATTTTCCTTGAACATACATATTTATGGATTCATATTGACCTGATTCATATTAACAGTATAATAATGTAGATTTGAGGTTTTGCACAAGAAAAAGAATGGCAATCCTGAGCAAACAGCACTGGTTTATATAGTCACAAACGTATAATGTATTTTCACGAAAGCTTCCAATAGCTGAACCACAACAAATGATTTCCCATGCCGGGGGCCTGATCCAGTTCCTACTGAAGACAATGGAAGGACTCCCAGGCTCCCATCTAACTTCCAGGACAGTGGGATCAGGACCTAGAAGCATGGTGTTAAACAGTGAAGGCTCCAATGTCATTTTGGGGCCCAATTACACATTCTTGGGGTAAAAAGAAGAAAAATAACACAAGCTTCATATGTCACAGTGGTGGTGCAGTACAATAGACATAGTGTAGTTCAGGCAATCCCTCCAGTCACCTAGAACCGCCTCGTAGGTGAGGAGGGATTGCAAATGCAGTCTCTGCAGCAGCCTCTATTTGGAATAGTTTCTCCCAACACACTTTTTCCTTAAAAATTTCTCCTCATCCATTCTCCATCTCTTTTCAAATCTCTTAAAAGACTTATTTTTATCTTTGTTGCCAATGTATTCACAATAGCATCAATGTCTTCGTAATACTGTTTTCTGTAATTCGTTCCATACACTGTCTCAGCTATATTGTTTAAGTCGTTAAGGCTGGGAGGAGGGTGCAGTGAGGGGGCTTGTTTTTTCCACAAGACACCACTCCGATAAAATTGGACTGGATTGTCCCAGAACTGCAACTGTTCTTGTAAAATGGACAGTGAAATCTTTCATGGTTTTACTCCATTTTGTGAATCGTGGGTAAAGATACAAAGAGAGTTCCTAAGTGCCAAAAATCTGAATGGTTCATAATAAAAGCATTTCCTCCAAACCAAAACAAAGAACCATCACACAACTGCACCACTAGAATGACAAATTTCAAAATTCAGGATGTGGAAGAACTATACCGCACAGGTAGTTGTACCATTTATTAATATTCCAAAAATGTCTACCACACCAGAGATATTTGGGCATAACATTCAATATAAGCAAACCAGGCTTTCTGGTGCTATAACTGCTGGAAGAAGAACTTCTGGAATTAATGTAACAAATGTAGGGTAAAATTCTGCTCTCTGATCTGTATGGCAGACCCTGATTCTGATAATCTGCTCTCCTCGTGAGCAGGCAATTCTTATGTGGTAAGTGTCTGAAAAATATTTAAGTCTAGCTCTGCTATAGAAACTGGAGAAGATCTGAATGTAGAATTTTTCTTCACAGTGTGTTGCAGTGCTGTACTGCATACAGTAGATAAAGGCATTATGAGCATCCAAATATCTTGTCTGCAATTGCTGATAAAGGCTGTATATAAAGGAATCCTTGTGAGTTTAACACTTGCTTATGAACCCCAACTGCTGGACACCTATATGCACTCAGCTGTGCTAATTACCAGTCCAAGTTTATTATTGGCTGTGAAGTGTGTATGATAATTCAAAAAATGTTTTACAAACAAGGGCTACAAACTATTTACATAAGCTTATTGGTTTGGGTCAATACCTAGAGGTCTCCTTATATCTTCCATGCTCTATTTCACTTTGGGTAATCATTGTTTCACATTAATTATTATAATAGACTTACTTTCTGGAATTAATTGCCTGATGAGATAAGAATTCAGCTTCTAATTTAAAATGTGAACTTCCACTTTCATGATGCCTTCTGATGAGGGGTCTCTAGGTGCACTCACTGTAACAGTATTTAAAATTAACCCATTATTCTGAGTTAATAATACTTTGACAAATTAAAACACAGTGGGGGAAAAAGTCTTTATATTTAAACAGATTTCTAGCTGCATAATTTCCTGATGTTCATGGACATTTTATATGCAAAAATAGCTGGCATGCTTAATTTCAGCATTCTGATTATTACTCATTACCTACGGCTATTACAAATGTGAAAATTCTGCTGTAGCTCATATATGATGCAATTTGTGTTCGAGTTATCAAACATTAGCTCCTTTACAAAACTAAAACAACTAAGACACCAACGAGGGTTTTATCTCTGGTGTCTAGATAGAGTTGACCTGTACCCTGTTAATCCCATTATAGTGGGTTTCAATTCGTTTTTGTTTTTTTTCCTGTTTTCCATATATTTTTTTCCTTCCTACAATGTAAAGTAAAGTATTGGTGAGCAGACCAGATACTTCGTACTCTGTACGAGTTAATCATATTCCTTGCCCCAAGACAGTTGAGCAATGATTTTGTGACAAACGACTGCAGCTTTACTGAAAGGCAATAGTTCATCTGAGCAACAACAAATACATTAGCCACAACATCAACCACCATATTTAGCTTTCAATTGGCTTCTCCTGGAATAATATATTGACCCTTGAATCCTGGGTGAGTTCTGTCCTTATGACAAATTTTAAACAGCATCCCTACTGAAGGGAAATCCTGACCTACTGAAGCCACGTCTCAAAACCCTACTAGCTGTGGAAATAGAATAGTAGAAACTTCTGACTTCAGCAGGTGAGATGGACTGTATTCCCCGAACCTTAGACACAGCCAACACTTTGAGCTCCCAATGCCATTAAAATATGAATATCTTTTGGGTTCTTCCAAGAAATGTTTCTAGAAGCAATTTTTCATATAGAATTATTAGCCACTGTTAGAGAGAAGATACTGGACTAGAGTATTTTGCTTGTTTCTTTGACCACTGCTACACATTGAACAAAAGATTTCCTTCAATTTTCCACAGTGACATCCATGTGTTTTTTCCCCTGTGTAATTATAGTTAGTTCAGAACCTAGCTAGATGTGAAAAATTCAGATTTCTCCTAAGATGCATTACCTTGGATTTATCTACACTGAAATTCATCTGCCATCTTGCTGCCCATTTACATTGTTCTCATAATCTTTTCTAGTTTTGATTTACTTAAATAATTGCATTATATATAAATTTTGCTGCCTCAGTGTTCTCCATATACTGAGCTCTTCATCTTCTCCTCCCATATTAATCTCTAAACCTTCTTTCATGCTATGCCCTGTGCCTACCAAGTCCAGTACAACTAAATTACCCAAATCTCTCTAAGGAACTTTTATCCTTTGGTTACCTTTTCACTGCTAACTTTGTTCTTCCACTCTCCTTCCTGGAAAAACAATTCTGGAACCACAAGACAAGAGCCAAACCTCATTAAAGTATGTTTTTTATGGATTCCATTTTACATCAACTCTCCCTCACATTTGTCTGTGACTTGTCTAATTTAGAATGCAAATTCATTGGAGCAAGGGTTCTGCCTTCTTGTAGCTGTCAGTGAAGTGCTATACATGTTTTTGGCATTATAGAAAAAATCATTTAAACATTTTATAACCATATGAAATGCTTCATCTTCACTGAACTTTAAAATTCATCATCAGTGAACTTTAAATCAGATGTTATAAAATCACAAATCTAGTATCAGACTTTTTCTTAATTGTAATACATCAAAGAACTCCAGCCAATTCTAGCAAGGAATAGTGACAAGCAAATCAAGATTCAAATTTAGATGACTTTAGGAAGATGACCCCTCTAGTCATACATTATATAGTTGCAATACTGAGGTAATTTTACCCCAATATGATAATGTAACATGCTCAAGAGCAAAGGACCACAGACTAAATGAAAAAGGAACTTGAAACAGGGAGAATTCTACAAAAACCAGAGAGAGATGGGATTATCAGAGGCTAGGACTGACAGGTGACAAAGATAAAGACTGCATCTGTGACAGGCTGAGGGCTGAAAAGAAAAGTATGCCCTCTACAAAATGTAAGTCCCTGTTACTGTGCTGGAAACAAACCTAAGATGAATCAATCTAGGTGGGCTTTGCCAAGTGTCTAGATTACTTTATCCAGACTGTTTCTTTTGTTTTTTATCTGTTCTCTCTCTTTTCTAAATAAAACTTATTTTAAAATGAGAGCACTTCATTATAGATTCATTTAGCAATGTCACACAGACTGTCCCAGAGGGAAAAAAAATGCAGTCTCATAGGAGAGGCAGTGAAAGGAAGATGTTTGGAGCCTAGCCCTATCTCAGCACTCTCTGTCCAAAAAGCACAGACTAAAAAGTCCTCTCCCATGAAATATGTCAGCACTGTTCTGATCCGACAGGAATTCAAGAGACACTTATGGACAATAGTCAAGAACAGACTGTAAGGAATCACAGGCAATAATGTCCTTGACTACAGGCCATCTAGACAAACATCATCCAGTCCACCAAATTTACAGTTCAGGGGAACCCATTCCAAAGTGTCACTCTGCAAGTTTTTGTTAAGCTACTGGTTTTCTCTAAATGTAAACATATATTTTCTGTTTTTCTCATTATCAACAAATACCTGCTATAGGAGATTAAAGAAATCAGCTGTCGTTTGTGGCCAGACAAGAGAATGTGATGGTGACTCTGAAAGTTTGTTTTCTTTGCGGGTAGGGTGATTAGATGTCCCGATTTTACAGGGACAGTCCCAATTTTTGGATCTTTTTCTTATATAGGCTCCTATTACCACCCCACCCCACCCCCGTCCCGATTTTTCACTCTTGCTGTCTGGTCATCCTATTTGAGAGGGAAGGCAAGGAAGAGAGATTGCTGAATTTGCATTTTTAGTGTGGGTAATAAAGAACTGAAATATACAAACCATTGTACTTTTGATACATTATGAATTTCCAGTTCTGTTATACAGACTTAGAAATGCCTTCTCCTTTACAGGAGTAAACTGATTTGTCCAATGGAGGGAATTGTGATACATACCATTCTGATGAGAGGAAACTAAAAAGTTACAAGATATAGGGCAATGAACTTATAAATTCTGATTTTAATTTAAGATGTCTATTGCTAGTCACATAGAGAGTTAGTTTCATGGATGCCTGGTTTCCTCATCTCCCCTCCAACTCAGATGGTAAACATAATTGGTTTATAGTTTATTATTTCATGGATTGCTCTGTTTCGCCATATGAAAATTGTGGCATTAGACTGTGTTCTATTTATAGTATATAGCAACAAGATCAGCCACGTATGGGGAGCATTTGAACACTCCAAGGTACTGTGTCATTTTTCTTGAGAAGCAGATGCATTTTAACTTGACTGCATACAATGAGTTTTGACTATGTAATTACAAGCTGTATTACTTCTAGAAGATTTTTTCCTTTACCATTATATGTTTCTTTAAAGTGTCACTTTGCTGCTTATTTAATTTTAAATGTGTTATAAAACTTCCTTTAGAGACACAGTACACAAGTGATAGTTAATAACAGATATGGGTTTATATGGGAGTTGAAGGCAGAGAGGAGATGACAAGTAAGCTAATCAGCACAAACAAAGTACAAAGTTATCACAAATTCACTGCACTAGATTTTATTTCATTTGAAGTCTGAAATCTTTACAATCCTTTTTTCCCTATTTTAAAGCACACGAGTTTTACAAATGATTTTGCTTGTGCTAATTCAATTTTCTTGAGGATTCATTATGGTTGTGGTATATAACCATAGTCTATTAAAGATGAACACTTAAAATATGTTCAATGAAAGCAATACAAGTTATTTTGAAACACAAGAGAGTCACATATTTTGCCCAACTGATGCAACATTGCTCAAAATGATTCAGCTGTCCAAACATCAGTGATTCATTTGAGGCCTCTCTCTCAAACATCAGATAATAATAATGCAGGAAGAAATAATTTCATAGTTCAGAGAGACATCTGAAAGGTGAGATGTAAAATGGCAAACATTATATTGAAGGAGGCTATTTACCAATAATTGGGGCTCTTTTCATACATTACATTGAAAGATTCACTCTAAACGAGTCTGACACACAGCCATGTAAACCCAAAACATTAGAAAGACTTGAAGTCTTAAGCCCTCAACACAGGCACAGAAAATCACCAAGATCACATTATATAAGGAGGCAGGTAAAACACACGTCACTCGGATCCTGATGAATGGCTTGGAATCAGTGGCCCAGATTCTCGGCTGGTGTACATAACAGACAAAGAAACATGCAGATTCTGCTTGCCTTATCCCTTCCTTCTCTTCCTTATAGACATAAGTTTTCTAAGGCCTATCTACACGGGTAAGTTTCTGCGCAGTAAAGCAGTTTTCTGCATTGTAACTCCTGAGGTGTACATACTGCCAAGCCACTTAATGCGCAGAAACTGCACAGTTGCAGTGCTGTGAAAAAAAACACCCCAACGAGTGGTGTACAGTTTTCTGCCCTGAGTTTACAGCACCAGTGTAGACACCCTGGCGATTACAGCTCTGCGATTGGCCTCCGGGAGGTTTCCCACAATGCCTGTTCTGGTCATTGGTTTGAACTCTACTGCCCTGCCTCAGGTGACCAACTATGAGCCCCAACCCTTACATTCCTTGGGAATTTGAAAGTTTCCTTCCTGTTTGCTTGGTGACACATGCAGTGGGCTCATGGCATCTTTCCAGGTGATCATGACTGCTCCACGCACTAGACAATCCTCCGCTTGGAGCAATGCTGAGGTGCTGGACCTTATCAGCATTTGGGGAGAGGAGGCTGTCCAGTCCCAGCTGCACTCCAGCCATAGGAATTATGGTACCTATGGACAGATTTCACGATGCATGACAGTACAGGGTCAAAATGAAGGAGCTGTGGAGTGCCTACAACAAGATGCAGGAGACAAACTGCCACTCTGGTGCTGCGCCCACAAGTTACCAGTTCTACAAAGAGCTGGATGTGATACTCAATGGCAATCCCACCTCCACCGCGAAGGCCGCTGTGGATACTTTGGTGGCTCGCGTGCGAGTCAAGAGTGGACCTAGCCAGGAGGAGGAAATCTTGGATGAGGATGTGGAGGGAGAAAGGGACCCAGAGGCAGACGACGACTTGGAGATCAGAGACGCATGCAGCCAGGAGCTCTTCTCTACCCCGGAGGAGCCTCTCCAGTCACAGCGGTTGGAGCTTGGCAAACAGGAGAGGAGGCCCCTGGTAAATAGCTTTGATTTGGGGAATCGCTGAAGCGAGTTGTTAGGGGCAGGAGGGTTGCAGAAAGCAGGTTTGTGTCTGTATGAAGCACGTACCACCACATGCCTAGTCTGAGCAATGGAACAGGATGTTGACTGGCTCCCTCACTTCAATGAAATCTGCCTCAGATCTCGAGGAGACTCTCATGGAGATACTGGGCAATCCGCTGCCGCAGATTCTTTGGCAGAGCTGCTTTGTTTTGTACCCCATTTGTTTCCCTGCCACTCTGCCATCACTGGGGATGGGGAACCACTGCTGCCCACAGGCGAGCCACATAAGGCCAGGGCAGAGGCCGCAATATTGGAGAAGACCCTCCCTTGATTCCCTGCTCACACTCAGCAGCGGGATATCTTCCCTAATGAACACAGCCTGTGGAAAATGTAGGGACGGTAATGATTATAAGCCCCCTCCCACCTTCCCTACAGTGCTGGCTCTCCCCAAGAGCCACATGCCCTTCGTACACTATGGTCCTGGAACACCGATTTCCCCTGCCTCTGTGGTTACTCACTCTACTACAGACCTAAGAGGCAGAGTGCGCAGTACACAAACCACTGAAAGATGGCGCCAAATGTAGACAGAAGCACAGGGTTTGCTAGGATGACAAGTGATGCATCACAGGGCATTGGGACAGAACCCAGGATGCCCCACGACCCCCTCAGCCTTCCCACAACTCTTAGCGGCAGAAGAGGAAGAGATGCTCTGTGGGATAGCTGCCCAGAGTGCACCGCTCCGAATACTACTGCTAGCGCTGCACGTGTGAACACGCTATTTAGCAGGCAGCTGAGAGTGTGAATACACAACAGTGGTTTCCCTTCAGCACCCTGTGAGCAGCAATGTAACTGCCAGCGATGTAACTTTGCCACTGTAGACTCACCCAAGACAACCTCTCCTTCGATTTATAGGTCAACCACCATTATCCCTCTCTCTCCAAAACAAAGTCTTGAAATATGCACTCTCCCAAAGAATTCTAAGGAATGAAGCTTTTGTTTCCTTTTCTATTCCTCACTTTCATCCTGGTAATTTTCTCTCTTATTTGAGCAAGGCGAGGCTGGCCAGAGGATGCATACTCTGTATGAGCTAGTATTACCTATTATCTTCCTTCCCTGTTTGTTCATTTAAACTTGTTCAAATAGGGAGAGATTTTTCAGTGGCACAAAAGGGATTAGGAATCCATTTTTTGTTGACTTTCAATGGGAGCTGGGCACCTAACTGTTCTTTGTGCCTTTCAAAAATCTCCCCTTTTATCGGTTATTTATTTAAAATGTAGCTCTTTCTGGCAGGATTTTGCACCAGAAGCTGTGCTTGGTTTGGAAGACAATATAAAGTAGGACAACAGTCCATGTGTAGAAACTACATTGAAACAGGTATCAGAGATAGATACAAACTTCACAACAAACCCTTGTATTCCAATAACACAATGGTGAGTTTACATTTCATCCAAAGCCTGGTTGCCAGGGAAGTCTCAATTTAAATTAAAAGGAGAATGGTGACCTGGGTTCAGCTTGCCTCCATTTTATATAAATAATCTGCATTTTGTTCTGAATGGGCTCCACATAGACCAAGTGAAGGATTCACGGTCAGGTGTTATAATATGAAAACACAAAAAAGGGCCAGACCCTCAGCTGGTGTAAATTCACAGATTAATAGATACCAAAGCCAGAAAGGACCACTGTGGTCATCTAGTCTGGCCTCCTGTATAACACAGGCCACAGAATGTCTCTAAAGTAATTCCTGGAGCAGATCATTTCGACAATCAATATCCAATTTCGATTTAAAAATTGCTAGCGATGGAGAATTGTTCCAATGGTTAATTACTCCCTCCTATTAAAATTTACATAAATAGACATGAGCGAGGCTGATTTCCACCAGCTGATGATCTGAACCATAGTGTTTGATTTTCAGTCTATTATGTTTTGACCATTGTGTCATTCATGGTTACTGTATCCAGAGCCATCCCTTGGGTAGAGAAAATGCAGGGGGGGGGACCATTCTGGGCCCCACGCATCAGGGGGCCCTGCAGGCCGGTGCGATTGGCCAGCGGATATGATGGATTCATCACTTCCTCCCCGGGCCCCGTACCTCCCTAAGGACAGCCCTGACTGTATCCATAATCAAAGTTAACAGAAATCCTCTCACACAGATGAAAATGTCTGGGCAGCCATTGCAATGACAGAACACCCATTATTAAATGTCAAGTACCTTCCTAAACCATACTGTTATTGAACACGCCATGGATGTTCCCATGATAATATAGGCACCTCTGAACACACGCATTCCAGGTTATACTTAAGGAGTTAAATTCACTCAGGTCTGAGGGGAGGGGTTGAGCACAGGCAAAGCATATTTGCATTGGAATTTTATCAGCTCCTGCATGCAATGGGGGATTCCTTATGGCCCCAAATAGGCCAATTAAGAACGGCACACAAAATCTGGAATATGAACTCACAGTATGCAGCTTGAGTGTCCCAAAACTCTAGCATAAAGTAGGTGGACGATCTGCAGCGGTTATTGCAGCCCATACAGGGCCAGCTCCAAGCACCAGCCAAGGAAGTACGTGCTTGGGGCAGCACATTCTAAGGGGCAGCATTCCGGTCAATCTTGGGGTGGCACAATTCACCCCCCCCCCCTTTCTTTTTAATTTTTGCTTCGGCAGTTTGGGCAGCTTTTTTTTTTTTTTTTTTTTGCTTGGGGCAGCAAAAAAGGTAGAGCCGACCTTGAGCCCATATACTGAATAGAGGCCACAGCCAGCCTGAATAGGAGCCCTATGGCCTGCGTACATTTTATCTACATCCCCTCCACTAATCCTCTACTAAACGTTAATGGACTTGTGACAGAAAACCCAATTACTTATGCTTTGTGCAAACAGAATGAATTTTACCCAGTGAGACAGCTGTTTGACACTAGGTCTGCTAATTACTCATCTAAATATTCCAGTATTGAAAATCAAAGATACTGTATTGGTGCTCACTTTACCTGAAAGACTGATGTCACTGGGAGCAGATGCAGACATTTTTGGATTCCCTAATAGAAAAAATATGGGTCTTAAATAACTGTGAGAGGGTGAGACAGATAAGAAGGAAAACATCAAGGATATCAATAAAACACACAAGCATTAATCCAGGGTTTGACCTGAATTTTCCCAGTAAACATTGCACTGGCTCAGATGCTTTCTGTTAATCTTTTTCATAAAGCATTTTAATGCTGTGGTCTGGAAGCTTCTGGCTTTGCATTTTCTACACCATGGCCATTTTTCTCCTTAAACCCTTTTTCTTCTCACTACACATTAAAAGGAACTGCAAATAGTCCAGTGTTCTCCAGTGTTTGTTTTGAACTTTTGTTCATTTTGGTGATGTAAACAAGAGCCTGTCTGTCTCTCACTCAAATTAAAGATAAGCTGATATTTATTTAAATTTGAGTTCTCTGTGGGAACAATTTCCAACTCCTCTGTGAGGATACTTGTATGTATTCTGCATTGTAGGTGTACTATCTAATTTAAAAACAAGGCATGACTACTTACTATGAATTTGACTTCCCTGACTAGCTTGAGCTAGTTATGCATACAGCATGGCCAACATCAATATGCTAAATTGGCCCTTTCCCCTCCCCCCCATCTAAAATTCAACTGTCTCACCTCCAGGGTATTTCTTCAGGACTTGCTTGTACAGTACCTCTCTAGTTCTAATACAGTACTACAGAGATCAGAAGGATGTATGTCATTTTGCACGAACATCACAAGTTCATTCAACTCATTCAGTTCAATGACCAGTGTTAAAGAAACCAAACAGAAACCAATTGAAAGTTAAAAAATAATAATAATAATCATCAGGAAAGCTTGTTTTTTTCTTCCAATCTATGAATTAAAAACTAGGTGTGAGAGGATGGGATATACTACTTCTAAGATCTTGAAAAGCATAGTCTAGAAACAGTTAAATTAATGAACTACACATAATAATTTTAAATGCAAAATGTGTTTTGATAATTCTGTTCTTATATATTCAGCACCTTTCATGTAATTTTATTTAATAATAAGAAATAATAATTATTAATAATTTGTTTTTGGGTATTTAATTGAATTTTAATTTGTCCACATACAGTTTGACAAAAATCCCAAATTAAAAATTAAACACCATTTTGTAAATAAGAAATGCATCATTCACCATTTTCTAACATATAAATTTATGTTTATTAAGAATCCAAATAAAGATAAATTAAGCTATATAAATGTGTATAGATATAGTATAGCCTCCTAAAGAAGTACCAAACTTAGTTTAAAAAAAACACATATTTTAGTTGAGCACTAATGAGATTCAACGTTTTTTAGGAAAATAACTAAAAGGTACAAATTCAAACTTAAAACTGGTTATTTAACACAAATCTTACTTGCTGATTTAAATCAGTGATTTAAATTGCTTTGATGTAGATCAATCCACCCTGTATGGTAGGATCTTATTTGTAGGTAATGCAGTATTTTTCCTTCCCTTCTTTCTCCTTTATTTGCATTGCTGGAAGCGTTTGAATGGATGAGGGGTTAGAATGGAGTTTTGTGTGCTTCGTGCCATTACTGTGACCCCCAAAGTCCCCTCCCTTCCAGTTCCAATGCATGAAAAACATTTCACCTGATGGAGATAGAGATTTTTCTGAGTAATATTTTATATGAGATAGTGCTGGGCAGGGAGATGGGACAAACTGTTTTCTGTCAAAATACACACCGTTTCCCCAGTGGTATAGCCAGGTTCCAGCAACAGGGGTAACGACCACCCAAAAAAAAAAAAAAAAGGTAGCACTTACCTGGTGGAGCTGCTGCCAAAATGCCGCCGCGGTAGAAAGCAGTGAAGCGGGTATGGCCACCGAAAGAAGCGGCCTCTCCCCCAATCTCACCCAGCTACACTACTGAGTTTCCCAGCAAGTCTTCTCCATATTAACAAGTCTCCAGATCCAGAATAATGTAGCTTTAATGCAGCAAAATACTGAGTCCACGTACTTTTCAGAGCTTCGATATTGACAAGTTACTTATATCTAGTGTTTTAAATCCAATTTCAGAAAAAAAGATTAAATGAAAGATTAATTCTTTGATGAAGTTTCCACATACTTAAGGATATTCATCAAGCAAGCCATATAACATATTATGGAGTGAAGAATCATACCTGCCACATAGAATTCTCCTTGCAAACTTACTGATACAGAAAGCTAAAATTAAATTGATCACTTCAGAACAACACAGTGCGAGCTACTAGCAGGAAATGAATGATGCCTTGCTGCATCTGAATTACTGGTAGTATTTATAGTTACAAAAATACTATATATGTGCAACAAATAAAAACACTGCAAGCAAATCAAAACACAGGAAAAGATACAAAAATGATATTCCTGCCATATTACGTTAGACAAATGGTAACATAACTCATGCTTAGAAAAATTAAGTAACTGGGCTGGATTTTCAGAAGTACTGAATGTCTACAGCCTCTACTGATGTAAATGAGAACAGTGGGTGCTCAGCATCTCTGAAAAAATTAGGCCAATTGTTCTTAACCACTCAAAAGTTCAGTGTGACAACTCTGCTGTTGACAAGACAAGATCTACCACAACAGGTGGATCCGTACTAGATTAAGAAACTGACCCATGATAATATTTGCCATAGTTGGGTCTCCCAAACTGGTGCTTGAAAATGATTTACCCACTAGTGAGGTTGGGACAAAACTGTTACAGAATGTGGCCTCAAGGATACCTCCTGTAATGGTGCTGAAAAGATTTTTCTCAATCTACGCCAGCAATTAAATCCCTTCAACACTATCCATGGGGAACTGTTGTCAGCAATCAGTTAATTTTCTTGGGTAGACGGGACCTAACACAGCAAAATGTCTAATGAAAGTGTGAAAGTGATGGTTATTTTCCAGTTTGTCTAGGGCTGCAAAATCTCAGAGCTGGTACGACCACTCATAAGTGCAATCTGCCTACACTATATTATTTTAATTGGCTCTTCATTTGCGATTTTAGGTGGGAAACAATTCAGTACTTTCTAAGCATATGGCTTGGACAATTTATACAAACATTTGTAACATGGCCCCCTGAAATGCACACACACAAACTGAAAAACATAATGAAACTTGTCATTCTGGTGAAAGAAGAGCTCCCGACTTACCCAGCTAAGCTATCCCCTCCCTGCTTCCTCTGGCTCTACATAAGGGAGCCTGGGGATTGAAGAATCCCTGCCTCCAAAGTACCTTCCTTCATGGTCCTTGGCCCTGTAGTCTGAACTAAGGGCTGGAAACCTTCTTCCCTTCCGCATGTGAATGACATGGAGAGGAGCCTTCGGACCCCTCTGCTTTACTTAACATAGTTGAGGAGAGATTCGCCTCCAGGCCCTTTGCTGTCCCTAGCCCTAGTGAGGGGACCATCAGCTCACCCTGTTCACTACCTGCTTCCTCCTCCTGTCTCTGTCTAGGACCCTGGGGAAATGAAAAGGGAATGCACTGGTTCAGCGCACAGGCTCACAGTTGAAGACAATCACCAGCATGACTTCTTGTCTGTTTCCTTCTCCAGTTCCATGCAGAGACCTGGAGTGGGCAGGGGGAAGACACCTTTTTGAGGTCAGTGCAGGGGCACAGCCAGGAAAGAAATTTCCCAGCTGGTCCTCTGTTCTTCTCCATACCTTCATGAAGGGACTCTGGTGTAGTTGGGATGGGGAGAACATGTGCCCCTTGGTTCAGGGCAGGGCGTGAGACCAGACCATTCCAACGGATACCTTTGCTGTCTCCTCCTGAATTCTGGGGTGTGTGGAAGACAGTTTCCCATGACCCCATTCCATCTCCTATCATTTGTTCCCTCTCTCAGCCTTGCTCCTGACCCCCCTGGCACTGGTAACTGCTACAGAGAGAGGACCAATAAACAGATAATTTTTATAATTTGTACTCTCAGACTGCTGGGTCACCTTGGCCCTACTGCAATACAAATAATAAATAAGGATGATGATAATGAAGAATCAGAGGGATAGCCGTCTTGGTCCGGATCTGCAAAAGCGACAGAGTCCTGTGGCACCTTATAGACTAATAGACGTATTGGAGCATAAGCTTTCGTGGGCTAACACCCACTTCATTGGATGCAACCGATGAAGTGGGTATTAGCCCACGAAAGCTTATGCTCCAATAGGTTTGTTAATCTATAAGGTGCCATGGGATTCTTTGTCGCTTTTGATTATGATAATATTAATCAAAAATTGAGACCTGGGATTGAACTATGAGAAAATTTTGATTGGTCATACTAGCACTTCCTCATGTAATAACACTCACTATTTCATTAAAAAAGTGCCGGATTTTGTAATATTTCTGAACACCACAATGGCTTAAATTGTTCGCTCCAGTTCTGTCTCCTTTTGCATAATAAAGCGGTGCAAGGGGGGGGGGGGGGGGGAGGGGGTGTAACCTGGCCACAGCTGTCAAACTGAGAACTCCTTCACGGCAGGGGAATTCGCATCTCCTGTGAAGCCTTTTAGAGCCGATTCCTGTGCTACCCACTCTCCCCCACCCCAGCATAGGGGAGTGTTGAGGGCAGGGAAGGAATGTGATGGGTGAGAGAGGGCAGAACAGAACACTCCTACAGCAATTCTCAGCTGTTTTTTGCTCTTAGGGCCCTAGGCTGTTCCTATTTATGTCACGGATAAAGTCAGAGCAGTTTGAGAATCAGTGAATTGTAACCATCTCCATTACTCCCCTACCCTCCATTCTGGTGCAAGAGAAAATCTGCCTCGGTATTTTAAATTAGTCAAAAGGACTAGCATATGTTGATATGCCCAGTGAAGTCAATGATATATCTAATGGAGACAGCAGGGATCAGCGTGCACTTTGGCAATAGGTTTCATTCATAAAGGGAATTTCTGCACACTCATGCCTAAGTTCATCCTTGTCAGTCTAACGGCATGCACTGATTAAGCGTAAAGCAGTACCTGCAACATTTTTCTCGTACATATTATGTACCAAACGAGATTATAGCAACAACAGACCCACAAATGCAACCAATGTGTGAATAAATTTAAGAAAACATCTGACCTAATCAGGGCCGGGTCTAGCTTTTTTGCCACCCAAAGCACCAAGAGCGCAACTGCACAAGCAACAACAATGAAAAAGGCCGCCCCTTGAAATGTGCCACCCCAAGCATGTGCTTCCTTTGCTGGTGCCTAGAGCCAGCCCTGGACCTTATAAAATTAAGCTGAAAGGCAAAGACAAACCTGCTTCTACTGGAGGCTAACCAGACTCAAGATATGGTTAAAATCTTGTGGACATCCCTGATTCTTTTTTCAAATGTATGGCTTGGCAGTGGATAAGGCAGTACAGTAATGGACCCCACACTGCTGATGCAAAACACACTGCCAGTTTACTGCAGAGAATTTCACATAAACCTGCTGATCTGTAGAATTCAGTCTTAAAATAAAAATAAAAAATCTTGAACTCAATAAGCTTTTGGTTGTGATTGGTATGAGAGTCATGCACAGATATTCCTCTAGCTCACTTTCTAATACAAGCAAAGGCTCTTTGGGGAATGAAAAAAAAAATCTACAATTAGATTTTAAATATTCAGGATTCTTAGTTAACAGGGTTTCAGGACCGACCCTGTTTATTAAACACTGGTTCGTCACCAAAATCCCTCTTCTGAACCTCATTCCCACACACCACCCCAAGTGATATATTCAAATTAGCAAACCTAATTACAGAAAAACAAGCATACAAACAGATCAAGTAAATTTGTTTACTTAACTGCTATATTGAGAGTGATTTTCACCAGAAATGAAAGGTTTTAATTTGCAGAACACCCATTAAGTGAGCTTTAGCTCTGTTGTACACCTGAGGAATCTCAGGTAGAGAGGTTAAGGCTTTGTCTGTGTTGGGAATTGGTCCTGATTTCAGCCAGGGGTCTATCTGTACCAGTGGGTACCCTCAGCACAGACAAGGAATTTTGCCCTGGTGCAACTACAATAATGGCTGAAATTGTGGCTAATGCCCAATGGAGTAGACAAGGCCTAAGTGACTTGCCCAAAGGCCAGACAGCAAATCACTGGCAGAGTCAGGATCAGAATTTAGGAATCCTAACCTCTAATTGCTATGATCAGGCCAATGTGCCAGACCTCCCTCTCAAGTAAAAGGTTGACATTCATTCAAAAGTAGTTAAATAACTACAAAAACCATCCGTTTATTACAGTTTTTAAAGCAAGTCTATTTCTCTATTGTTCTTTTGATTAATCTTGTCCTGGGTTTCACTGCGATGGCACGGCCAGGTGAATAAACATTTTCTGCTCATTTTGCTGAAAACATTTTTCAGCAAAACTGATTCTAGCCCAGTGTTTTGAAAAGGAATCCTTTCCCAAATCTGGCTACCCATGGCACTGACAGAAACAGGCTCAACTCCACCGTGCTCAGTACAATCGCACCAGCTTACTCCAGTGGTGAATTTAGTACAGAGTTCGAAAAAATCCAGAAAAGAGATGCTCTCGGTGGAGAATGTGAGGTTCTTAGCCATTGATTTCTTCAAGTTTTCATAAAAAGGATAAAGAAAAGGCCTTATGGTTGCAAAGAGAACTGTCCATAGATGAGCAGAGTGTAAGTCAATTCTATATTGTTTTCACGGAGTCTGTACCTTGGCAGCTGCTCTTAGCTTTGCCATGCTGCAGTAGAGTGAAGGTTCTGTTCAGCTTTCATTACAGCTATTCACAATCCTGGAGGCAGCAGTGAAACTGACCCATATCAGATCCATTTCCTGCCACTGTTACTACTTGAGAAAAACTCTGAGCAGCAGCAAAGGCTGGATTTGGAATTATTCATGGGAGAGAAGGACCCAAAAGTAGTCCGCTAGCAGAGAGACATAGTAGATGAGACAGTCCCCACCCCTTGGAAGAGTAAGAAGGCTAAAGATTTCTTGTTGTAGCCATCAGGAGGCACTAGAGTAGGGAGGAGACCGAAAGTACTCTCTTGTCAAGGAAGTGGAGGAGGGTGACACCTCAAGTTTGTCAGACAGACATCCTACGAATAAGAGCTCCCAAACGAAGGGCTCGGCTATTCAATATGGTGCTGCCAGGGGATCTTGCGGGTAGAGCTCCTAGACTTTTTAATCATCTATCTCTGCCTTGTAAGGGGCTGGTTAAAACTTTCACACTCTAATTGTCTAATTACCTCTTGCTGGGATTTCAGTGAGGAAGTTTGAGGCATTTAAGGTGTGGTTCCCTGATTGAGTATCATTATTTCATTTTGCTGCTCCTTAGTAAGTGGCAGCCACATGTCATCACCAACTGTTAAGATTTATTTATTTAAAGACTGACAATGCCTCACTATTTCTTATGGCCCGAGTGAGAGGCTTAAGAAGAAAATACAAGCTGGGGGAGAACAAAAGTCCTCTGAACTTGGTTGGGGAATGTACCTAGAACTCAACTCTTCCAGAATTCCAATAATGTTCCTTTCACTAATTTACAAATACCCATTAGTTTGTGGCCAGCCTGAGTCTTTGCTTTCATTTCCTTATAATGGCTCCTGTTAATGATTTTTTGTGACATTTGCATTGTATGGCAGCTGTGGTGTTTTTAAACTTTGAGGTATTCTCTTCCACATCTGACTCACAGTTTTACTTAAGTAAGGCTCTGACACTCTAGATCAGCCATTCTCAACCGTTTTTTGGCCATGGCCCTCTTAGGAGCTCTTCTCAGGTTCCAGGGAGGGAGGGAAACTATTGACTCCAATTAAGGTTGCTGCTTGGACATTTCATCGGTTCAGTTACCAGGGCCCCCATAAACCCTTGGGGCTCCCCTTCTCACAGTTTTCAGTCTGTGACCCCCTTCAAATGTGCCAGGGCCCCCTTGGGGGCCATATGGCCCCCGTTGAAAATGGCTGCTCTAGATAGATGTAATAACATTTTTCAAATACTTTGAGGGCTTTATAGAGGGAAGACTGATGACTGTTAATCGCTCTCTTTTCCTATTGGTTTGCCCATACATTTTTATTTTCAAGGATGACTGTAATAAAATTAATATATATTTGTTTTACATAAACAGTTCATCCAGCTGTTTAGTCCAAGTCTTGTTGTGGATAATATTGACACGTTGACCATAAGAAATAGATTTCAGTAGAATAACAAGCTTCCACACAGACTTCCTGCATTTTACACTGTGCTATTGAGTGCTCGTCCTTTCGGCTGAGACGGTCAGATAACAACTGTCAAGGTTCCCAACTGGGCATATAGTTGGGGGGGGGGGGTTGTGTGTGATGTGGACTTTAGTTAACTAAGCATCTTTCACCTACATGAAACTAATTTGTTAAAAGATAGCAACAGCCTCCCATTTGAGCTAGGTTCTAGCAAATGACTCAGAGGTGGAAAGCTCAACATCAATCATTATTGTTGATCTGGCCCTGCTGTTGGTGTTTTGTTTGTTTATTTGTAATTTCCCTAAAACTATAATTTAAGTAAGGATTCTTCAGTAATTTCTTTGTAGTAATCCAGATACACAGATCTATTGTAGTTCATTAGTTTAGAGAAGGGGTCTCCAAACTAAGGCCCGGGGTCCGGATCCGGCCCACAGCTTTGGTTTGTCCGACCCTCCAGCTGAGCAGGACGTGGAGAAGCTGCCCACAGTGCCCCCCATGGCAGCGGCCAGAGGAGCAAAAGGGGTCGGGTTGCAGCAGTGGCTGGAGGAGCGAAGGGGGGGATTTTGCATATATTTGCATATATTGCATTTTTTCACAGTTGCTTTGGCCTGCGAAGCCCCTTCAAAAATTTAATATGGCCCTCGTCTCAAAGTTTGGAGACCCCTGGTTTAGAGATTACTATAATAGACTCTTCACATCAATTTTGATCAGCTCTTTGATAGGATTTATATTGTCCTATGCTAATCCCCTAATAAATGTATCACACAAACTACATGACTCCTGAACATGTATATGAAGTCCGATACCTGATTTCTGGGGTACTTTATGCCTGTGGATGGATGTCTATGATCAAATTTCATTGACAAATTAATCTTTTTATATATCCAGGGTCGTTACACTGGCTCCTAAATAAATTTAAATCCATTAGTACAACAAGCTATTCTTTATTATCTCACAACTAACATTTAAGCATAGTGTTATTAACCTCTAATAAGTTTATTTTTAAGTGTAATATAGGAGTGTAATCTGTGGAAGGCAATATAATACTCCTTTAACTGTGAGGGGTTTAGACTTATTGTATTATTCTGGATTCAGATTAAGAAAAAGTATGCTCCCAAACTAGAGAGAAAATAGGATACATTTAAAAGGCCATTTGAGAGATTCGTACCAGTGAATGATGCGTTTCATTGCCCTATTTATTTTCTCCTCCTGTTCTTGTGTCTGATTTTTCCATGCTGATTCTATGCATCCCAATTCACCACGTCACAACCCTCTCTTCATTCAAACATCTCTAAAAACTCACCTCTTCCAAAATGCTTGCAGAAAGCAAATGCGTAATTTTAAAAATCCCCAGCTCGTGATCTCCCAGCTTTCTGTATCTTTCAGAGCGTAAACCCCTCAGTGTGTGGACTGTCCTTTTTATGTATTGTACAGCACTGAGCTAAGGGCCAGGCTGTGATAACTAATCTGAAGTAAATGTGCCCTTTATTCCATTAGTGGCCCCATTGGCTTGAGTGGGACTATTTATGGAGTAAGGCAATATTCAGTGAAAGGGTATCAAAATCTGGCCTTTATGTACTGGCTGCAGCTATAAATTATCCTTTGAAACGGGGTGAAAAAATATGGAACAATCTGCCTGCCGTGCTTCCCTCTAGCCCCCCTGATTCCCTAGTCCTGTCCTAAAACCCAACGCAAACCTCACTTCATCTGTGTTGTCTACAACGAGTGAACTGTTGAGTGCACTCCAATTTGCTATTGCCACTCCTTCACTCTTCAGCTTATTGTCGTTACAGTAAACCCTCGATTTAACGGACCTTGATTTAACGGACTTCGGATGCAACGGACAAAATTTCTGAGCAAGTCTGATGCATTCCTGATTCATATCTGGCGGGCTGGCTGCCAGCTCCCGGCTGCCGCCCGGGTCACAGCAGCGGGCGGACTGGCTGCCGGCTCCCAGCTGCCGCCCGGGTCCACACAGCGGGCGGGCTGCCTGCCGGCTCCCGGCTGCCGCCCGGGTCCCATCAGTCAGGACCCAGGCGGGCTGGCTGCCGGCTCCCAGCTGCCGCCCGGGTCCACACAGCGGGCGGGCTGCCTGCCGGCTCCCGGCTGCCGCCCGGATCCCATCAGCCAGGACCCAGGCGGGCTGGCTGCCGGCTGCCGCCCGGGTCCCAGCAGCAGGCAGGCTGCAGAGCTGCCGCCCCGACCCTGTGGCAGGCGGGCTGCTGCTCCGACAGCTCATTTTTAAAAAATTATTAAATAACGGACTTTTTGATTTAACGGACACCCCCTCGCCCGAATTAGTCCGTTAAATGGAGGTTTTACTGTATTCATTTATACTGCAGTAGCACCTAAAGATCTCAATCGAGGATCAGGGTCCCTTGCACCTGGCATTGTACACACATATAACAAAAGGTCAGCCCCTGTCCCAAAGACATTACAGTCTAATTTTAGTACAAGACACAGGTGGAGAGAACAAGCAGAACAGGGAAGCACAAGGTGAGACAGTTCTGATTAATGTAATAAGCAGTTATCACATCACATCAGCTGACTAACTTATCTCCTGGCCTCACCTACTTATTCCTTATTATTGGGAATTTTGCAAGACTTTTACATTATCAACACTTTTCAATGCTAAACTGTATTTCACAGAAAAAGCTATAATTGACCTGAAGATTTGACAACGATTCTATGCCACATCAGAGCTAGACACCTTGGATTTAAACATCTTTGAATGCTTATTCTAAAGTCAACTGGGGAGATATCAGTCTATACTGTTTCAAATTCTAACTGCAGAGATTTTATTGGCATAATCTAACTGCTGCATCTGCCTGAACTGGGGAATACCCTGCAATAGGAGCAGGATGAAAACAGATAGCATTCATTTTTACTCATAACTGATGCACCACTAGAATCTGTTCCACTCTTTCATTACAGATTTTCAATTACTCCAAATTTCTAGTGATATTCTCTATACAAGATCAGAGGATCTGCAGTGTCTCTTTCATTCCCTCATTAATTGAAGAACCTGCCTCTGAATTATCTCCTCTCACTTGGTGTCTGAACATACTCAGCAAAACTGAAGCACTAAAAGCAGAGAGATAACAATTGTAAAATGTGTGGAGCATATGGCACTTCTTGGGATAGAATTCCATTAGTGTGTCACATTTCCTGCTAACAGGAAACCTCACTTTTCTAGGCTTACACAGAATTTGACCTTTTTCCGTATGTACCACAAGTTGTGGCAGTTTTCACAGATGAACTTAAGAGTGCCTTGACACTGAAATGAAATGGTCCCAGCTGGAGAGCAAGGATGCTACACATGTAAGGCCCAGTCCAACTCCAGCTGAAAACTCTTCTTTTCTTTAGTGAAACAAGATCAGATTCTTACTAACTAATAGCTACTAATGTCCAGCAATCTATCCAACACTCTTGATCGCTTCTGTTCTTAGAGCTCCTCCACACAACATGGCTGCCTCAACTTCTCAGCATTTCTTCAAGACAGAAGACATTTTTAAACACAATTACATATCACAATACTTAAATCATACATTCTAATATAAGAGCTACTTGAAGGGGCTCCCTGTACCATCACGAAAAACCATATCTGGAACTATGAAATGCCTCTCTACCTTTGTCCACAGAGCAATTTTTCCACAATGTCTTTACTAGTTTTCCACAAGACCTCTGCCTTATTGAGTGCACAAGATGGATGCTGCTCAGGGGATAAATCAAGATCATGCAGTGAAGGAGGCTGTTGTTTGTAGGGCCGCTGCCTTATATGTTGCAGAAGTTATGCTGTGAATGAGGTAGGAGATTGCAGGAAGAGAAAGGAGAGTCCCAGGGTGGAAGCATTTGAATGCCAACCTGAAGAACTGGAATCTAGCCATAGACATGCACAGCACATTTCATTTAGGGTGTGCATCCTAGCCCTGTCCCCATCCACTCCCCCCCACTTCCTGCTCCCTGACTGCCCCCCTAAGAACTCCCAACCCCCCATGATTCTTTTCCCCTTACTGCCCCCTCCTGGGACCCTGCCCCCTATCTAAGCCTCCCTGCTACTTGCCCCTGACTGCCCACTCCTGAGACCCCCCACTGTAATGGTCTCCCTAGGACCTTACCCCCTACCTTTCCCCTGACTGCCCTGACCCTTATCCACACCCCTGCCCCCAAACAGACCCCACCTATCTATCCCTGACTCCCACGCCTATCCAACCACTCTCTGCCCCCTGACAGGACCCCCAGAACTCCCAACCCACCCATCTCCCTGCCTTCCCTGACCCCACTCAACATCCCCACCCTGACAGGCCCCCCCAGAACTCCCAACCCATCCAACCCCCCCGCTCCTTGTCCCCTGACTTCCCCCCTCCGAGACCCTCTGGCCCATATCCAACCACCCCTGCCTGACCTGACCCCAGCCCCCTTACCACGCTGCTACTGAGAACCGAGTCCCCACCAAATCCCACCCCCTTGACCAATGACATGATGGCACTTATGCAGCGGGCACAGAGAGCACCAACCAAGCTGGAGCGCAATGGTGGAATAGTGCTAGGATTGACATAAGTCAACAAAGGTCATGTATAGTGCTGGAGAGGTGGCGATTGGCTGGGCGGACCCAGGCGGGCAGGAGAGCACGCGGGGGGCGGGGGGAGGGGGAGTCACAGTAGCAGCGTGGGGTTCACTGTGTGACAATTACAACAACTTTGTGCAGCTGCTGGGGAAGTTTGTACGGGCGACAAATACACCCTGCATGGGCAGGCAGGTGGGACCCTGTCAGCCGACTCCACTCACCCCGTGCTGCTGGGGCCAGCAGCGCAGCAGTGATGTAAACACGACTCTGCCGCCATCGCTGCCTGCAGCCACTGCAGCCTCTTCCTCCTCCCACCTTGAGCCTCCAGCGGGGGAGGGGCAGCCTTCCTCGCCAGAGCTCAGGGCATTAGGGTGTGCCTGGGCACATCCAGCACACTCCGTACGCACCCCTATCTATCCCAGACTCTGCCATGGAATTCCCACATGACGCTGGGCAAGTCACATAAAGCCAACTTTTCAGGTGTGGCCACAAATTGTGTGTTCCTCATTTTCTGAGCGCCCAGTTTGAGACACTACTGACCAGATTAGCTGCACACCTGGACCGTCTCCCCTGCTACTGAAGTCAATGCAAGCTCTGCTCTAATTATATAAATGCTAAATATTTTCAAAAAATCAGGTGCTAGGTATCTGAAATTCAGCACCCAAAACTAATGGACCCTTTGAACCTGAACCTCTCTGGGCCTCAGATCCCTAGATATAACATACCAAAACAATAACGGGAATAATAATTCCATTTTACCTTGGAGTGAGGCAAGCTCCCAGCCCCACTCTCCAGCAGAAGTTCGAGGGCCAGATTAAAAGGTCTGATGGGATGGACATGGCCTGTGGACCAGCGTTTGCCCACCTCTGGGATAGATATTAGAATTATAAGAACATGTTTGGACTCTATCAAAAGCTAGTGAGCTGCATGCATTAATCTTACTTGTAATATCTGTATTCCATATTGTAATCTAATATTTTAGCAGGTGTAGTGAGAGTCTGACTGTATAAATCACCAAATCACCATCCAGGAAGGGGACATTAATTAGTATGAAGAGCTGCTCTTCTATAGACATCATATGCCCCCTCCCAGAACAAAGGCTATGGTTGTATTTTACACCTGGAAACTCTCTACATCTGGATTGAGAAATCATCAACAAAGGGTATGTCTTCACTACAGCAGTAGTTCGATTTCCTTTATTTCGATGTTGTGAACGCGACTGTATGCAGTCGATTTTGTGTGTCTTCACTAGGCACAGCAAAGCACAGCAAGTCAACAGTGTCTGTCCGCACAACTTTTGCAAGCATCGACATAGCGAGCGTTGCACTGTGGGTACCTATCCCACAGTTCCCTGATCCCCCAGCAGGCACCATTTCGAGTGCTGCACTATGGGTAGGCATTTCCAAATTTCGCGCCCTTTTTCCGCGCCGCCGACCCCCATTATGAGCGGTGCACTGTGGGTAGGCATCCCATAATTCGCGCCCTTTCTCCGCGCCGTGCTAACACCATAGCACTGCAAGCATGGAGCCCGCTGACACCACGGAAACAGTAATGGCCATTGTGAGGACCTCGATCACGGTTGCTGAGTTCATGCTGCACCGTCTGCAGAGGAGGAATGCGATCCGGGGAGAACTGCGCTTTCTGGAACCCGACGACAGTGAGGAGGAGATGGACAAGGACGTGCACAGCGGGGACGACATGGACACTGACATTTTTGGAAGTAGGGCGACTGACAATCTGTCAAATTTGGTGGCAATGGGGCAGGCTCATGCCATCGAACGCCGATTCTGGGCCAGGGAAACAAGCACAGACTGGTGGGACCGCATAGTGCTGCGGGTCTGGGATGACTCCCAATGGCTCAGAAACTTCCGCTTGCGAAAGGGCACGTTCCTGGAACTTTGTGACTTGCTGTCCCCGGCCCTCCAGCGCAGGAATACCAAAATGAGAGCGGCCCTTACAGTGGAGAAGCGAGTGGCGATAGCCCTCTGGAAGCTTGCAACGCCAGACAGCTACCGGTCAGTGGCGAATCAGTTTGGGGTGGGTAGGTCTACAGTGGGCTTTGCTGTGATGCAAGTAAGCAGGGCAATCGTCGAGCGGCTGCTACACCGGGTTATAAACCTCGGAAACCTGCAAGCCACAATAGATGGCTTTGCCGCCATGGGATTCCCTAACTGTGGTGGGGCTATAGATGGGACTCATATCCCTATCCTGGCACCGGATCACGAGGCCGCCGAGTACAGAAACCAGAAGGGATATTACTCAATGGTCATGCAAGCAGTGGTTGACCACAAGGGACGTTTCACCGACCTGTACGTGGGGTGGCCGGGAAAGCTTCATGACGCTCGAGTGTTCAGGAACTCTCGGATTTTTCGGCAGCTGCAGCAAGGCACTTTCTTCCCCGACCAGAAAATTTCCGTGGGGGGGGGGGGTGTCGAAATGCCGATCATTATCATTGGGGACCCAGCCTACCCCCTAATGCCCTGGCTTATGAAGCCCTACACAGGAGCCCTGGACAGGGGTCAGGAGCTGTTCAACTACAGGCTGAGCAAGTGCAGAATGGCCGTAGAGTGTGCATTTGGCCGTCTGAAGGGGAGATGGCGTTCCTTACTGATTCGCTCAGACATCAGCGAGAGAAATATCCCCATTGTTATTGCTGCTTGCTCTGTGCTCCACAATATCTGTGAGAGCAAGGGGGAAACGTTTATGGCGGGCTGGGAGGCAGAGGCAAATTTACTTTCTGCTACATATGAGCAGCCAAACAGCAGGGAAAGTAGAAGAGCGCACCGTGAGGCCCTGCGCCTCAGGGACGCCTTGAAAGACAGTTTTATGAGTGGCCGAGATGGCGTTTGAGAATCTGTTCCCTTGCTGTGCTCTAAGCCTGCTGCCCTTGAACCCTCTTTCCCTCCCCCCTCCCCATGCTTTCCCTCTCCCCTCCCCATGCTTTCAGAGGAAATAAAATCACTGTTTGAAAAATCATGGGTCCTTTATTGGTTCATCGGAAATACAAATACAGGGGATCACTGTCCTGGTATCCTGGAGGGAAACCGGCAGTCGCAGTGGGGGAGGAGCGGACAGAGGAGGGGGGGGTGGGTGGGAAGGGCAGAGAGGAGGGGTGGTCAAGACACAGCAGCTTTTAAAAGTTTTCCGAGAACGTCAGCCTGCTGCTGCTGCTGCTTCTGCTGGCTTGTGGGGTCGAGTGGAGCGGCCCACGGAGCTTGCCCCCCCGTGTTCTCACCCCGCGTCTGGGTGGGGAATCTATGGGAGTTGGGGAGGGGGGGAGGTGGTTACACAGGGGCTGCAGAGGTGGTCTTTGGGCATGCTGCAGCTCCACCAGAGATCGCAGCATGTCGCTCTGGTCCTCCATTATGCGGAGCAAAGCATCCATGCGTCTTTCCTCGCGCTCTTCCCTCTTTTCTGCAGCGGCTCTCGATTCCTCCATGCGTCTTTCCTCGCGCTCTTCCCTCTTTTCTGCAGCGGCTCTCGATTCCTGCCTCTCTCGATTCCTTGCCTCTCTCTCTCGATCTCTTGCCTGTATCTCTCGATCCCTTGCCTCTATCATTCTTTCCCTCCACTCCATCTGGCGGGCTGCCTCAGCGCACGAGTTCTCCACGAGTTCACTGAACATCTCATCGCGCTTTCGCGTTTTCTTTTTACGCTTTCTTATCTGCGGTGCACGGCGGGAGGAGCAGGCCGGGGGATTCTGAGATAATTGTTCATCTGTGTGCGAATGTGGGCAAAGAAAGTTTGAAATTTATGAGACAGATACATTCAAGGGTAGGAGGCAGATGCAGTCTCGGACGGTACACAATGGGAGTACTATGCCATTTGCAACCTCAGTATTCAGAGGCCTGATATGATTTCTGCACAAGGTCATGTTCTACACCTAAAAGTGACTGACTAGCTCACAGAAAAGTCAGAGCATCTCAGACACATATGCGTGCCTCAGCCCAACACGGCTTCTGAAATCACTGTGCAGCCGGCCATGGTAAGTTAAAAGTGGCGCTTGCATATTGTAGAGTAACCCCGCCCCCTTCCCCCCTCCACGTGGCTCCCACTGAAACCGCAAACTGCAAAGCAAATGCCAAAAAATCTCTTGCTAAGGGCTAAGGTCTTTTTGGGGCTCTTCAGACCGCTTGCGGACTGTTGAGATTCCCTGCTAGCTACTACCGCTACGGGCTTGGGTGGCGGGGGGTTGGTTCGCGTTGGATCTGAAGCGGAAGCAACCGCTTGCAGACTGTTCTGGTTCCCTGATAGCTACCGCCACGGTCTGGGGGGGGGGGGGGGGGTTGGTTCACGTTGGATCTGAAGCGGAAGCAACCGCTTGCAGACTGCTCTGGTTCCCTGCTAGCTGCCGCTACGGGCTGGGGGGGGGGCGGTCAGCGTTCGGGGGGGGGGGGGGGTGTGCGGTTGGTCGGTCCTCAGCAGAAAAGAGTACTTTGCAGCTGGGAATCTTTATCTCCCTACTAATTGCAGTCCGTATTTCTAACAGGCAACCATGAATGACATCACTTTGCTGAGAATTTCTCGGAGAGATAGAGAGCGCATGCTCCTTGACTCCATGCAAAGTCCTGGTCCATACGCCGCAATGCTAGCCTGCTCAATGATACCAGACAACTTACTACTTTCGTAGCGTGGGATGGTCTCCTATCACGGGGGACCACATAAGGCGGCTCTCCCCAGAAATCTGCTGCGGAGGATTCATCGCTACCTCCTGGATAGCTTCATTGAAATGTCCGCGGAGGACTTCTGGTCAATCCCGGAGTATATTGACAAACTCTTTGAGTAGAAAATGACCAGCAATGAAAGCACGCTAAGTCCTTAGGGCAAGTTACTCATTAATAAATGCTTCCTTTACAAAATCACGCGTCATGTAATCACTTAAAAAAGAAACACTTACCCCCATGGGAGGCTTGGGAGGGTACTGGCTCCAGGGTGATAAACAGCTCCTGGCTCTCTGGGAACACGGGTTCTCCACTGGGCTCCTGCTGCTCAGTGAGATTTTCCTCTTCTTCATGGTCGTCCTCCTCGGAATCAGTCTCCTCCCTGACGATTATCCCATCGGTGGAGTCCACGCAGACCGGCGCGATGGTGGTGGGGGCGCCCCCCATTATCTGATTTAGTTCATTGTAGAACCTGTATGTCCGTGGCACCCCCCCTGATCGTCTGTTTGCCTCCTTGGCTTTCTGGAACGATTGCCTCAGCTCCTTAATTTTCACGCGGCACTGTGTGGTGTCCCTGTTGTGGCCCCTTCCTAGCATGGCCTTGGAGACTCTTCCATAGGTGTTGGCGTTCTGTTTGTTGTTTCGTAGTTCCAACATCACGGATTCCTCTCCCCAGATAGCGATGAGATCCAGCACCTCACGAGTGGACCATGCTGGAGCTCTTTTCCTCTGGCTGGTCTCCAGGGCAGATGAGCTCAGCATGGATTCTTGTGATGCTGAGCTCTGCATGGCGGCTAGTGCTGCTGATTGCTCTGAATGGCGACTGAGCTGTTCAGGTGAGCTGGCCACGCTGACCAAACAGGAAATGGTATTCAAATGTTTCCGGGTCTTATCTACCTGGCCAGAGCAGCGAGTTCAGAGTGCAGTCCAGAGCGGTCACAGTGGAGCAGTAGTGAGGCAGTCCAGAGCGGTCAGAATGGAGCATTGTGGGACAGCCTCTGGAGGCTATTAATGTCGGGTTCCGTCTTCACTAGCCTACAGTCGAGCTTGGAATGTCGAAATTAGAATGTCTAATTCTAAATGGAATGTCTCTCGTCAGGCAGGAGTTCCAAATTCGATCTTTAGGGCCGTTTACATCGACGTTAAGAGCATGCATGTGAAGACAGGTACACGTTTAATTCGACCTAACGTCGTTAACATCGAATTAAAGTGGTAGTGAAGACAGGCCCAAAAGAACTAAAGACTCTTATGGCTGCTCTGCTCTTTTCTTTGTGAAGCTGAGACATGCTAGTGGACTCCTCCCATCAACTGAGTTTGCAGCTGAGAGCACATGGCAGGAAGGGGATAAAAACCCCAAACAAACAAAAATTAATATCAGAGGGGTAACCGTGTTAGTCTGGATCTGCAAAAGCGACAAAGATTCTTGTAGCACCTTTTAGATTAACAGATGTTAGGGATCATGAACTTTCGTGGGCTAAGACCCACTTCATCAGATGAATGTTGTTGAAATCTCCAGAGGCAGGTATAAATATGCAGGCAAGATAGCAAGGTAAATTCAATCAAGGAGTGTGAGGCCCACTTCAGGCAGCTGATTTGAAGTTGTGAACACCCAGAGAGGAGAAACTGCTTTTGTAATTGGCGAGCCATTCACAGTCTTTGTTTAGTTCTGAGCTGATGGTGTCAAATTCTATGTTGCTGGGACTTTGGGGGATGGGCAAGGAATTCCCTAGACAAAACCAAGATATCTCAAGCTGCTTAGCCAGCGTTAACACTAAGGCCTTGGTTACAGTGGCACTTTATAGCGCTATAAAGCCCCCAGGAGTGCAATAACTTACTACTACTAGTCCAGACTGGCGAGGCATGTAGAGCGCTATAAATTCACAGTTATACCGCTCCTGGTAATCCTCCCTTCCCTGAGGATTAACAGCTATTGTGTATTCAGTGCTCTGTATTATCTCAAGTGTGAATGGGCATTAAGATTACAATGCTTTAAGTGATCTCTGGAGATGCCCCTGAGCCATTTAAGGCAATTGACGTCTCTTCCCTTTGTTTTGAACTTGGTTGGAGGAATGCGGAAGTATGTTTTCAGAGTTTCTCTCTTAACTGGGAAGATAAGCAATGCAAATGTTTACAGAGGGAGCTGTGTGACAGAGAAAACTAGCAGGCTCTGAACTTCAGAGGACACTCACTGACAGACTCTCAGTACGAAGAAAATCCCCTCGCTCTCTCCCTCTGCATACACACAACATGTTCCACCTCAACCCCCCTCCTTTGAAAAGGACATTGCACACAGCTGAATGCTGGGATAGCTGCCCATAATGCACCACCACTGTGCCGCTGCAAGTGCTGCAGATGTGGCCATGCTATCCCGCTGGCAGGTCTCAGTGTGGACACGCTATAGCGCTATCCTGATAGCTCAGGGGTGGGCAAACCTTTTGGTCGGAGGACCACATTTGGTTTACAAAATTATATAGAGGGCCAGGTAGGGAAGGCTCCGCCCCCAATCCAGCCCCTCCCACTTCCCGCCTCCTGCCCCCTCAGAATCCACGTGACCCATCCAACCCCCCCCTTGTCCCAGACTGCCCTTTCCAGAGACCCGTAACCACCCCCCAGGACCCCACCCAATTCCCCTGCTTCCTGTCCCGAGTGCCCAGACCCCTATCCACCCCACTCCCCCTAACCACCACCTCACAACCCCACCCTCTATTCAACCCATCCTGCTCCCCCACTGCCCCCTCCAGAGCCCCTCCAACCCCTTACTATTAGTGCTCCGCGTGGCTCTGGGGGAGGGGGAGGATCATGTAGCCCTGGCCCCCGGAGTGCCACCCGTGTAGTGTGGCTCCGGGGGAGGCGGGGAGCGCAGAGTGCACAGCCCCGGCCGCCCGTGTGGTGCGGCTCCAGGGAGGGACTGAGCACTCAGCCCCGGCCCTGGGAGTGCTTCCCCCTGGGGAGGGGGGGAAGTCTCCCCAAGCCGGATGGGACGGTCCCGCGGGCCAGATCTGGCCCGTGGGCCGTAGTTTGCCCACCCCTGCTATAGCTGTATACGAGGACAGGTAGAACCAAAACCGCTATAAAGCTGTAAGTGTAACCAAGCCCTCTAAGAAAAATAGAGCTTGCTGATTATAGAAGCCTCTATTAATTACCCTTTAGAACCTAAGACTAACACATTTGTGTTTCTATATTTGCTTGCTTTAATCCTGTAAATAACTCTCTAATTTCCTTTTCCTATTTACTTAATATTCATATAGTTTATAATAGGATTGGCTACAAGTGTTATCTTTGGTGTGAGATCTAAGATGCAATTAACATAGGGTAAGCAGCTTGACCTTTGGGAATATGTCCCAGTATTGCTGTGATTCTTGATCGTAAGGGCCACCTTCTCAGGGTGGCAAGATAGACTAGAGCAGGGATCGGAAACCTTTCAGAAGTGGTGTGCTGAGTCTTCATTTATTCACTCGAATTTAAGGTTTTGCGTGCCAGTAATACATTTTAATGTTTTTAGAAGGTCTCTTTCTATAAGTCTATAATATAGAACTGTTGTATGTAAAGTAAATAAGGTTTTTAAAATGTTTAAAAAGCTTAATTTAAAATTAAATTAAAAAGGAAAGCCCCCAGGTCAGTGGCCAGGACCCGGGCAATGTGCATGCCATTGAAAATCAGCTCATGTGCTGCCTTTGGCACGCATGCCATAGGTTGCCTACCCCTAGACTAGAGTATCCGAGGAGACTGTCCGTGACTCCATTTGACACTGTTAAAGTTCTTGAAGAGTTTGCACTTGGTGTAGTTTGTTGGTGAATCTAAGTTTAGAACTCATGACTAATTTGGGATTTGAGGCCTGGTTTCTAACAGTCTGCCTTGAAGTTGTGACTCATACTCTTGCACCACTCTTGGGAGTATCACAAAGATCATTGGGGTACGGAGACTGTGTTTTTGTCCCAGAAGATTCATCTCACCTTGCAATTCTCTAACTATGCCCTGACTCACTCCAGCTGGCCACTTTAGGCAGTGGAAGATAACATTGATTTTGCTGCATTTCCATTGGCCAAGATTGCATGTCTCCATTAGGTCCAACATTGAGTCTTGCAAGGTATGCTTCCGGACAAAGATCCACTGTGCTAAATATCTGGGCACCACGGTCCCACTACCTACTCCTTCCTAACCCTAGGAGTCCATATTTATGAACTTCATTGTAGACCTCCCCAACTTTCAGGACCCCAAAGACATACTAGTCGTCTCTGATTTCCTGCCCATTTCATGCACTGTCGAAAGATCCCCACAGTGCAAATGACAGCTTGTTTGTTCCTTGATCCTGTATTTAAGCCCCACAGATTACCCTCCAACATCATGTCTGGCAAAAGAGTTATTCCGCCTTCTGAACACAAACCTGCACCTCTCTGCAGCATATCACCCCACAAAATGGATGGACAATTGGAATGGGTGAATCTAATTTTGGAGCAGTGTCTCTAATGTTTTATTAATTGCTACCAGGATGACAGGTCCAACTTTTATCTTTTGCAGAATTTGCTTGTAACAGTTCTAATCACAAATTCACTCACTAGAGCCCTTTCTTTTCCAACAATGGCTTTCACCTCCGATTCCAACCATCCCTACCACTGACTCCCCATGTCCTTTCAGCCTCTGACCTTGCTAAACACCTCCACCATGTCCAGGAAGAACTGACATCCAATTTGGATGCTGCCAAGGACTATAAGCGCTTCACCAACTGCCATTGAGTTGCCCCTCCAGTTGCTGTTGAGGAAAGAGATATGGCTGTTCACACAACATAAGGACACTTTCTATCCCTCCTGCAAACTCGACTGCTGGTCCCTTGGTCCCTTTCTGGTCATTCAAGAAAATAACCTGGTCACCTTCGGTCTCCAGTTGCTCCCCAGGCTGCAAGTTAACTGTGTGTTTCATGTCTTCCTTTTAATGAAACAAACCCAATTGCTTCCACGAATGAAAACAGACTCATTTGCCCCTCCTCTCTGGTGCTGAGACAAGAAGAGTATCCCGTAAGGCAAATTCTTGATTCCAATATCTTTTAGAAAAGGGTCCTATGCCTGGTTGACTGGGAGAGAAGGGTATGGCCCAGAGGAATGCCGGTGGGAACTGGCTACTGCTATCCAAGCTCCTGACATGCTCCATGAATTTCATCAGTCCAGTCCTGACAAGCCTGGTCCAAAGACACCTGAGAGATGCTCTTGAAGAGGGGGTAATAGAAGGTAAGCCGCCAGCTACAGTCTGTGATGACTCATCCTTTGGCAGAACCTGTGATAACTCATCCCTCAGGTGTGCAGCAGCAGCCAATTCATGAGCAGGGACTGGGTCAGATGACCTCCAGGGACAGCTATTAAATCCCACAGGAAGAGCAACAAGCCAATCTGTGCAATGTCATCACATGGCTGGCAACTCTCCCTCACAGTGTTATGGCCTACCCTGGCTTTCAGCCTGCCCCTATTCCTGCCATAGGCTTCCAGCCTGTTCTCACTAGCTATCCACCTTCTCCTTCCCAAGCCAGCTCTGCCCCTGCCTGGGGAGTTGCCCCAAACACCTCCCTACATTGCATCTTTTAAGATGCAGCTACATCTTCCCTTTTATATGGAAGAGAGGCATAATGAAAAAGCTTGCACTACCTGTGTTTTCTTGGGACAAAATTCATTCATGTCCCTGCGCAGTACGCACCACTTAATGGTACACAAGTCTTGTAGGTGTTGTAAAGAGGTCCCTTGAAGATGGTATGTGTTGTGATATTGGAATCCTTTCCATTTCATGTTATAAGAACTATCCGTTAAGTTCCAGTTTAAGACTTCTAATTTAAAACAGCTTGAGGTAACTATGTAAAGTTATTGATCTAGGATTACTAGAATTGTACCACTTAAATAAAATTGGCTTGTCTCAACTTTGAAGAGAGTATAAATATTTCTGCATTCAATTAAAAGTGAAAATGACTCAATTTAAATTTTCCATAGAATTTCATATTCACAACCCCCCCCAAAAATATATGACTACAGATTAAGAGATTGCTTTAATAGTTTGCCCTAGACAAATAGGCATGGGGCCAAATTTTGCTCTGCTTCACCAATATAAATCTGGAGTAGCTCCATTGGCTTGAATAGAGTTAGTTCAGATTTACATGAGTGTAACTGAGACCTGAATTTGGTCTGTGGTCAGGTTTGCCTAAAAAATATGGGAGAGTAGTTTACAGTGTATGAATGTCCGCTACAGGACAGGATCATAAAATATGACAGAAAAATTGCCCTTTATAATACTAACAATTGACGTTTATGTTTCACAGGAGAAAAAAGCCAGCACTGTGTATAACAAAAAAACAAAAGACAATATATTTGCATCTGGAAAGGATGTGATTAAATATGTAACAAGAAAATGGAAAAAAAAGTTACATGGAAATCAAGTGAGCTATTTGTAAATGAAGTTCTTCTACATGTTAAATATTTGCTATAAATGTGTAGCATTGAGTATTTGTATAGTCTTAGGCAAGTATAAACCCTTAAAGAACCTGGTCCCATGGCCAAATCAAGATGAAGAATGCACATTAAATATACATATATAAAATACTGCAGAGACTTCATCAGACCAATGGGTGTTTTTAGCTCACTAAGGAACAGGGCTTTTTCTTTTTTTCTTTTTCCCCCTGCAGTTGTTTTCTATGCAGACTTCAGACACTCTGCAAAGGAATTAACATGACACCATGCTGTGAGACAGGGAAGTACTGTGTGCGCAGTCCCAAATCAGAGCATTCCTTCAGAGATTTATAAAAATTAAAAAGCATTCATACTTATGAAGACAATGTTATTTTAGCAATTTCCCCTTCATCCTTAGTCCCCTATCATTATGTTTTACACCCCGATCCTGCAGTGGAATTTGCTAGCACAGACTATTGACAGAGAGACACAGTTTATTGATTTCAGCAGGATCGAGCATGGACATAAGAATCCACATAGCACATTCTATTGCAAGATTAATCTTTGAATACTGAGGAGCTAAGTTATAATAAAGTACGTTTGATCATTTCTTCTCCGTCTCCCCATATGCAAAATATTTTAGAAAAAGGTAAGTGGGAACACATAGTAGTTTTAGCTTTTCAACTATTTTCCATTGCACTGGTAAGACATGGTTTTGTGTCTAGTTTCTAAGAAATAATTAAAAATAACTTTTGCAAGAATGTATTTTTTTTCAAATGTATGTGTCGTTTTTGAGAGAAGGCCTGGGTTAGCTGTTTGCTGAGGAGAAGTTGTTTTGGGAAGTGGAGGAAAATGTAGTTTTGTAATAATCTTTTATGAAGTATGTACCATACATGTTATTTTTTAATCTAATCTTTAAAAGTTTTCAAATTCAACTACCTTGAATCAGTTAGCCAGACTTGTGCAAGAATTTTTACAAATGATCCTGTATATATGTTAAATAAAGTTTACAAAAATTTTACAGGGAACAAAACGGTATGTGTGGATATAGTTTTATATACACACACATGGAATTATTTGTTTTACTTAGACAATATTGACTATGTCAACAGCAATCTGAATCTACTCTGTCAAAAGGAATGTCAGAACTTGCTAGCACTGGAGACAATAGTTCCATTTGTGCATTAGGAAGACTCCTGCTAGTTTCAAAAACACAAAGTTACTTCTACATTTTAATTACAGTCACCAGCAATTAATAAAATAGAAAGTAAACAAACCAAATAGCCACAATAACCCACATCAGAAACACAATAATCCCCATGCATTTGAAAGCACCGAATATTTTTGGTACCATACAGCACCCAAACACTTTCAAAATGTTTTAGCAAAGCACTGCTAAAGGATGGAACCTCTCTCTCTACTGCACAGGTGTCTTAGTAGAGAAAGATAACAGACATCTTTACCTCCCGCAGATAAAGCAGCAGGGCAGGATCCCAAACCTAGGACTCAGCAGATCTCTAGCACTCAACAGCACACTAGGGAGGAGACAGGAAATGGTATTGCACCAACCAGTGCATCACCCTCTCAAGATGTCATGGTCTGCAGGCTAGGGAGCGTACCCTGACCTCAACAGTCCAGAATGTGTGGTGTCCTCTGCAACACATGCGAACTGCTGGTGCATGCTGCTCTGTTTCAGAGCAGAAGCAGTGTGGGTCTCCAACACACAGTGCAGCTACTCACACATAGAGGTATGTATAGGGCCCCATCACCATAGTAGCTAGCACCTCCTGCAACTACTGCGCAAACAGTGAGCCCTGCCTACTCCTATCAATAGAGGCTGGATTGGGCCCAAAGTGTTGAAAAGAGATCCAGGTGGCTATATGGCAATAGTTAAAGTCTTCACTCACTTTGGAGGAGAAACAAACATCTACAGTTTAACCAAATAAAATGCATACTCCAGATCACAGACTACATCACTAACAAAAGATGTCTTTAGTAAGGAATCCGTAATTTATTACACATTCAACACTGAAAACTGATTTCCAGGCAGCAATATCTCTCTAGCTTACCCTGATGAGAGGATTCTGAGTTAAAAGAAACAGTGCCCTTATCCCGCCTCAGTGAACAAAAGGGGTTGCAGCATATCTGTATGTTGCCTTGCTTGCAGGTAGCTGGGCAAGGACTTATATCAGCCTGTAACGAGTGGACCCCTGAAGATTTAGCAAAGTGTTTATTATTCTTACACTGTGAAACAGACATGCATAGATAATCCACATTATGGAGTCACAACATGAAATAAAATTTAGTCAGAAATATTTTCATACTATGGCTTCCTGACACCAAATGTGCTGTAAAAATATTCTTTAAAAAAGGTACAAGTTTGCCTCTGTGCTGGCGTCATTTCAATAACTCAACCTCTTTTTAGAAACAAAATACCTACAGGACATATTTTCTGTTATGGACTAAATAACAACCTTCCTGTTTTTTGTTTTTAAAATCATAGTGTGAAACATGGATGAAGCAAGCTAATGGTTTCTATTACTGTAACTTAAAGGCATTTTTTCCTCTGAAGAGTTATAAAAGCACTTTAAAAGGTGAAGAATTTAGAAATCACACAGATTACAGATGGAAAGACCTGGTAGGTCATTTAGTCAGTCCCCCATCTCCAGCCCTGCCGAAGAATGTTTCTAGGATTCAGCTTAGAGTGAATTTTACCATCCAACTTGCAGATGCCTGAAGAGAAGGGTTTATACTGCAAATACTGACAGAACCTTCCTTAACTATGGTGAGGATAGCAATCATTGGCACAATCCACATGTGTGCACCACACTTAACGCTGAAGAATTACAGAGTTTGCTAGATGGCTAGTCAAGTGCGGGCTTTTTGTCCTTCCAGTATTGTGGTGCAGACCTTTATGCATGAGTCACCTTTATCAAATCTGTAATTTCATTCAGTTACACAGAATGCCTGTAACATTGCTGCCGCTTACAACCGTGAACACGTTCCCATGCCTCCTGTTTCAAGGACAAAGAGATGTGGCTCAGATTTCAACGGGTATTTAAAAGCTCGGGCTTTTAGGAGAAAAATAAAGAAAAAGTTGTATTTGAGTTGGCTAAAATCACTGCAATACGAAGCAGATGAAAAATGAGCATTAGATACTGAATGAAGGTCACTAGGCTTAGCTGAGAATAGAAGGGGAGGGAGAGAGGGAAAGAGCACTGCAGTAAAGAAGCTCTGCTCAGGCAACACATGCTGGCACTTACCATCAAAATAGAAAGATCCAAAGAGAATCAGATTAAGGATCCTTTTTATATATCTTCAGTAGGAAGACATCCAAATGAAGCTCCGACCATAGCAGTCCAGACCCAGGCAAGATAGTGTGATATACATAAAATACTAATATACAACCGGTAAGTCCTTTCACAATCTTCCAAAACCTGTAAGCAGTTTGTGCTGTACAATCTATGTTAAGAAGTCTGAAGCAAATTGCTACATAACTCTGCAGTTAAAAAAGACTGTTGTATTTCCTCAGTCATTCAGCCTGCTCTGTTTTCATCTTCATAGTCTCACAATTACTTGCATCCTAGAGGTGGACCTGGGGGTGGGGAAAACAGAATTCTCTTCCAAGTGGAAAGGAACCGAGAGACCGCATTAATATTCTTACTCAGTCATTGCAAACAACCAATCAGAAGAGCTTGAGCTGTGTCAGCATGACAGTTGACCAAAGCATTGATAGCAGAACACTGAAGCAAACCTCACATACCACTGCTGATACAAGAACACTCATAGGGTAATCTGCTTCTTAACCCCAGTGAGGTTTTATTTTCACCTACACAAATAAATTGACTGCATGTGCTGTGGCTTCCTTTCAAAGGATAAAGCATAAAAGGTACCCAAAGTGAGGTCTTCACATTGCTGTTCAGATACACTAGCTTCTATGTCTCTGTAGTCATACTAAAGCCAAGATAAATAAACAAAAAACACAGGATAAAAGTCTGAGACTTAATTGCCCCTACCTTCTAGTAGTGTTAACCCAAAGTCTGCTAGTCATTATCTATTATATATACAGGAGAAGCACTGAAAATTGCCACCTTTTCAAAGATTCATTTTATTTTACCCTAAAAAGGAAAGCATACTAAAAAGACTTAAAAGCAGAGATCTTGTTATTGGCAATTAACCTTGTGAAAATCAGTATGGTTTTCAATATATTATTATTTGACCTACATAGTAGCAGATCTATGTGGCATATAAATGCAAAAGTTTCATCAATTAAAATGACTGTTGGATTAAATACTTTGGATGCATATGGTATGTAGCCTACTACAGAAAGATTTGAGGAAATGTGTAGTGGCGATGTACAGGTTTGGAAATGTGCACTTATGGAATTTATTTAAAAAATGCAGAGCCTACCCAATCTGTGGATTCAAATAATGTGGATTTAAGTATTCTACCAACAGAGGAAATTGCTCCTAATCCTACTGCACAGTATATTTCACACTGGGGGCTGGATCTTGGGTTCTATATGGACCTGAATTTGAAATGTAAATCTGTATACTCCCCAAATGGACATATTTTGCAATTAAAAATTATTCTAGATGTTAATATCCTTTAAAAAATTGTCAGGGATGGTGTAGCGATGCGACAACTCCCTGGCACGGTGCCTCCTACTGGTCATCTGGGAATTAGCTCTTTCCAGCCATCAGCGAGCCCTCTGCAGGCTGGTGTCTCACCTGCTTTAGGGCCCCCCCAGAGCCCCTTTACCTTGGGGTGCCTCCCCCAGCCATATCCTGACACTCTGGGTCTCCCCTCTTAGGGGAACCCCCAACACTCTAACCCCACCTTGCCTCACTGGCTATTGCCAGTCTTCATCTGTAGTCTGTAATGGCCACTCATTATTGGCCAGGGGTAGGGCTTGCTGCCTTTGCTTATCCCCAGGCTGCCCCTCTGCAGCCACAGTACCTTTTTAGGCCTTTAACAAAGCCTGCAGCCTGGGGAGTTATCAGGCTGGAGCTGCCCAGCTCCTCTTACCCTTTTCACCACCCCTGCTCTGCTTCAGGTACCTTATGTTCCACAGCCCTTAGGCCCTGAGAGAGAGAGAGACAGAGACAGACAGTTTCCGGTCCTGCCCCCCACAGCCCTCTTATAAGGGTTAGCTGGCCCCAGATGGAGCTGGCCACACCTGTGGTCAGCCACTCCCTCAGCTGCTTCCACTGCTTTTAACCCCTTTTACCGAGGAACAGGGCAGCTGCCCCACTACAGATGGATTTCTGCCATACCATGAAATGGATTAGAATACAGTAGACTCACGATTATCCGGGATGATCAGGAAAACCTTAATCCCGATTAAAAAAATCCCAGATAATCAAGTGTCTACTGTGGGGCCCAGGGGGGTCCTCTGGCCACCCTGTGGGGGGTGGGAGGTCCCACCACCTGCCCCAGTTAGCTCCCTCTGCTAGCCTGGTGTGGGAAGCCCAGGCTGGCAGCGGGAGCTGAGACCCCAGCTGGCAGGAGCCTGCGGGGAAACTCTAAAGTGGTAGCTGGCTGATGCTCAGCCCTCTGCCGCTTTAGAGTTTCCCCGCAGGCTCCTGCCAGCCGGGGTCTCAGCTCCCGCTGCCAGCCTGGGCTTCCTACACCCAGGCTGGCTGCAGGCGGAGACCCCAGCTGGCAAGGGGCCAGCGGGGGAAAGCCCAAAGCAGCGGCAGTCACGGTGCTCAGCCCGCTGCCACTTTCGGGTTTCCCCCGCTGGGCTCTTGCCAGCCGGGGTCCTCCAGCCTGCCCCAGTCTGCTCCCGCTGTCAGCCTGGGTTCCCTATACCCAGGCTGGCAGCGGGAGCTGAGCGGGGCAGGTGGCAGGACCCCGGGTGGCAGGAGCCTGGGGAGAAAGCCCAAAGCGGCAGCGGGCTAAGCACTCAGCCTGCTGCCGCTTTGGGCTTTCCCCCCAGGCTCCTGCCAGCCAGGGTCTCAGCCCTCTGCCAGCCTGGGTTTCCTACACCCAGGATGGAAGCAGGCTGAGACCCCGGCTAGTAAGGGACCAGTGGGAGAAGCCCCAAAGCAGCGGCAGGCTAAGGACTCAACCCGCCACCACTTTGGGGCTTCCCCTGCTGACCCCTTTAGACATCCCGGTTAATCCGCAGCCTGGTTAACCCACACCCAGATAATTGGGAGTCTACTGTAATTTCAAAGAGACAGTTTAAGTGTTAGTAACACATGGTAATAACAGTGGGGAGGGGGAAAAGCTCAAATATTTTTGAGGAAGCCAGAATTAATGCAGATCCAAAACTCAGTGCCGGTGTAACCACTAGGCGGCCACCTAGGGTGCCAAGATTTGGGGGCGCCAAAAAGAGGTGCTCCCAAATTATTATTTTTTACACTATTGCTTAAGGGCAGGTACCTGTCAGACTCCAGCACTCGGGCCACACCAGCAGCTACTTCACCTCAGAGAGTCTTCACCTTGCCCGGGGGCCACTCCTCCTCTCAGGCTTCCTGGCCACTGCCACTGCAGCCACCCAGGAGGGGCACTGCCGTGGAGAAGATGCAAGGAGCCAGGCTCGGGTGGGGCCCCGCACCTGCTGGCCAAGAGCGGCAGTAACCGGGCGCCGCTCGGGGTGGGGAGGGAGCCGGGTGGCCCAAGCCCAGGGTGGTAGCAGCCTCCACAGCGGCGGGGGTAGGCAGAGAGCGTAGCCCACCACAGGGCAGTAGAGGCCGCGCTGCTGCTGCTATTTCCTGCCTACAGCTGTCCTCCTGCGCTGCGCAGCAGGGCCGGGAAACAGCAGCGTGGCCTCTCCTGCCCCATGGCAGACTATGCTCCCCTCCTGCCCCTGCATAGGTGGCCCCTGCCTGGCTCCCCCTATTCTGGGATAATACTAATGTACCAAACACACAGTAAAATCTGCCTTAGCGACCACTTCTGCAGAGAGATCATCTGCTACAAGTGATGACCTGCAGAGGCCACAAAACATTTTCCCCTTTGCTTGAAGAAACTGAAGAGCAACCACCTGTCATCTGTGACCAGTGCCACATTTTATTACTGCCTTTAGAGCTGGATCCCAGCCAGCAGCCACCCTCTCTGCTTTGTGTTCAGCCAGAGAGTGGTGGCTGCCAGCTCTGAAGGCAACACTGCTCCCAGTAGCAGTGCAGAAATAAAGGGTGGCATGGTATAGTGTGGTATTGCTACCCATACTTCTCCCACTGCTGCTGGCTGTGACCCGTTTCTTTTACCTATCTAATATCATCATCTTTTCTCTTCCTCCCCTCTTGTGGTGCTTTTTCTTTCCTGTAGTCTACTTTCTGCCACCCTCCCTTCACTTTCTGGGATGTTCGTGGGAGGAAAAAAACTGCAAAGAGATAGGGCTTGCATTTTATTTAGATTTAATTTCAACACTTGCTTATACAATACTTTCAGAAGGTGAACATGATCATTTACATACAGAATGTTTACTTTTGGTCATTTAATATTGGTAATTCACTGTTTTATTTGTTAATACATTTGAAAATGTTTTGTTACTGGTTTAAATTAGTTTAGTTTATTAAAGTCACTTGTGTTTATAATTGATGTGAATTGATATTACAATTTATAAAGTGAATTTACAAAGCAGTTTGATGCTGTTTTCACTTCCCCTCCACGCCAGACTGGTTTTTTAAAACCAAGGAAGCCATCTTTTTCAAATTGTGGGATTGTGGCTTTTGGGACATCTAGTAAAATGTGCTTAAACACTCTTATCAAAACTGTTCACAATTATGAAAAAGTGTTTTGATTTTTTTCAGATCTATTAAGCATGACACAAGATGGCTTGATTCAACATGAAAGTTAAATAGCCTCTGGACTCCAGAATAGTGAAAATTGAATTTTTTGCACTTTTGTGATTTGTAAAAATGGCATTTGAAATTGCTGACATGCTGGGTTCTGAATTGTGTGTGGGGTGAGGAAAATGGAGAATGAAAAGTTTAGTGGGATTCCACGAAAAACATCATGGTTTAAATAAAATCAAAATTGTCAATTCATAGCTGCCATCCTGAATTTCTTCCTCATAAGGAATCCTTTATAGCCACATCGGAAACTCTACAAAATGGAAGAGGATAGAATTGGTAATAGACTTTCACTTCTGAGTCCTAAATTTAAATCCAGTCTATGCTGAAGGCAATCAATAGTAATTAGCAAGAACAATGAGAATAAAATTTGTACTGTTGCTGATTGGAAACTATCTGCAGAAGTAGGTTTGTCACAGTCTCCAGGATTGTCAAACCAGGCCCCCTTCCAAGCACTCAATTCATTCAAAAAATCCAAGAGTTAAAAGAAAATGAAAAACTACAAACGGCTACAGAGGATTTTCCAAGATATCGTTAGAGAGAAGGTCTTTGTGGGCTATATAAATGTCAGAAGTATCATTTTAAGAGGATTTTCCAAGAAAAAGATGTTTCTAAGGGGGATTGTTTTTATTAGTTAATGATTTTTTAGATATTTTCTTTATTTAAGGATGATAATGAGAAGCTTCTTTTGCGAGATGTGGTGTGGGGGGAGGGGGAGGGTGCACAATTTTGCACCTGCATTTAACTGTGAGCACAAATCTTACCACTTAGGCTTAAGAGTATATTATTTGTAGGGTATATCTTGTTTTGGCCCAAGAAACTTGCCTCTTCCTCAACAATCTCTCTCTTGATGAAGGAGTGCTTGCCAATGACCACTACTCAATCTCAGAATGTTTGAGGGGAGGTATCTGAGAAGATGGTCATTATTCAATTCCAAGTACATTTCGGTGCCGATGGCAGCTTAGGCTCCAATCCAGCATAGTACTTAAATGTGTATGTAAGTGCTGTGCAGGATTGGGGCAATAGGTTCCATTCTGTGTTTCAGTGAGGTTTTTCTTTTGGAGGGAATATTACCCCTGTTTTGGTCCTGAATGATCTCCTGAAGGGTTAAAAAAAAATTAAAGGATCAGCTGCCAGTTTGGGTTCTGCTGGACCTCTCGGGAGTTTTTGAAAAGTTGTTGTTGCTTCAGCAAGCAAGGGAAGTTGCTTGTGTGCCAGGGTGCTCTCTAGTGGAACTGTTTGTCTGAAAGATAGGAGTTTGTTGGTGACCGTTGAGTGTTATCCTGTTGCAGAGGTGTGGGTAATTTAGTATAGTATAGCTTCACCATTTGATGTATGCTGTTCTTAAAAATGTCTTATTACTTTGCTTTCTTTCCTTTCTTTTTTTAACAGTTGGCTAATACATTCTGAATTGTTTGTTATAATGGCAATCCAGACAAGAATTTTCTTTTGATATGTTCAATTTAAAAAAAAAAATCCATACAGGAAAAAAGTTTTAAAATTGCAGTCTTTCAGGAACTGCCCTTTGTGAATATAGCATGTAAGTTTGCACTAATATGTACGTAGCTTCTTCATACCTTCTTCTTCCAGCCTTGTAAAAAGTATACTGCAGCACTGAATAGGCTGCACTACAAAATACAGCTTGTGTGTTTTAACTGTGTCAAGTTAGTAATAAAAAGTAAAGATGGATTCCCACCTCCAGCAACCCATGAGCTTGCCTAATTTATTACAGTTTATTTTTAGTGTAGCAGCAACACAGGGTTAGGCACGTTGGGGGGATCTTTTCTGCATATATCTCTAGAGATCTTGCCATTTAGATACAGACTATATAGAAAAGGGAGACAAAAACAACAAAAAGCAGGGCAATTAAAAGGTAGAACTTGAGTACAGTAACTCCTCACTTAACGTAGTTATGTTCCTGAAAAATGCTACTTTAAAATGATGTTAAGTGAATCCAATTTCCCCATAAGAATTAATGAAAATAGGGGGAGTTACATTCCGGGAATTTATTTTCGCCAGACAAAAGACTATATTTTATATTTATATACACACATACAGCATTAAGTTCTAATCAAACAATTTAATACTGCACACAACAATGATGATTGAGAAGTTTGGTTGAGGTGGTGAAGTCAAAGGGTGGAAGAAGGTGGGATACTTTCCAGGGAATGCCTTACCGCTAAATAATGAACAAGCAATCGGCTGAGCCCTCACGGGTAAACACATTATTGTTAATGTAGCCTTACATGCTACAAGGCATGAATGGAGGGAGGAGATATAGCATGGCAGAGAGAGACAGAGACACACCATCTACGAGTGTGCGCATTTGTGAATTTGTGAGACACACACCCACCCACACCCTGTATGTGTGTGAGATGCACATTGCCCTTTTAAGTACACTGACCCCACTCTAAGTACACTGCCTTTTTAAGTAGATATCAAGTTGAGACAGCAGCTGCTGCCAGCAAGCTCCCTCTGTCCTGAGCCCTGTTGTGTGTCCCCCCTGCTCGGTAGAAATGGGGTAAAGGAGTGGGGGCCAAGAGCAGAGGAGAGGAGGGGGACACCCTAACATTAGCACCCCTCTTCCCACCCCCCTGCACAGGAAGCTTCCAGGAGCAGCTCCAAGGCAGAGGGCAGGAGTAGCACAGAGCGGGGGGGGCAGGAGGGGGAGGAACAGCTGAATTGCCCCTGAGCTGATGGAGGGCTTCTGGCCCACCCTGGTTCCAAGCCCCCACCAGCTAGCTCGAAATGGCTGCTCTTTCTGCAAGCAGTGGACAAAGCAGGTGGCTGCCAAACATTATAAGGGAGCAATGCGCAACTTTAAACAAGCCTGTTCCCTAATTGATCAGCAACGTAACAACAAAACGTTAACTTGGACGACATTAAGAGAGGAGTTACTGTATGTCTTGCTAGTTCCATGCTTTTTTCTAAATGGAGTTTTTGAGTTTGTTTTGTTTTTTTAAGTGCTCTTCTTTTTCAGTAAATTAAGGAAGGGCATAAGCAAATCCTTCCACAGCTTCTAAAGACCCCATGCTGGGGCTCCTCAAAAAATTCCTTCTTTCAGTTTTTTTTTTTTTTTTTTTTTTAAAGAACATATTGGGGGTTCTCCGCCAGAAGTGATCCCAAGTACACCAGGGACCCTCTCTATAGCCCGGGGTTTGGGATCCATGTGCGGTCCTGCGCTAACGCAGGGGACACATTAACGTGGGGGATGCGTTGCCATGGGTCTGAATTTAAATATTGAAATTGGGATCCATGGCAATGACCATGCTGTACGTGAACTATAGCGACGCAGGCCATAGTGAGGGTCCGGTGTATATTGCTTATTTCTGATTTAAAAAATCATTGGGCATATGAGATTTGAATAAAATAAAAACGTGCAACCTTTAAGGTTCAGCCTGTTTCCCCAGGTCTCAGGTGTTTTAATGAAACTATATGTTGATATTCACACTAGTTTTCAGGAATAGCAGCCCTTTCAGGGTTTAGACCACGCTTCACATGCATAGTGCAATTGCCACACGTCAAAAAGATCTTATCAGAAATTTATCTTGTTTGGTCTCTGGCCCTGTATCCTTCATGTCCATAGCTCAGATTTAGTTTTTCATGGATTAACTTACTATTGCTAGAAATCAAATTGAAGTCTCAATTTAATGTTGCATTTTAAATTGGGAAGTTGATCATTAATGTTTAGTTGCTATAAAGGATATTTTTGTAAGCCGCTGAGCTGTCGTGGTTACACATCATGCCATATTAATGAAGACTTCATTATACAATACATTGAAGCAAATTAGTGCTAACAATATAGGAATACAAACATCATAGCAGGTGAAGCAATTACACCTCTTAAAAGATCACCAATTAATTAAACAAAATATTTCTATTTTGCTCCAATTACTTACATAATTATAAAGATTTGAAAGCTTTGCTAATAAAACAAATCCCCTAAGAGGCCATAAAATTATTTTCCCACATTCATTATAAAGCATTTATCCTCATATCTGCATTAACCTAAACAGATGCTCAGGAGATAATCTGGTTGGAATCAAAATATTGGGGCTTTTTCTTAAAGATGTGATTTTGCCACAGTCATGAGACTATTGAATTTACATTGGCTTAATCGAATGCTAAGCCTTTCAAATATATCACTTTCAAAATGGTTAGATAATTTAAAGTGCCAGGGAAAGAAAGGACCTCCACAGACAATAGAGGTTGAATCAAAGATCGGAATATTTATAATCCTCTTGGTGAAAGCTGAAAATGGAACAATGTTTGTGTTAAAATATGAGGCAGGGAAGTTACCCTTAGTATGGTGCTCAACAGAAATGTTAAAGATGAATCGCAAACAAAATTTCAAATATTTAGCTGGGCAGAAGGTGAGAACTGCTCCGTACCTATTCTTGAATAGCATCGATAAAATGTTGAGCTTTCACACTGTCAACAAAGTGGCTTAACATCTAGATCCATCCCCCAAATGTAAGAAAATAAACCTAAAAGACTTTTAGACATTGATGCATTGTGATCAGTGGGGGGGAAAAAAGCTAAAGAAAAAAAAAACAAAAACCATAAATCATTGTTAAAAACAAAATGTTATAAAAATTCTAGGCCCTTGTTCTATTTTGTATAATATTCATTGTAAGTTCAGGATAGTCCTGGCAAGAGAATCATGCTCTGGTTTCTACCTCACAGCAGAAGCCATAATAAAATACATCGCTAAACATCAAAGACACAACTGATCAAACTCTGTTGAAATTGACTCCCTCTAATGAACTTTAATGTAGACCAAATTATTGTCAGCCTTGCAGAACTGGATTGGTCCCCATTGTCTTATCCTTTTTATTGTTCTTTCAAAATGTATTTTCAAAGCACAAGCTATGTGAGTATTATATCTAAGAGACAAAAATTTCTTGTTGCTTCAATGAGAAAAATGAGGACAGAGCACCCAGAAAAACTTATTTACCTGGAGCCCCAACATACCAAATGTTGGCCAAGATTATCATTTAAAATCATCCAGGAAATGCAGAAAATAAATCAAACAGGAAAGATTGTATTGAATGTTACTGTAAAAGTGAACATATTTTGTTTTTATTTTCCTTTCAGCTTCTTCCTCTATATTCTAATTTGTTAAACATTAGTGCCCGGGTCTGGGACAGAAAGAATTTATTAGACTTCCATAAGGCAGAACAGCAACTCCAAGCCAGGGACTTCAAAAGAGACCGGCTAAATTTAGTCAGATCAATGAAAGCTTCAAGTGTGATTATAATCAGAAAAGTAACATAAAATGACAGTCATATTTAAACATCTGCTCCCAGGTTGCCTTTGAGTCATACCTACTTACTTGACTGATGAAAAAAAGTGTAACTACTGTACTACTACACCAGAGACTCAACATATAGCTATAGGAGAGCAATGGAGTCTGTTCTCCCTCAGGCATTATCAACAAAACTGTCAGCTAAGTTCCAACTGCAGAATTTTTGTTACACATGGAAGAAAAAAAAAAAAGATGGAATACATTCCAGGTTGAGTTTGCAGCACAGGCTGTTAGAAAATAGTCCTTGGACGAGTAAAGTGAGCAAGTTCAATATGGAAAATCATTGAGAGAGAATACATTTGTAACAACTCCCACTGTACACCCTAGTCGCCCTCTAAGAGCTGAGCCAATCCGAGTGTATGGGGGGGGGCGGGGGGGGAGAGATTATAAATACAGGTGTTAAAGACATCCCTGTCGACTCTGGCTGATTGGTGCAGGACCAAGAGATGCATCTACCATGAAAGCTGGGTCCCAATCTCTGAACCACTTTGGATACAGATGAGTGCTATTGTAGCTTTATTGTCTTCTAATCTAGAGAACCCCTCCATTGGGCTGTTTGGTCCTCTGCTGTGTGTTTTATTTCCCTAGAGAGGGAGAGCTGGGGAGATACATTTGTTACCCCTTGAGGCTAGAGAGCAGTACTGTAAATGTGAGTGACAGTAAATGTGAGTTACATTTAGCTATCAGCTAACTGCTCCAAACCATGATGCTGTCTCAGAGTCTGGGCAGCACTGAGTGAGCTGAGGGTTTGTGAATTCTTACCTGATTTAGCTGGGCTAATGGGGAGAAGAGGTAGAGATCCAGGAAAGGAATATTTTATAGGCTAATCCTAATTCCTGTAGCACCTTGGATTCAGGCTACTGATTTCTATTTTACCAGCAACTGAAAGGACCAGTCACCTATTAACCCAAGGGGAGGAATGCTGCTAGCTCTGGAGATCTCCAGACTGTTTGAAGTGTTTGAAAGGATTGAGACGCTGCCATTTCTCAAGCTCTGAAGAGTCCAGATGATGCACACTACATACTATGGTTACACTATAAATGCTGGTAAATCATCCCAGGGGAAGACCAGAGGGGACTGTGTTTTATGTGTGCTAAAGCATAGAAAATATTATGTTGAAGACTTATATTGGAATGGTTGTAACAGAAACAGAAAGGGACAAGTGTGCATTAGAAACACCAGTAGATTTACTATTTAACAGCTTTTGTTTAAACGTCATTCATCGTATCCCAAATACTATTCACAATGTTTCCTACTAGCTACAATGTGTTTTGTGTACTGTTAAATGTTTGTTTTCCTATGAAAGAGTGTGGTACTCTCTTTGAAATTGGCTAGAAGCTATCAACATCCATTTACCAGCCCTGAAGTTTAACTCTGTGTAATGCTTTCCGAAAAGTCCTGAGAAGACGGAATGCTTGCCTGAGCTTCAGCAAAAGAGTTAAACTGAGGGGTGGGAAGAAGGGAAGCATCATAATTATATATTTTGTGATGCTGGCAGATTAGGTGCCAGCTCATGCCAAGCCCCTAGACCTTGCTGAACACTTACAAATGCATAGCTGAGCCTGTAGACAAATCTTGCTTACCTGTGTGTTAGTATTATCAAAATAGATATTCAGTGTTAAGTTGATAAGAATGTGTTTAGTGTTTAGACTGCTTGTAGGATGCTGTACATATTGATCTCACTTATATCCTCTAGAGCCTTTGATGTAAAGTGATATTGAGTGTTTACATTGTAATCCTCTGTAATTGTGTAACTCACCAAACAGGAAAAGCAGCATTAATTAAGGTAAAGGGCTCGGCCTGCATAGGAGATGGACCACAGAAGGCAAATGAGGTATTGTGTAGCATCAAAGGAGAGAGGTCCTGTTGATTGCATTTCTAATTCCCTCAAGAAAGGAGAGACCTATGTATGAACTCATCCCATCAGTTTGGACTCTGAAGTGGAGGGGATAAAAATCCCTGAAAACTGTGCCGTTGTTGCCAAGAAGGCTAACAGCATTTTGGGCTACATAAGTAGGGGTATTGCCAGCAGATGGAAGGACATGATCATTCCCCTCTATTCGGCACTGATGAGGCCTCATCTGGAGTACTGTGTCCAATTTTGGGACCCACACTACAAGAAGGATGTGGAAAAATTGAAAAGAATACAATGGAGGGCAACAAAAATGATTAGGGGGCTGGAGCACATGATTTAGGAGACGCTGAGGGAAAGAGGATGGATCTAAGCCGTTCTCAGTGGTAGCAGAATAATGGTCTCAAGTTGCAGTGGGGAAGGTTTAGACTGAATATTAGGAAAACCTTTTTCACTAGGAGGGTGGTGAAGCACTGGAATGGGTTACCTAGGGAGGTGGTGGAATCTCCTTCCTTTCAGGTATTTAAAGTCAGGCTTGACAAAGCCCTGGCTGGGATGATTGAATTGGGGATTGACCCTGCTTTGAACAGAGGGTTGGACTAGATGACCTCCTGAGGTCCCTTCCAACCCTGATAGTCTAGGATTCTTTTATGCTGTCTGGACTCTGTGGGGCAAAGATTCCTATACATACACAAGGGATCCCCATGCCACTTGGCATGGGTTAGTCCTGAAAGACATTTTGAATTGACAGATTGCTACAACTGTTATCTGTTGAATCACAGACTGAAAACTCATTTGTGTATTTATATATATATATGCTTGCTTTAACCTGTAAATAACTCATTTATTTTTCCTAGTTAATAAACTTTTAGTTAGTTTATTACAGGATTGGCTTACAGGCATTATCTTTGGTGTGAGATTTAAGGTACAAATTGACCTTGGGTGACTAGTTTCTTGGGACTGTGAGCAATTTGAATAGTTTGTGGGGTAAGTGGCCATTATCACATAGTCCATCTTGCCTGTAGTGTCTGTGACTCCATTGTAAGACTATTATAGGACTTTGGGATTTCAGACTTGTTACTGAGTTGGTGAAATCTAATTATAGAACATCCCACCAGTTTGGGGTGTCTGCCCTGTTTTTTGACAGTCTGCCCAGAGTTGGACCTCTCAATTGTGAGCCATTTCACACAGCGTGGCACAGAATATTGCCTGACCATAAAGAAAGTGAAGCATCATGGAAAGTATTTCCAAAGCAATCCCAATGTCTACTGTACTCAGCACTCCGAATAGTGGGGTTACAGATGCTTACCACGAGCTTGTTCCACAGCCCACTGAAGTCAATGGAAAGATTCCTACTGACTTCACTGGGTTTGAATCAGGCTCTAGTTGACCAAGATGTCTTCCAAGGTGAGCTTTTCTAATTACAGGGAAGATAGAAGCTGTAACTATGGCAGGGAATCGATATGATGGGAAGGGGGTGAAGAGAAGAGGAGGGGAAAAGAACTGTGAGGAAATAATTGTGGGATACCAGAAAGATGAAAAAATTGATGGATAAAAGGTCTTTGTACTCCTGTCTCCATAGCACAAATGTCAAATGTCTCAGCAGCCCAAGACGGAAGCTAAGGATGAGCTGAAACTCTAGGAACACTTTTTTGCAGACATGATTATATTTGGATATAAGGATTTTTTCCTTTTATACGCTTAGTTCAGAGGTCAGCAACCTTTCAGAAAGGTGTCGAGTCTTCATTTATTCACTCTCATTTAAGCTTTCACCTGCCAGTAGTACATTTTAACTTTTTTAGAAGGTGTCTTTCTATAAGTCTATAATATAGAACTAAATTGCTATTGTATGTAAAGTAAATAAGGTTTCTTAAAATGTTTAAGAAGCTTCATTTAAAATTAAATTAAAATGCAGAGCCCCCCCCAGACCAGTGGCCAGGACCCAGGCAGTGTGGGTGCCACCGAAAATCAGCTCATGTGCCACCTTTGGCACATGTGCCATAGGTTGCCTACCCACGGCTTTGTTATTCCAACACTCCTCTTACAGTACAGACTGTCAGCAATGCCCAACATAGATTTACTATAGTTCACAAGTAATTGAGATCAAATAACAGCTATTTGATTACAATCATCTCTGTTACTCTGGATTTCAACTGCAGTTCCGGAAGTAAAATATCAGATATTAAGCGGCTGATAAATCCCATGACATGCTTGATTTAAGTAAGTCATAGTTATTAACATCAAACTTGTCAGCTGAGAGCTGCTCTTGGTGAAAATGAAGGGAAAAGCTTCCAAAGACCTGAAATTTAAGTTAATTATCAAAACAATTAGAGATTTTGAAATACCTGCATGTATCAAAAAGTGATTGGAACATCAGATTCCTAAGGGAAAATGAACACTACAAACATTTAAATTTCCTAGCAAAAAGTAGTACAACTAATGGCATTAAGCAAGGACTTAATCTCTGTTTTAGATAGGCGCCAAACTCTGCCTTCAGTTATACCACTGAGGTCATTGGATTTACTGCAGGCTTATCTCACTGGAAGTGAAGGCAGAATCTGTCCTTCTGTCCGCAACCTTCAATGAAGTTAAAGGCATATATCTAAGCAAAGAGCTGAGCACCTGGGCCCCTGATCCAGCAAAGCACTCCTATGCTTAACTTTAAACACACGAGTGGTGCCATGGAAGTCAAAGCACTACTCCCCTGATTAAAAGCCAGTCAGCACATACTTAAGTGCTTTTCTGAATCAGGGCCAGCATGCTCAGCAGTAAGTAGAATTGAAAGACGAGGCCTGCGCAGTGGGCCACGTTGCCTTCACTGTAAAGACAGTTCTCGTCCAATTTTTAAAAAGTGCCAAGGAGGGGAATTAGAATTCAAACATACAAACTTCTTAAGATTATTGAGGACTACATCCAAATTTGAAAAGTAGATTCGTCTAATTTGTATAGGCAAATTCTACTCAATATTTTAATACTCACTACGCAATTTATTTTGAATATAAATGGTCAAGAAACAACAACAAAAAAACTTTTATGTTGATTTACTCCCAAACTAAAGGGCCAATTATTATAACCTCCCAGTTTGTTTTTTAAATATGCTTCCATATGATTTTGTGATAACGTTGGGTTTTTTAAAACTTCATCTAATTACAGAGTTGTACATTTGTCACTTATGAAAATTCCAGAAGTTTGCAAAAATATATTAAGCAAACGATTGTAAAAATCAAGAGTGTCTTCACTTGTTGGGAGAGAAGTAGCAGATGGCTAGGGGAAGGAAATTTAGGAGCTCTGAGATGCTGCATTTATTTTGGAAATAGATGGAATCAAATAAGTGGGGTGAAACAACATTGCACATATCCAAAGCACAAGAAATTGTGTTGTTTGGAAGCTAAGATAGAGCCAATCAAACACAGGATCTGCAGAAATACATACATCAAGTAATTTTGTATTATATCTCAAACAACTGTTAAGACTAGCTTTAAAAGTATTAATATATTCTGAAAACTAAGGCCCTGATCCTGAAAAGATTTATGTATATGCATATCTTGGGGACTCCTTGTGGTTAAAGTTAAGCGTATTTGTAAGTCTTTGAGGGGGATGGGGGAAGAGGAGGCCTAAGTCAGTATGAAATAGCCTGGCAAGGAACCACATTTATTGTCTTTCAGATATTTCCACATCCAATTTGCAGATAAGATAATAATCTTACCAACCACCAGCTCTGCAAAGTGTGCCTGGGATTGAAGGTCAAGCTGGGTTCCCCTGGCTTGCATAATGCTAAGGACCCTATCCTGCATTCTCAGTGTACACCCAAACCTCTCACAGATGTTATGAAGAATTGCATAGGAAGGCATCAGAATGCAATGAAGATTCTACAACTGAAATGTTCTTATCAACTTGATTGATTATTCTTGAGCTAGGAAAGAACCCAGCCCATTCTTCAAGAGTTCAATGGACGTCACAGACTTAACAGGAATAAAATGTGACAAAAGTTTACTAGTTTTCCAAGTAAAATAAGTAGATATGACTTTGAGTACACATAAGAAATAGTTCTGTTAAGTAAGAAGATATCATTTTCACACCATTACTTTTCTCCCCATAATCACATTAACTATTAATCTGATCACTTGATCAGAAAGTTCTACACAAACTGCAAATTTTATAATGTTACTTCTGTACATACAAAACTTTATTCAAGTCACCTTTGGAACTTCACTTTAAAGATTCACAAATAGCATGAAAAGGTTAAACCAATTTGTGCTTCATATCTCGAATTAAAGCTACCTAATATATACAAGCTAGTGGCCTCATCCTGAATACCTTTATGTACGTGTCATTTCATTAACTACATAGGACTTACTCACAACCTTGATATGAGATGCAGAGATGTTTGCAGGTTGTGTTCTAAATCATTAAAATATAATATAAATTGTACGTTACACCATGCACCTATTCTATAAAGTTTACTTAAACAAGTATTTCAGGAATGCAGATCTTAGCTTTCTTTTCCAAAAGCTTTTAATCCACACTGGTCCCTGAACTTTTCTAGAATCACCCACTGTTCATAACCCTTTCCTATAATACAGCTGTACTAAACATACATAGTAATGAACTCTGATTTTGTTCAAGCTTAGCCTAAGTTTGAGGTTCTTTCTGTTCTGTGAATTTTGAAATGGGTATTTAACTTCCCTAATCAAGTATCCATCCACATGCAAGGCTGCCTGGGAACTGCTAAAAAGTTCCCTAGCTACCTTGATATGATTTATCAGTCACTACCTCACTGACTTAGTCCATAGCTGGACTCAGTGGAAAAGGGACGTTTTCCTTCTTCAACTGCAGTGGCAGGGGAATGGGTTGTGAAACCAAACTACTACCTGCCTCCCATAAGAACTCTGGGGAGGTTGGGGACAGTCTCCCTATCTGACAGTTTCCACAAAGACAGAGCAGCAGTAGCCATCCTAAAGACTCTGAGAACTCATGGACCGTTATTGGTTGGTCCAATAATGTCTATATTTGTTGACCCTCACATCAGGGTGGAGGCTTTTACCTGAGGATGTCATGGTAGGATACATTTTGATTTATACTGATCATATTTTAATGATTAAGTTATGTACATAAACTCAGATATTACATGACAAGCAATTTCAAAATTCTTTAAACAAAAGCACATTTTCTTGGGCTGACAATGTACAAGTTCCAGTTCTATAAAAACCCACCAGCTGCTTTTCTTAGCCTCTTTTTCAGACTCTGCTATGTGGTATTTAACCCTCAGTCCTGGTACTTGCCAAAAGATTGGCTGAGCATCAAACCTCCTTGGTATATTCAGTATATACATGGTTGATAGCTACATAAAATGATGGTATTAGGAGTACAGAACAATCTCTCACTTTGAGAAAAAAAAATCACACCATTTCTCAAAGCGTATGTTTCTTTACTATATAAAAGGAATATATTTGGTTGCAGGAATCTGACAACACAATGCAAATATGTTATTCTGGTCAGTGTCCCCATTACAATGGTACCAAACATACAATCTTTTAATCAGAAGTCTGGTTTCCACGGGGACCAACACATCATCTGCTGTTTAAGAAGACCATGTTACATGTCACTCATCCTCACAGTTCAGGGGCCAAATCACTCCAGTATCCTAGTAAACATGCATATTTTCTGAGACTAGGCAAATGGAAGACTGCAATGCACAACTTTCACATGCACAATGCCTTTGAACCTGGAGCAATGTGAACTGGTGCTGAAAACACATCCACGATCCACAGCTTGTGTGTCATATGCCAAATAACAAAATAGCTGTAGCTTCTAATCAATCCCGATTAAAAATGGAAACTGATGAGTTCTTTAAAAGTATATGGGTTACCTTGGTACCGAACAAGTGAACCTTTGCATGAGATTGCCAAACTCCAACTTTAAACCACATCACCATCAGTCTGTCATCACCTACTGTCATTACAACTGTGGAAGACAGCATCTTACTTTTCTTCCATAAACCCAAATTTTTTCCAGTTATCTAATGTCTGAAACCCAATTGAAATTGGACCTTTTATGTTCTTTTTCTAAGCTTGTTCTTGTGATTTCATTTCGGATACAATTTCTTCGGGCTTCAATGGCCAAACAAAACATTCCAAGCATCAACAATCCTAGTCATCACGAATTTACTACAGCTTTCAAAGTTCATTGCAGTAACGTCACTGTCTGTTCCTTACAATAAGTCGCCTGCGTTATTCAGATGCCCAGCTTACTCAGCGTCTAATGCTCCTTTTTTTAGCAATGATTCATTCAATTTCTTCCTCACTCCCTTGCTGCCTCAATTCAAGTACATTATATAACCAAGTCTGACAAAACAGATACTTGTAATTTTTGATGTCACGGCCTCATTTCCCACTCGTAATTGAAGACTTTGCAATTTTATCAAGGAGTGTTCATGCAGATGCTAAAATATCATCTCTGCTAATATGCTAGCAAAACGTTATTTTCTCTCCATAGTCAGTCAGGTCGTGTATGAGTAGGCTGACCATATTTCCTTTAGACAAAAACGGGACATTGGGAGGGCAAAAACGGGACAGGGTGTGGGGGGGGCATGGCCCCACCTGGGCCCCCCAGCACCGGGCGGGGAGGAGGCAGAGGGGGTTCGGGGGGGATGGATGGAGGAATAAGCAGAACAGGGATGGGGGATGAAGAGGATGGAGGGAGAGAGAGAAGGGGGGATGAGGGATGAAGATGATGGAGGGGACGGAGGGAGAGAAGGCACGAAGGTGAGAAGGGAGAGGATGGATGGATGAGAGAAGAGATGGGGGTAGGGAGAAGGGGGGATGGAGGAGGCAAGGGACAGCGAGAAGGAGGGATGGAGAGAAGGGAGATGGAAGAGGAGGCAGTGGACGGAGGGAGAGAGAGAAGGGAGGAAGGGAGGGATGGAGAAGGGGGATAGAGAGAAGGAAGAGAGGGATGGAGGGATAGAGAGAAGGGAGGAAGGAAGGGATGGAGGGATGGAGAAGGGGATAGAGAGAAGGGATGGAGGGAGCGAGAGGAGGCAGCGGACGGAGGGAGAGAGCAGGGAGGAAGGGAGGGATGGAGAAGAGGGATGGAGAGAAGGAGGAATAGAGAGGAGGAGGCGGCAGTGGGCAGCGGGCTGGAGGAGGCGGCAGATCGGAGCTGTCCGGAGCCGCAGCCAGGGGTCGAGCGCGCCAGCGGGGGGCTGCCGGCCGGGTTTTATGACTCATAATCACATAAATTCAGTTATGCGATTATGAGTCATAAAACGTCCGGCCGGCAGCGGGCTGAAGCTGACGGCGGAGCAGAGCGGTCTGGAGCCGCAGCCGGGGGCCGAGCGCACCGGCGGCGGCGGGGGGCGGACGTTTTATGACTCCATGTTTTATGAGTCCACGTTTTATGAGTCCTGCCCCAAAAACGGGACAAAATTGATATTTTGGACAAAAAGATGGGACGGTTAAAAAACATTAAAAAAACGGGACTGTCCCGTTCAAAACGGGACGTATGGTCAGCCTATGTATGAGTCAGAAGGCACAGACTAGTCCTGACTTGACCAAAGACTCACTTTGTGGCATTGTGAAAGAGTCACATAACTCATCTGTGCCTCTGTTTTCTGATCTATAAAATGGGGATGATGCTTATGCACTTTTCCAAAGAGCCCTGGAGTCCTACAGATGAAGAAGATTATTATTTCTAAGTGGAGTTGTAATTACACCTCTCATTAGGATTGCCCAAGCACTTCCTCTCTAATGTTGTGTTTTCTGACCATTGTCACTTTCTAGAATTTTCACCTTATTGACTGGAACTTTGCAGGCCCAGGCGTGATAGTATATTTGGCAGCTGACAGAGCAAATATCTGCATTAGAGAAGCACCAAAGAGAATATTAAAATTAAATTAAGAATAAAATCAAGAGAAATAAGCAAAAAAAGGAAAACAAACAAGAAAGAAAATCTTTTCCTTAAGAATTAGAGGAATTAGTGTTTGACATTTTAAAAGGCAGTATTTATGCACAACAGCCACACACTTTATCTGACATACTTCCATTTTTCTCCTATGCAGAGAAGGGGAAATAAGTGGGTTATTGTGAGGTGACCATTGCACATGTTGCTGATATCTTTAACTATATTCCTAAAAAAGAAAGAAGTAGAGACCACCTATTGCAGAGGAGTCAGAGCAGTGCAGGGAATCAGAGTGTGATGTGCCACAAATACATTAAATACTTAGTTTCAAAATGCAAAAACAGAGTCTTGCGCAATGCATTGGTTGGGCCTGCACTATTGTGTCTTCTCACACTATGTTCAGGTTAGGACTGAGATATGCTGATGGGACAGTATGTAAACTGACACAGCTGTGCCTGTTCTAAGGATAAATAGTGAATTTCTGTCAGTCATCAAATCTCACGTGTGTATGAGCATTATGCTTATTTAATAAAAATCTTCCAAGGAAAACAGGAAGGCACACACAAAAGTGCAATATGGAAAACTCCTTTGTCCATTTTTGTTCCTAAAGTAACAATTTAACAGATATTAAGATATAAAAGAATGAAAATTCAAACCATTCAGGTCTTACTGATAATCACTGCACAACATTAATGAGAGCTATATAATGAGGCTGGAATACACAGTGTACACTATGACTTATGCCTTTGTATTCAGATTGTTAGACCCGTAAAACCAAGAAAAGCTGCATATTTTATAAGTAGACTGTGCATTAGTCCGAAGTATTGAGTGAGCCAACAGCAAACAACTGCAAAGGAAAGCTTTTTCTATTCCTGTAAAATACAGTAATATAAATGCAAATATGACAACTTACAAGAATCAGCAGTAAGCAGTAAAATATATTTTTAAATTAGTCAGGTCTGAGAACTGGATTTGTTCACCTCAGGCCTGACTCAATGTCTACTGAAACCAATGTACATTTTTCCATTGACTTCACGGGGCTTTGGATCAGGTCCTGATTGTCAGAGGCGACAGAAGCTGAGCTCTGACACTCTTTGCAACCAGAAGCCAACTACTAGCTGTTCTGTGGAATTAAAATCACCTGAAGTTGATTAAAAGATAAACATGTCTGTTGCCTCCTGGATGGGAAGTATCATATGATCACAGCCAAAGCCATGCAAATATAAACACTTATCATGAGACCCTAGAAGAAAGCAGGAGCAAGGAACACTTAGTTCAGCAAATGCCATATAATTCCCTCACCATCCTACTATGTAAACAAAGGGTTCCACTGGCAAACTGACCAGGGAGTCATTCCATCTCAGGGTGTTCCCTCAGTTCCTTTCTTGGCTCTAATTCCCCAGGGGGTGCCTCTGCTCTCACACAATCTCAGCTAGTATGAGAATAGGGGCTCAATGCGAAGAAAACCACCTAAGAAACCAACTTGAATTTTGAGCAGCACCACACTGCAGCAGGGCTGATGGGGCCAAAGGCATAAGCAGCTGCAGGAGATGAAGCCCTACTATCATCCTGGTTTATCCCAGAAACTGATACAGCTGAAGATAATTAAATTTTGGTATGGGGTGGTGGGAAGAAAATTCATGGAAGACACAGGATCAATGATTGGGATAGGGGGAATAACAAGTTGAAGGAAGTTTTTCAGGGAGTTAGTGGAAGGGGGGGAAAGTGACGAGTTGTGAGGTGGTAAATGATTGTGGTAAAGAAAGAAGAATAAAATGGGATGAAGGAAAGAAATAGGAGATAAGTAAAGGAACGAAGAAATAGGTGGAAAAGGAAGCAGCGTTGTGAATTTTAAATTCATCTCCAGCTCTCTCCAAACTCTTTGCTGGACCCTAGCACTAGGATTCTCACAGTTACAAGGGCCAACAGGCCTCCTCCTTTAAGCTGAGCTCTGAAGAGAGAGAACAGTTAAACCAAGGGCCGAATTGGAGCTATTATGTATAGGTTGTTCCTTTTTATTTATATAATCGTTGATCTCTGCTTCACATGCACTGTACCATTGCACAGGTTTCCCTCCTCTTCTCCACTCATTCCTCAGCCAACTCTCAGAGCTATAGATAAATCTTATTCATACCTGTCTCCAAAAATAAATAAATAAATAAAATTAAAACACTGGGAAATCTCATTGAGTGGGTTTTTCCTGTGTGTTTGTGTGTGTGTGTGTGGGGGGGGAATATTTGTTTGTTTTTAATTATTTGTTTTTCCAACACACTTCTACACGGACAGAACCTATTGTGTGAGTTTCTTTCAGCCATAAAAACACGCATAGCACTAAAAAAACAAAAAGATACCACTGAAATAACAGGGGAGGTGGGGAAGAAAACCACACAGAAAGGAGCAAAATAAAAATTCTTCTTATTCTGTTTAACTACACTGAAGAACTCTACTGCCCTGGCCATCATTCACTCTCTTTAAATACTGTTATAGGAGGATTTACCAGAGGTTTTTAAATAAGTCTTTCTAGCACAAGCATTTTTCTCTCACTTAGAGATATACTATCGAGATTTTAACATGCTGATGTCCCTTAATGAGCAACTAGATAAAAACAAACAAAACTATCTATTCCAGGGTGCCTAATTTCTGAGGAAATGTTTTGGAGAAACCCCATTCTTGTTCAATTACTTATAACAGCTAAATGATTGGGTTATAGTAGTCTTTTAGCTATTATTCATTAACATTCAACAAGGCTACAATATTCATAAATACAGACATTGCAACTTGACCAGTTAATTCAAGCCAAAGCAGCTAGAAAACTCTCCATTTTACCCACCACCATAAATCCCTACCTGAAGTAAAAGCCAATGGATCTTGTATCAAATCTTAAATATTTGTGTTCTTGATCACTGGAGGACTGCCATTGGAAAAGTGTCTCAGACAGGGAACTCAGCCTGAAAATACCCAGCTGTCCCCTCCTTGGAACTTAATTTGGCCTGCTTTCTGGTTTTCAAATTAACTTGAACAGAACTAGGATCAGTATATTAAACAGAATATTGGCCAAAGGAAAGGAAAAAATCTTCATGAAATCTGAAATTCAAATAAATTCATTTCATATCTACTATGGTCATTGACCATTGGCAGAGTCAGCAGGGAAGTTAGATGTGACTGGGCCATGAAGAATAGACTCACTTCCAACTCTAGAGGTGCTCTCTGTTAGGCTGACAAGATAGCAAGTGTGAAAAATCAGGACAAGAAATGGGGGGATAATCAGAGCCTATATAAGAAAAAGCCCCAAATATTGGGGTCACCCAACTCTCTGTAGAACCATTTAGGTACATTGGCAGGGCATCATAGGAAAGTTTGCATTGCCACTGCCCACGCTGAACCTCTTTTACAGATACAGAGAGCACTTCTGATACACAATTCCATTTGTGATAGGGACACCTGCAAACCAGCAAACTGGAAGGAGATCGATTCATTCCACCTAGGCATGTCACAGTTAACAGTAGCTGGATGAAAATCACTTTGAGAGAGGCAAATTGGATTTCAGGGTTTTTACTCACATGCCCAAAATTAAGCATTTGCTTAAGTGCTTTGCAGGACTACAGCCAGATTTGTTCAGCACCTTCTAGTTTCAAGCCCATGATGAAGTCAGAAAAATCAATAGCAAATAATGAGTTTAAGACATTTTCTTCCCTCATTAAATGTGAAGCTTTTTTGTTGCCTGTACATTTTGATTGAGTAAGCCAAACAGACTTTGAGTAAACAATATTATCTGCTTATGATATGCTTACAAGCTCTTCAGAATCCTGGAATTATGAAGGCACATATAGTCAGCTGTTTAAAAGTATTGACTTAATGGCATTTTATGTCCCAAGAGTCAGCAAAGAAGCTATTAATGACTGAACTAGTCAACGTTTTAAGATAATAATTCAGCACATTGATTGAATGCAGTATTCTTTTTAGCAATTTCAATTTCAGGTTGTTTAGATTTAAATACATTTCTGTGCCATTTTATTCAGGAAAAATCCACCATCTGCATTTCAGGAGCAAAACTATGGTCAGCACTCTAGCCAGGGAGCTCTTGTACAGAGATTACTGTCAGCATTTATGTTGGAGGTAATTAACAGTTGCCATTCACAACACAAGGAAATTCTATGGAAAGGTGGTGAAAGTATTAAAGGGATTACCTCCCCTCTTCATACACTCACTAATTATAAACACAGATACCATTATGCATTAGCAGCAATATCAGCACAATATTCCTAATTATAGCCATCCTCAGTTGTGAATACCATTGTTAAAGTTGCAAAACAAATTTCCATCATAATTCCATCTTCACAAGGTCCTAACCTCTAGGAACATTCACTCCTTTGGAGCTAGTTTTCCGTGCATGTTCTCTGTCTGAAAAGGAGAGTATTTTTTTTCCTTGAAAATTTCAAGATCTCTTCAGCAGAAGAGCTGGGGAAAATATTTTTATTTTGTGACAAGAAAATTGTAGCCACATTTTTAAAAAAATACAAAAATAAGACTACAACAAAAATGGCTGGAGTTGGCAAACTGGTATGGACATACTGGAAACATTATCAGGGATCTAGTCAACACTACATCATGTTATTCACTACAGGTGGAGTTCCACCTTGTGGCATGATGACTCACTCCTATGGCGCCTCCTGCTGGTCATCTGGGAATTAGCTCTTTCAGCCCTCTGCAGGCCAGTGTCTTGCTGTCCCAGTGTCCCTCCCGGATCCCAGTGCTTCTTTACTTGGGGTGCTGCCCCCTGGCAGTACCCCCACACTCTGCCTCTCCCCTCCCTGGGGAACTCCCAGTCCTCTAATCCCCACCTTCCCTCAGTCCATGGCTACTACCAGTCATCATCAAGCCCCCACTCTCTGGGGCAGACTGCAGTATAAGACCCAGTCTTAATAGGTAAGGGGGTTTGGACCTGCTGCCTTTCCCTGCAGCCCAGACCTTTTCAGGCCTTCCTATGAGGCCTGCAGCCTAGGGAGTTGCTAGGCTGGAGCTCTCCAGCTCCCTTGGCTAAGGCCAGTGTAACCATTAGGCAAACTAGGCAGTCGCCTACGGTGCCACAATTTGGGAGTGCCAAAAAGCACACGGTCCGGGGAGTGGTGGCTGAGCCCCATGTCCCCTTGGGGTGCGGGGGAGCAGCAGCAGGTGGAAGTTTTTCCTAGGGCACAAAATACCCTTGCACTGGCCTTGCCCTTGCCTATTCCCCCAGCACTGTTCCACTTCATGTACCCTGTCCCACAGACAGCCAGGCCCTGCTCCCTCCCAGCCTGGAAAGAAACGGTTTTTCAGCTCCTAACTCTCAGACTTTTATAAGGGCCAGCTGGGCTCTAATTGACCCAACCACAGATGTGGCTGCTCTGCCAATCAGCCTAAGTTTGCTGCTTTCTCCCAGCAACAGACCTCTCCAGGGCTGTTTTACCACTTTTATTTTAGAAGCGGGGTAACCACCCCACTACAGTTGTCTAAGGCAACTGGTGAAAGTACTGGAGCTCTTTCTGGATTACAGTTGCTACCACCAGTGGAGAATTATGACTTACAATTTTGCCTGTACAGACACAGTCTGAGAAGGGAGAAATCTTGGAGGGATGCAAGACAGGAGAGGAATCGCATTGCACAATCGGAGGAACTCCATTGCACTGTGCAATATAAAGCAGTCTAATACAGTAAACGCTGTGTTGTCCAGCACTTTACCAACTAGAAAGCTCTAGAAACTGGCATTTTTTATATCCGTTAAAAGTCCAGTGGATGCAGGGCTGGCAGGCTCCCTACCTGGCTGTGTGTGTCTCCCAGGGTGACCAGTGTGAAAAATCAGGACAGGGGTGAAGGGTAATAGGAGCCTATATAAGAAAAAGATCCAAAAATCGGGACTGTCCCTATAAAATCGTGACATCTGGCCACCCTAGTGTCTCCCCAGAAGAGTCGACATGTCCCTGCTAGTCAGGCAGACTCTATTTAATCATGGATTTCTACATAAAAGTGTATTCTTGTTGGTTGTTAGAACCTTAATACAAATTCTTCAAAACTCAGAGATGAATGTAGGTTTCATTTTAGAAGGTACACACTATACACTTTAAAGTGATTTATTTTGAAAACTGTTCAGATTAGTTTTTCAGCTATGTATCAGAAAATGAACGATTGTTTGGTTATTTCATTTACCAAAGGTTTCATTTAAACAGATATTTATTAAGTCACTGGGAAGTAAACTATCTCTAATTCAACAATTGAACAGGATACGACTCACTACGGCAGCGCCTCCTGCTGTTCAGTCTGGGAATTGGCTCTCAGTCCTGGAGTGCCTCCATTAGTGGTGTCCTGTCCATTGCTCGTCTTCTGCTGGCATCTGGACCCACATTGCCCCTCTCCATCTGGCTTGGTGGTATCCTCTTCGGGTTGCTGCCCTCTGTCAGTGCCCCCTAAGTCCCTCTCGCCCCCTTCCAGAAGGGGGGAGGCTAACTGCAGACTCATCGGCCTGCCACAACCCCCAAGTCCAGCCTCTCTTGTGTCAGGGGGGCAGGTTGCAGCCTGGCTTGGCCACTGCCCACAGTCTGGCGCAGCAGAAGGGAGAAAGGGGAAGACCCAGGCCCGCCCTCTACTTTGGGTCCCGAACCAGGGACCTTTTGACCGCAGCCTTTCTGCCCTCCTTTCTCTCCCCTTGCCTTCCGGTCCCTGGGCCACTTCCCCTCTGGCCCTTCGCACCCTCTGGGCCCTTCTGTTCAGTCAGGGCCAGTCTGAAACTCTCCTCTGCTTCCCCCAAGCCTGTGCAGCACTGCTCTGTCCAGGGTACTAGTCTCCTGCTCAGGAGACAGACCTTCCTCCCTGTAGGACAGACTGCCTACTCCCTCTCTGGGCAGCCTTTATATAGGGCTGAGCCTAGCCCTGATTGGCTGGCCCCAATCTTAGCCCTGATAGCTGCACTGGCCTACTCTAACTCCCCCTCTCATGAGGGTGGGGCAGCTGCCCCACCACAAACAGATCAATCACTAATATTTGAGGATTTTCTTGCTATGCTGTATTAGGAGGAGATCACCACCAGACAGACATTTAAATCGTTTTATTTAACTAAAACAACCACGTTAGTATTCCGGATTTTTTTCTTCAACGGCAAACAATATTTTAACAAAACAAGCATATGAATTTTTGAATTTAGTTAAACATTAAAGTTTTTTAAAATCAGGTTTGTTTTTGTTAAAATAGTTTTTAATGAAAATAGTTAAATGAATTTTTTTTAAAAATCGACTATTGCAGCCCGGTCCACATGAGAAATTTAAAATATTGGCTTCTGTAGCTAACTTAGTTGTCTCCACCTTTATTTTCCTATTTGTTCCTAATCTGGAAAAGAAAAACAAGCTTTCCTGCTTTTTTAGGTCCCAAACGGTTTCCCAGTTTGGAATAAATTAATCCAAAGGAAGAAAATATTCTTTCTACACTGTCAGAAGAAACTACTGCTGTTAAAAGCGAGACTATAAGTCAGGGCCGGCGACGGGGGGGAGGGGGAGGGGAGGACTAGGGGGACAGGTGTACCGGGCCCCAGACTTAAGGGGGGCCCCCATGTCAGGACTCAGGAGTGCGCAGGCGGGGTGGAAACAGGCAGGACCGGCGACAGAAATTTGGGGGCCCCCTACTCTGATAGTTGGGGGCCCCCCCAGCCCAGCCGACAGCGGCTGGAGGCCCCCCCAGCCCAGCCGGCAGCGGCTGGGGGGCCCCCAGCCCAGCCGGCGCTCCCCCCCCAGCTGACAGCTGGCTGCAGCGGGAGCGAGAGCCCGGGAGCGTCGTGAGCTGCCCTTGCTGCTCCCCCCCCCCCCCGCCCTTTCTCCCCCCAGACTGCGCCGCTGCCGCCAGCTAGGCTCACTGCTCCGGCCGGGGACAGGCGCGCTCGTCCGGAGGAGAGCCGCGCCGGATGACTACGGGTAGAGCTGTACCCTGGAAACAGGGGATGCTCTGCAGAGCCACGGCGCGCGACTGGCCGTGTGCAAATCCCCCACCGGGCGGCCACCCCAGCGCTGTAGCCAAGCACCCGCACCGCACGTCAGACTCCACAGCGGGCCCGGGGAAGTGCGCCCAGCTGCCCTGGTGTGCAGCGCTGACGGTGGCGGTGGCGCCGAGAAGGGGAGCCGGCCTCACCAGGGTAAGGAGGTAGGGGGCCCGGCCCCACTCGAGGGGCAGCTCCAGGGGGGCCTTTGGGCGGGCGGGCTCTGCGGTGAGTTCACCCCATGTGGGCGCTCGGGAGGTTCATTCATCGGCGTGGCTGGGCTGGGGGGCAGGCCAGGCTGGGCGGGTGGGGAGGGGGTCAGGAGACTAGGCTGGATGGGGTGGGTGAGGCGTGGGTGCAGGAGAGAAGGAGGTTTGGTGGGGGGGAGGCTGGGCTGGGCGAGTCAGGCATGGGGGGCAGGAGGCTGGGTTGGGAATGGGGAGGAGGTTATGTTCGGTGGGATGGGCCGGGCCAGGCAGGGGTGGGGGAGGGAAGGCGGTTAGATGGGGGGAGGCTGGGCGGGGGTAAAGGAAGATCACCCCCAACAGCGGGGTGGGCCAGGTAGGGATGGGTGGGGAGGGGAGGAGGTTAGGCTGGGGAAGGAGTTTAGGTTGGGTGGGCCGGGTCAGGCGGGGGGGGGGGGGGAAGGAGAATAGGCTGGGGGGGGCGGGGGAGGTGAGCCAGGCGGGGGTGGTGTGCTAGAGGCTGCCCGCACGCGCACCTCACGCCACCGTGCTACCACCGATTGCGTCCGGTACCCCCACGACATGACATCCCCACTATGCCCAACCGGCAAGGCAGTCCCACGTAGGCCCGGGCGGAGCAGGGCGCTGGCGGCGGGAGACCGGCCGGGGGGGGGGGGCACAAACGATCAGAGTACCGGGCCCCAAAATTTCTGTTGCCGGGCCTGCTATAAGTTCAAACATCTCTGAATCCAAGTGCTTCCACCAGTTCATTGGTGTGACTTTCTTTAAATCATCATCAGCAAACATATTTCTTGAATGGTTCTTATTACCAAACTGTCTCTCTTTTATGGCCTGCTGCCATTATAGTTTTTTCCTTCTAGTGAGAGAATGGTATGGTAGATCTCAAAATCAATGAAGGCTACACTCAGAAAGACCAAGATTTCTGGAATATGCTGCTCAAACAGTTTCACTTTTGTTTCTACTACTTGCCCTCCCTTCTCATTTATCTCCAGATGTCTTCTCCTTTTCCAGATCTATTCCGCCTCCAACCATCTTCTTCTATTCATTGAACTTTTTGAAACTGCACTTTTAGAGACAGATAAGGGATTGGCGATGTACACAAATTTGCAGAGGAACAATAGGGTTATTGTTATCTGTTATTTATCACCTATATTTACCCATTTATTTATTTAAAACATTTTTGTTGTTAACAAGCATGTTATCTCTGGAGACACAAATCCACAGTTTGTGAACTACAAAACTAAGCATCTCTGATGGTGTCTTCTAGACTGAGCACTGAGTCCCATTGGGTAAATAGAAAGATTAACCTAAATAATCTATACAGAACCCCAAAAAATTGGGTCCCTAAATCCATGAACTATTGGAACTTTTTTACAAAACTTTTCTTAAACACTACATGAATATATTGTCTCATATTATAAAATCAGAATTTATAATCCCTATTCGATGATGTGATCTCTTTGAGCTATAGTGTATCTTAATTAAAACTACCTTTAGATTGGTTTTTGAGGAAAATCATTTTATGAAAAAAATTGCTTATTTTTTAAATCATTGATTTTTATCCGCCCTATACACACACATATATACACACACATACACACACACACAAATTGCTGCCAGAAGATAATTTTTTGTTTAATCACAGGAAATCATCACCCTCAAATCTAACAATGGAGAAAAAGTGAAAAATCTGATTTGCCAACATTTCATCAATGTTAGAATGTTCTTTGTTAGAGAAACCATAATTTCTGCACTTTGTCTTAATTTTACAATACATTTAATACATACAGATAACTAATATTATACACAAATGTGTGTAGAGAAATTAAGAGAACTGCTCTTACAGGTTTCAATCTAAGTAATGTTAACACAAATCACTTCAGAATAAGCAACAGCATAATTTAAAAACCACATTGTATCTCTTTTAATGAGGCTTTGTAGCATTAGCTATATGAAAAACAAAAAGGAAAATATGTACCTGAGGGCTGGAAACTGCACTAATTATGAGAATTTATGTAAATATAAAATCAAATGCAAAAATCTACCTTTAGTTAAATGTTAAGGTTGAAAAATGAAGCATTCAAAAATTGAAAGTTTACATACACACTAAGTGCATTCATATAACTATTGAGCTGATTTCCTTCCAATTTAAAATGTCTTTTACCAACAGGCAGATCTGGGAGGAATTTGAAGAAGTGCAACCCTTCTGCAAGGTGGCATCAGCAATAACAAGATATGCAGGGGTTCTTCTTAACAATACAAAACAGAACAGGCTCAAGGCCCCATCCCATAATCTGTGAAAATTACACCGCATCCCACTCTCTGAGGCAAAATTTCCCCTCTCACAAGCACCGAGTCTGTGTACAGCAAAGACAACTTTTTTTAAAAAAAGGGAAAGTGATCCAGCATTAATTTGGGAAAACACCGCAAACACGATTCAAAAGCATTTGATCAAGAGCAAACACTTGATCCCAGATTATGTCGGGCAGCATCTTTTGCCTCAGTTTCTCACCTTGTAGTGTGAAAGTCCAATAACAAATGTTCTTTTAACACATCACTCCCCTCTTCCTCCACTACACCCCATTCACAGTTGCTGTCCTTGGTCAGTGAGGACCCAGAATGGCAGATTCTTCCTAAAACCAGAGAGGCCACTAAGCCCCATCCCTCCATGGCCCGATCCCACCCCTACTCTTCCCCACAGTGTCCAGCCCCCTGACCAAGCCGGAGCCAGGCTGGGGTGCCAACGTCCCCCTCCACCTGCCCAGGGTCGCGGGGGGCCGAGAGCAGTCCCCGGCCCATGCCCCTGCTCCCTGGGCCTCCCACCCGAACTATAAAATAGGAAACAGCGGATGGACACAGAGAAATAAGGGAATACAACTTAAGGAAACAATGAAACAATATCAGCCAGCATGACAGGCAGAGACTTGGCATCAATGGGGAAGAACACATGATCACTTAGTAGCTGGGATTAAAATGAGGCTCTTTATTAGAAAAAAAAATTAAATCAGCATTTTCTAAGGTTACTGTCTCTTTGCTTCATAATTTAAACCCAGCATGTTTCCCAACCTTCCTTCCGCCTGGCTTCCTGCTACGGATTTAAAGAAACAGGACATATACTTACATCTTCCCCTCCTCCTTCCCCTCTCTGTAAAGAGTTTTTACCATTAATACTTAAATTATAGTTCCAGTTGAGTCACCAGCTTCTCTACTTGTCCAGATCTCTGGCCTTAACAGGGGTTATGTCCAGTTACACTCATGAAAATATATGTACTCCCCAGGTCTGCTCAGATTTCCAGTCCTAAAGAATGTCTTGAGCTAAACCGCCACCCAGCCGGTCATTAGAAGGCATCAGCACCACCTTGTGGAGCTTGACTTACCTAAACATGTACAGTAGACTCTCGATGATCCAGGATTGGGTTAACCAGGACGTGGATTAACCAGGACGTCAAAAACAAACAAACAAACGTGTAACTCGCAGGGCTGTCTCTGGCTTTGTCACTGCCCCAAACACACACAAAAAACCCCACCAGAGCACAGGGCAGCCAGTGAACCAACACCCCCTCCCCCAGGCGCAGGGTGGCTGGTGATCCAACCCTCCCTCCCCATATTTCCTATGGATGGTGATTATCCAGGATTTTATTAACCAGGATTATTTTTTTCCCTATCATCCTGGATAGTTGAGTCTACTGTATGCAGTTGCCAGCCAAGAGCAATATATCCAAATTCAGGTCCTGAATTGAAATTAGAACACATTAGCAGGCAACACTGTCTGGTAACAGACTGGATTTTAAGAGAGGTGAATACCCAAATCTAGTCACACATGACATATTTGCAGCACTCTGAGAACAGAGGTGGCCAAACTTTTTGGCCTGAGGGCCACATCGGGGTTCTGAAACTGTAGGGAAGTCTGGGTAGGGAAGGCTGTGCCTCCCCAAATAGCCTGACCCCCGCCCCATATTTGCCCCCTCCCACTTCCTGCCCTCTGACTACCCCCTCAGAACCTCCCACCCATCCAACCTTGCCGCCCCCCCCACTCCTTGTCCCCCGACTGCCTCTTCCTGGGGACCCCCACCCCTATCCAACCCCCACCCCTTCTCCCTGTCCCTTGACTGCCCTGACCCTATCCACACCCCCACCCCTGACAGACCCACTGGGCCTCCCATATCCATCCAACCACCCCTGCTCTCTGTCCCGACTGCCCCCCCCGGACCTCCTGCCCCTTTATCCAACTCTCCCCTGCACGCTTCCCTGACCATGCTTCTCAGAACAGCAGGACTGGCAGCCGCACCACCCAGATGGAGCCAGCCCCGCCGCCGCACTGCCCCACAGGAGCTTGCAGCCCCGCCACCCAGAGCTCTCGGCATGGTGAGCTGACGCTACGGTGGAAGGGGGACAGCGGGGGGGGGGGGCAGCTGCTAGCCTCCCTAGCCGGGAGTTCAAGAGCCAATTGGGATGTGGCCACCTCGGATTTAGAACTACTCTATAACCTAGTCACATCCTCGGAGGAAATTAGTGCTTCCTTGAGACACAATATGCTCTTGGTCAGGATATGAGATAAGTTTATGCTCAGATGCCTGTCCCTTGGCAAAAGCTATTCCCCTCCCACCTTAAAAAATGAATATATAGTGGATAGAAACTGAAAACTATTGACTTTCAATTGACGTTTGGTGCCTAACTCTTTTAGACCCCTTTGAAAACTCCAGACATCATCATCATTTAGCTTGGTAGCAGACTGATTTCATTGTAATAAGCTTCACATCCTTCTCAGAAAGGTCACTTGCACAAATTAATTACTTGAATAGCATATTTCCATTTTATGGTTATCTGATATGAGTTTTACAGCCTGTTTGAAAGGTAGAATGTACAAGGTAGTTCTATTCATCAAAATCAGAAATCTATGCCAGATTTTAAATCTTCCTAAAATCCATTTGCTTTTAAAAAAAATCACACTCACACGACATTAGGGAATCAAAACTTAATAAATTCAGATTTTCATTTTACAGAGCACTTCAGAATATTCAGATTAGATTTTTGTCCATTTTAGATACAGCATACACTGCAGATGTATTACTGTGTAAATACATCTTGTAATTTAGAAATGAGTGAAAAAGGTTTGAATTTAAAAATCACACCAACAAAATAAAATAAGTATGTGACAGAGACCGTAAGTTAAACAGAAGGCTCTATCTGTTGCCAAGTTCCAAAGAAATTAAAACAGCACTTAGAAAACTCTCAGACACAGATCTTATACATTTCATATTTTATTCCTATGTCATGGGGAATACCTGTGTATCAGAGCCATGAGAATACTTTCTTTTCATAAGACCTCCTATACTCTACGTTTCTAAGTAAATCCAAAAGATTTTAGTGTTGGGTTGGGTAGCCACTGTTTTGTACTCTGCCTTAACAGCATGAGCTTTATTTTAAAATTCATATTTCACCATGGGCAGCAGAAGCAGGCACCAAAATTGAAAGAGACATCTGATCTGAATAGTTGTATAATTTTTCTAGTTAAAGTTCATTTGTAAACTGCATGGGACATTTGAAAATATTCTCCCCCTTCTTGAAATTACTGTTCTCCAATACATGTTATTCATATATTTATTTGAAGTCTCACAGTAACTCATATGTTCCTATGCCCCATTCACTGCAAGACAAGTGATCCTAGTTTCCAATTCTTTCTCCCTCAAAGTCATTAGCAAATAAAAGCAAAATAAAAATTAAGCCTCAGAACTAGAGCTGAGTGGGAAATGATTTACATATTCCATGAATATTTTCAAGATTCAGACAATTTTCCTGACCGAAATCAGGACAAAAAGTCAAAATCTCAAATATATTCACAAACTGAAAAATCTTCCCCGCCGTTTTCCTTCTTTTAACCTTTTCCCTCCATGCTAATTAGCTTAAAGTCTGAAACACATTTTGAAGCAAAACAGTTTTTCAAGTTGAGAGATTCAGCAAAACTGACCCTGTTCCATGAAGAAGTTCAGTTTCAACAAACTGGCATTCTTTGACTAAAAAGGATTCCTCAAAAAATTCCCAACCAGTTCTACTCAGAACACCCCAGTGAGTTGGAAAAAAGGTACCAGTTACCTACTAGTCAGAGGAAGCTACAAAAGATAGGGGTGGGGGTCCTCCTACCAGTCAGGTCTGGAGCAACGGTCTAGTGAGAACAACCAGAAGTCTCAAGCTGCCTGAAGGAGAACTTTCTACTAGGAAGTAGAAGGCTTCCTACTAGACTGCTGTTGCTGGACCCTGCTCAGTGAATCCATCTTTCCTATCATCATAGAATCATAGAATATCAGGGTTGGAAGGGACCTCAGGAGGTCATTTAGTCCAACCCCTTGCTCAAAGCAGGACCAACACCAACTAAAACATCCCAGACAGGGCTTTGTCAAACCTGACCTTCAAAGCTTCTAAGGATGGAGATTCCACCATCTCCCTAGGTAACCCAATCCAGTGCTTCACCACCCTCCTAGTGAAAAAGTTTTTCCTAATATCCAACCTAAACCTCCCCCACTGCAACTTGAGACCGTTACTCCTTGTTCTGACATCTGGTACCACTGAGAAGTCTACATCCATCCTCTTTGGAACCCCCTTTCAGGTAGCTGAAATCAGCTATCAAATCTCCCCTCAGTCTTCTCTTCTGAAGACTAAACCATCCCAGTTCCCTCAGCTTCTCCTAATAAATCATGTGCTCCAGCCCCTAATCTGTTGAGCCTGATCTAGCCAGCTTGCTATCCACCCTTTGGTCCATTCACCCAGCCCATACTTCTTTAACTTGCTGGGAAGAATACTGTGGGAGACTGTACAAAAAGTTTGGAGTAGATGGCAAACTGACAAAGGGACTGATCTTCATTTACAGGACTGGGTCTGGGACATCTCTTCTCCTGTCTTGTGCTGGTCTTGCTGCAGCAGCTTCCCAAGAGAGCTGGGGGGGTGTGACGGGGCTGAGCGGCCCCGCACCGGTACAGCAAGGGTTAACCCTTCTCTCGGGGCAGAGGAAGCCACGCCCCGGAAGCTCTGCTGGGCATGCTCCAGCTGGAGACCCAGCATAAAAGCCTGCAGAGTTGCTCAGTCGGGGCTGACCACCAGAGGGGAAGGACCTGTGTTACCAGCTCCTGAGGAGGAACAGCCAACATCCTGGGACCCAGACGACAGCCGGGCTGTGACACCGCTGGAGGACCCACCCGCCGTCGGCCCGGAGGGAGAACACTCCAACGGACCCCCGGACACCGAAGGCAGGGTAGGAAGTGACCCAGGGAACTTTTAAAGGGACAGCCTAGCTCGGCGTGTTGCGGGCGGATCCCCGCCGAGCGTGGGGCGAGACCAGCCCCGCTGGTAGGTGAGCCCTGGGTCGGGACCCGGTGGAGTGGGAGGGCCCGGGTCCCCCTACCCCTACGGCCATTAGGCCACGCTACCCCGAGAACGGGAAGCAATTGTATTGACTCTGGCCACTGGGCCACGCTACCCCAAGAGCGGGAAGCAATTGTATTGACTCTGGCCACTGGGCCACGCTAACCCGAGAGCGGGAAGCAATTGTACTGACCCTGGCCACTGGGCCACGCTACCCCGAGAGCGGGAAGCAACCCTATTGACTCTGGCCACTGGGCCACGCTACCCCGAGAGCGGGAAGCAACCCTATTGACTCTGGCCACTGGGACGCGGTACCCCGAGAGCGGGGAGCAACCCTATTGACTCTGGCCACTGGGCCACGCTACCCCGAGAGTGGGAAGCAATCCTATTGACTCCGGCCATTGGGCCACGCTACCTCGGGAGGGGGAAGCAATCCCATAGACTCCGGCCATTGGGCCATGCCACCCCCTTTCCCTTGAGGGGGGGGTCAAAGACAGGTGGAGGTCCGCTGCCACGCCTAGCCCCAGCCTTCAGGGGGCGCTGCGGAAGCGGACCTGCCACAATTGGCACCTGACCAGGGACTATTTGAACCGGTCCTGCAAGGAGGACCTAGGGACAAGATGAAGTTCGAGAAGCTCCTGAAATGGCTGCTGGACAACCAGCAACAGCAGGCAACACAACAGCAGCAGCAGCAGCGGCAGTTGCTCCAAGAGCTAGCATCCCAGCAGCAGCAGCAGGCGGCGCAGCAGCAAGAGCAGCAGCAGCAGCTAATACAGGCGCTGACCGCACAGCAACAAGCCAGCCAAGAGCGGCTCTTCCAACAGCTGACCACACTTGCGGGGTGTGCACCGAGTCTACCCCTAGGAGCTGTCGGGGGCAGAACGGGCGAGGGCCTCGGAGGACTGCCGGTGCGACTAACCAAGATGGGGCCCGGGGATGACCCCGAGGCCTTTCTTGTGACGTTTGAACGGGTTGCAACTGCCGTCCAGTGGCCCAGCGCCCATTGGGCCACCATCCTCGCCCCGTACCTGACGGGCCCCGCCCAAGCCGCCTATAGGAATTTGGACCCACAGGAGGCCCTGGACTATTCCAAGGTCAAGGCAGCCATTCTGGACCAAACAGGCGTCAACCCCGAAGTGTACCGCCAACGCCTCCGCCGAGCACGATACACACCGGGGGATAGACCCCGAGCGGTGGCCCAACGCATCCGCGATCTCTGCTGGCGGTGGCTGGAACCTGAACACCGGACCGGAGGCCAGGTGGCTGAAATAGTGGCCCTGGAGCAGTTCCTCCAGATCCTCCCAGTTGGGGGAAGGGAGTGGGTGCAGCGGCACCGGCCAAAGTCACTCGCCGAAGCCACCTCCTTGATGGAGGATTACCTGGCAGCGGAGGGTGAACCGAGGGTCGGTTCCAAGGTGGGGCAGACGGGCGGGAAAACCCCGACCTCAGGGCCGGACGCACACAAGGTAGAGAGCGGGGGGCCCCGGTGGCCAGGGCAGCAACCCGAGAGCCCGGCGACGCCCAGGTCGAGGGGCACCCACGGGGCGAACCCCCCGCAGGGCCCAGAAGGCGTGACGAAAAGGACCGACTCTGCCCGCAGTGCCCGGCCTGAGGAAGGTGATCGGGACCGGTGTTATGAGTGCGGGCAGATAGGGCACTTCCGGAGGGACTGCCCGTACATGGATTGCAATTATGGACAGGTGTGGGCCGCCGGCCAACGCGCCAGGAAGTGGGAACCGGGTAAGATTGTGGTACCTGTGAAAGTGGAGGGGATGCCTACCATGGCCCTGGTTGACTCTGGATGCAGCCAATCCGTCATCCGGGAGGGGCTAGTAGAACTCGCTGGCCCAAAGGGGACCCCTATACGCTTGCAGTGTATCCATGGGGATGTGAAGCCCTACCCCACTGTCTGGGTGCAGCTCGAGACAGCCCAGCAGAAGGGACGGTGTCTCGTCGGGGTGGTCCCGAAGTTGGCGTACCCAGTGATCCTGGGACGGGACTGGCCGGGCTTTGCGGAGCTCCTGCGGGAGTGGACTACACAGCCAGCGCGAAGAAATGGGGCGCGAAGGGAAAGGCCGGGGCTCCTAGGCCAAGAGACTCCAGACGACCCCCTCGAGGGACCCTCAGGGGTGGCAGGCATAGATGCGGGATGCCAGGCCCCTCCTGAGACCCAGACCAGAGAGGACGAGGAGTGGTTGGACATCAACGTGGACTTGCTGGAGGAACAAAGGGGGGATACCACCCTCAGCAGAGCCTGGGAACAGGCAACGAGTGTTCCAGATCCGGAGGGGAGAGCACCCGGGTGCCGACAGCAAGGCCCCCGCTTCGAGATCCAAAACGACCTGCTCTATCGACGGGTGTTGGAACCGCAAACCAAGGAGGTATTGCAGCAGCTACTGGTCCCGCGGCGGCTTCGGCGGCGCGTACTCCAGCTAGCTCACTCGGTGCCATGGGCAGGACACCTGGGGAGAGAGAAGACACTGCAGCGGGTCGCCCAGAGGTTCTTCTGGCCCGGCATCCACCACGACGTACGGGAATACTGTGCCTCCTGCCCCGAGTGCCAGAAAGCCAGCCCGAAGGGGGTACCCAAGGCTCCCCTGATCCCCCTGCCGGTGGTCGGTGTGCCGTTTGAGAGAATTGGCCTTGACTTGGTGGGACCCTTGGAAAAGAGCAGCTCAGGCCACAAGTATATTCTAGTGGTGGTCGACTACGCCACTCGCTACCCAGAGGCGGTGCCATTACGAACCGCCACTGCCCCGGCCATCGCCAATGAGCTCCTGCAAATCTTCGCCCGAGTTGGTTTGCCGCGGGAAATACTGACAGACCAAGGGACAAATGTAACATCACGGCTGATGGCAGAGTTATGTCATCTATTAAATATCCGTGCCTTGAAGACCTCAGTCTACCACCCCCAGACAGATGGGTTGGTGGAGAGATTTAATAGGACCCTCAAGTCCATGCTGAGGAAGTTTGTAGAGGACGACCCGCGACATTGGAACAGGTTACTCCCTGCCCTTCTCTTCGCCGTACGGGAGGTCCCCCAAGCGTCTACCGGATTCTCCCCCTTTGAGCTCCTATACGGGCGGAGGCCCCAGGGGATCCTAGACCTCCTGAAGGAGACGTGGGAGGAACAGGAGTCCCGGGTTCGGGGGACCGTCCAATATATACTGCACTTGCGAGAGCGGCTCCGGGAACTGGGTACCTTGGCCCGGGAGAACTTAGAGAAGGCGCAACAAAGCCAAGAGGCCCACTACAACAAAGGGGCTAAGTTGCGGAGGTTCGAACCAGGAGACCGGGTTCTCTTATTGTTGCCGTCCTCAGAGTCCAAACTGCTGGCGAAGTGGCAGGGCCCTTTCGAGGTGACCCGGCAAGTGGGCCCAGTCGACTATGAGGTTCGCATGTCAGGACGAAGAAGGGACACCCAGGTCTACCACGTGAACCTCCTCAAAGCCTGGAGAGACCGGGAAGGCTTAATGATCACCCCCTACCCCCCGGAACCCGAGCTGGGGCCTTCGGCGGGCGAGCCCGAGAAGGGAGGGGCTGCCACCATAGGCCGGGAGCTCGAACCGGGGCAGCAGGAACAGGTACAGCGGTTGATAGCGGCCTTCCCCGACGTCCTCTCTGCCCAACCAGGGAGGACCCCGTTGATCAGCCACCACATCGCTACCATCCCGGGCCACAAGGTGAGGGAAAACCACCGACCGCTTCCCAAAAAGATGTGGGAGACGGTGCAAAAGGAACTCGAGACCATGTTGGCCCTAGGAGTGGTGGAGGAATCGTGGAGTGAGTGGCGGAGCCCAATAGTACTCGTTCCCAAGCCTGACGGGACCGTGAGGTTCTGTATTGACTTCCGCAAGGTAAACGCAATCTCCCGTTTTGATGCCTACCCCATGCTGAGGGTGGATGAGTTGCTAGAACGGTTAGGCGAGGCAGAATTCATCTCCACCCTAGACTTGACTAAGGGGTATTGGTAAATCCCCCTCACGCCTACCTCCAAAGAGAAGACGGCATTCCCTACGCCCTTCGGCCTCTATCAATTTACCATGATGCCCTTCGGGTTGCATGGGGCCGCGGCCACCTTCCAGCGGCTCATGAACCAAGTACTGCACCCACATAGTTCGTATGCAGCGGCCTACATTGATGATATCATCATCTATAGCGCCAGCTGGGAGGAACATCTCCAACACCTAGCGGAGGTGCTACGAGCCCTGGGCCGGGCCGGCCTCACAGCGAACCCAGCCAAGTGTCACTTAGGCCAAAGAGAAGTGACCTACTTGGGCTACACTGTGGGCCGAGGCAGACTCCGCCCCCTGGTAGACAAAGTGGAGGCCTTGAAGGGCTATGCTCCCCCGACAACAAAGAGACAGGTACGGCAATTCTTGGGACTGGCTGGATACTACTGCCGGTTTGTACCCAATTTCGCCACGCTCGCCGCTCCCCTCACTGACCTGACCAAGAGCTCCCAGCCGAAGAAAGTCCAGTGGTCCGCCACCTGCGAGAGGGCTTTCAATGCCCTGAAGGAACGGCTGACCCAGGATCCCGTGCTAGCACAGCCGGATTTCTCCAAGCCCTTTATTTTACAGACAGATGCCTCGGAGGTTGGGTTGGGGGCTGTATTGTCTCAAGAGGAGGGGGCAGAAGAACACCCCGTCTTATACTTGAGCTGTAAGTTGTTTCCCCGAGAGGTGCGGTACTCTACCATAGAGCGGGAGGCCCTGGCGGTCAAGTGGGCAGTGGACGCCCTAAGGTATTACCTGTTGGGGAACCCCTTCTCTTTGGTGACAGACCACACACCCCTTAGATGGCTTAACAACATGAAGGACTCAAATGCACGAATTATGCGGTGGTACCTGTCCCTCCAACCCTATTCCTTCCAGGTATCCCACCGGCCAGGGAAAGCCCACGGGAATGCAGATTTCTTTTCCCGAGTTGGGGAGGAGGCAGAGGAAAGGGAGCCCCAGGTGCAGCCGGCTCTGGCGGCTGTTTTAAGGGGGAGGGTGTGTGACGGGGCTGAGCGGCCCCGCACCGGTACAGCAAGGGTTAACCCTTCTCTCGGGGCAGAGGAAGCCACGCCCCGGAAGCTCTGCTGGGCATGCTCCAGCTGGAGACCCAGCATAAAAGCCTGCAGAGTTGCTCAGTTGGGGCTGACCACCAGAGGGGAAGGACCTGTGTTACCAGCTCCTGAGGAGGAACAGCCAACATCCTGGGACCCAGACGACAGCCGGGCTGTGACACCGCTGGAGGACCCACCCGCCGTCGGCCCGGAGGGAGAACACTCCAACGGACCCCCGGACACCGAAGGCAGGGTAGGAAGTGACCCAGGGAACCTTTAAAGGGACAGCCTAGCTCGGCGTGTTGCGGGCGGATCCCCGCCGAGCGTGGGGCGAGACCAGCCCCGCTGGTAGGTGAGCCCTGGGTCGGGACCCGGTGGAGTGGGAGGGCCCGGGTCCCCCTACCCCTACGGCCATTAGGCCACGCTACCCCGAGAACGGGAAGCAATTGTATGGACTCTGGCCACTGGGCCACGCTACCCCGAGAACGGGAAGCAATTGTATTGACTCTGGCCACTGGGCCACGCTACCCCAAGAGCGGGAAGCAATTGTATTGACTCTGGCCACTGGGCCACACTACCCCGAGAGCGGGAAGCAATTGTACTGACCCTGGCCACTGGGCCACGCTACCCCGAGAGCGGGAAGCAACCCTATTGACTCTGGCCACTGGGCCACGCTACCCCGAGAGCGGGAAGCAACCCTATTGACTCTGGCCACTGGGCCGCGCTACCCCGAGAGCGGGGAGCAACCCTATTGACTCTGGCCACTGGGCCACGCTACCCCGAGAGTGGGAAGCAATCCTATTGACTCCGGCCATTGGGCCACGCTACCTCGGGAGGGGGAAGCAATCCCATAGACTCCGGCCATTGGGCCATGCCACCCCCTTTCCCTTGAGAGGGGGGGGTCAAAGACAGGTGGAGGTCCGCTGCCACGCCTAGCCCCAGCCTTCAGGGGGCGCTGCAGAAGCGGACCCGCCACAGGGTGCCAGAAACCTTCCAGGCCTTCCCAATTCTACTGCTTCCCAATTTCCCTGTATGATGAGACCTCTCTTCACCCAGTGAGGAAGAGGAGCAAGTCCCCAGCTTTAATCCCTAATGCTTTCCCTTGCTGTGCTTAACGTAATACCGTGGCAAACACATGAATATGGTAACCCAGATCTACTGCCTCCCAATATTGCCCTTTAGCCAGCTGACCATATTTCCAAGCCAAGAGACAATTAAGTTCATGAGACTTGATTAATGAGCAATAGCAGAGTGTCCAACATTCCAAATGAGCCATATTACAACCTTCAAGAAACTTCAGCAGGAATTGCATGAGTAAAAAAAACCTGTCACTTGCCAGTAGCAGCAAAGAATACAGGATTTCATCATTATTTCCTCATTCATAATCCACTCTGCCTACACCTGCTAATTGATGTCTCTCCAAGTAAAGGGATTCAGGCCATGACCTTATGTACAATTCAGTTTTGCCTTCTTCATATTGTACATAAAGTCTCTTGCTCTGTCTGTCCATTCAAATGCCTGCTCAGGTAATTAGACTCCTTTGTGAAGCACTTGTAGTAGCAAAATGGAGGAATTTGTGACCATCTCTATTTGGACCAGGGTTAAAGAAGTAAAGTGACCTAGGCCAGTGATGGCAAACCTTTTTGAGCCCAAGTGCCCAAACTGCAAACCAAAACGACTTGTTTTTTTTCAAAGTGCCAACACCCCCGCTCGACTCGGGACTCCCCCCCGGCCTCAGCAGCACGGCTCACCCCCCCCCCCCGGCCTCAGCAGCGCGGCTCGCCCCCCCCCCCGGCCTTGCCTCCCCCCCTTGCCTCGCCTTGCCTCCCCCCTTGCCTCGCCTCCCCTTGCCTTGCCTCGCCTCCCCCCCTTGCCTTGCCTCGCCTCCCCCCCCTTGCCTTGCCTCGCCTCCCCCCCCTTGCCTTGCCTCGCCTCCCCCCCCTTGCCTTGCCTCGCCTCCCCCCCCTTGCCTTGCCTCGCCTCCCCCCCCTTGCCTTGCCTCGCCTCCCCCCCCTTGCCTTGCCTCGCCTCCCCCCCTTGCCTTGCCTCGCCTCCCCCCCCTTGCCTTGCCTCGCCTCCCCCCCCTTGCCTTGCCTCGCCTCCCCCCCGCCTTGCCTTCCCTCCCCTTGCCTTGCCTCCCCCCCTTGCCTTGCCTCTCCCCCCCCTGCCTTGCCTTGCCTCTCCCCCCCCTGCCTTGCCTTGCCTCTCCCCCCCCTGCCTTGCCTTGCCTCTCCCCCCCCTGCCTTGCCTTGCCTTCCCTCCCCTTGCCTTGCCTTGCCTCTCCCCCCCTTGCCTTGCCTTGCCTCTCCCCCCCTTGCCTTGCCTTGCCTCTCCCCCCCTTGCCTTGCCTTGCCTCTCCCCCCCTTGCCTTGCCTTGCCTCTCCCCCCCTTGCCTTGCCTTGCCTCCCCTTGCCTTGCCTTGCCTTCCCTCCCCTTGCCTTGCCTTGCCTTGCCTCCCCCCGCCTTGCCTTGCCTTGCCTCCCCCCGCCTTGCCTTGCCTCCCCTTGCCTTGCCTCCCCCCCTCGCCTCGCGCGGCGGCAGCGCCGCCGCCTCCTGCCTTGCCTTGCCTCGCGGCGCCTCTCGCCGCCTCTCGCCTCGCCTCCTGCCTCGCCTCGCCTCCTGCCTCGCCTCGCGCGGCGGCGGCGGCGGCGCCTCCTGCCTCGCCTCGCCTCGCCTCGCCTCGCCTCCGCTCTCCTTCTTGCCTTGCCTCGCCTCCTGCCTCGGCCCCGCCTCCGCTCTCCTTCCCGGGCTCCGGCCGTCCTTTCACTTCCTCCTCCACCACCCGCTCGCCTCTTACTGACCCCGCCCCTCTGCTCCGGCGTTTTGACGGCGTGCCCACAGAGACGGCTCGGCGTGCCGGCAGCGGCACGCGTGCCACGGGTTCGCCATCACTGACCTAGGCTGTACTGTACCATCATCACATGCCGTACTTGCTGTAATTTGTCATACTCACTTTCTAAGTATATTATATAATGTACTATTCTTTATAACCAATGAGGTTAACTTGCACACAATGCAAAATATCACTTTTCAGATTGGTTTTCTAGTGCCTGCTGAGACTCCTGAAATCGGATTCTGGTTTTTAAATTGTAAAGGACAATTTGGGAGACTTAACCAATCTACAACAGGGCTTGCTTTGCCTACAGCTCACACTTTTTGGTGCTATTCCATTGCAATATTGCACACAGTCATTCCACACTGAAATGCTCATTGTCTGGCACTGAAATACAATTATTGGATCTACTGTCTACAAGAAACAATACATTTGGACAGCATGAGTAGCATTCAAAAATGCAGGCACATCTAATACGGGAAGCAATAATTGAACTGCCTGTCCATTTCAGCTTTTTATTTTGTATTATTCATATTTACTATTTTTTTGCTGCAGCACCCAGGAATCCTAGGGACAGACCAACAACACCGCACTATGCCAGATGTTATACACACACACACAGAACAAAAAGACTGGCAAACTCAAATTTTTAAAAATCTCTTGGACAAACTTAATTTAGTTTTCACTCCTCTGGATGAACTGTGTATGCTACTTCATTATCTAACAAGACAGACTAAACCACTGGATCTCTCTCAGCCTCACTGAGCAGGGGGAAAGCAGGCAGGGACAACAGCAGGGGTAGGCAACCTATGGCACCCGTGCCAAAGGCGTAACACGAGCTGATTTTCAGTGGCACTCACACTGCCAGGGTCCTGGCCACCAGTCTGTGGGGCTCTTCATTTTAATTTAATTTTAAATGAAGTTTCTTAAACATTTTTTAAAAAATGTTTACTTTACTTATTTACTTTACATACAACAATAGTTTAGTTCTATATTATACACTTATAGAAAGAGACCTTCTAAAAATGTTAAAATGTACTCATGGCACGCAAAACCTTAAATTAGAGTGAATAAACGAAGACTCAGCACTCCACTTCTGAAAGGCTGATGACCCCTGGACTACAGCAAACCCCAGAGGTGGGAGGAGCATGAGTACAATGTGTGAATGTGGAGTAGAGGGAGTGCGGAAGGAGGAGGTGCAGTAAGAGTGGCACTCAGAAATTGGGTCGATAGGAGCAGTGCAGAAAAAGAAGGCTGCAACCTGAAGGTGCAAAATGTCCATCTGAGGCACTGTTGGGAGACCAGAGAGCGGGTGAGATGGAGGGGTGGATGGTTGCTGGAAGGGAGAGATTTGAGGGGATCTCATTTATTGGGGCAGTTGGCAGGAGTTGGAAAGGCTGCCCAGGGCTTATGTTTACTTTACTTCTTTAACCTTGGTCCAAATAAAGATGGTCACAATTTTCTCCATTTTGCTGCTGCAAGTGCTTCACAAAGGAAGAGAGTCCAATTACCTGAGCAGGCATTTGAGTGGACAGGGAGAGCAAGAGAATTTACATGCGGTATGAAGAAGGCAAAACTGAATTGTACACGAGGTCATGGCCTGAATCTCTTTAGTTGGAGGGACAACAATTAACAGATGTAGGCTCAGTGGATTAGACTATGAATGAGGAAATAATGATGAAATGCCATATTCCTAACTTCCGCTGGCATGTTATAGGGTTTTTTACTCGTGCCATTTGTCAGGATTGCCTCCCCACTCTGAACTCTAGGGTAAAGATGTGGGGACCCACATAAAAAAAGAAATAACACCCCAAGCTTATTTTACCAGCTTAGGTTAAAACTTTTCCCCAGAACACAAACTTCTCCAGTGTCTGGACTTGGTAAACCACAGCCACCACCAATTTAAGCTCACAAAACAATGGGTAAATTGGAACCCCTCCGTTAATCCCCCCAAAACTCTTCCCTTTACCTGGGAGAGGCTTGAGAAAAAAAACAAAACCAAAAAAACCTCCTCTCACTTTTCTGTGAGACTTGCCGATCCAAACCAGGATCTACCCAATGGAAACAAGCAGTCAGTCTTGAAAGAAAGATTTTAATTAAAGAAAAACAAAAGCATAAATCCCTTGTACAGAAATTAATAGAAAAAACCCACTTGCATCAGACAGCATCACACACCCCTCCCTGGGAATTCTTCCTCTGCTAAAACTTAACAGTATAAGGAACACCGTGGATCAAATTATCAAGTGATATAATTCAAGCATATAGTTCACTTACTACCGAACTTGGCTTGCTAGAAGATTATAGATAGGTAGAGTAAAGACATAGGTGTGGTTCATCCTATAGAAGGAGAGAACAGAGCGAGAGAGAGATAAACCGAAACTAAACTCTCTGTCTCTGAGGTTGATTAGCATCTCCGGTTCGTCATCCCCTCTCATGTTACCTTCAGGTTAACCCTTTACAGGTAAAAAGTAATTCTAGGCTACTTTATACTTATGACACCATTCCTGCTGAACTTTGTTGAAGGTGTGTTTTAGTATGGCTCATTTGGTATGTCAGACACTTTGCTAATACTCATTAGGGGAACCTGCCTGAGGCGCAGAGGCAGATCTGGGAGCATGGCCAGGTATGAAGCAGCAGTGTGGACGAATAGGAGATACAGGGCTGGCCTAGCAAGCACCAATAGAGGAAAAAGTACTGCAACCCTTTAATCTAGAAGAAAGTTCTGGAGCATCCTTATAACAGCATGTCAGACACACAGGGCTAACTGATAAGATTTTTCTACAGAATCTTCTTCACCATCTTTCCCTAACCTAGTAAAATTTTAGATAAATATCAAGATGTTATTGTCTATTTGTCTGACATTTTCTTTACAGCTAAATGGAAAATTAACCACTATCACAGTCAATAACAATAGAGAAGACTAGTAATCTAGAATCAGTTAGAAATACAATACATAAACTTAGAAAGTTAAATGGTGCACATCCCACTACAGGGGGAGGGGACATATAAGCCAATTATGTCATTAAACAAAAGGCAAACTAGGGCCAATCATAAGGGGACAAATTTAAGATCCTCCACTTCAGCCAGACTACTGCCACCCAAAATAAGTAATATTCACCAAAACTTCTCCATTTCATTCATTTGTATATTATTGTAGATCTGATTTCTGAAAAGAAAAAAAATTAAATTAACCTGGATTGCGGAATGTACTTTTCTTCACCTTAGGCCTCTATCGTTTTTAATTAACATTTGTGAAGTTTCTAATTACAGTAGGACGTGGGTTCTCAAACTTTATTGCACCGTGACCCCCTTCTGACAACAAAAATACTACAGGACCCCAGGAGAGGGGACTGAAGCCTGAGCCCACCCAAGCCCCACCCACCCCAGGGGAGGGACAAAATCAAAGTCTCACTTCCCTCGGCCAGGGAGCCAAAGCCTCAGCCCTATAACCTTAGCCCCACCACCTGTGACTAAAGCCCTCGGGTTTGGGCTTTGACCCAGGCCCCTAGTAAATCTAAGTCAGCCCTGTCAACCCCATTAAAATAGGGTTGTGACCCACTTTGAGATCCCAACCCAGTTTGAGAACTGCCGCAGTAGGTTACACTTCAAGTAACAAGTTCAGGGTTGGGGGGGGGGGGGGGAAGATTTACCTATTGCCCTGATATATGACTTGCCATTTGCAAAGCAAGGAATAAAAACTGAAGGTTTCCTATTAATATTCCCACACACTGGGTTCTGAATTAGGAAATTTCATACAGGATTAATTCCCATTTTTCCCTAGAAGAAAACAGCCTTTATTAACAGGTAAACTTCCCACCAAAATGTCTATTGCCAGAAACAAATGTGTGAAATGTTGGAGGATTCCTTTCTAAAACACTTGTAATTCGCTGATTGTAATAGAAGTCATGTTACTCAAGGACAGAATTTAAACCCTACTCTGCAAATTATCCACCATTACAGAACATTGTAATGCAACGTGAAGAGTAAAATACAATTAAAACACTTTAGATGACTGTGATGCCCATTTTGATAGCAGGGGATAGATCTCTGATCCAAATTCTATTTGTTGCAGTTCTGTATCCTTTATGCTGTATCATATTACACTGCATCTAATCGTGTCAATTGTTCACTTCTTGTGCCGTAAGATACTGTCACAAGAAGTGAACAATTGACATGATTAGAAATCAAAAATGCCTTAATTGAAAGTTTATTATAGTGGAATCTAAGCAACTGTAGTTTCGTCAGCTGTGTTAACCACCATTCCCCCCCCCCCCCCCCCGAAAGAAAGCATGTTCTTTGAATGATCTATGGGATGTTGTGAATAACTTGGAAATTGTGAATATTGCTACAGTACAGTATGCAGCCCACTTTGGAGGCTTGCAGTGTGAATGCTTTATCTTGTAATGAACTGCAGATGGATATTGTGAGAACTCACGGTAGATGTTATTAAGGGGGCTGCAGAGGAATACTCCCGAGTTTGAATTTCTACTATGAAGAATATTTATGCTTAAGCCTTTATTTTTAGTACTAGCATATAGTTGTTGTCGTGATCGGCACTTTATATACAGAAGATGGCCAGATCTGTAACTTCAGAGGCTGTGGTGCTGCATGGAAATATCTTCATTTTAAACCACAGCAAGAGTCTAAGTCATAAACTGGTGATTTTTGACCAGTGGATTTGCTTAGTTTGTTTTTTAGTTATTAAAAAGCTTTATAAAGTGACTGTTGTACATTCACAGTAGATAATCTACATAGGGAAATGGCTGTAGCATTATATTCTACATCAAATTATATAGTGACTTCCTGTAAATGACCTGCTCAGATTATTTTGGATCCAAATTGCCTAAGATATACATTCTAGAGATGTAAGCCTCTGTCTCCTACCCCAATTCAAACTTGGTTTGTTACTTTCTGCCTGGTTGTCACAGGGTCTACACAGGTCTCTCTATCTCCCCTGTGCGCTGTGCGCTGGCTGATCAAAATTAAGGTCTTCACACCCTTTTCTGGTGTTTCACCCAAGTGTCCTTTCTTTACAGTGCATACTTAGTGGCTTCAGTGCAAGAAAAGTGCTCCCCTCTGTCCCCCAACAGTTACCCTCTCTGTCCTGGTTCCAGGGTCTCCACGCCCCTGAGGCACCTTGTCTGCAGCAAGGAGATAGCATAGCAGCCTCCTGTTCTCTTCGTGGCCTGCCCCCAACTGAGTTTGGCTCAGGGCTTTTCTAGCCCTCTCAATTCCCAGCCTCAGCTGTGTTCACTTAGCCCAGCCTGGTGCTGTGAGCTAGCCCTCATTAGGGCTCCCAACTGGGCTCCCTGCTGGCTGCTCCAAGCCTCTACCCCTGGCCCTCCTGCCAGCAAGCAGGATTTAGCCAGCAGGGGCAGGTTCACACTGGTGAACATTTACCTTTGGTTTCAACTAAATGGCTGCATCATTTCAGAAGTGACTGAATTTTAATGATTTGTGAGATCATTGCAGTTTCCAAAATTTAGAGAAAACTTGGGGAATCCTTGAGTTGGGGTGCTCTATAAATATATCATCATTAGAGGCATGATACCGACTTGCATATATGCAAGTAGAAACCCATGAGAGGAGATATATCTATTGACTATTCCGATAATTCACCATCTGCAGCTGCTTGGCTGGATACAGCACCTCCTATCAGTGAATGGAAACACTGCACAGAGTTTCCTTTATTTATTACAGACGCTTATTGCATCTTGTTTAAAATGAGACAGTAAACTCTTCAAGGCAGAGATTGCATCTACTTGTGTGTTTGAGTAGCACTTAGCACAACGAGACACCAATCCTGATTAGAGCCTTTGGACACCACTTCCAATACAGAATAATTAAAATACAATCAAATAAAATACCAATTTTATTGTAACCACGTAAATAACACTCTTACATGAGTTATGTACCAGATCACACTGAGTTATGCCACTGTGCAGCCTACTAAACTCTTCAATAAAATCAGGATATCCACACATAACTATATTACTATGTAGTATTCAATGAGAAACAAAATCTGATATTTGATCTACAAACTCACTTTATAATCTGGAGTCCATTCCCTAGGACTAGCAATTCCCTATTGGGCCTAGCTAAATTTTGAAAATGTAGTTCATTTTATTAGCTAGATGGCAGTATTTGTGAATTGTTAGAGTAATGCTAAATTAAATTGACTTTTTGACCCATTAGCAAAAACAATTACAGCTAAGCACATGAATCACTTAAGTTGCTATATATCTCGATAGAAGTGGTATTTCTATCACAAAGAAGAGGAAGTAGGGTAAGCTGTGATACTAAACTTCCAAGACGCAGTCACAGAACTCATACAGATAACGCGTTTTCCTGAGGAAGGTGGCTCTGCCGTATTTACACTTGTCGTATCTGGTAACAGATAAGCAAAATAGCTACTGAAAGTTGTAACATTTGCCTTGTGCTAACTGCTTAGCAGGTGCCTAACCACGCTTGATTTATAACTGTCACAATGGGAAAACAGCAGGTATTAGGAGCAGTAAATGAAGTACTTGAAACTGGGAATTTGATTTGAAAGGAATACAGTGGTATGAAAGTTCAATCAATTGCAGGAGATTAAGTCATTAATGAGAGTTAGAGTATGAGGTTGTAGGAGATAATAATATAGGTTTTCTCCAGTACTTCTCTGGAGTTTCAGTACCCATTTTTCTTTGACTGCACATTTTAATTTTCCCATCAGTCACTCGAGTCATATTGTTAGTTATGTACTAGGAGATTAAAACTGAAATAGCATAACACAAATAATGGTATAATATACGTGATATATGTTCATTACAAAGAGACTCATTTCAGTAAATGATTCAAGAAGTATGAGGACCTAAAAGTAAATAAGATCAAACATTAATAAGAGTTTCAAGCCTGGGGATATAGGTGCTCAGCATCAGTGGTGCTTTCAACCCGTGGTTCTCAGCCTTTTCCATATTATGATCCCCTTTTCCATACTTGGATCACCCGGGTACCTGCTTTCACCTAGCCAGGACCCCCAACTGTCCCACTTAGCAATATAGGAAAGGCATGGTGGTTGTAACCTCCTTATATCTGTTTGCAGCCCCCCCCAGCTGAGAATCCCTGACTTAGACCAATGCAGAAGTCAGCTGGTTATCCTGATGCTTTTAAATTCGGTGCCCATAATTTTTGGTGCATTTAGTTCATTGAAACTACTTGCTGGAATAAAGTCTATGTGGTGTGAGACAGGGTTTCCGAATAGAGTCTATATGGTCAAATCCTTCTCCCTGAAGTCAATGAGCATTTTGGCAATGACAGGAGGAACAATCTCTTAATTTGAACACTCAAACTACTGATTAGACTAGGGCCTGAAGCGTGAGCATCTGAAAAAAAAATCTTACCTGTGGAGTCTTGACTCAGAGTTTCCTGGCTGCTGCTGCTGCAGGAAGGCACTGGAGTGATAGACAGTGAAGCTGGGCAGGATAAAGGAGCTGATAAATCAATCTGTGGTTCAAAAGATCGGTAGACAGGAATGCCAGCATCTTCAGAGATGTAGAATGGAAGATGAGGACCACCGTATGCATATGGATTTTTCCAGTGAGAGAAACCTATTGCAAATGGCCCAGTAGCATCGTAACCTGGCAACAATATTTAGATTTAAAACATATGCTTTGGTTTGTTTTAAAGCATTTACAAGAATAACTGTGACTTCTTAGATTAACACTAATTAAATTGACTTTTGGACCCATTAGCAAAAACAATTACAGCTAAGCACAAGAATCACTATTCCTTGTCTGGTTAAGTTGCTATATCTCTTGGCAGAAGTGGTATTTCTACCACAAAGAAGAGGAGGTAGGGTAAACCAATTAAACTATATATACACAATAATAATAATAATAATAATAATGAAAACCAATCTAACACACTGGAGTTGATTTTTTTTATTTTAAATCTTAAGTAACTATGCCCGCTCTGAGGAAAGGCCACTGGCCCAAAAATATTATCAATACCGGCCCAAATTCACCTGCGGCATAACTCTGCTGAAATCAAACAGCTACACTAAGGCCACTGTATCCTTTCAATACATCTTTTTTTTCCCTACTCTTACTATAAAACATAATTGAATCATCATAAAAAGTCCACCCAGTCAGATGTCCAATATGGAGTCTGTAGTCCTTTTCCTTATTGCATATACTTCTGTGGTCCTGTCTACACATTTTTACAGCAGTTTAACTATTTTGGTCCTGAATGTGATTTTTCTATCAAAATAACAGTCAGTACAACCCGTAGTATGGATGAAGTTATACATGTATATAGGTGCCTTATACCAGGATAGCTTAGTCCCCTTCCCTTCAGGAACAGTTTTACTGATATAAGTAACTTTATATTAACACAACTGTGTCAACACTATGGGGGTTGTGCCACTTTAACTATATAAAGTACCTGAAGTGGTACAATTTTTGTGTGCAGGCAAGGCCTGAAGAAAGGAGTGCCTTAAGCTGGGATTCTGTGGCTGGATACTATTGAAAACATTTGGTATTCCAAAGCACATGTAGCAAGTTAATAGTCTCTCTTTAATGGAAAAGTCTTATTTATATTCCAGGGACTTAGGAGTGGTGCTGCCATGGCCTAACCCCTATTATTTTTATTCATATCTGTATTTTAGTAGTGCCAAAAGGTGTCAGTCGAGATTGGGTTCCCATTGCACTAGGAGCGCTACGAAGATGCAAGAAAAAACGCCTGCTTTGGTTAGGCTAACAAGCCAGACACAAACTGACAAAGGGTAGCACATGGAGATAAAACACATAAGTCAACGAGTCTGATGAAAAAATGGCACAGCTTTGTAAGTTACAGGTATTGGAGGGTTTGTTGTTGACATTAGCATTATCTTGCACATGTAATCCCTGTGGGTTTGCAGAGCAAATGAGGCTGCAGAAAGCCCCAGTTCTCTGGCTTTGTCCCAGATCTATTCCTTGCCAATCCGCAGACCTTTGACTGCATGGTGCAGCCTCTATGAGATTACAGGAGGGGGTGATCACTAACAATCATTCATCGCCTGTGCTCATGGAAGAGGAGAAAATTTAGCCCCAAGTCATCAAATATGTTTCTCAAAAAAATTTCCTTCAACCACCAATCAGTAGTTATTGTTTTTGTTCAGTTGTACTTTTAAAAGGTGTATTTAGATTTATATTCTGTCCTATCACTAGCGCCAATGGTATATTAAAGTGTTCAAGTAGCAACGGAGTTTACAACATGCCAAAAAAGACATGTATAAAGGATGTGCCTGTGGAAACTTCTTCATCCCAAAACAATCTATTTTCCTCTCAGCTACCCCACACACCCATTTATCCCTATTATGCCTAGGAAAAAGCAAAGCAAAGTCTTGCCGTGTACCCTAAAAAGACACCACTACACAATTGGACTCATGTATCTTTCCTGTGCAATGTGTCATTCTCTTACTTTTGACTGTCTGATTCTTTTTAAACCAAAACCAACAAAACCACACAAATTCTAATAAAATTTTGAAAAATGTAGTGTAGGGTCCAGGGCTTTTTGAAACATAAATTATGTTAAATCTCTTCATTCACAAAAAAAACCACAATAAGATTCCTGTCTTGTTTAATCTATCAAACTGACATGAGGAAAAGAAAGCCACTTTTAGCCAGTTCCAAACAGCTTTCTGTAAAAGTCCAAGACATATAAAGAATTGGCTATAATGGTTCTCTACATCCCTCTCTTCATAATCTAGATTCACCAGATTAAAAATAAATCATAGTACAACATTCATGGAATCTTTTATTTTTCAATATTACTCTTGCTTTGAGATGGAGTTGCAATTTAGATTGTAAAATCAATTTTTACATGGCTAAAATGTAACAGAGGAACAGGAGATGTACTAGGGACAGGGCTGTTTAAGATATTCATCAATGATCAGAACACTGTAGAAAAATTCTTTAGTTTAATAAAGATTACAGCTGACTGAGGTATTAAAGAAAGACTTAACAAAACTAGGTGCATGGGGAGCATCACAGAAGATAAAATTCTGTGCGTGTTCACAAATCCAGGGTAATGTGTTAATGTCTTACCCTGGATTTGTGAACACACACTGAATTTTTTTAAAAGAACAGAGCGTCACAAAGGGTAACTCAATGACCAATAACAAAATGTTGCTAAAAACTGAATAGTAATACTTCTATTACCAGAAAGGCTAACAATCAATCTGTATGTCCTTCCTGAACTAAAAGTGAGGTGTGAAAGGTGCCCAACCAACAGCCCTGGAGACTAAAATAAGATCTTAACATCTTATTAAAGGCTCCAAGGTCACCCACTTCTGCACATCCCTCTGCCCATGAACCTCCCCACTTATCTAGAGGGGACCTCTACAAGTTAGTTTAGCTTCATACCCACCCCATCTTTATTACTTCTGCTGAGACTACTGACAATTTGGGCTCAAGATATTCTGGTTCCTATCCATTGGCAAATGAAGATCACCAAACTCCCTGATCACCAGACCGCCAGAAAGTAACAAACTTTCAGGTTGAATTTGAACCTAGAGGCGCAAGGCTAATTCATCCATTTTTCTACTTACATGCAAAACTAAATATTGTGTCTGATTTATTTTTGCGCAAAATTAAAAGTGATTTCACGGATATGCTTACCTACTGTGATCTGGCTGACACAACTGTAGTAACTACTTCCAGTTGAAAGAGTGTGACTGCCCCTCTTAGTCTCTTGGTCTGCTAAAATAAAAGATTAAAAATTCAGAAAGGTTAATGATGTAATCAACAATTTAAGTAGCCAAAAGTCATCATGACCTAGAGAGACTTTTTCTCTTTCGTCCTCAAATGGGGGAAAAGGTGTAGGATGTTACTATTTATTGAAAAGGAAATGTCTCTGCTTATGATGATGGCGATTTGTATTGGTCCCCTTCCCCCCAATGCACACATCTCCCTACCATTAAAGAGCTTGCAATCTAAATATAAGGTGAGAAACAAGACAACTCTCTTTGGCTAGGAATAGAACAGTGAAGGCAGGGAATTGTTCAGCCCGGGAACAACCAGTCAGGAAGGAGATAGGCAGTTCTCCACCCAAGAAAGATAACTAGGGGTGGAAGCCTGACACTGGGTGCCCTCGCTGAACCGCTAAGGGGAAAATACAGGCACAGTTGCCCTCATTGTTACAGTTCCCACTTATACCAGAGCTGAATTAGACAGCAGAACTTGGGCGCTAGTTGCAGCTGAAACTGAAATGGTAGACTGAACCTGCTTTTTCTTAAACCCTCCTGGTAGCTGTTTTCCCTGCTACAGTGTCTCCTTCCTACCACAATATGCAAGTTCCACTCAATTTGCACACCTATAATGTCAAGTCAGTGCATGTTCTGCTGCTTACACCCACTTCTCAGTTACAATGTAAATAACCATTTGTGTTAATACTGACTTAGGCTCACAGATTTCTGTGGGAGTTGCACCCACTTACTACAGACTGAATTTGGCTGAATTTATCCTGTGGGTCTGAACGTTTCATAAGTGAAGAAAACATTCTACATTCAGGAAAGGCCAATAACATCTGGACACACGTACATATGACACTGTTTTCATATGGATAATCTTCAGATACACTGAATAAAGAGATGCACAGAAAACCATCCAAAAATTTGTAAACAGTGCTATCATCTTAGTTTGGCTTCATACTTTCCCTTGGGCTTGCTTGCTTCAGGACCATTTGCAGCTTCCTCTTACCTTCTCCTTTTTGCCCTCAAAGAATCTACAACTACAGTCAGACAGTTTCCTAGCAAGATCAAACATTTGGAATGGGATGAGCTGTTAGGTCTTGCCAGTTCCCCTGCCAATACAGCCAATGGGGCTGTTTCCCCCTAGTAGAGAACACTGCCTTCACAGGGAATTGTATCCAAAAGGGATTGTGCAATTGAAACACTGAGCAATTCATGCACAGACCATTTGAACTTGAGAATTCATCTGAAGTTTAGAAATGAAGTAAACTGGTCATACATTACAGAGTTAGCTGCTGTGAAGATTGATCATACAAGATATAAAAAATAAAAATCACTAGGTAATTTATCTTAATAATTAATCTAATTGTACACTTAAGCAGCAATATCCACTAGGCCCAACTCTGGGAAGGGCCTAGCAACACAGAGTTGATTATCTGATAAAAATAATAAGTCAGTGTGTTTTTTGTGTGTTTTCAATTGGATGCAGTGTGTGGCTTTGTACTACTGCCAAGGACTCTTAATCAGCAGCTTGTTTCACCGTATCTATATGTGGCTTCATTTCAGCAGCTGGTGAAGTGATTCCTGCAACTACAGAGTTTGTAAGGTGCTATAGGCTCCATGGAGATGTAAGATCATATTTAAAACTATTCAGTCACAAAGCCATAATAGCCATCCAAGTTGTGTTCCAAAGAGTTATGAGAAGCCTTTATGAAAAGAGCCCATATTGACATGCAGGTTATAAAACCTACTGGTAAAGGTTAATTTTAAAATGTTTTAACTGTTCAGAAATATATCAGAGTTGATCTTTCAAACTAAGCACAAGGCTACGGATCATTGCAGATGGCAGAGAACCGTATAACCTTGTGGGAGTAATGGAGGGATACATCTTCCAGTAGAATATAAAACATACACTGCTTTTTCTGCTTCACTCTGCCAACTGACAGTAACCCACAGCTGCATTTTAAGATGGTGCTAGAAATAATGCATAATTACAGTACAATTTATGCCACTGACTTTGTTAAAATTTTTAGCTAGATTTTAACAATTACTATTAAGAAGGAAACAAAAACTAGCTCCTAATGCAGCTTCTTAACGCCAAGGCAGTAAACAGAGTGGCTGATAAATGACTAAGGAGATTGCTTTCTAGAAAAACTTGTGACTGGAAGCACAGCAGGTTTCATTGTGCTTATGAATTTTCAGGCTATGCCCACACTGCAAGTTCATTCATAAATGTGCTTTCAGGTGTTAAAAATGGTCCTGCTTTGCTTTAAAGCACATAAATGAATCCTATATTACAAATAAACAAACTAAATAAAATGGCTAATACCATGAGGAATATTTCCCCCATTGAAGATGAACTATAACAGGACTGAAAAATCCTGCAAAGCTTTTCAGGTGCAGTGCTCCCATGAATAATCCCCTCTGTGAAATGGATGCAAGGAATCCTTGATTCCACGTCCCTCCGAGATCTTCAAGCCTTCTTACCAGACAGCTACTTTCTAAACCACTACACCTTTGCACCTCGCATAGTGAAGATCTGAAACTAGTTCCATGGATTTCTCTCTGCATTCTTCTGAGCAGTGCCTTGGTTTGCATCTTTGACTTGTGTGGCTCTACTTTGCCTTGTGAGACGTTCCAACATTTGCTCCATCCCATAGTTTTGTGTGACAAGTGTTCTCAGATATCCTGAACGATAGTGTCACATACTAAAATCCAGTAGGTGCAAGTCCCTTACTCCAGCCCTGAGACGCAGCGATCCCTTACATCAGTCCCTGATGCACTCCCACGGGGATCTCCAGCCACATTACTCAGTGACCTGCCACCCCAACTGCATCCCCCCAAAATAACAGTTATCAAGACACAATAATCACAGACTATCCTACCCCAGTAATAAGAAAATACCTCTATTATGTGCAGCCAGGGAAGACATCCTGCCTCGGTGCTGGGCTGGGCTGCTGGCAGAGCTACAGAAAGCAGCCAGGTTTGTCCGGGGTGCTTGCAGTTCACCCTTATTCGCTGGTTTCTGGGCAGCCCCCATCTTGCAGCGCCTTCTCTCCCCAGTACTGCTACCTGGCTGGAGTCTTCTAGGTCGGCTCCAGCCACTGCCTGCAGCCTGCAGAGTACACACCGGCCACATGCTACACACACAATCTCACCATTTAAAGATTTCTGCCTAGGAGGCCTTGTCCCGGCAACAAAATACACGTTGCTCCTCTGGCTGATGAGGTAGTGTGTGAGCTGCTCTCCTTTCACGTGGTACCGATGACTGATGCTACTGCTGCTGCTCCAAGAAAGGTTACTCTGTTGTAGATCTCCACAGGGAATTGAATTCTTGCAAGGAAAGAAAATTTGCAAAGGGACAAACAAGCAAAGGTGCATGCAATTCTTCCTAACAACCCTCACAGTGCAAAATCTCTCACCATGGTCCTTATAATGAGTAAATAAAATGAGGAAGACTTTGTAGCACTTTAGAGACTACCCAGTTTACTTCAGCATAAGCTTTTGTGGGTATAGCCCACTTCATCGGATGCATCCGATGAAGTGGGCTATAGCCCACAAAAGCTTATGCTGAAATAAACTGGTTAGTCTCTAAGGTGCTACAAAGTCTTCCTTGTTTTATTTACGGATACAGACTAACACAGCTGCTAATCTTAAACTTATAATGAGTGACACCCAAAACAAGGTCATTCTGTGTGATCCAGGTTAGACCCAGTTAATTCATCAATTAACTCAAAACACATCAATGACAATTTAAAAAACTGTGATTAATTGCAATTTTGATTGCACTGTTAGTGCCAATTGTTACCTTTTCTTGAATATTCCATTCCTTCACAACATCCAAGAAATGCTCTACACCTTTTAGCATAATGTCTCTCTTCAGTATGCGGTAGTGTTAAAGCAAAGGACTACAGTATCCATGCAGCTTCAGTCAGGTGTACCGTGACTCCAAGATAGCTGTGATTGCTCAAAGATGAACAGTGATCACCAATCAAAGCAACATTTTTCAGAAGCTCCAACTCTGAAGTCTTCTCATTGTGATATAGGTCATGTATTCGTGATGCAATGGTTCCTCGGGAGGACCAGGTGTCTGACTGATTGGAGGATGCAATTTGAATAACATCTTTTAGCCCTCTGTCGTTTACAATGTTGCGTGATAGCTATCCACTTTGCAATAGCATTGGTTAAGCTGTTGTACTTTATTTGATCTGTGGCCTAGTAGCAATCCTGAAACTCTGTAAGCGGACGGATTCATGTGCTGCCGGTGGATTATCTGTAGCACAAGAACTGGAGGCGAGTGCATGTTTGGCATTTAGGTGTGTAGGCGGGCCCCCGACCGCCCTCTTCAAAATATCAGCCGGAGACTGCTCTGTGGCTTCACCAGTGTCTTTTATTTCTATTTACACAGTGCACAAACCCCACCACCTATATACAGCTTCCTGACCAGTGCAGGTTGAGGCTCAGCCTTTTGTCTCTGGCTGGCCTCAGGGTTAACTAGCCCCTTCAGGCTTGCTGCCTCTGCTAGTTGACCACCCTGCACCTTCTCTTTCCTTCACTCTTTCTTCCTACCTCCTTCCTTCCTACCTCTATCTCCCAGCTCCACAACCCACCCTGGCTTCCTCCCTAGCAGGGCTTATATACCTGAGGAGGCTGCCAGGTGGAGCCCATCAAGCCCTCTGCAGTGCAGAGCTACAGCCAGCTGGCCAATTAGCCTGACTCAGCAGGCTGCTTGCAGAGGCTTGTAGCTTCTGCAGGGGTAAGGAGGGAGCAGGGGCTGGCTCAGCAGGTTGCTGAGTCAGCTGCCTGCTACAAGGTGGTACTTCAGACTTGAAGTACTTTGATGGGTACTGGAATTTGATGGATTCTCTGAACCTGTTCCAGTTGGAAATCATCTTTGTTAAACTAGGGAGACCAGAATTGTACCCAGTATTCCATATGAGGTGTCACCAGTGCCTTGTACAATGGTAACAATACTTCCCTCTCTCTACTAGAAATACCTCACCTGATGCATCCTAGGATTCAATTAGCCTTTTTCACAGCCGCATCACATTGGCTGCTCATAGTCATCAACCAATATACCCAGGTCTTACTGCTTTTTTGTCACTTCCAACTGATAACTCCCCATGATCTTTCACTTTGCGGCCATGGCTGTCAAGAAGAATTAATTCACAGTACGATTAACATGTTAATTTTTGTAACACATTAATCAAGCTCGGGGGTGGGGGTGGGGAGGACTGGAGCACCTGCTCCAGTGCTCAGTGGATGATGAGGGAGCGCTGGAGCCCTGAACCCCACAAAGCTGGAGCCCCACACCCCAAGCGAGGCTGAAGTCTGGAGACCCAAGGGGGGCTGAAGCCCTGAGCCCCAGAGGTAGCAGGGGAGGTGAGGGCCAGAGCCCCGCACCCTAAGAGGACCTGAAGCCTGGAGCCTCACGAGGCTGAAGGTAGTGGATCACAATTTTTTCTAGCGGGGGCTCATGATTTTTAAGTCCAAATGGGGTTGCCAACACAAAAAGTTTGAGAAACACTGCTAAAGTTTGACATTGTTTTGTTTCTGAGTGCATTTATGTAAAAAAAATATCTATAAAATAATATGCAGTGAGCACTGTACACTTGGTATTGTGTAAAAGCAACAGAGTCCTGTGGCACCTTATTCACCCATGAAAGCTTATGCTCGAATACATCTATTAGTCTATAATAGACTCTTTTGTCGCTTTTGCAGATCCAGACTAACATGACTACCTCTCTGATACTTGGTATTGTGTGTTGTAATTGAAATCAGTAGATTTGAAAATGTAGAAAACATCCAAAAATATTTAAATAAATGGTATTCTATTATTTTTTAACAGTGTGACTAAAACTGTAATTGACTGCAATTAATTTTAATATTAAGCCTTATTCTTATGTGTGCCAATATGGTGCAACACAGCCTGAGTTAGGATTGAGATGACACTTGCCTAGAAATTATAACCCAGTAATAAGTAAAGATCATGATAACAGATCATGGCAGTCAAGTTCTCTCCTTATTTTCCAGTTACACCGAAGGCTGTTGACATTTCAGTGGGCTCCAGCTCTAGGATTCAGATTGGTGGAATACTGTTGTTTGCCCATTGGGATGATTAGAATAATCAGAAGATTACTGGAAAACTATCTTCTCTGAACATCCTATTTTGGCAAATTCCAAAGGGGGAGTTTTTGTTTTGTTTTGGAGGGTGAACAAAGTACTTTTTATGATATAAAATAGCACAGATAGTCAACTGAGTATTGTGGGCCAGATCAAAGCTCACTGAAGTCAATGGAAGTCTTTCTACCAGTTTCAGTGGCTGTTGGATCAGGGCCTGTCTGAATAGCTCTAAAGCTAACTCATTCATATGGTAATGGATTCTGCCATCACTTTATATCCACAACCGCCATTCTTTGCTAAAAGCGCTATATATATATATATATATATATATATATATATATATATATATATATATATATATATATATTATTGAGTGGCGCTGGACAAATAATGATTATCATCACTGACGATTTTAACAATTTCATGGAGCTAGTATATATTCATGAATGACTCACCCAGCATTGGAAACTTTGTCCCCATAAAATTCAAATTCATGGAAAACATCTCAACAGATCTAAGAGATGCATTTAATTGAAACATATTTTATTCAATTTACTTGGGTAATCACTTTGGCCCAATTTCAATCATTGCAATATCTTATTGTTTTAACTACATAAAAACAAACAGTGGGCGAGTGGGGCAAATTAGCAGCACTGCGCAGCTGGGGAATCAGAGGTTGAGTCCAACAGTTATCCCCCTTAATATAGCTATAATTAAATTATAAATATAGCTATAATTAATAGTTATAGGTGCTGCTATAATGTAACAATTTGTTTTGGTTTTTCTAGATTAGGGCTTTTTGAAAGTATCAATGGAATACTCCCTATGACTGTTGTTACAGTTACAGGTATGGGGTTACCTGCACATCTTTTCAAATGACAAGCCCTGCAACTTCACTCTTCCCAGGGTGGAATTCTGTTAATCTCCCACTCTCAGACTAGGTCTGTGGGCTGCAGCCCTCTGTGTTCCAATATTGTTTCCTCAGGACATCCAACTGGGTTTGATCTGTAAGAGATTTCCACTTGGAAACTGAGACTTGTAGGTAAATGAAATGACTCAGAACAAAATACTTGTTTATACAGAGGAACCAGGTATTCAAACACAAGAGTTAAACAACAGCAAAGCCTATTTCTTACCTACACTTATCATTTCCCGCTGAGTTTAGGCAGGCTCAATTTATCCCAGGTAACCCTTGCCTCTGCGTACGTGGTTTCAATCTGCTTCCCTGCAGACATTGCCTCTATGCTCCCTGCCTCTCCTGAGATTCAGGGAGTGTCCCTTTTTAAAATCAGGCAGGCCTCTTTGTTCTGCATATCTATACATTAGTGCCTCCCTCACATTGGCAAAGGTGTCTAGAGAGCATACCAAAGGATGGAGGTGGACCATCAAAGAGCACACTGTTAAGTGTTCTTGGGTGGCAGCGTGTTTGGGGAAAAACCAGTGTATTCTTTTTACTGGGATGTGGAAGTAGCTCTTTGACACTTCACAGTAGACCTTTACCATGACATTCAATTCAAATAAACAGAGGTACACATAATATTCATAAAAATAATACAGATTTCTTATGTTCCTAACAGTTGTTTTAATAGTATTTGTAATAATGCAGTGAACCTGCATGATGGCTTACAGACAAATAAGAGATTATCTCCATGCTCTAAGGATTTTACAACCAAAATTAAGATAAAATGTACAAACAGGAACAGAGGTACCAGGGGGATGAAGTAGTGCATAGGCTACAAGCAGTAAAATTATGGGAGTGTCGATTCATGCATCAAAAAGCTTTACTTTGATTATTCTCTTTCTTCCTCCTGTGTACTTTCCTGTACACACTTAAACGCACATATCCAGGAACAGGGGAAAGAAAGAGTAACATTATTTTAGGGGGTTGTTTCTGTTTTTATATTTTAAGGGGAATTATCAGGAAAACCAGGTATTGTATGTTTCACATTTTAATTTTTGTAAGGTCTTCTAAAGAAACGCATTGTTTTATTTAATAAGGAGCAGATGGTAGCTAACCTAAATACAAAGAGCTAATTAGTCTTACCTGGAGTATTTTTCAAGCAAGACAATTAGATTAATTTACTTTACTTCTCCACAGTCAGAATAGATGACTTACAGGTGCACGCTGCCATACAAAATGTAATAACAAACTGCACTTGCGGCCTGTTACTGGGCAAGAAAGTGCTGAAATCTACATCAGCTCTTTTTAATTCTACAAACACCTGATAGGTGTGTGCATGCATGTGTGTATATATTTATCCAGACACAATGGTAAGAAATAGAACAAATTGACAGAGATTCTGCTCTTACAAAGCATGGTTTTCTTTCACAACTTCAGAATACTGAAATTATGTGCTCCTGACCTCTTTTAAAGTCCAGATTGAATAGGAATCCAGTTTTCACCAACCTACTATCTCTACATATATTTGCTCAGGCCTTTATAATCTTTCACTGCCTGACTTCCAAATCCTGATGTTAGTCACAGAAAGTTTGACACATGAGGTGATGTAAAGCTGACTTGACCATCTGGTCTTGGTGGTAGAGAGGTTGAATTTAGTCATTTATTTTCCATTTTTGGCAATCAGTATGTTCCTCTTCTCCAATTTACGTGGGAAGTGATCCATAACTCTCAGCTGTGTCTCATTAAGAAGGATACCCACACCAAATACTTAGATGTTCCATCATACAATATGAATATGATAATCCCCAGGTTTATAATTATTTGCCTCACATATGGATTAGTCATAAACCAAAGTTACAGAAATGTTTGCTAAATAAATCTCATAGCATTTTACTCTATCTGGACTAACTTCTGTGCATCGCTGAGGGTCATTGCCTCAAAATTAGGTTTGGGAAATTAAGAGGTACAACTATGAGATGGCTCTTACCTTAGGAGAAGTTATATGGGCCACATTCTGTTTCTTAATGTGCAAGCAGCTTTCCCATGAGCAAAAATCCCATGTGCACAAGGAAGAATTTGGCTTCATCTACAGGACTTCACTAAAAAGAGACCTGCAGAACCTTACTACGCCTCACACAAATAATCAGCACCAAACTCTCAGCAAATGCTGTCATGAAACTCCTATTACTAGCAATACTATCTTATAAATTATTACCATAAATAATTAAAACTATGGTATGTGAACAAAGTGATGTCAGGTACTTACTATTTTATGATATTATTTCACACAAGGGCTTAAGATCTCGGCAACAGCGCCCTCACTCCCTCACAGAAAGAGTGGTGCCAGCCTGCTCCACAGTATTCTTTCTTCCTCACAGAGGGTGCTCCAAGAGGGAATAAATGGAGAAAGGGGGATGTGTAGCATTGCCATGGAGCTCAACATGAAAAGTAATAATCTAAGAACATGTGACTTTTCCAAAGGCTCCTTCCATGGTGACATGGTAGATTCCCTGGTAGTGTAGCTTTATTAGAGCTATGCTGCAAATGGACAGGACCAGAGCCTCTGCCAAAAAAAATAAAAAATAAAAAAAATTCTCCCCTCCCCCAAGCTGATCCACAGTGCTTGGTGACCAGTTGACCAGCCTGTCCTATTGGGAAAGGGAGAGAAAACACCTCATCTGTGACAAATCTCCACCAGGAGAACCTCCCTATGGGTGTTGAGGAGGGCCGGTACTAAGACATGGGTAACATGGGGACATGGGTAAATTAACTTCTATTATATTTATGGTTTTGCTGGATTATTTTATTTGATCTGGAAGAACAGATGGATCTGTCTATTTTAGTGTAATTTAACAGACTGCCAAGAGTGCCCAAGCATTAGATATGCACTTACCTGGGGTTTCTAGAAACCTGCGTAGTCACATTGATCTGGCCACATAACTTCAACCCTCTAGTAAAGTCATACTACCCTGGTGTGAACTTGACTTGCACTGTGATAAGCTGTATTAATGCAAGACTCTGAGGACATCAGTATACCTTAGCTACACTAGGGATTTGTAGCACTATAACTACATTGGTGGCTAAAAACCACAGTGTAGAAAAGGCACAAGAGAAAGAACAAGATCTATCTTCTCCACAGAAATATTCAGTCTACACCCTAATGGTATTCTCTTCCCTCCCTCTCGCCCCCCCCCCCCTCATTCTCCCTTATATCCAGGTGGGGGCAGAACGATCAAAGCTTACCAACAGGGTGCAGTGTTTCAGGCAAATGCTGCCAACCTGTCGAGATCCCCTTAATCTCTGCTTCATAGTATCATGTGATGACTCTACCTCCTGACTTTAACTCCAGCCCAGATTAATCCCCCATGACTGATGTCTATAGTTAGATATGTAAACTCCAATTCTGGAGAAGCCTCGACAGACGCACAGCTGTTTAATTATTTTTGGTTCAGCGGCATCCCCAGCTGCAGTTACCTTGCTTTTTCAGCTATTTAAACAGTAAAGTAAATGTTATTAACTTCTTCTAATTCTCTTTAATTTGTGTCCTTGTATAGGATAACATAGTTGCTCTACAATGCATTTAAATCAGGCCAAGAGACTGAATGCAAAACTGTACTGGAAAAAAAAAAAAGCTGATTCTGTACAAACCAAACCATATTGTTTTGAAATGCCCTACTTCCTAGTATCAGTTTATAAACTTCTCTGGTTATTCATGTTCTTTTTTTAAAGACGTGTTATGGGAAGCAGCATGACCTAGTGAATAAGCAGTGAACTGGGATTTAGGAGACCCTACTTTGGGCTTGGCTGCTGGCTTGCAGGGTGACCTTGAACAAGTCAATTCCCCTATGTGTGCCTTAATTTCCCCATATGTAAACTGGGAATTATGATGCTCATCTCCTTTGTAAGGCACTTTGTGATCAACTGCTGAGAGGGTGCTGACTATTTTTCTGATACAATTTACAGTACCTGGCACTAGTGTATAACAGCATGTTTATTTATGATGCCTCCTGTATTAAGTTTTCAAACAATACAAGTTTGTATCAATATTTAATATTCAGCTTTTAACTAATTTTTTTTTTTAAATATATAACTTACCAGGTTTCTCTGGCTTTTGTTTTTCCTTCTTTCCCTTCCTTAGTTCCACTTTTTCTTCTCTTGGGTATCTCAAGTAGCTTTTTGTTTGTTGTTAGTGTTTTTTCCTGTTTCTTTCCTTTCCTTTGAGATGTGTTCACTCCCTTATGTTGTCAGTCTCAGTATTGCAAACTCCCAAAATTTAATGACTGGCTTAAAAACTCCTGTTTTTTTCAAATCGATATATGTATGTTTTGGGGGATGTTTTTTAAATTGCCTTCTGACTTGAATCTCTGGGGGAAACGGTCCACCCCATTTTGTACTTGATCATTTCAGTTTCAAACCTCAACCTTAAATGCACAGGCAAAAACATCTCTGCTTGTTGGTTGCTTGGACATGGACTCCTCTTACCGTTCCCAAATCCCTGGGATGGGGGAGCTGTCTCTCTCCCCTCCTCCCACTTCCCTTCTCCTCCACCCAACCCCACCTAGTAGAATCGTAGAATATTAGGGTTAGAAGAGACCTCAGGAGGTCATCTAGTCCAATCCCCTGCTCTAAGCAGGACCAACCCCAACTAAATCATCCCATCCAGGGCTTCGTCAAGCCTGACCTTTAAAACCTCTAAGGATGGAGATTCCACCACCGCCCTAGGCAACCCATTCCAGTGCTTCACCATCCTCCTAGTGAAATAGTATTTCCTGATATCCAGCCTAGACCTCCCCCACTGCAACTTTAGGCCATTACTCCTTGTCCTGTCATCTGCCGTCACTGAGAACAGCCAAGCTCCACCCTCTTTGGAACCCCCCTTCAAGGAGTTGAAGGCTGCTATCAAATCCCCCTTCACTCTTCTCTTCTGTAGACTAAATAACTCTGATTCCCTCCGTTTCTCCTTGCAAGTCATGTGACCCAGTCCCCTAATAATTTTCATTGTCCTCTGCTGGACTCTCTCCTATTTGTCCACATCCCTTCTGTAGTGGGGGGGGACCAAAACTGGACACAATACTCCAGGTATGGCCTCACCAGTGCCCAATAGAGGGGAATAATCATTCCCTCAACCTGCTGGCAATGTTCCTACTAATACAGCCCAATATGCTGTTGGCCTTCTTGGTAACAAGAGCACACTGCTGACTCAGATCCAGCTTCTCATCCACTATAATCTCCAGGTTCTTTTCTGCAGAACTGGTGCTTAGTCAGTTGGTCCCCAGTCATTAGCAGTGCATAGGATTCTTCCCTCCTAAGTGCAGGACTCTGAACTTGTCCTTATTGAATCAATCAGTAGTAGCCAATTCCCACCCCACTCCCTACATTCCTACCCCCATATTTTCCTGCCTTTCCTTCTGAGGAAAGCCTGGTTTCTGTCCCATTCTAAACAATGGGAGCTGGCAGCCATCTTTCTTAAAGGCAGCTTCTCTTGCACATGCTAAGACTTAGGAGAATGGTGGTCTGTGATGGAGGCTTTCCCCTGTTATGCTGCAGCAAAGAAGGGACACAGGAAACCGCTGTTCTTCATGCCCTGGGGTCTTCTCCCCTTGTCCATGAAGTCTGAGAGCAACTTGTTGAGCTTTCTGAACCCCAGAAGGAGGCTGAAGGGAATGCAAGGAAGTATTGGGAGCAGAAGGACCCTGGGAGGTGCAGGAAGGGAGGCTTATAGGGTTCAGGGGGATGTGAGGGTTTGGCAGGAGCTGAAGGAGAGTGGGGAGAGGAATGAGGTTGAGGAGGCTGCAAGGGAATGTGATCAATACAAGGGAGCCTGAAGAGGGGCAGTAGTTTGAGATGGAGAAGGGGGAAAATGTGCGGGGTAGGACACTAAAGAGAAAAGGAGGGACATGCAGGGTAAGGATGTCAGGAGTGGGGTGGGGATAGGAGAGTGGGAAGAGCACAGAGGAAGCACATGAGTGGGGGAAAAGACAGTTACGTTCATGTCTATTCCAAATCCCCCCCTCCTTCCCCTCTCTTGGAGTGGTCTGGCAAGAAGAAACTGAGGGTGGGGGAGCACACAGCACCCCTTGTATTGCACTGTGGAGGTGCCACTCTAGGGGTTGCTTAGGGGTGTTCCACTACGGGTACTGCTAGGGGAAAAACTTCTGGCACCGGTGCACATGGCAAGCACACACACATACTGTGGAATACACATGAATAATCACTTGAAAAAGAGGAGTCTGGGTGGTGTGGAGTGGGGGGGGGAGGCAATGAAGAGAAGGCAATAGCTGGGATCAGCGCCAGTGCTAAGCATAAATAGACTAAGCAATTGCTTAGATCCTCGAGCATTTCTAGGGAACCCCCTGATAACTTATTAGCATATGTTGGGCTAGCACTGGCCAAGGATAGTGATAAGGGGAAGGGATGGAGAAGAATAGGATGGCACTTACCCATGTCGCAGGGATTAGGAAGGGGTAAGAGGAGTCTCCCTCCATGCAGGCAGAGGGGAAACTCGCCTTTTTTGCATGTGCACCTAAAGGTTGACATTTGAATGTTCAGCACAGCAGCCCACCAGAACGGCTTCTCCTTGCTGTGGTGCATGCACCCCAAATGTCAGGAGGCAGCACAGGTCAGTCTGGGGAGCAGCAGGTAACTGGAATGAGGTGGGAGAGACAAGGGAATGGGTGTATATGGAGAGGTGGAAGAGAGACGGTGACACAGAGAGGAGACATAAGAAGAGAATGAGATGTATGGAACTGTGAGGAGAAAGGGGAAGAGGTGCGAGACAGGATACTGTCCAGGCATAGCTGGGAAATGCACAAGGGAGAGGGAGGGATGGTGATAAAGGAGAGTAGAGAAGGAATGGCTGCTCAGATAACAGGCCAGGGTAACTGAAGTCTCTCGCCATCCAGCCAGCAGAGATGCCCGCATCTTCCTTTAAGATTGAACTTTGAACCTGAAATGAGCACATGCTAATTTGGCATGGGTCAGTTCTCTCCAAGGGTTCAAAAGGTAGAGGGCAGATGGAAAACAATGCCATTTTTTTTAAAAAAATTGAGCACTTCATTTGAACAATGTGTTTGACATGGTGGATTCAGGTTGAAAATAAATGGAAGACTTCTGTGCACCTATCCCATACATAATCCAGAACAAAGACTATAATGTATCAGACCAGGCAGGGGGGCAGAGGATTTGTGTTCACATAGATCTAGTAGCCCTAACTTAACACACAAACAGAATGCAAAGTCTGAAGCCATTACTCCCTTCCTAGCCTAGAGTATTGAAGTTGCCTGCTCCCAGGTTAGGGGACTGAATTTCAACCCCCTAGACTCTCACATAGACTTGACAGATCAAACCACACCAAAATAGCACAGAGAAAGTGCCTCCAGAGTTACCAAACTAAAATGGGCAAATTAACTACACAGGATATGAATTGTTAGAAAATGAAATGGCTTTTATAGTCCTTATACAGTATGCACCGATAGCTGAGCTATTTTTTGGCATAACGGTCCTGCAAGTTTCAGTGGATATTCAGCCATTGTGCACCTTGGTTTAGCTGCCACAACAATGAAGGGCCTGCTGAAAGATGGTGAAACTCTATACAAAAGGTGGAGCAGAAAAGATTAATTATATACAAAAATATGGATTTATCAAGCCTGCATAATTCCAATTCTCTCATATCTCATAGATGATGCTTAAACAAGACAAGTAGCTAGAGTAATTTCATACCCATGTCAAGCAGTAATTACTGGGTATAAGATGGTGTGTGTCATTGAAAACTGGCCTCAAGAGGATGGAAGCCACTGCCAATGATCAACATTATTGATTTCCTCTTAAAGCATATACTTCTGTCCTATTCTACATTTTAGCTAGTAGCTTAAGTTGCTGAACTCTAGAAATAGGTTGTTGTAGACTAAAAATTTCTTCAAAGGGATTCTTGTCTCAGACACATGTAAAGCCTGGTCATGGTCAGAACAACAACTATATAAAAATGGCTCCTTCCTACTCAAGAGATGATCTCTGTTGTAACTGAAGCGCACCTGCTGAAAATAATGGCAAAAGTAAGATTTCTCTGATTAGCCCCGCAGAACCATCGCGGCTATGAGAAAGTGAGATGAACTCGGCTCTAGTTCATTCAAGAAATTGCTAACTATAGCCCTGATTCTATAAACACGTGTGTGTGCGCTTAACTTTACTCATGTGAGCAATCCCTTTGAAATAAATGAGTCTACTAGATTATGAATTTATAAAGTTGATCCTGAAAACACATACATGCTTAAGGTCTTAATTAAAAGTGCAAGACTTATTCTGACTAAATCCATGTGTGCCACCACTGTAGACAGTGGGGGTGATACAAAGTGTAAAGAAGTTTTTTCTTATTCTGATATTTGCTTTATATTTCATGGATTGCACAAAAATGGTGATTATTCAGGCTGCTTATGGCATGTGTCCTTGAACTTTCTCTCACCGTGCCTGTGAAAGTCAGATTTTGCTGAGAATGGTACTTGTTCAGGTGGAATTAAATGCCTTATTGTCACAATATTGCTTCTATTTGTTTTATGAACATTGCAACACCTTTTCCAAATCTTTGATTCCTTATTTCTTGTTTAGCAGCATGTAAGGTGAAAAGAGGGCTCAGCAATAGGTAAGCCTCTTCATTTTCAGTTTAAACCAATTTTTGCCAAAAATTCCCGAGTTTTACAAGTATTCATTTTTTTCTGATTTACCATATTTTATCATTCAAATGTATAAAAAAAACTTGTTTTATTAGAAAAATACAATACATTGCATGAGCTATATATATTATTAGAATACATTAGTCTGTGTGTATATGCAAAGTTGCCTGTTGAAGTAAGACTGAGGGTATGTCTAAACTACCTGCCAGATTGGCGCGTAACGATCGATCCATCAGGGTTCAATTTATCACATCTAGTCTAGACACAATAAATCGACCCTCTAGAGCTCTCCACCGCTGTGAGAGGTGCAGGCGGAGTCGATGGGGGAGTGGCAGCAGTCAACTCACCACCGTGAAGATGCCACTAAGTGGATCTAAGTACATCGACTTCAGCTACGTTATTCTTGTAGCTGACATTGCATATCTTAGATCAATCCCCTTCTACCACCCCCCAGTGTAGACTAAGGCTAAGCATTAGTCTAGAAGATATGCACAATAAACAAACAGGCATGCACGCAAGCTCTGAAGTGCATGCACATCTGAATGTACTGATGAATCTCATGCTCCCCCTGTACTCGTTTAAAATGTTAGCACTTAATGGATTAAAGATCTGACACATTAAAATGGGAAGAAAACAAAAATTGGTATCAGAATACATTTCAGAACACAAGCAAGTATTCAAAAGTTTAAAACAAAAACAAGAACAGAAGAAAAGGATGGAGTTGAGTGCATGTTCTGCAAATGGTGTGGCCCAGTTATTAAATGTAAACACTTATAGCCTAATAGTTCTAAGTCTACAACAATAAACTGTTCATTCAAATGAAAAGTTTTATTTGCGGATTAGAGATATTTTGTTTTCTTAAATTCAGAGGTGGCGTTGTGTTTTGAGTTCTGTTTTAGTTCTGCAGCAAACCACATTGATGAATGGAATTCAAAGCACTGAACTACTGAATACTCCCCCCACCATCTTTCCATCTACAAAAATAAACCTCCACATTTACCCAGAGAAATTATTCATATTTTTTGCACAGACTTTCACCTGTTGTGGTGGTGGTGTAATAAACACTGATAAATTCCTGGGGAAAATTAAATAAAATAAAAACAGAAAATGAAGGGCCCTAGCTGTTGGCTGGCTATTATTTAACTACTAGAATGTCCAATAGTGAGCATTCCCCAAAGAAAAGGAGTTGAAACAGCCATTACTTGAAGGTAGAGATGAACTCAGCTGCTGACTTGTGCAAGTGTAATTTGTACATATCTTATTTAACATTCAAGCACCACAGTAGCAGTGCTATCGATATATTCGAGATGGCACTGCCATTCTAAGCCCAATGCCATTACAGTACTGGTCATTTATAAAAACTACTTTAGGGCTGAAATTTCTTAGTTCCTATTTTTGTTCTTAGCAAGTTCCTAGAAAGAGAGATATTCTGAGTTTTCCAAATATAAAAATATCTCAAGTAACCAATTTCAGGTTTGTTTGTTTTTAAGATTCACCTCTCCCCCCGAGATGTTTGGGGTAGGACAGAGAGAACCTGAAGTTTTAAATATATTGGCCCTACCTCTAAATGAGGAATACATGTTTTGCCTTATTTGGGAAAAAAAATTGGTTTTGAAATGCCAAAGATAACCAGTTATAGAAGTCCTAAAATGAGCACATGCAACATGCTGTTCTCTTTAACTTTGGAAATAGCCTTGATGCCCTATTTTGCTAATTCTTCCACGGCCATCAGCAAGCTAAGCTAGGTGCACATGTCTTATTGAAAGCCAGTGCTTTTTTCATCAAGAACTTGCATAATGTTTCCAATGTTTACCACTATAAAGTTAAAGTAAAGCACAGCCTAGTATAGATTCCCCTATAGTCCCTATCTGATACACCGCAAAATACTTCCTCTGTTATAGTCTTATACATAACATCGTAGAAGTGCAGGACTAGAAGGGATCTCAAGAGGTCATGTTGTCCAGCCCCCTGCACTCAATGCAGGACTAAGTAATAACCATAGGTGGGTATCTTGCTCTGGCTAAGGATGTACAAGAATACAGATCACACACCTCTACTATTGCTAACAATGTATCAAAAGACAAATCACTCACCTTTGCATTTACACAGGACTACTGGATCTAGTTTAGATATTATAAACAAGCTTAACTCCAAGAGATTATAATAGGCCTCGAGTGTTTATTATGTTTTTTGTTTGTTTTAAACAAACTCACTCCGCTCATCTTAGTTTTGAATGCAGTAATAAATACCTTCAAGGGACTGCCAGGGTCACTGCTGCAGTGTGTGCACAATACAAATAATTTATTATGATCCTATTTCACAGATGTCTACAGAATGCTAGACTCAGCAAATAAATAGATGCTAATAGACCTATTGTACATCAGAATGACGCACTATGGTAATTATCTATGTTCTTCTGGGACCACAGGTGCCAGTACAGGAAGGTCTTTGTTACAGCCTCTACATTTTAGAAAAGGTAAAAAAAAGAAAGGTTTAGCTGGAGAGCGGGCTGTGGGGGGTGACAGCAAGTTGCATAAAATCAAAACGTAAATTGCAATTATTACATTTTTTTTCAAATGATTGCAACCCAATGTAAATGTTTATACATTGGAAATATAGACAACCTGGTCTTGATATTACATTGGTCTCTTTTAAAAAAAAAAAAATATCACATTTGCTTTAAATGCATTGAAGAACCCCATTTTTACCACTGTATGGCTATCCACACATTCTTTTTAGGGTAGGATGTAAATTTGGCCCCAATAGTTCTATAGGTCCTGGAGTTCTATAGGTCCTGGAGGTGCCTCCTGACTCTGCTCCCTACCTCAGTTCACATTTGAGCCCCCAGCTGTACTTCCAGACTCCTAAAATCTTTTCCAAAAGTTATCTGCCTCTCCATAAACATCCCACCTCTTGCTCCTGTAAACCCTCCAGTCTCCCTCTTTTCTCTCCTGTAACTAGAAAGCAGTACCTTCCACAAACTAGGCCTTTAAGCCATCCAATCATCTTTTATTTGTAGGGCATACATTCACCTCTATGATTATCATTTCAGCCACACTCAGTCTTTCACTCTGTTCTCTAGTCTGTATCATAGGATCATTGAATATCAGGGTTGAAAGGGACCTCAGGAGGTCATCTAGTCCAACCTCCTGCTCAAAGCAGGACCAATCCCCTACTAAATCATTCCAACAATGTAGTTGTAACATGTCTGGAAGCTCATCTGCAAGTCAAGGGGGAGTGCAGCAAGTATAAGAGACTGATTCTGTGGAACAAGCCTCTCAAATGTTCCTTATTTTAAAGGGATTTAACATGTTTTTGTCCCAAAATTATCTACATTCCTCAAATTTGCTGTCTTTGCACTTTCAGCATTATTTATATCAGAAATAATCATAAAATGGAGTTACAGAAAAAGTTAGTTTCACTAAATGAAACAATTCCACAGCATTTTAAATTTCTGGCTTCATTTTGTGACTTTATTACATTTGGGTGTCAGCAGTTTGAAAGATGCAGCAGATCCAAGAAGAAAATTTTGTCCACTGATTTAAACAGAGGGTTACTAGAAGCTCAGATACAATTGAAAACTGGGTCGCTGATAGTAGTTTTGTTAGCCACTAGAGGTCCCCATAATACTCTTTGATCAGCAACATTTCATTTTTGTTTCAAGAATGAATGTTCTCCTTCCCATGAAAATAAAAGAAGTTTGTTAGTCTGCTCTGCGGCTGTCCTGTTTAAAATAATTTAAAAAGAAAATGCTTTATCATTTCATCAGATTTTAAAAGGAAGAAATTATAAATCTTTAACTTTCTTTTCATTATGAATGAAAATTAAGAAACCAGTTCAGAAGCTTTACATAGAATCCTAATCAGAACCAAAAAAATCCCATTATCATGTGTCATCATACCTCCTCCCACCCCCAATACACACACAGCCATTAACATTTGCCTTAGTGACGGTTCAGTGAAGAACGGGGTGGTAGTAGTATAAAGTAAAGAACACTACTAACATAGGAATGGGATGCCAAAGTATAAACTGCCAAAATTATAAATGTATGAACAATCACTAGAACAGGGAAGAGAAACTTTCTGTTAAAGTAGCATCAGGAGAATAATACATCCAGAGGTATGTTCAAGATTTATGTTTAAGGGCATTGGTTTTGCACACCAACTGCAATTTGAACCTATAGAATTTTTCTGACTCACACAAAATCATTATCTACAAATGATAACCATGAAATCACTTGGATGGAATATTTTGCCTATAATAGCTTCATGAATGGAATTCTCACGGTGGCATTTAAACCTAGGAATAGTCATGATATTCAGAGATAAATCTACGCTACTCTCTGTCCTCCTTCCTTTTGTCTCATCATCTAATCAGACTTTTTCTCACCTTGCTTTGTATGTCACTCTTTTCTTTGCCCCTGTTTACATGTGGCTTCAGAGGATGTATAGAGAAATAAAGAGAGAAAGAAGTTACCTGAACATTCTTGGAAAAGGGTATTTATGACGGATCCACACTACTGTGGCCCAAGCTTTTGATTTACAATGGCAGAAACCATTCTGCAGCAATGGATCCAAAATGAACAATTTCTTCACGAGACTGCACACATTTTGGGAACAACAGGCTGTTAACATCTGTTAACGCTGTATATATCCTCACGATATGGGGCAGTCTGCCTGGTATGCATGAATTTTATTTTTACCCGATTGACTGCAGCTTTTTATCCATTTGACTCCACAGAAGGTACCTTATAATGTGAATATCTGCATGTATATACATAGAACATCTTGTATGAGTTTCCTTATTCTTGGTCATTTTCTGGTGCCTTCAGCCTATTGGTGAAGTGTGAGTATAGAATATTTTTCAGTAGTCATTTCCAATATTGGGACTATATCCTCCCATCATTTGCTGGGAGGTAAATCACACACTACTGTGAATTTAGCTGATTTTGATTAAACATGGAAGTGTTGAGTCTTTGGATTACTTCAGTGCTTCAAAATTGGGATCCACTGCAGTTGCATATGACATTTGTGTTAGGCAAAGGAATCTCAAGACAAAAACAAAGGAGCAGAGAAGCTATTTAACATAACACAAATTCAAGTATTTCAGGCTTGAAGAGAAAAACCATGAGACAAAAGACATTCCCTTCCAAAGATGGAATAGCTGATGCTTATATGTAGGGGTACTAAGTGTGTGCTTGTGGGTGAATCTGTATGGACAGACATTCATCCACACATTTATAATTCATAGGTCTCAACATAATTTTCAGTACTTGATTGTAAGTGGATTTGAGACTAGTCATGAAGAACTTTAGTCCCATTCAAAATAATTTGACAGCTTGGACAAATAATCTTAAGCATATAGAAATAAACTCAAGCATGTTTCACACAGCAGAACCATGTAGCTCATGCATGCACACTGAAGTTCAGGATAAGATAAGCAATACTTCATACCAATATATAGAAGATATGCAGGTTGATTTTTTTAAAAAAAGAAAAACACCATCTGTGACTGTTGAACCAATTTCCTGCCTACATTTGCTATACAAGCCAGCAGGGATGGCAACTGATGCAATACCTTTAGCAGGATCAACTACAGCGGTCTCCTTTTCATAATAAATACTGTGACGAGGTGGCTCCTCGACTCCCCTGACTCGAGTCCTTTGGGGTTCTGGCACAGCACTGGCGCCCTGACCAGGCTGAAGCAGACCCCGTCTTTCTGCTGCTCCTTAGCAGCCCACTCCCTGTCTCTCTCTCTCAGGGCCAGGCTCCTGCAGGCTTGGAAAGCTAGGTTCCCCCTGGGAGGGACCCTTTGTTCTCTTCCCCTGCTTGCCAGCAGCCTCTCCATCCCTGCTTCCCTCAACTTACTCTGCACACTCCTCTGCTTTCACCAAATTCACTCCTCTAACTCCTACTGCCTCCAAATCACTCCTCAAACTCCCACACCATTCTCTGGGGAGGAGTCTCTTTAAAGGGCTCTGGCAGCCTCCTTAACCGGTCTCAGCTGGCCCTTCTTCTGCCTGTGGCAGCCTTGCTCAGCTGGACCTAATTTAACCTGCAGTTACCCCTCTCTCCACACCCTTCTTTGGCAGTCTCTAGCCCTGGGTTTACCACAATACCTATTCACAGGGCTGGGAAAGAGGGTTTAAAACTTATAAAAAATATGATTCAGTTGTCATTTTGAGTCTTGTGATATTTCCCTCCTTCTCTCCGACCCCAATACTTGTATTTCGTGAGCTATGGAGAATTAATGTACTTATACCAGGCTCGAATCTGGCCTTTTATAGTGGGAAACTATGATCTGATTGACTCAATAATTGCAAACCAGCAACTACTATGTTAATATGCACATTCTTATTCTTTCCTATGCTTCCTTCATTCATTCAGAAGATGAAGAAACATTTCATTGAATTTGATTTTTTAAAAAGTAAAATTTAACTCTTCTACCACTACCCATTTTAGCAATGGTTTATGTAATTTTTTGCCTCCACATAACAATAAAATATTTCAGCAATTTCTTACAAGTGGTGATTTTTTACTAGTTTGTATATATTTAATACTAGCAAAATTACCCGGCGTTGCTCGGGTCCATTGGAGGGGGGGAGGGGAGAGAGAGCTGAGCGAGTGCGGGGTCCGTTGGAGGGGAGAGAGAGCTGAGCGAGTGGGGGGGGCGTTGGAGGGGGGAGAGAGCTGAGCAAGTGGGAGGACCGTTGGAGTGGGGGGGGGGAGATTTTTAAACATTTCGATTCTTGCCTGAAGGGGAGAGAGCTGAGCGAGTGTGGCGTCCGTTGGAGGGGGGTATTATTACATCATAACTATCTCACAGAAAAAAGCAGCTGCCCAGCTGATGTTAATGGGCTTTAAAGAATTTCACCCCTAGGGGGCGTCAGAGATGAGATTTGAAAAATTTTCAATTCTTACCCTGATCAGGACCCTAAAGCCTATAGCTGTACCAAATTTCAAGTCTCTAGCTCAAACGGCGTGGAAGGAGTAAGGGAACATACATACACACATACACCCATACACCATTTGACTTTTATATATATAGACTAGCAAAAATACCCGGCGTTGCTCGGGTCTGTCGGAGGTGGGGAGGGGGCAGAGAGCTGAGTGAGTGCGGGGTCCGTTGGAGGGGGGAGGGCGCAGAGAGCAAACCTGACACCCCCACCTCACCCCCCTGACCAAACCCGACACCCCCACCTCACTTACCCCTTGACCAACCCAGACTCACATTTTCACCCCCCCCACCCAACCCCAACACCCCGACCAACACCCACACCGCATCCCCCATAGACCAAACCTGACACACACACCCCACTTTCCCCCCCAACCAAACCCGACACCCCTACCTACCACCACAAACCTCACTTACCCCTCGACCAACCCCAACCACCCTTCTCGCCCCCCCAACCAAACCCAACACCCCCACCTTACCCCCCACCAAACCCAACACCCCCTGACCAACCCCAACACCCACACCTCACCCACCCCGACACCTTCCCACCCCCCCAGACCAAGCCCAACACCCCCGGCTCACTTACCCCCCGACCAAACCCGACACCCCCACCTCACCCCCCAACCAAACCAGACACCCCTACCTTACTTACCCTCTGACCAAACCCGACACCCCTACCTCACTTACCCTCTGACCAAACCCGACACCCCTACCTCACTTGCCCTCTGACCAAACCCAACTCGGGTCCGTCGAAGGTGGGGAGGGGGCAGAGAGCTGAGCGAGTGCAGGGTCCGTTGGAGGGGGGAGGGGGCAGAGAGCTGAGCGAGTGCGGGGTCCGTTGGAGGGGGGAGGGGCAGAGAGCTGAGCAAATGCAGGGTCCGTTGGAGGGGGTATTATGACATCATAACTATGTCACAGAGAACAGCAGCTGCCCAGCTGATGTGATTGGCCTTTAAATAATTTCACCCCTGGGGGGCGTCAGAGGTGAGATTTGAAAAAATTTCGACTCTTACCCTGATTAGGACCCTAAGACCTATAACTGTACCAAATTTCAAGTCTCTAGCTCAAATGGTGTGGAAGGAGTAAGCGCACGTACATACACGCATACATACACGCACGCATACACCATTTGACTTTTATATATAGAGATTTGTTATTATAACCTATGCAGACGTTTGAAAGGGGATATTGTAACAAAGAAAATAATAATTGACAGAACGTACATTTTCTTGTTAAATGTACTTGTGGTGCCCCTTAACAATACAACAAACCTGTGTTTGGATAGCAACCACTATAATGGGGGCCCCAATCTAAAAATAGCACCTTAGAGAATTATTGTATCAAAATGGCTCATTATTCAACATTATAAGTTTATATAACAAACTATATAATTGCCCAAGTATATACACGTGTGATGGGGTCTACTACCCTGTCCCATCCCTCCCTCCCCCCCCCAAGTCCCCAAAAAACCACAGGCAGAGGTTGAGAACCCATCCTGACTGAAGACAGCAAAACAGCTGTGAAAACTCAATTATAGGTACAACAACTCGTTGAATGAGAAGATCACACCAGGCTCTCTCTGATGCGTCTAGAGTACAACAGCAGAAGCTGGGGATGAATGCAGGGTACAAAGGACATTTGGACTCATTTATATTAGGTTTATAGTCTCTGCCTTTTCATTAATGTCATTTAAGTTGCTGGAGCCCACATCAAGGACCAGCCCAGGCCATTCAAACTAGGACTTGCCCAATGCAGTATCCTTGGCTGCTGACAGTACCTTATGAAAAATATTTCACTTGTATGGAGGGATACATTTTTAGCAAAGTGCAAGGAAACTTCGCTGTGTGACTCCTGTTGGTGGTACTGGAAGCTGCACAGATAAAAATCTAAGTTCTTCTTTTCATGCTAATTTTACCCATTTGGTGAGAAGAAATTAGCATAACTATTGTGACAGCAACAGGTCTGCTACCACCAGGGGCACAGCTCACTCTTTCACTGCACAGAGTAGTAGTTGCATTAGGCAGAGAGGTTGTTTCTACAGACTGTGTAATATTTTACTGAGTGCCCATTGTTTGAGCTGCCCGTTGCTGACTTCAACAAAATATGTCACAACCTGTCCCAGCATAGTTTTCCCTTTGCACTTAAAAATAAATAAATAACTACATAAATAACTACACTGGTGATTTCTTTCAGAGGGTACCCAGTCCTTCTTCCATCACAGTCAATAGCAAGAGATTTGTGACTGGTCTTTGGATCAGATCTCTAAGCTGTGAATAGCCAGACTGACTAGTGCCTTACTCTGCAAATTGCCTCACTGAATGAACAGATGGAATTAAAATTTCAGAATCTGGTCCAAAGCAATTAACTGGGCACAGACCTTTGCATCTTTATAATTTTCTTCATGTTTTGTGCTACAACAACATAAAACTTTAACACCACATTTATGAAGTGCAATATTGTATACACCAAATTTCAAAACAAGTTTGTACATTTTAAATCAATCACAGACTGAAAAAGAGAAAGCGAGGTATAAGAGTTTATTTAAAGTAACTGGTGTTAGTACAAAAAAGGGGTCAAGAATTCAGCTTCAACTTCTTTCACAAAAATTTGGTACAAACAGGAGATTAGACATATCTTTTGCCAATGTAAACATTGCAAAAACATATAGATTTCCTGTTAGAGGCCTTCAGAATGACAAGAGCTGTTTTGTTCAATTTGACTACGGCTATCCTTTTTGGATTCGCTCCATGCAAAGTTACAGGATGTAAGCCTTAGTCAAGTTATGCAACTGGTGTTAAAGATTGAACATAGGCCAACATTTTAGAAATATTACATTTTGTTCAGCACAATGTTCAGGTTGACCTCTGTATATGCAAAAGTGGAATTTAATGTGCGTTGCTTTAACCGCTTAATAGCTTATTGCACTGATTTCAGATATAAGGCACATTTTTATCCCCTGCAGTGCCACACTTTCCCAGCTCATAAGTTTATAAGATCATAAGTCAAGCTTTACTTTGTGATTCTCTCATTTAATATAAGTCAAAGATGAAATCATCCAATTTCCTCTTCTTTGAAACCATAATGACATATTTCAAAGTATGATAAAATTAGTATGTACTTAGACAGCGTTTCATAGCAATTAAAAAACCTTAAAAACAAATAGTTCATAAAAAAGAAACCCAAGAGTTCTGCCATTAGTCTACCCATGAGGATGTACTGAATCTTAACTATGGGATATTTGGAAGTCTACTCGTAAACAGTTCTCTCATTGTAAAGAGAATTTTTTCAGTTTATGAGTCAACAGTCCAAATTCATTACTAGCATGAGATTAATTCCACTGTAGTCACTAGGGTTTTCCAACTTACAAATACACTGGGCCAAACTCACCACTGTGTAGGTAAAGCAATTTAGCAACAGACTTCTTTCAAAATAGACAATTTTGTAGCTAAACAAGCTTTTTAGATTTGCAGTCTCAAATATCAAGGTTGGTGTATTTAATATTCCGAAGTATTAGCTAGTAGCTTGTTTACACAATATCCACTTTCAGCAGACTAACCAGTACTCTACAGTATGTGTGCATTTTAAATATAGTCATAAATAACAGAGAATTAACATGGTGCTGATAATGACAGATCTATGAGGCTGCCACTGCAATTAAAAAAAATGATTAGTTTATAAACAGCTCTAACTCCAGTTCTGAGAATAAAAATTCAGAGTATAATGTATCCTTGTCATTGGCCCACAGGTAGAGAAAGAAAGAGAAAAATATTCTCTCAGTTTGTAAGTCACACAATCATATTCCATTTATGAAATTTAAGACAGAAGATTCCTTTTAAATGCTTGCATTGCTGTTCTTCAAACTTGTAAAGTATCCTGACTTCAGGCAACACTGACCCAGAGGTGGTAATTAGTGCAAGTGACCATAGTTTTCATTCATTCAGGGAGAATTTCACCCTTGTGCAAAGGTTAGCACCAGGCAGAGGCACCATATTAGTATTTCTTAAACCCTCTTTTGAGAGCTTAAGTGTTATGTAAGAAGCCTCATGAGGCCCTCTGAAGAGGGTGAATGTAGCTCTGTTAGTATTTTGGGAAACAGGTTACTTAACTCCAAAAAAAAGGAATGACCATGTAGAGTTACTATAGCAGATTTAAACAGAAGACATAGCTAGGGGAAAAGACACTTTAAAAGCAACAATGGCAATTTAATAAAATTGTCAACAGCACCATCCTCTTTTGTTTAAAAAAGTGTATCTTGTTATAATAAATAACAACAACAAACAACAGTGTGACATTCAGCCATGGCATACAGTGTCAGAGTGATTCTGAGCACTCAACATGCTAAGGCACTAAAAAGATGAGAGCCAAAGCCAAGATTTTAAAAAAAAAAAAAAGAGACTTGTGCCCAACTTGAGATATCTTAAAGCGGCCAGATTTTCAAAGTTTGGATGCTTAGCGCCTTCTGAAATATCAGACCACTTTAAGGCAGCTCACAGTGTGCACCCAAAAAATCACCAGCAAATTGAAAATCTTGGGCTAGAGTCCCAATTCCTCTTATCTGTATCAACTGTCCATCCAAAATTTGATAAATTAGTTTACTCAATTAGTGCAATGAAAGTATTAATGCTGTTATCTTTATTTTCAAATATGTTGGCTTTCAGCTATATCAATTATACATGTACAGTATATGTAATGTAACTAGCAACAGTGGGTACCTGACACTGAAGTATCACACTGTTCTGAATCATCATCTGCATCCTGCTTTGGAAAAATATCTAGAATAAGCTAAAATCCATTTAAGGAGAACAGCAACAGTCCTCCTCTCCAAAACCAAAACAGCCTTAAATCACCATGCTAGCAACAAACTGGTGTACTCTGTTATGGTGAATAGCAAGAAAAGTTACTTTCCATATGTAATAAAAGTGGAAAGTCATTTAACTACAAAGTATGGACAGAGTATATAGTAAATAATCCTTATAGAAAAAAATACACTTAGGTCTCATACATGTCTGAGATATCAAAGTGTTACCACTGTGATTAGTGTAGTGTTATTTAAATGGAAAGCACCATATTTCTGCTTACTTTCTGGGTTTCTTACTGCTAGTCATAACAAAATAGTGATCATCATGTTTAGCCTTCAAAATAGGATCTTTTAATACCCCAGGGGTCCCCTTGCCACATGCAGTTGTAATCTTTCCTTTTGAGAGGGGTTTCTTGGCTGTTGAAGCCAGGATTTCACCACTCTTTTGGGAGGTTTTGACTGAGGTGTGATTTGTTGTGGAAGGCTGTGCCGTCTTCTTTGTCGTTTGTGCTTTGGCTGAAGTTTGGGGAAGTCGTACAACAGATAACGGCGTGCGTTCAGGATGTTTTGATAAATTGGATCCTATCTGTGGGTTTCTACTGCTATCTTGTCCCCGTGAACACTTTACTGCAGGCCGTTTATTTGCAGCTGAAGCTACACTCTTGCTTGGAGATCCCAGTGGAGGCATTGACTGTGATGTTTTACCAGCTGCAAGTGAAGATGCAGAATCTGGCTGTTTTAAGATCGGAGGGGTTCTGAGATTCCTCCCTGGGCCAGATCCTTTTTGTGGCACTCTTCTGGGAGGCTGGGACCCTATTCCCAATGCTTCATTGTTACTTTTGGAGGTGGGTTTTGCTATTTTTGCAAGAGACTGATAAGAATGTGAAGGCTTAGAAACAACAGGCAGATTGGCGTTAGGTGGTCTAGCAGAATTTGAAGCAATAGAATTATGTTTGGTGGTAGAGTTAGATACAGTTTTGCATTGAGAAAGAGCATATTTTTGTTTCGAAGTCATCATTACTCTTGTCCCGGGTAATTCTGAAAGCTGACTTGTAGAGCAAGAGAGGGTAGGATGTAAAATTGCTGCTGGAGAATTCTGGGATGATGCAAGTTTGACATTAGGAGTATCAGGGGACCAGATGCGTTTGCGCAGCGGCCCGGAACAATCAGGAGCAGTATTTAATAATGCAGGTGAAGAACTTTTGTTTACAGGTTGTGCAAGTTTTGAAAGAACAGAAGTTGGTATGTTCTGTGCAGAAGAATCCGGCTTCTTTGAAGCACCTGTTAAGGATCTGAAAGGAGATTGGGCACCCTTTGCTGGAGATCCTTGTAACTTGGAATGAGCTGATATGGACTTGGTTGCTGCTTTTGAGGATGACAGGGCGGATGACAGGGCAGGTGACTGTGGATGTTTAGCTAATGCCTGCTTACCCCTGGCCACCTGAGCTGCTTTTAGAACTGAAACAGGAGTGGATGGTTTTGAATTTTGTTTCTGAAACATATTAATCGCCGATATGGGATTCATGAAAGGAGGCTGCAGAGTTCTAGATGATGAATCAGGGGTGTCTTCATTATGACCACCTTTCTGAAATGCCAGGATTTTTTGTTCCAGAGTTGCAAATTGTAGCACTCGACATGGATCATATTTGAGAAGAAAACCTTGAAGAGTGTCCCAGCCTCCACCAACACGTACCATCACATGTTTTCCATGCAGCATCTGAGAAGGGGGGGGGGGGGGGAGAGAAGCAGATGGCAGAACTCTAAAATCATATATACTTTAGTACACAATTTATTACCAAATGTAACACAGGAAGTGTAAGGCACTAGCAACTTGAATGTATCCTATTTCTAAAAGATCACCCTTTAAATAATGGCCTGAATTTCCCTTGGTTTTAAATTCCTTTTTCAAAAAGGAAAAGGATTTCAGGATTTTTCTGCTCCCCTCTTGACATTAATAAGGTTTTTTCCAGCACCTGACACACTGACTGAATACACAGGGGCAACGAATTGTCTATGTGCTACTAGGTATTACGGTAATACAAATACAGTACATTCCCATTTATCCAAATGGCCTGGGGAACATCTGAAACTTTCAGATAACTGGGCACTAGGATAAAAAAAAGGGCTCTGGAGAGGTGACATACTGGATTTGGATAAGTAGGATTTTCAGAAAAAGAGAATTCAGAGAACTTGAATTATACTGTAATAATAAGTGTAATGTGACAGATTGGTTTATGTTTGTATCAAATTATTGTATGCAATGTTGCTACAGCCATGTCAGTGCTGGAGTACCTTTCCCAGACCTGAAGAACTACTCTGTGTAGCTCAAAAGCTCGTCTGTCCCACCAGCAGAAGTTGGTCATAAGAACAGCCATACTGTGGCAGACCAAAGGATTTAACTTCCACTTGTTAAAGGATGCCTTTTTGCCTCTCTCTGCTTCTTTTACTTTGTTGTTTAGCTAATGGGGGTCTTAGCTTTTTGGGTTCTCTTACTATGTTTTTTTAATTTGGGGTATACATTTAATTTGAGCCTCTATTATGGTGCCTTTAAAAAGTTTCCATGCAGGAATTTCACTTTTGGCACTGTACCTTTGAATCCGGTGTAACTAACTTCCTTCTTTCTGAGTAGTTCCCCTTTCTGAAATTAAATGCTAGTGTTGTATTGCCGTGGTGTTTTCCCCCCGCCACAGCACCCCAATAACATTCCCTTCCAATGCAAGATATTACCTCACCCACCTTTATATCAAATTGCGACTTTCAGTTGACGCTAACTGCCATTTTGAAGAATGTGACCTACCCTTTGGGTATGTAATTGGAACTGCCTAGAGCTAAAGACAGATGCAAAGCAGCTTATTATAATGCCTGACACCTCCCTGAAGAAACCAACACTAGAATCATCAACTGTGAATATTTTCCAACCAAAGATATCCAACTTTAGAACAATGGCTTTGTTACAGAGTGTGGCCAGGCAGAAGGAAACTGGCTTTCCCAGTTTAGCCTACAGGGGCACTGGGCCATCCCAATTAATGACCCAACTGTGATTCTGAAACTGATCAGTCGGTTACCTGACAGAGGAGACAGAAGCCTTATTTAAGAGTAGGATATGCTCTAGGTTTCCTCTGTCTCACTGACCAACCATTGCCAGAGGGCAGTATGTCCACTTGACATACTGACTGGCTTAGGACTCTCATGATTGGTGAACATGCACTCAGGGGAGAGGGTGTATAGGCTTTTGTTATTTTTCCCAAAGATCTGTAACCCTTGTATGTTTTGAGAGTAAGACTTACCAAGGTTTAAGAAACTTCTGTGTTCCTGGCTTTACCTGCCACTTGGTCCCTGAGGAGTTAACCTATAACCAGAGCACCCTTGGCAAAGTGGAACTCTGGGGCTGCATGCATAAGCAACTGGGCAGCCTGGGAGGTAACAGCACTGGTTTCAGAGCCTAGGACAGATGGACAGAAGAGTACAACACTGCAAGGAAGTGTGTCAGACAGGGAGTGTGTACCCAAGGGTGTGCCTTACAGGCCCAGAGCTAGAAACAGTGAACGGACTCTGCTCAGACCCAGCTAAGTTAGATGGCTGGATCCATTTACAACAGACTGAGGATAGCTACTAGGCAGGTCTGCAACGTGTACACAGGAAACTGAAATAAAGCAAAAATTGTTCCTGCTGACTTCTTTCCATTATAGTAATTGTATGTGTCATTTGAAACTATAGGCAGTAGGTATGTCATTTTAAGACAGAAAAGTTGCTTTCATGTTGCTGATGCCTCTTCAACATTTAGGCTAGGATAAGAATTTGTGAGGTTAAGAGGTAGATCAGCTACACTACTCAATAGCCCAGAAGTTTGATAGTCAACATTCAAGGATTAATATTCTTAATATTCAGTTATATTCCTTTGCACATCAGGTTCAGACTCTGAATAGACACAATGCAGTAAGGCACTACACTTTAAAGTTAAGGGATTCAGTCTGGTTGTCAGTGTTCACATGGCATTGATGTTTGGGACATTATTTACACTATAAAATTATGATATTCCCTTTTAGAGAGTTTCTTTATGAAATGTATTAATTTTACACAAATTTAATATGAAAGTCATGAAGACACTAATATATAGTGATCAGTTTCTGTGTAGCTAATATTTCATGACTTCAATACTTGTTAACTAATATTTTTGACTTAGTATGTACAGATAGGAGTGCCAACAGCCATGACTTGGGAAAAAAAAGTGTATTAGACACCTATGGACTACAGAATTAAACCTATTAGACTGAGAGGAAGTTGTCTCTCTCTTTCTCTGTCTTCCCCACCCTCCCAGACACTACCCAAATATCTGCAGTGTTCTGATAAGAATCCCAGATATTCACAGCTGCAGGAGAGCAGGAAGGTAATGGAGGTTCAACCAAGATACTTTTGGATCAGTCTCTGTCTAGATAGGATTATATTTGAAGCTCCAACCACCCTCTAATACATTTGAGGTTGACATTAAAGTCAGAAGGGAAAATACGTTTTTTGTCTCTTTCTCCCTACTCCAGTCTCCTGGCTGCGGCACACACTACTCTATCAACTGTCAAGGATAGCAGATTGTTGTAATGCCCACCCTGTCTATCCACAGCACACCAGCTTCTAAGCCAGGTTTAAAAATAAATCATCATCTTTCCCCATGACCAAACTCAACTTCCTGCCATAGCTTTATTCACAGATCGAATGTCTGCCCCCACTGTAGCCCAATTACCCCCCCTTCTCCAAGCGGAGGTCAAGGCCATTCTATCATGTTGGCGGATACTTCAGATACTGGTTCCTTTCAGAGGTCCCTAGGATATACAACTGTCATGATTACAGACAGGTGTATGGACATTTTGATGGGACATTACAACAATTTAGTGTCCTTGATTTCCAATGTTCATGTGTCTAAACATTATTCCCTCCCTGTTATGCTCCGAGGTCACCATAGTTTACCAAACACCTGCAAGAGATTCCAAGGGGAAAGATGACTGGAGAGCCACTGCCAATGGTCCAGGGATGAATCCAGTGAGACAAAAACACATGCAGATTGTACATTCCTGTTGTGCTGGATAGACAGGAATGCACATGAATCCAGGTGAAAAAGCTCACACCACAGGCCGGATAGGATGGAAGCAAAGCTAACAAAATGAGGTGAGGAAACATTTTGAGGAACTGCACTTACTCGTATGAAGAGTATTTTATCTCCCAATCTATAACGTCCTTCAGATAAGTACTCAATCGAAAATCTATGGGAACAGCTACAGGGAAGATCTTCTGCTATGTGCTTAACCTAGATTTTAAAAAGGAAAGTACCTGTTAGAAAATTGAGGGGTTTTTTTTCAAAAAAAGATTACAAGTGTGTGGTGTTTTTCGTTTTGTGGATTAAACACTGACAGGTCATTTAACCATGGCAAAAAATTAAATAGGTCCCTGTCAAAATACTTTCCCTCATTACAAGATGGCCTGAACAGATAAAACTCCTAGATGTAATATAAAAAGGGCACATGTGCACGTGCAAGAACACATCACACACACACAAGATTTAAATTTTTTGAGCAGCTCAGATCTGGTTCTTCTAATTTAACATTTTATTGGAACAAACTTTTTCCTATTTAAATTCCCTTTCTTTTCTTTACCCCAATTCATTTGTCAATAGTAAGGGTTGCTTTATAAAGATAGACTTTATGTCTCAAGTATTGTACCAGATGACTGGGCCTCTTCTGAACAGCTGACATGGTTTTTAGTAGCCCAGCCTGACCTGTCTCATCAGACGAACAAATTGGTCAAGATTCTGTACTTGGTCCAAAAGCACTAGTATTCTCCAAGACAGCTGGAAATCTTTTGTAATATTACAAAGAAAAAAAAACCTGTATCCAGAAAGGGAGCAACAGAGAAACAATCCAGACGATAAAAAGGACGCCATCCACATTTTACCCTTAGTGTTGAAGAGAAATGTTCATTTTAAAAAGCAGAGAAAGGGCTTCAAAGAATCGGTACAAAATAGAAATACAACAATGCTGCTGAGCTACAGAACTACTCATCCTTCCACAGAGAAAGACTGAGGGCTGGAGCATTCCAGAGAAGCAAAATTTAACAGAGCAGGCAAAATGAGATGCGGGTGTAATTATTATTATATTATATTTAGTAATATTATATTTCCAATATTATTAAATTATATTATATTTTATTTTAACAGTTTGAGGTGCATGTCACAATGGATTTAGTCATCGAGTCTCAATCTATGAAGCCATAGACTACAAAGGAAATTATTTTTAAAAACTAGGTTTAAATACTCATTTTTAAGTAATTTAGAGAAGCAGTGTATCAGTCTCTTTTGTCCTGTTGATAAACTAAGTGATTCATTTCCTTTCTGCATGAAAGTCTGTTTCCTTAGGGGTGCAACTACTGAAGTTTTCACACATTACCCCAAGATATTTTAGCAAGTTTGTTTCTTCAGCAAGTTTTCATATAAAAAGCCCCTTCATTTTGTAACATATGTTTAAAAAAGCCTATCCTTTTAATATTAAATAGTTTGGTCAAACACCACTAAATACAGTTAAGACTTACACATCCAGTTACATTAAGTTTAATTTTTTTTTTTCCCCATTCAGTGTTTTCCTGTCTTGCATCAGCACAGGAAAGAAGGACAGAGAGATTTCAGTACATGCTTTCCCTATGCTGAGGTGTCTGTTATAGATCCATTTAACACTACTACTTATAGATAACTAGCAAAAATACCTGGCGTTGCTCGGGTCCGTCGGAGCGGGGGAGGGAGGAGAGAGCTGAGCGAGTGCGGGGGCCGTTGGAGGGGGGGGGGATTTTAAAAATTTTCAATTCTTACCTGAGGGAGGAGAGAGCTGAGCGAGTGGGGGGGCCATTGGAGGGGGAGAGGGAGGAGGGAGCAGAGCGAGTGGGGGGGCCGTTGGAGTGGGGGGAGATTTTAAATTTTTTTCTATTCTTACCTGAGGGGGGAGAGAGCTGAGTGAGGGGGGGGGGCCATTGGAGGTGGTATGGGGGGAGAGAGCTGAGCAAGTGCGGGGTCCATTGGAGGGGGGAGGGAGCAGAGAGTTGAGCGAGTGCGGGGTCCGTTGGAGGGGGGAGGGGGCAGAGCTGAGCGAGTGCGGGGTCCGTTGGAGGGGGGTATTATTACATCATAACTATGTAACAGAGAACAGCAGGTGTTAACCTGCTGCCCAGCTGATGTTAATGGGCTTTAAAGAATTTCACCCCTGGGGGGTGTCAGAGGTAAGTTTTGAAAATTTTTCGATTCTTACCCTGATTAGGACCCTAAAGCCTAGAACTGTACCAAATTTCAAGTCTCTAGCTCAAATGGTGTGGAAGGAGTAAGGGAACGTATATACACGCACGCACGCACGCACGCATACACCATTTGACGGAGGCATATCCTTGTCCTTTCAGTGCAAGAAGGCACATATATGCTGCATATTGCATTTAAATAGCACATATGCAAAATTAGGAGCTGGAGTAATTCAAAGCCCATACCGCACAAAGTATGCATAATACTTACTGCTTCATGCAGTTCCCCATGGTGGCAACACGACTTTGGGGTGCTGAGAGACGTTGCAGGCCCAGAGGTCATTAACAATGTCTCTTCTAACTCAATTTCGTTCTCCAGTTTTACTAACACAGGAGGTTCAACTCCATACCTGAACACAAAAACAAAGATGATAATAAGGTAAGAAGAGACCTTCCGAAACTAAACAAATACAAAGGAGCCAATGAAGAAAATACATGTGAAGTGCTGAACAACTGAACAGAGAAAAGAGCAGCTCATATAAGAAAAGTCCGGTCAGTCAGAAGATTAATTATCTAATAAGTCAGATAATAGCCGTAAGGTTAGAATTTCTCCCAGACATGCTTTAAATTGGTTAGAATCATCATGCTGTTGTCTGGGTTCAGTTTAAATAGCAGGTACACCTCCCCAGTGAATGTACCACAGTGGACATAAGATGGTCTTAGAGAGGCAACAGCAGAATAGTTTTCACCAGATCTGAACAATTTAAGTTATGAGGAAGTGTTAAGAAAGTTGTTCTTATTCCCAGTGGAAAACAGGAGACTGAATAGACTTAGAGTTTTTAAAAGTTATGAAATTACTGCAAAAGCTGAGGCATTTTTCAAACGTAAGTTTTAAGAACAAGAGATAAAATTATATTTTTGAGGCCAGGTCTCCATTCCTTATCTTTCCTCCTTACAAATGTAGGTATCTTGTTGCTACCTAAGTGCTTGATTGTGACATTTAGGCACAGCCCATATTAAGAAGCAGTGTGGAGCTGAACCTCACTAGAAAATATTCAGGCAGGTATTAGCAATAATGGGAAATATTTCAAGAGTATCCTTAGTATAGGAAGGCCATAACAGCAGAGCTGTTAATTACTCTCTGAACCAAAACAGAATCTACTTTTATTGTCTAAAAAGACTGCAATTTGCAAAATACTGTATGTACCCAACACTAAAACTTTATATGCTTAACAGAATGTAATTTTTAGCTTCTAGTTAGAAAACTACACAGAGTGCATACCTCGATACGATGCGACCAATTTCCAGAAGACAGAGATACACCTGTCTTGGATCCTTGTGCAAAACTACAGAGGAAAAAATAAGTCATACTTCATATTTGGAAAGCTTCACCAGATAAGGGGGTGGCCTGTGAACTAAATACAGAAAATAGAAGGCGGGTAGCATTGTCACCTATTCCCTAAGTCATCTTTACATCCTACAAACAAGATATATAAACACAGAGACTAAGTTTTCAAGTGTGAGATATTACAAACAGCTTCAACAAGACAAAAGGTGCCTGTTTGAAAATGTAACAGGTGGGGTTACATTTGAGGTTGACATCAAAGGCCAATCATACGTGGGAGTCAACATCTTGATAGCGAATGAGAGAAAATGGGTAGGGTGGGACAGGCTGTGAAGGCCTTGAAAGCAGGGGTGAAAGTAATCTAAAGGACTTACTGGCACTCCAGAGTCCAGAGCAGGGGGTGGGGCCTCAAGCAAAAGAGGCGGGGCCTTTAAATCCTTATGAAAGGGGCCCAAGGATTTAAAGAGCTCAGGGCTCCAGCGGCTGGGAGCCCTGAGCTTTTAAAATCACGGACGGAACCCCAGTGGCTCCCGGTGGCTGCTGCCACTACCCCAGGGCTCCAGTAGCAGGGCTTGGGTGGCGATTTAAAGGGCCCTTGAGGGTAGTGGTGGTGGAAGCCTTTTAAGATCGCCACCCGAGCCTCACTGCCACTACCCCAGGGCTCCAGCAGCAGTGCTTAGACAGCGATTTAAAGGGCCCGGGGCTCTTGCCGGTATGCCGTACCCGGGTGTACTGGCTTACTTTCACCTCTGCTTGAAAGTAAAGAGAAGTAGCTTTATGCCTAGATCACAAACAGAAGTCTCAAGCTTTATAGTGTTCACTAGCAATCAAGATGTTTGGCTTGGTATCGGAGTGGGTGAGCAGGACAGAGTATCCAGAAACAGATCTGTATGCTATTCTGGGGTCACTTAATTCGCTAAAACCATAATCTCCTGCCCATTCTAGGGGTTGTTGCTACAGCATGACTCTTGAACAGGAATGGGTAATTGCCAAATCACAAAAGCAGTCATTTCCATTTCACCCATCAAGAGCTTGAAAGCTTGCCCGACGGGAGTGGGGGGAATTGGGGTGAGAATATTGCAGCCTCCTTAATGAGACTCATTGCCAAAGGCATGCAAAGTTTGTATTTATGCCACAAAGCCAGTTTCTGCAAATAGCAATAAACAGACTTCAAAACATTTTTAGCTACAAACAAAACAAGACAGCATTAGGAAATCCTGACTGCTGATCCCAAGGAAGTTAAACATATTTTAAGTATTTGTTTCAAAGTGCAATTAATGAGTTTAGGCACTTCAGTTTATACAGAGAATGAACTGAGGATATACACAATCTACTTCCATTACAGCTTTTTTTTCCCCATCTTCTTGAACCAATGAAGACTGAAATACAACAATAAATTTAATATTTTAGATTAGATAGATAGGATTTTTATCTATTTATTTCATTCTAATTTAGTAGAAAAATGGTCTAGCAAAGAACAGGAATGGGCACCTCCAACTGGTAGCAATGAGAATTTCAAAAAATAGTTAGCCAATAAAATGAGTAAGCAGTGTCAGAGACCATTTAAGTGTCAAACTCTAGCAGTGTGTAATAACAGGGTTTTTAATTAAATAAATAAAATCACCCTTACTCTAACAGCAAACCACATATGTTCTTTTGAGAGGCAAAGAATTTTGCAATATTTAAGGAGTACCTGAATTGCCACAGAAAAACTTCTGTTTGTTTCTATTTAAAAAGTGGTTGATGCAAAAACAATTAATTATCTTACAATGAATGTACAACTTTTCTAAATGAGCAGTCAAAGATCTCATTCCATCTGGAAGATCAGTCCAGCAGCTGCTGGTAACAAAGTACAGACTGAACACTAGAGGCATAAGCTCAATTGACAATCTTTGTTTTCATAACCATCTAGTTAGAGGGGGAAAAGTAAGGGGTTGGGAGTCATATAGGGTAGATCCTGAGGTAAACGTTAATTACTAAATAGACTGTTGTAACTCCAGGCACAGAATCCGGACGTAGCTCTCTAATTTAGCCATCATGTGTGTACTATTCTGAGCACTTAATACAGCAATAAATATATCCAACACTGAATAAAGGATAAATTGTGTGTTTTTAAAAATGTCCATGTAGTCTCTTGGCACTTCAAAAAAATAAAACAAAAATAAAATGCTAGTGTTTCTTTCAGTTATTCTGTTTTGGATGGGGGTTTTGCTATGAAGAAAATGTGGCATTTCACTGCACTACTTTTATTTTTCCCTCTCACAGTACAACTTTTCAGAAGCTTCAACAGCACTATTCAGTCAGATTACTCAATGCAGCCATAAGTAACTGACCCTGCAAAGCTTCTGTCACATGAACAGTCTATCAAAGTCCCAATCACTACTTATACGATTATTCCTGTCTCACACAAGTATGGCTTTAAAAGCACCTCAATGCCAACTTGCAAAGGTTTCACTGTTCTGTCAACTCCTCCTATCAGTCCTGACAAACTCAAACTCACTACACCTAACACTGCTTTCATAGTATTTATCAAAAAGCACCTTGTGAGGTATCAAATGAAAACTGGTGAGACACTGGTCATTAAAGCTGTTGTAAAATGGATGTATTAAGATTATATGAGGAATTATGTATATGTGCTGATATTATGCTTTAAAGTCTGTAATAAAACAAAGGGAGAACCAGGTTTCTTCCAGACAGGAGGGAAGGTAGTTCTCTCTCTGTGAAATGTAAATTAAGCATGGTAAAGTCAAAACATTTTGCATGTCGAGTGAACAGGAAAAATAGGTTGACTGGAGGGGGTGAATTCAACATGGTGTCAGTATGTCAGAGAAAAAGAAACTTATGTGGGGATGCACCTCAGAAGAATAGATGTCAAAGGCTTTAGGGATAAAATCTGGGTTCTGGTTAGGACTGAAAACTAGCAAGCCCTGAAGAAAATCTTAGGTGAGAGACTGTTTTAGACGAGCACTATAGCCGGTTAAGCGTTACTTTTCAGAAAATATATTATACTTTGTTTCATTTGTACCCATTTCGGTTTTCATTATTCATACTCAATACAAACTTGAATCTGTGACTCTGTTCTTGGTTAAAAAGCTTACTTGTTTTCACCATAAACAGATTATAATTCAGTGTTATAGAGCAGTGGTCTTCAAAGTGGGGTGTGCGAGACCATCCCTGGGGGTGCACGAGACCCCGGCGGCGGCACCGATCCCGCCCAGGAGACCAAAGTCATGGTCTATTTTTGTCTCGCAGAAATGCCGCAGAAAGAAAGCAGAAGCTTTCTATTTGGCAGCATTTTGGTGGACATACCCCAGGGGGAAAAGGGCCCACAGAGCTACAACTTTTCAGAACCCGGTTATAGAGGACCTGATTCTGATGTATAACCTTCCAGCTGTGCTGGCAGAGTCCTGAGGTGTGTGTTTGGGTGGCTATCTAAATGAGTGTCGGGGAAATGACACACAGTTTAGCACCAGCAAATCTCTCTATAGCGGAGTCACAATCCTGGGCATCCAAGAAAGTGTCACAGTAAGGATCAGGATTGGGCCCATAGAGAGTTCTATGCCCCCAAAATAACTTTACAAAAAGGGATAATTACCTAACCCTTCAGATTCAAAGAGATAAGTGTCATCAACTCCAATGCACCTACACCAGTTAAGGAAGTTGGCTGTATTATCTCTAGCAAAGAAAGATCCTGATGGTGCATTCTTCTTACATGGGACACGTCTCATAGGAAATTTCTGGCAAAAAAATAAAAAATTAATGTACATATGCCGTGTTGTGTGCACACATACATAAATGACATTTTGAAACATTTTCATAAGCTCAAATAAGAATATCACATGTAAAGTACAACAGTTGTACTAATAACTGGTTAATAACTATTTTATTATTTTTCATAACTGATGTAACCTACATGCATATCTGGAATGCAGATGAAGCTTTCCCCATTTGATGGCTACTGTCATATGGGGCTTTAAGGGGCAAGTCGTCATTCTTGTGCATGGTCTAAGAGGACAGCATGTGTACGCTTACTCTGTTGAAGTCAGGAATCAAAGTAAGGGAAAGAAATCTTATACTGCAACTCTGCATCCCACGATGCAGTAGTGTGGCCTCTTCTGAAGCAGTCTCGGTCACTGACCTCCACCAATTCACAGCACAAGGGGAAGTTTAGCTGGTGGCTCCACATAGTCGTGGATCCACTGGCTCCGCCCTCAAACTCCCTGTGTAATGCGGCAAAAGGATTACTCTTTGTGCACTCTAGAGAAATGCTCTGAGGGTGTTGATTAGCTACATAGAATCATAGAATATTAGGGTTGGAAGGGACCTCAGGAGGTCATCTAGTCCAACCCCCTGCTCAAAGCAGGACCAATCCGCAACTAAATCATTCCAGCCAGGGCTTTATCAAGCCTGACCTTAAAAACCTCTAAGGAAGGTGATTCTACCACCTCCCTAGGTAACCCATTCCAATGCTTGACCAGGACATGGACAAACACAATCCTTCCACCCCCATGCTATGACCATGAAATTTACCAAAATGGACAGTGAATTTGGTAGGACCCTATTAAAAATATACCACATGGTGCTCTGTGAAATTTGCCTCCTTTTTACTATCAAACACCTCCCTCAATAAGAATGTTAGCAGTTAATTACAGATGTTTAGCCTTAATATATTTAGCTACAGTTAAAACTGTAGGGCTTCCTGTCAGCTTCTACAACACAGAGTACGAATATAAAAAAAAAGTTAGTTTGACTAAAGGGGAACAGTACTGTAAGTGTTTTCTACCAATTGGTAGAAGCTAACTAGTGCTGCCATTACATGACTAATTGGCTTCTATAAAAATAACCACTGACTCCTATTTTTATGTAGTACTAGTAAAACCAGCTCTAGGCTAGTTGGACTGCAACAGACTCTTTATGTTGGAGGTTAGAAGAATAAAGACTAATTCCTTCCAAGCAATTTCCTTTACATCCATTTTTCTGTCAGTGATGTACATTGCTATCAGGTTTTTTGATTGTCTGTTAGTTATGTAATACATTAAAGATGTAGCCCATGTTTCTTGTGCTGCTTCCACCTCCCCCCCCCCACCCTCCACCCCCCAAAATTAAGTTGTGGGACCAGTGATTCAACTACTTTTCTAAGATAAAACATGAAATGACCATCCAATATTTCTGATACATGAAAGCACTAAACATTCTCTCTGCATTCTATACATCTCAATGTATACATTGTATGTGCTAACGTTTGCACGTGTAAAGACTCAATCCTTCTATTTTCTATATATTGTGAGTTTTATCCACTCATTTCTGCCACCTTTTATTCCCAATAGTGGTGCCTAAACAGGTCTCCCATAGATATTTTGTTATAGGTACTTTTAGTGGCTGTTCAGGGGCAGCATGCTCTAGTCTAGTGATCAATTTCTGCTATAAAATTTGCATAAAGTGTCAACAGGTTTTCTGTTTTTCCTACCCAGTTAGTCCTTCCTTCCCCCCCTCCCCCTCTGCCTCCCTACACACAACCAACAGGGATCAGAGTCCTGAGGGGTCAGACCCTAAGGTCCTTAATCAGGCCTTCCACCAGCATACCTCCTATTGAAGTGAGGACTTTAGGATTTGACACACAATGAATAGCCATTTGTAGCTAGTTATCTGATCTGTTAAGATATCCTGTTTCTTCTTATTTCCAAGTGCAATGCACACAGAATGCAATCTTGTTAAATGCAGATAAAAAGTGTCAAGAATCAGAGAGGTAGCTGTGTTAGTCTGGAATTGCAGAAGTGACAAAGAGTTCTGTGGCACCTTCAAGACTAACTAAAAGTATTGAAGCATAAGCTTTCGTGGGCTAATACACACTTCGTCGGATGCATGCCATAAAAAGATAAAACGTGGTTACACGTAAAGTGATGAAGTTTATCAGTTACTGTAATAATCAGATGACTCACCCTTAAGTCCTCTGAGCTGCAGCATTTTTTAATTGTACTTTGAAGGACACCAACCAACTGGCAGAGTAATACGCCATTATCAAGTTCTTTCAGCAACCGTTCTGCTGTAACTTCTACCCCTGAAAACAAACAGTGAAAAATGTTAGAATTATTCCAGAGGAAGGCAAGCGAACACAACCTATATGCAGACAACTGAGACATGGCATTCCACCATTAAAAAGACACGAAGTTGGGTTGTTGTCTACAAAAGAAGTGAAATCATCAGTATTTTGGAGTTTTTATTCCATTCAACTAAAACAACCAATGAACGGCATAAACTTTAAAATTTCTGCTACCTTACAGATTCGCCATAAAAATCAACTGCCACTGAAATAAATATAAATATAAGCTTGCATTAAATCTAAAAAAATAGAGCTCTCTCTCTAAATTAGTATTTGTACTATAAAAGCAAAAAAAAAAAAAAAAAAAAAGGTCCTATGGCACCTTACAGACTAACAGACGAAGTGGGTATTCAGCTACGAAAGCTTATGCTCCAATACATCTGTTAGTCTATAAGGTGCCACAGAACTCTTTCACTTTTGCAGATCCAGACTAACATGGCTACCCCTCAGATATTTGTACTGTATGTTTCCCCCTTCTCAACATCCACTGTTACAGCCTGTTTTAGTTATACCACATAGATTTGGATTCTAAAGAGAATTGGCATACATTTAAAATAAAATATGTTTATTTACCTATAAAACTATTTCTATTAAAACACAAATAAAAATCAAATAAAATTAGATTACAAACAGACTAGTCACTGAACAGGAAATAGAAATAAGAGGTATTAAGATAGCATCAACAGTTGTCAGCTCATAAAATCGGATACCAAAACATGAATTTTAATGCAACTTTCCTCATTACGCAAGCCCAGTCACATTCACTAGCTCTCAGCAAATTTATGAATATGAAAGCTCAACATTGGCCAGGATAATGGATCTTTCAAATTCATTAGACAATGATGTATTTTAGCATTACCCAGCAATTCAGATAGCCAGATTGATAGATCTTCCTGCATAGGCACCAGAGTTGCTTCATGCCGCACAGATAACCACTGATCATATAGGCAAACGTCTGCCAAGCCCGGGCCATGTCTGGGAGTCAGAGGACTTCGCGGAGTTAAAGGAATATCATCTCCAACCCATACCTAAAGAAGATTTCAGTAAGTTAAAACAAATAGTTCTAGTAGCTGCAACCTCCAATAATGGAATCTGATTATTTCCTTACCCAAACAATAATAAGGTAATGACATAAGAGATCTAAATTTTGATTTTTTTAAGCCATTCATCAACCCCGCAAAGATCTATTTCAACTTTCAGTCTTCATTCCTAAATTCAGATTCTACCACATCACTCTATGATTTACAGTTGTCCCTCCGAGTTATATAAAAACATTTTCTCTCTCAAAAAGGTCTATTTATTAAATGCCTTATAAATAAAGAATTAATTTACAAACAGTGTAAGAAAGTTAGTACTGGGCAGAATCCACAATATAAAAAGACAAATCTACAGCCTAAAACCAAATTTGCTGCTGGTCTCTCTTTGATCAAAGATTTCACCGGAGGTTTTTGTTTAGAGAGGAGAAAGAACATTACAATTCTTATGCTACAGTAGAAAATGTGTTACTGTTCAGACTTGTTTAATACAAGCACATACATCGTTCAGACACTCGTCTTCACCTCCTGTATGTAAGCATTCTGAAGCAATGTGCAGTGGTACTGAAAATGTTTTCCTCGCTATGAGGGCAGGAAGGAAGACTTCTTTGCTCCATGTATCATAGCATCAATAAAAAGGATATCAATCCCAGTCTGCAAATTGTATTTTTTCCTATATCAACACCTGTCTCATGATAGCAAAAAAAGAAGACATTTTGACTTGATGCACAAAAGCCAACCTTGCAGAAACTTTTCCTGCAGTGCCCAGAGACTGGCAAAGAAACAAAACAGAAAAGAGAAACACAGGACAATGAAAATTTGTTCTGAATTGTACCAATCTGTGCCTTTAACTCCACTGTTTCAATGGAATTCTATTGGCATACCTGAGAGGAAAATGTTACCTTGAATTGCAAGTTCTTTGGTATAGTTTGGGAACTGAAAAGGGGGGAGAAGCAGGGAGGAATGACTTGACCACACAGTAAAGCAGAAAAAAGTCTGAATAATAGGAGACAATGAGGAGAAAGGAAAAACTCAAGTTCTTCTTCTTACACCTTCAATATAGAAATCCCTCTACACAGATATATCACTGGAATGCAACCCTGTGAGATAAGGGGACAGAGGACTAAACTGGGAGTAATTCATCCCAGGATTCCTAGCAAACTTCCATTGGGAAATTCCTTGAGGAACTTAAAGAAAGATCTTCCTCTCTCATGGGTTTTTTCTATCAGTAACATTGTTAAGGGTTAGCTTAAGCAATCAAGCAGAGTAATAGAGATGAAGAAAAAATGACAAACAAAAACACCCTCCCTCTCAGAAAATCTCATTCACCCCACAAAATGTAATGCCTCACCATCTTATCACCCAGATAACCTAGCTCAGACACACAACTAAGTGCTGATGGAGTTCAGCCATGATTAGCTAGTTGGTCCCACAAGACTTTTTAACTCGTGGATGGACTGGCTATATATTCTCTTATAGAATTAATCACTTTGCAAAACTTGAACATTAATAGTTACACAAATAAAGACACTATATTTTAGGAATAATTAGGTTTGATTTAATCTTACTTTGCCTTAGAAATCTTCTTAGATAACACTTAAAGAGAGGTTGTGTGATCTAGCAGTTGAAACAGAAGGCTAGGCTCCAGAACTTCTGGGTTATAGGAGTCCTGCCACTGACTCCATGTGTGACCTAAGGCCCTTGTGACTCAGTTTTCCCACCTGTACAATGGGGATGATAAAGATCTTACAGGACAATTGTGAGCCTTGCAGTAATTTGGTTGCAAAGTGCCCTGTGATTCTTGCATAAAGAAAAGATGCCATATAAAGTATCAAGCATTTTTATTATTAATGTAATTTACCTGAACTGCATGCTGCATGGTCATCTGTATTTATATGAGATTCTCTCTCTGGAAATGGGACAAGGAAGAGACAAAAAACAATCCGGTAAATTATTTTTAATGGAATCACTTTTAATGTAATACAAAAGTTAAAAAACTATTGGGTGAAACAGTCTGATTGACACTCTTAACACAGTTATAATTTTGACCTGGTATTTTACAACTCTAATATGGTCAGAAAATAGTAAATATTACAGCACAAAATGGCAAGTTTTTTCACTTCTACTTAGTTATAAATAGTATTCAACAACCGTTCATGTGCTTCCAAGAAGATGTCAAAACGCTCTGACTTGTAGAAGGTGAGAAAAATTCCAAGTGCACTATTATATCAGTTATCCAACAAGTACCCCAAAAATCTTAACTTGAAGTTTAGGTTGTTGCAGTCCATTCCTATATATCACAAACAGTATAACTGCAGAAAATCATGCGTTAAGGCTCTCTCAGTCTTTAAAGTAAAATATTATGTACGGAAAAGGAAGTGATTTATAAAAATTAGTTTCTCCATATGCAATACAAATGAGAAGTCAAAATTCACATAGAAAGAGACAAGAACAAAATGGTTTTATTCTTTAATATTTGAACTGTGGTAGCGGCTAAGAGCCTCAATCCTGAACAAGGATCCTATTGTGGTAGGCACTGTACAAACACAGAGCAAGATTGGGGTAGGAGCTATGTCCTTTCTAAAGAATGCCATGTCCTACATTTCATATACAGTGTAATTCTATCACACATGCACTTAATAAAACTGAAAGGAAAAAAATTCAGAATGTCTTTCATAGATATGATACTGGAACGTCCAACATAATTGTTGCATGAACTCTGAGACATACATTTATCTTTTGTAATTTGTCAATATCACTCTGGAGTAAATACCACCTTAGGAAAAGACATCTGTCAGACAATTCCTTTTAAAAAAAGAAAAAGAAAGACCTGCTTCATGACAACAGGAAAGAGAGGCACTAAAGCACATTTGTGATGTTTTGATTGTGTGTGCACACAAAGTCAAAGAGAAATGTAAACTTACATTTGTAACACAATTCTTTAGCTTTCTCTAAGCTATATGTTTTACTAAGTATTTCCGTTTCTTAAGAAGAGTTTGTTAGTTCTTTCTCAGCTATACTCCCCACTACCTTGACTTTTTCATTCCACTACTACAGCATCTTTTAATAAACTTTACAAAACATACCTTAAGACCATGTAGTTACACCTACTGTGAAATCAGTTTGTTTTCAGACAGAAACATTTTCTTTGTATCAAACTTGTTATGCCCATCAAAGAAAGATTTACCAAAGATGCCTTGAGTTGGTTCCATCTGAACATGCAAGAGTTACATCACTTTTTTATTTGCAGGAAAACACAATAAATAGTGGGACTGTCCTATCCCTGATGTAATTTTCCTCTCTACACATTAGAGGAAAAGGGCAGAGAACATAGCAGGCATTACAAATGAGCATGTTATGCTTCCCACGAGTTAGTCCAGGGGCATATATTTTCCTTTAGCATAAGAAATCCTTTGTCCCAAGAGAGCGCCCCAGTAAGAGGCTTCTTTGACTGTTTTTTAAAAAAAATATGGATGGAACAGCCAGTAGAAAAGCTGCTCTCATTAAAATAAGGAGCCCCACATAATCAAACAAGAGCCTTAACATGGCAACTGCCAATAGAAGAACAAAGGGTGGCCTAATTCTCTGGGAGTGCTGAAAACATGAACACAGTAAAATATTCACAAAACAGCTATTACAAAAATGTTCAGCATCTGCACTTTTTGGGAAGGCTTAACAAAACTGGTCTTCTATAAATAAATAAATAAATAAATGCAGAGACTGAGGGAAACTGTGACACTTGAACTTCAGGCACTTCTTTTTACCTAAGTTATTTTGCAATCTTAGTTGTCAGGGGTGGGCTCCCTAAGAAGCAAAAGCTCTGCATTTACACAGTCAACACTTGAACAATCATAGCAAAGACAAATTTTTACAATATGAAGTATCCCCAAAAGCACTCAGACTAGGATTACTGACTGCTAATTTAAATTCTCTCTCAAACCATCAGTTACAGACAGATCTGGAGTTCATACTGCTGAGGAATGTAGGTTACCACAGCCCATATAGTACAGCAATTATGGTAAAAGGTGGGTGTTGGCCTGTGTCAGGTGGATTGACCCTTGGTCGAATATAGGGAAGGTGAACGGGGGAATTGGAATGTATAGCCCCTAAATGGGCTGGTCGGTATTGGAACGGGTCTCAGCTGGCCAGTGTGTAGAGATATGGAAGATGCTGTGATCCACAGGGGGTTTGATTCATAACTACGTGGGTTAACAGACAAGTCTTTCCCACCTGGGATATTGGAGTTCTTCGGAATACAAGATGGGTGAGTGTCAGAATTAAGGCTGATGCTGGAAGCTTGTTAATTTCCAGACATACAAGTTTCTCACATCACAGTGCTCTAGTGTTTGGTTTAAAGTGTAATTGCTTTCTAATGTAGGTATCAGCAGTCTTAGCTATCATAACCAGGGCTTGAAAAATCTATTTCCCCAGGGCAAGTAGGAATCTATGAAAGGCGATCGCCATCTTCCACTTTAAACAAGTTGCCTTCTTTTTAAAAAGGATTAAGTCTCTAGTGCTAGTTTTTGTAGCAGAATCCTTCAGAATGAGAACACTGTAACCAAGACAGTCAATAAATCTGCAGAAGTGGCTCCAGTCCTGCCACTGTGGATCAGATGAAGAGTCGGCTGCCACTATGAAGAGTAAGTTGCTCCGAAGGGCTGCATTCCTCCTTCACCCTCTGAAGGAGAGAGCAGTGGCAGGACTCCATCCCCTCCCCCTCCAAAGCAGGGGGGCACAACCATCCCAGCTCAGCATGTGTGTGGGCTCCTGCCACCATCACCCCAAGCTGGGGAACTGTGTGCATTGGAAGGACAGGGGATTTCTCTCACCACTTCTGCCACCCCAGCAGAGGAGTCTTTACAGAACTAATTGTGGGGGGAAGAAGCATTAATTTATTGTTCGAGGGCCCTGCTAGGCTGATTTATTGCTAGGTATTAATTGATTCATTAAGGGAGGCAGGAGTTGGCAATAACTGGAGGCTTGGATTTCAGCCTGGGGAGACCAGGGTGATGGATTCAAGTGGAGGGGAGGACGCCTGACCACACAGGTGTGGGTGTATCTCAGAAAGAGGGTATAGCTTGGGGCACACCATCTCCACAGGCCTCAATGGCCCAGGCAAACTCCACCTCCTTCCCCCCCACATACACACTTTCGACATGCCCTTGTAAAGCGGTTCACTCCCTCTCCACGCCCCACAGTGGCACCACCTGGTGCACAGCGGATCCAGGAAACAGAATCACAGGGATCCCAGTCTATATGAACCAAAGTATTTACTGCAAAAATGAATAAGAACTCAGGAGGTACCTCTTGGAGTTTGTCTGTGCTGTAAGTTAGCTCAAGTTGCTACACTCAACCAAGAGTGATTTGATCAGCAGAACTATGAGCTGTGACTTGAGCTCCTATATTTATCCCCACTTATTATAAACTCCAGCAAGCAGTGCTTGACCTTCAACACATCTCCCTGTCAGGCCAGTTAGCTCAAGCTTAAAGCATCACTTAACTTGAGCTAGAGATTTTGCGAGTGGACAGGGGTTAGGGGGAAAACTTGAGTTATAGGTCAAGGTAACAATGCAGTAAAGATAATCCATTAGTGTATTGTTTCAACTGGCAATCTACTAGATGCATTAAATAAGATGGGTAGTTCATACTTATTAGCCCTACAAGTCATTATGTAGCAACAGATGCTAAATTAGATACAAGCTATTCTGTAATGCAAGTTTACAAGTCGGTCCAAAATTACATATGTTGTAAATAGAGAGACCCATAAGCAGTTCAGACATTGAGCAATATGACAAAAGTCAACTCAGCACTTATTGGCATCTAAAATATAAAGGCGGTAGCCACTAATTTAGATGGAGGTGGAACCCAAATACATTTATTAACTCATTACGAAATGTTTGTACGTAAGACTCTCTCTCTCTCTCTCTCTCTCTAAATATAGGTTGAAGATTTAAATATGCTGGGGTGGAAGATTGCAACCCCAAAGAGACTCACAAACAGACCATTCTGAAACTGATGGAAGTTTTATATTAGTTCTGATAGTATTGTTGGAACCTGCCTCCCTACAAAATATGTTCTAAACAAAAACACCGCTTCTTTCCCTTCATAATGTCAATTAGTGTAGATTTAGTACATCTAGGATATCTTCATTATGCATATTGACAAATTTTGTTTTGTATGTTAGCTTCTTAAATGTATCAGAACAGATGTGATGCCTAGAGTGTGCTAATATATATTTTAGTACAGAAACTGTAGCCCTCCAGTTACATCACATGAAACAAAACTTCTGCTTACTTTCAAATTGATTTCTTTGGGGGACGGAGGCCTCAAAGGCATGGAATAAAGAACCAAATTAGTCACCAGGGCTCAAACACCTTGAGGTGGCAACTACCTATCTTTTTGTCAGGATGTATAGCAACTGTGGTCCTCAGGGAGTCCCTTTCTGGAGCCCTAAACAATGGAGTATCCAGCATTCTACAACTCCTCACTTTAATGACAGAAGTTCACTCAACTCCAGGAGCATTTCCTGCCGGAACATGTCAACTCAGCAAGCAGCACCTCTACAGCAAAAGTGTAACTGGTTCACTTGATTAGAATGGGTGTAGCCTGGGGGGACCCGGGGCTACAACACGGCCAGAGCTAGCTAACATAGTTTCAGATATATTAGGCCGGGACTTCACTGCTAAAAAAGTGTTTTTTACCTCAGAGTAACTTACGCACCTGAACTATCCTGAGGTAAAAAAACCAGTAACATTTAAGTGTTGTGAAGTAAACAGCTCTATAGCTTCTCCACGGGTTAACCTCAGGGAGTTTACCTCACAGCAAAACTGAAGTGCCTGGTCTTCACTGTTGCTCCACCTCAGATAAGCTCATGCACATTAGTTACCTCAAGGTAAAAACACGCACCTTTATTAGCAGTGAGGAAAAGGCACTTCAACAGCACCTCTCAATAGTGCTTTTCAATCATGGTAAGCTAACTAACTGATTTTAAAAACACCCTTTTTACCCAGCAGGGCAGGAACTGGGAGTGTAGCCCTAAAAGTCCCAGCATGTTGCTCTTTGGGTAGGCAAAGCCTGGCCATCTGGTTACATGGCTATAGTCAGGAACCAAGGAAAATGTTTTAAAATGCCCCTGGCAGGAGCAGAACAAATTATAATATGAAAAACCTGCCTGTGTTTTACTTTGAAAATCCCTACACAACACTTTTAAAATTTCAGATGTACAAGCCTTAAAGTCCAAAGGTACAGACTACTTTACATTTATATTAACTGCCAGTATCCCAAAAGTTGCCAGAATGTTTTACAAGATCAAATTCAGATTATCATTTTTCAGTGCACTGAACAACAGGAAAGGGAATTTTAGCCAAGGACACAAGAGCAAATCACATTCCTATCAAATCAGTATTGGTATCAAGTGTGGAGATAGAGCACGCCGATTTTAAAGGTGTCTTCCAAAAGATCCCCATGGCACTCAGCTTACAGGATCCACTTTGGCCTCACCTAGTGGACTTGAACCTGTGGTTCCTGGGAGCCTGCTTTATTTAAGTTTGATGATTAAGGTCCTGAGGTGAATATAGCTGACCTGCTCAGCAACAGTGATAATAATGTAATTAAATTTAATTTCAGAGGAAGGGGGAGAGAAATGCCAAAGAAGTCTGCCACAGAAATACTTTTTTGAACTTCAAAAAAGAGGAACTACACAAAAATGAGGAAGCTAGTTAAACAGAAATTAAAAGGAACAGTCACAAGAGTGACATGCCTGCAAGTTGCATGGAAACTTTTAAAAAAACATCACAGTTTAGAGGCTCAAATTAAATGTATACCCCAAATTAAAAACAGTAAGTGGACCAGAAACATACCACCGTGGCTATGCGACAGGGTAAAAGAGGCACTTAGAGGCAAAAAGGCTTCATTTAAAAACTGGAAGTCAAATACTGCTGCGGAAAATGGAAAAGAAGAAACTCTGGCAAGTCAAATATAAAAGTATAATTAAGCAGGCCAAAAAAGAATTTGAAAAGGAAGTAGCAAAAGACACAAAATCTAACAGTAAATAGTTTTAAGTACATCAGAAGCAGGAAGCCAGTCAAACAATCAGTGGGGCCACTGGACGATCAAGGTGTACTGATAAAGGAGCACTGATGAAAGATACACTGCGGATAAGCTATGGTTTACACTACAGAGCTTACAGAGGCACAGCTCCATTGGTGCAGATTCTCTAAGCCAGTGGGAGAGATCTCTCCCATCGACTTAATTATTTCAGCAGAGCCGGGAGCTCTCCCACTGACATAGCACTGTTCACACTGGCGCTTAGGTTGGCGTAACTTATGTTGCTCAGAGGGGTGACATTCACACACCTGAGAAACAGAGCTTAAATCAGTAAAAGGTGTATACACAGGCTACATTAAATTATTTGCATCAGTCTTCACTCCAGAGGATGTGAGGGAGATTCCCATACCTGAGCCATTCTTTTTAAAAGACAAATCTGAGGAACTGTCCCAGACTGAGCTGTCAATAGAGGATGTTTTGAAACAAATTAATAAATTAAACAATAACAAAAGTCACCAGGACCAGATGGTATTCACCCAAGAGTTCTAATAGAACTCAAATAGGAAACTGCAGCACTACTACCTATGGTATATAAGAGGCCTCTGTAGCAAACAACTGAATGATAGTTAATGTAACACCAATTTTAAAAAGGTCCCAGAAGTGAACCTAGCAATTACAGCAGGGGTTCTCAAACTGGGGATCAGGACCCCACAGGGGCTGCAAGATTATCACATGGTGAGGGGGTCACCAGTATTAAAGTTTGAGAACCACTGATTGGAAGGCTGGAAAATCTAACTTCAGAACCAGGCCTGTTGGTTGAAAGAAAATTATCAGACAAATAGATGAACAGGATATGTTGTTGAAGCGTTAATGTGGCTTCTATAAAGAGAAATCATGCCTCATAAATCTATTAGAATTCTTTGAGGTCAACGAACATATGAAAAGGATGACCCAGTGGATATAGTATACTTGGACTTTCAGAAAGCCTTTGACAAGATCCTTCACCAAAGGCTCTTAAGCAAACTAAGCAGCCATGGGACAAGAGGGAAGGTCCTTGCATGGCTCAGTGGCTGGTTAAAAGAAGGGAAAAAAGGATAAGAATAAATTATCAGTTTTCAAAATAGATTAAGTTAAATAGTGGGGTGTCATCCCCCCGAGGATCTGTACTAGGTCCAGTACTGTTTAACATATTCATAAATTATCTGGAAAAAGGGATGAACCATGAGGTAGCAAAGTGTGTCGATGGTACATAATTACCCAAGATGGTTAAGTTCAAAACAGACCATGAAGAGTTACAAAGAGATCTCACAAAACTGGATGACTGGGCAACAAAATGGCAGATGAAATTCAATATTGATAAATACAAAGTAATTCATGTTGGAAAACAATCTCAACTATACATACAAAATATGGGATCTATATTAGTTATTACCACAAGAAAGAGCTCTTGGAGTCATTATGGATAGTTCTCTGAAAACATTTGCTCAATATGCAGGAGTGGTCAAAAAAGCCAACCGAATGAGGAACCATTAGGAAAGAAATAGAAAATAAGACAGTAATTATCATAATGCCACTATGTAAATGCATGGTATGCCTGCCTCTTGAATACTGAATGCAGTCCTGGTCTCCCCAACTCAAAAAAGAGATATTATAATTGGCAAAAGTACAAAGAAGGACAACAAAAATGACTAGGGGTAAGAAATAGATTCTATATGAGGAGAGATTAAAAAGACTGGGGCTGTTCAGTTTAGAAGAGAGACGACTAAGGGGGGATATGAGTCTATAAAAAACATGAATGGTGTGCAGAAAGTGAATAAGGAAGTGTTATTTATCCCTTCACATAATACATGAACCAGAGGTCACCCAAAGAAATTATTAGGCAGCATGTTTAAAATGAACAAAAGGAAGTACTTCTTCTTTACACAAAGCACAGTCAACCTGTGGAACTCATTGCCAGGGGATATTGTGAAGGCCAAAAGTAAAAATGGATTCAAAGAAGAATTAGATATGTTCATGGAGATTCATCAGTGATTATCAGTCAAGGTGCTCAGGGACACAACCCCATGCTCTTGGGTGTCCCTAAGCCTCTGACTGCCAGTGGATGGATCACTGAAAAATATCCCAGTTCTACTTCATTCCCTCTGGATTATCAGCCCCGGCCACTGTCAGCAAAAGAATGCTGGGCTAGATGGACCATTGGTCTGATCCAATATGGCCATTCTTATGATCTAGCAAAGTAATCTGCCTTCACTGGTCCTCAGATCCAAATGTAGTCCCATTGAAGGCAATGCAAAGACACATTACTTAAGTTTCGTAGTTACGTGGTGTGGCGCTGTCATTTCATTCGGAGTTTTATAGTTGTATACACTTTCCGAGAGAGACTACTATTTGATAAACAATCTTCCAGCAAAAACCTACAAAATACAAAGATGTTAATAAAACATTAAAATTGTAATTTTAAACATTAAAAAAATCAAGAAATGGAAAAGTTCCTATGGTAATTTCCTTTCACCCACATCGCAAACTGAGATTTATGCTGGATACAGCACATAAATTGAAAAACTACTCATATATAATTTTATATACAACATGGTTAAAATGGGCAAGTTACAGTGAAAATGATCCCCCTACCTTTTCCTTTGCTTGACTTTCTAGTACTTAATATTGATTAGTAACAAGGGCAGTCAGCTCAAAAGTGCACTTCATCTCTTGTAGCTCTTTACATTGTACTTCAAGGGGTGTAGATCTCTTTCCACTGCCAGAGGGAGGGGCAAAGATATCTAGCAACAGGAACTATAGGAGGCATTGATCAAATCAAGACTGCTTAAAGATTCAGAGTTGGAACAGGTTCCAAGTCACATTATCTCCAAATCTGGATGATAATGATCATCATCACGGTTAGCAATTTATTCGGAAGGTTAGTTTTATTTTCAATGCCAGTAAGACTCCTCACGGAAAGAGGAGACCAGTTCAACGAGAGCTTTCACAAGATCCTGCTGCTGTGGCAGTTTGACTGCAGGGCAGATGTCAGACAGTGCTCAGAGATTCACTGCACTCACACACCAAAAGCATCCTGCATGCTTTTTTGCGCCTCACTAAAATAAATGATCCCCCCACCCTTCGCCACGCTCCAGAAGGAGATACGCTTCTATACACACCCAGCGTTACGAATTAGCAGTCTCCTCGCTCAGACCCAGCCTTTCCCTCCAGAGTGAGGGGGGGAGGGTTACAGCTGATCTCCGGGCTGCTCCGTGGGGACACCCCGCGGGTTTCAGCGCCTCGGATACAGCGTGGTCGCCGCGTACCGAGCTGGGGGTAAAGTACTCACGGACAGCGGCTGCGGAACTCACCCCACTTCTCCGGTGCAGCGGCCGGAGGCAGAGCCCGGCCAGCCGGGACATCGCGCCGCTCCCTGCCCTGATTCATTCGCCTCCGCCCGCCCGCACCGTTCGAAAGGCCCAATCAGGCGGAGCGAGGAGGCGCCGGGCCGGAAGCCCCGGGTGTCGGCCACCGCCAGCTCCGCCCCGCCTCACCCGCTGCAGGGCCTTCATTTGTTTAAGGTTTAACCTTTGCTTCCTGGGGTGTGAGGATACTCTTCCCAGTGAGAGCCCTCCGGGAACCATGCAAAGCAGCTGCCTGAGTCTGCAGACCCCAGAAACAATAGCTCCCACTCCCAGAAGGTGTGTTGCCGCAATGTGGTTCTGCATTTTGCAGTGTCAATGTGACTGTTCAGTATCAGAGGGGTAGCTGTTTTAGTCTGGGTCTGCAAAAGCGACAAAGAGTCCCGTGGCACCTTATAGACTAACACGTATTAGGGTATGTCTTCACTACAGCAGTAGTTCGATTTCCTTTATGTCGATGTTGTGAACGCGACGGTATAAAGTCGATTTTGTGTGTCTTCACTAGGCACAGCTACGCACAGTACGTCGACAGTGTCTGTCCGCAAAACTTTTGCAAGCGTCGACATGACGAGCGTTGCACTGTGGGTACCTATCCCACAGTTCCCTGATCCCCCAGCAGGCACCATTTCGAGTGCTGCACTATGGGTAGGCATTTCCAAATTTCGCGCCCTTTTTCCGCGCCGCCCACCCCCATTCCGAGCGGTGCACTGTAGGTAGGCATCCCATAATTCGCGCCCTTTCTCCGCCGTGCTAACGCCATAGCATTGCAAGCATGGAGCCCGCTGACACCACGGCTGCAGTAATGGCTGTTGTGAGGACCTCGATCACGGTTGCTGAGTTCCTGCTGCACCGTCTGCAGAGGAGGAATGCGATCCGGGGAGAACTGCGCTTTCCGGAACCCGACGACAGTGAGGAGGAGATGGACAAGCACATCGGGGACAACAGGGACACTGCCGTGCACAGCGGGGACGACAGGGACACTGACGTGCACAGCGGGGACGACATGGACACTGCCGTTTTTGCAAGTAGGGCGACTGACAATCTGTCAAGAATGGTGGCAATGGGGCAGGCTCATGCCATCGAACGCCGATTCTGGGCCAGGGAAACAAGCACGGACTGGTGGGACCGCATAGTGCTGCGGATCTGGGATGACTCCCAGTGGCTCAGAAACTTCCGCATGCGAAAGGGCACCTTCATGGAACTTTGTGACTTGCTGTCCCCGGCCCTCCAGCGCAGGAATACCAAAATGAGAGCGGCCCTTACAGTGGAGAAGCGAGTGGCGATAGCCCTCTGGAAGCTTGCAACGCCAGACAGCTACCGGTCAGTGGCGAATCAGTTTGGGGTGGGTAGGTCTACAGTGGGCTTTGCTGTGATGCAAGTAAGCAGGGCAATCGTCGAGCGGCTGCTACACCGGGTTATAAACCTCGGAAACCTGCAAACCACAATAGATGGCTTTGCCGCCATGGGATTCCCTAACTGTGGTGGGGCTATAGATGGGACTCATATCCCTATCCTGGCACCGGACCACGAGGCCGCCGAGTACAGAAACCGGAAGGGATATTACTCAATGGTCATGCAAGCAGTGGTTGACCACAAGGGACGTTTCACCGACCTGTACGTGGGGTGGCCGGGAAAGCTTCATGACGCTCGAGTGTTCAGGAACTCTAGGGTTTTTAGACAGCTGCAGCAAGGCACTTTCTTCCCTGACCAGAAAATTTCTGTGGGGGGGGTCGAAATGCCGATCGTGATCATTGGGGACCCAGCCTACCCCCTAATGCCCTGGCTTATGAAGCCCTACACAGGAGCCCTGGACAGGGGTCAGGAGCTGTTCAACTACAGGCTGAGCAAGTGCAGAATGGCCGTGGAGTGTGCATTTGGCCGCTTGAAGGGGAGATGGCGTTCCTTACTCATTCGCTCAGACATCCGCGAGAGAAATATCCCCATTGTTATAGCTGCTTGCTCTGTGCTCCACAATATCTGTGAGAGCAAGGGGGAAACGTTTATGGCGGGCTGGGAGGCAGAGGCAAATTTACTTTCTGCTACTTATGAGCAGCCACACAGCAGGGAAAGTAAAAGAGCCCACCGTGAGGCCCTGCGCCTCAGGGACGCCTTGAAAGACAGTTTTATCAGTGCCCGAGATGGCGTTTGAGAATCTGCTCCCTTGCTGTGCTCTAAGCCTGCTGCCCTTGTACCCTCTTTCCCTCCCCCCTCCCCATGCTTTCCCTCCTCCCTCCCCATGCTTGCAGAGGAAATAAAATCACTGTTGGAAAAATCATGGTTCCTTTATTGGTTCATCGGAAATACAAATACAGGGGATCACTGTCCTGGTATCCTGGAGGGAAACCGGCAGTCGCAGTGGGGGAGGAGCGGGCAAAGGAGGGGGGGGGAAGGGGGGAGAGGAGGGGTGGGCAAGACACAGCAGCTTTTAAAAGTTTTCTGAGAAAGTCAGCCTGCTGCTGCTGCTGCTTCTGCTGGCTTGTGGGGTGGAGTGGAGCGGCCCACGGGCCTTGCCCCCCCGTGTTCTCACCCCGCATCTGGGTGGGGAATCTATGGGAGTTGGGGAGGGGGGGAGGTGGTTACACAGGGGCTGCAGAGGTGGTCTTTGGGCATGCTGCAGCTCCACCAGAGATCGCAGCATGTCGCTCTGGTCCTCCATTATGCGGAGGAAAGCATCCATGCGTCTTTCCTCACGTTCTACTCTCTTTTCTGCAGCGGCTTCCCTCTTTTCTGCAGCGGCTTCCCTCTTTTCTGCAGCGGCTCTCCTTTCCTCTCTCTCTCGATTCCTTTCCTCTCTGTCTCGTTCCCTTGCCTGTATCATTTTTTCCCTCCAGTCCGTCTGGCGGGCTGCCTCAGCGCGCGAGTTCTCCAGGAGTTCAGTGAACATCTCATCGCGCGTTCGCGTTTTCTTTTTACGCTTTCTTTTCTGCAGGGCAGGGCGGGAGTTCAACTGTTGTTGTTCATCTGTGGGCAAGTGTGTGGGAAAAGAAAGGTTGAAAGTTATGAGACAGATACATTCAAGGTTAGGAGGCAGATGCAGTCTCGGACGGTACACGGTGGGAGTAGTATGCTGTTTGCAACCTCAGTATTCAGAGGCCTGATATGATTTCTGTACAAGGTCATGTTCTACACCTAAAAGGAGAGGAGAGCTCACAGAAAAGTCAGAGCATCTCAGACACATATGCGTGCCTCAGCCCAAGACGGCTTCTGAAATCACCGTGCAGCCGGCCATGGTAAGTTAAAAGTGGCGCCTGCATACTGTAGAGCAACCCCGCCCCCTTCCCCCCACCGCGTGGCTGGCTCCCACTGAAACCACAAACTGCAAAGCAAATGCCTAAGGGCTAAGGTCTTTTTGGGGCTCTTCAGACCGCGTGCAGACGGCTCGGATTCCCTGCCAGCTAACGCTACGGGCTGGGGGGGGGGGGGCGGTCAGCGTTCGTGGGGGGGGGCGGGTTCGGTTCGTCGGTCCTCAGCAGAAAAGAGTACTTTGCAGCTGGGACTCTTTATCTCCCGACTAATTGCAGTCCGTATCTCAAACAGGCAACCCTGAATGACATCACTTTGCTGAGAATTTCTCGGAGAGATAGGGAGCGCATGCTCCTTGAGTCCATGCAAAGTCCTGGTCCATACGCCGCAATGCTAGCCTGCTCAATGATACCAGACAACCTACTACTTTCGTGGCGTGGGTTGGTGTCCTATCACGGGGGACCAGATAAGGCAGCTCTCCCCAGAAATCTGCTGCACTGGATTCATCGCTACCTCCTGGATAGCTTCCTTGAAATGTCCGCGGAGGACTTATGGTCAATCCCAGAGTATATTGACAAACTCTTTGAGTAGAAATTGACCAGCAATGAAAGCACGCTAAGTCCTTAGGGCAAGTTACTTAGGGCAAGCATTAATGCCTTAGGGCAAGCATTAATAAATGCTTCCTTTACAAAATCACGCGTCATGTAATCACTTAAAAAAGAAACACTTACCCCCCTGGGAGGCTTGGGAGGGTACTGGCTCCAGGGTGACAAACAGCTCCTGGCTCTCTGGGTACAAGGGTTCTCCGCTGGGCTCCTGCTGCTCCGTGAGATTTTCTTCTTCATGCTCGTCCTCCTCGGAATCAGTCTCCTCCCTGACGATGATCCCATCGGTGGAGTCCACGCACACCGGCGCGATGGTGGTGGGGGCGCCCCCCATTATGGCATTTAGTTCATTGTAGAACCTGCATGTCCGTGGCGCGCCCCCTGATCGTCCGTTTGCCTCCTTGGCTTTCTGGAAAGATTGCCGCAGCTCCTTAATTTTCACGCGGCACTGTGTGGTGTCCCTGTTGTGGCCCCTTTCCAGCATGGCCTTGGAGACTCTTCCGTAGGTGTTGGCATTCCGTTTGTTGTTTCGTAGTTCCAACATCACGGATTCCTCTCCCCAGATAGCGATGAGATCCAGCACCTCACGAGTGGATCATGCTGGAGCTCTTCTCCTCTGGCTGGTCTCCAGGGTAGATGAGCTCATCATGGATTCCTGTGATGCTGAGCTCTGCATGGCGGCTAGTGCTGATTGCTCTGAATGGCGACTGATCAGTTCAGGTGAGCTGGCCACGCTGACCAAACAGGAAATGGCATTCAAATGTTCCCGGGTCTTATCTACCTGGCCAGAGCAGCGAGTTCAGAGTGCAGTGCAGAGCGGTCACAGTGGAGCAGTAGTGAGGCAGTCCAGAGCGGTCAGAATGGAGCATTGTGGGACAGCCTCTGGAGGCTATTAATGTCGGGTTCCATCTTCACTAGCCCACGGTCGAGCTTGGAACGTCGAGATTAGCCTTATGCCACTGGTTAGGCTGGAGTGCCAAGATCGATCTTTAAGGCCCTTTACATCGACGTTAAGGGCATGTATGTGAAGACAGGTACACGTTTACTTCGACCTAACGTCGTTAACATCGATTTAAAGTGGTAGTGAAGACATGCCCTTAGAGAATAAGCTTTCGTGGCTGAATACGCACTTCGTCAGATGCATGCTTGATTAACCATTTCAAGATGATTGTGTTAGTGTTCAGCTAATATCCCCTTTTCCAACCCAACAGTTGTCTTCTACACTTCCGTGAGTGCCAAAGTCCCAGCCCACTCACCCTATCCACCTTCTGTTTCCCTCCGCCAACTTTGTAATACATCTCTGCAATGTTCAGCATGACACAAATAAAAAATGTAAAGACAGCATAAAATAATTGAATGTAATAGTGAGACACAGCGATACTGTAGTGAGTGTATTACTCATGCTCACATTTGCTACAAACCCGAGTTTTTGAATTTTGCTGATGCTACAGAAGAGTTTACTGCTCTGGAGTGCCAAAGTATACTGGGGTCTTGCTGCAAAGTTTAGGTCACAGTTACTGTGGAGACCATGTGGCTTTGCTTACAGTCTCTTTCCACCATTAGGGTAGGCAAGAAATTGCTGTGTGCTATGCAAACTCTAGCCCAGACAGTGGCAAATGTTTTGGCTCAAGGGCCACATCTGGGTATGGAAATTGTATGGTGGGCTATGAATGCTTATGAAATTGAGTGTTGGGATGTGGGAGGGGATGAGGGCTCTGGGGTGGGGGCAGAAATTAGGACTTCAGGGTGTGGGAAGGGGCTCTGGACTGGGGTAGGGTTTGGGGTGGAGTGAGGGTTCCAGCTGGGGTTGCGGGCTCTGGGATGGGGCTGAGGATGAGGGGTTGGAGGTGCAGGAAGGTGCTCTGGGCTGGGACTGGGGCTCAGAGGACAGGAGGAGGATCAGGGCTAGGGCAAAGGGTTGGGGTGCAGGAGGGGGGGTCAAAGGTGCAGGCTGCAAGTGCTGCTTACCTCAAGCAGTGGTTCCTGGCTAATGGGAGCTGTGGGGGCAGCACTTGGGGCCAGGGCAGCGTGCAGAGCCCCCTGGTTGCCTGTATGTGTAGGGGCCAGAGTGGGGAGATGCCGCCACTTCCGGGAGCCGAGCAAAGCCATGGCATGGACCAGACAAGCCCTAGCCCCTGCTGCCTGGTGGGAGCTTGAGGGCCAGATTAAAACATTTGAAGGGCCAGATGTAGCCCCCAGGCCATAGTTTACCCACCCCTGCTCTAGCCAATATAAAATGGAGAAGGAGAGGGATCATTTTGCTGTGGGTTTTACTTTCTTTACCCCAAAACATCATTTTCTAGCCTTGTCTATTAAAACTGGTCAGAGAAGAGCATTAAATAATAGAACTTAATAAATACTAGTGTATGCCTGTTAGTATTCGTCCAGTATTAGATGTAAATGAAAAATTGTCCATAATCAGAAAAAGCAGAAGTGTTAAACAGATATTTCCGTGCTGTATTTGGGACAAATCCAAATGATGTAATCATATCATATGATGATGATAAAACACTTCCTATTCCAATAGTAACTCAGAAAGATGTTACACAGCAGGAACTAAAATTAGACATTTTTAAATGAACTGATTCTGATAACTAGCTTACAAGAGGTCACTGAACTGTTAATGTTGATTTTCAATAAGTCTTGGAACACTGGAAGTTCTTGAAAATTGAAGAAAAGTTAATGTGGTGCCAATATTTTAAAAGGATAAACAGGATGACTTGGGTAATTATAGGCCTGGCATCAATATTGGGCAAAATAATGGAACAGCTCATACAGGACTCAATTAATAAATAATTAATGGAGATAAATATAATTAATGACAATCAACATTATGGAAAATAGATCTTATCAAACTAACTTGATAATTCTTTTACGAAATTACAAACTTGGTTGACAAAGGTAATAATGTTGATGTAATATACTTAGATATCCATAAGGTATTTGACTTGGTACTGCACAATATTTTGATTAAAAAACTAGAACAATAAAAAGTAAACATGGCACACATTAAATGGATTACAAACTGGCCAACTAACAGGTCTCAAAATGTAATTATACAGGGAGAATCATCACGAGACAGGTGACACCATGACATGACACCATGACACAGGCCATTACCCTCTGATCCCACTGAGGGTTATCAAAAGAAACTGCACCATCTGCTCAAGAAACCTCCCGAAGAAACACAGGAACATATCTACACAGACACACCCCTAGAGCCCCAACCAGGGGCATTTTATCTGCTGCCAAAGATCCATAAACCTAGGAATCCTGGATGCCCTATTGTATCAGGCATTGGCACCCTGACAGCAGGATTGTCTGGCTATGTGAACTCTTCTCCTCAGGCCCTACGCTACCAGCACTCCCAGCTATCTTTGAGACATCACTGCCTTCCTGAGAAAACTACAATCCATTAGTGATCTTCCACAATTCCATTGTGGTAAGTGCTACACCCACCATTCCTACAATTTATGAAGCAACAAAAAGTGACTGTGCAAAGGTGGAGATTTTAAGCAAACGCTTAGGTTCCAATCCTGAAAATATGTATGTGTAAAGTCCTGTTGAAGTTAATGGGATTATTCACATATATAAAATTAAGCACACGTATAAGTTTTTGTGGGATGGAAGCCTTAGTGTAGATAAGGCAATATTAGCCACTGGTGAGAAAGGGGCTAAAAAACATCAAAGAAAAAAGCACTCCAGCGATATGGAGGAAGGAGTGGGCGGGACAAAGAAGAGGATGTTTGTATCATATCACATCTCTGACAAAAGACCACTTCAAAAAGTTATAAATGATCTGTATCAGTAGGAATCCTGTTTTAGATTAGAAAATAATATTGTTCTGCCATAACTTTAATGTTGCCAACTCTCATGATTTTATCACAATATTTAATGGTTTTTTGTTACGGTGTATATCTGAATATGTGAAATTTTCAGCTTTTATTTTTTTAAAGTATCCAGCCCTCATGATTGTGAACAAAAACTTGAAAATGTGAACCCTAAAGGAGAAAAGACCAAAAGACCATAATATAAATAGTCCCCCCCTTCCCACCAAAAAACCCTATTTGTTAAAATCTCATTATTTTTAAATTAATTTCATATTTTTGGGGTCCTGGTTCATGATTTTTGACTACTTGGGGTTATCAGAATTGCAATTTCTACAATGAAATGTTTAGTCAAAGCAATTAAGTAGGAACCAGCGGGCCTAATAAGAATAAGAAGAAGAATATAGCAATAACTTATCTGTGTTACTAACAGTATGTTATTAATAGATTATTAAAATATTTTAAAATTTTTAGTTACAATTCTCTTTTTAATCAAAAATTCTCACCAAAATTATCAATTTACTATTTTTAATTATAATTTCTCATGTATCATTTTCCATTTTAAAAACAAGGCAGGTTAGTCCCTACCAGTTCCAATACCACTCTGCTCCCTTGAAGGTCTGGCCACTAAGCTGCCCCTTCCCCAAGCACCTGCTCTGCACTCCCATTGGCTGGGAACCAGGCGATGGGAGCTGGGGGTGGGGTGATGCCTGCTGGCGAGAGCTGTGCAGAGCCGCTTGTGTGCCTCCACCTAGGAGTCAGATCTGCTTCTGGCAGTTTCTGAGGTGCCACGTGGTCCATGGTGCCAGGAGAGGCAGGAACCCTCCCTTAACATCTCCGCTGCACCGCTGACCGGGAGCCGCCCGAGGTAAGCCCACACTCCAACCCCCCCACTTCAATCCCCTTCCCCAGCCCTGAGCTCCCCCAAACTTGGAGCCCCTTCCTGTACTCCAAACCCCTCATCCATAGCTCCACCCTGAGCCTGCACCCTCACCCCAGACCCCTCCCTTACCCCAACCTCCTGCCCCAGCCCAAAGCCCCCTCCCACACCCTGAACCCTTCATTCCTGGCCCCACCCCCAGCCCTCACCCCCACACACCCCAACCCTCTGCACCAGCCCCAAGCCCCTCCCACACCCCAAACCCCTCATCTCCAGCTCCGTTGGGTTGTGGGCATCAACAATTTTCCTCAACTGGGTCGCCAGAAAAAAAGTTTGAAAACCACTGGTCTAGAAGATGAAGAGAATGAAAATAATTTTGCAATGTCATGAGATTTTTTTCATTGTTTCACCAGCTCTAGTTATTTAAACTGAAAAATCTAAACTAGTTTTTGCACTTTTCTTAGGCTTGGGATACACTAGCGTGGGGTTCGAACTAAGGTACACAATGTCAGCTATGCTATTCACGTCGCTGAAGTCGAAGTACCTTAGTTCGACTTACCTGGCTGTCCCCATGGGGGCGGGTCGACTGCGGCAGCTCCCTCTTCACGTCCGCTTATTCCTTTTGTGGAACTGGAGTTCCGGAGTTGACGGGAGCACTTTCAGGGATCGATTTATCGCATATAGGTGAGACACGATAAATCGATCCCCGATACATCGAACACTACCCACCGATCGGGGTAGCTCTACCCTTATTAAAACGAGACTCACCTCTTTCTAGTCAGTTTCATCATGTACTAGTGCACTATTCAGTTTTCCACCAGTAGAAAGGAATTTATTGAGACACTGGATTATTTGCATGTTCTTCTGAAAATCATTAACATTTTTTTAATTTATGTTAGATTTTGTAACAATTATGTACCCAACAATGTAAGGCCTAGATCCTGCAATATGATACCCTCTGCCTGCATGGAACCCTATTGATATTAACAAGGCTCTGAATGGGCAGAGGAATCATCCCATAAACACCACATTTCAGGATCAGGGCTTAAATTTGAGGCCTAAACTATTTAAAGTTACATGAACAATTTTAAATCCACTCAGTTAAAAAAAAATAGTTTCTGTTACTACACTACCTCATAGACCCACTGTGGCAATTTTTATGGTTTTCTAATTGAATTTTTATATTTTAAAAAGGGTTTTCTTTCTCCTGTTTGCTGTGTAGAAGACCTGCAGAAATAGGAAGTGAAACTCGTTAACTGACTAAACAGTGAAAATAGTGAAAGTTACGGGGCAGAAAGTGCCATCAGATCCACAAAGTAAAGTAGACAAAAATACTTATCTTCCATGTAACCTTTGCTATACTACTCTTGGGTTTTACTTGTAACATTAGAGAGAACTGTGATTTTCAGATTTACAGTGTCCCTTTAATAGTGTCCCGGTAAAATCAGTGCTACATGTATTGTATTAGTTTTAAGAATGATACCTGTTTTTAAAACATCAATGGTGAGATTTACCTCAGAACTGCTGATCACAGATAGCTATTTCTGTTATGTAACCTGTTGTAATATATAATAGTCTGGTGGAATTCCACAAAATACACAATGTTATCTCAGTTTTACTTGTGAAGATTGATAATGCAAACAGAACAAGAAGTTACATATTTATGGCATGCAATCAATAGTTTGATAGACTGTTTTAATGCTCTTTCCATTTGCTAGAGCCAATTTGAGCAAATAAGAGCTTGAACATCTCAAATTAATACATTTCATGGATAAAAAAATAAAAGTATGTTGTGGCATAAATCATTTCCATTGGTTTATTACAGTAAATATTTGAACAATGTCCTTTAATACAAAAGGTCAAGCATAATAGTACTGTGATGAACAAATATTATGAAAACCTGCATCACCCAGTTTAAAAGAAAGGACTGAAAAATATAATCATTCATTTCAGAAGGAACTAATAGGGTCTTTCAGTGGTGCTGAAGATTATCTTTTTGATCTAAAAGTATAAATACAGGGAAAGTTGGTCTATATTCACATGTGAAAGCCTGATAGTTACATAACATTCAGTAAATAATAAACAAAGTTTCTGTATGAAATCCTTTGTGTGTTTTTTTATGTGTAAAAAAGAAATAAAGAAAAGTTAAAGAAATAACTGTTGAGTAGTTGTATGAAAATATATGCTATTTGGTTCTTTAAAAATATTTATCATTGCACATCCCAGATTTCACAGAGAAGAGGGGTAAATTTATGATCATTCATTCTCCATGACATCAGCATCTCTGCATGATGATGGTTAAATGTCCGTAATTCTGTAAGACGGCCCAGAAGACATGCAAAATGCTGAGGGTTATCAGTATGGTAAAGCTTGCAGAGTTTTTGGAGAACTTCAAGCAGTGGTTCTTGAAGCCTTTCCACAGACTCTCTATCCTTTATGTATTGTCGATCTGGTTTGTTTTGAAAAGAATAAGGAAAAAATAATTAGCAAGTATGTATTTTTGTAGATTGCAAACACGTCTCTGAATCTCTTATGAGAAATGAACGAACTGCACCCTAGAGTATGTAATATTAAACTTTTTCACCCTAGCATACAGCAACAGTCAAACCTGCCAAAAAGAATGTTTCCAGGCAAGAGGAAGTGGAAGGGTCTTAGAACTTGTCTACATGATGCATTTGTACTCATCAGCGGGGGTGTGAATTCTAGTATGCACCAGTGTGTCGTGCACTATTTGTCCCTGTGGATCGTACTGGTGCACGCTAAAATTCATCATTTACACCCCAGCTGGTGCACTCTAATGCACTATGTAGTCAAGCCCTAGTGTTGCAATTATGATCGAGATGGCTTTTTTTCATATATACTCCCTTCTTGCAACCAATCACAACTAGCAAAAAAACTAATTTTCAGGCAGAAGCTTCTCATGCCAGTGGCTTGGTCTTCTGGGGACAATAACTTGGCCTCTTTTTGGTTTCATTCTTTTGATTACAGGACAATACACACAAATGAAATAATAAAACAAAGCTGATCCTTCATCTTTTACTCATTTAGTATGAAATACATCCCAATACAGAGGACCAGCACAAAGCTCTAAGCAAGGGTGGTCAACATTTTCCCATCAAAACTGTTTTTTCTAGCTAAAATTGGATTTTTAACTAAACCATCTTTTTCAGGAAAAGTTTCTGCTGTCTATGGCTCATTTTAACTTCAAACCCTAAAAGTTTTTTATTAGAAAACGTTGCCGCCATACCTCTGAGGCATTGTAATTCAAGTGCCTTGTGTACCATTCTCCTCTGTGGACTGGGTTCCTCACCTTGACTACATCTCCCCACTCGCCATGTGCATCCCTCCTCCCTGCTGCTCGGCCCCCACCGCTGCTGCTCACTAGTCCCTCCCCCTCGCTTCGCCCCTCTCCCTCACTTGGCCCTCTCCCTGCTCGCCACATGCGATCCTCATCTCCTTCTCCCCTCCTCCCTGCCCGGCTTCCCCTGTGACTGCTCACGGGTCCCTCGTCCCCCACAGCCCTGCAGCTCCCTCCCCACTCGCTGCATGCATCCTCCTTCTCCTCTCCCCTCCCTGTTTGGCCCACCGCCGCTTGCCGTGTCCCTGTGAGCGGAAGCAGACAAGCGAGGAAGAGGCTGAGTGGGGAGGAGAGGAGGAGCCAGCAAGTAGCAATGGGGACCTCCAGAGAGGGGGATGGAGAGTGCTGGAGTGGAGCAGCCAGACAGAGAACGCCGAGCTTTAATACGTGACATGCAGGTTCCCGGGCAGCTGAGGAGGCAGTTTCTGCTACTCAGCTTCCTGAGTTCATCAGTAATCTCCCTGGGAAGTCCAAGGGACTAGGGAAGCTGAGTAGCAAATACTGCCTCCTCAGCCGCCCGGGAACCTGCATGGCACATAATACATAAGCAGCGAGGCAAAGAGGCAGGGCCACCATGGCCCCGCATCTAGGTCAGCAGTGGCTGTGCCAAGGGATCCTTAGCCTCTCCTGGCTTGTTATACCCACCGATCCATGGACACCAATAAGAACTGTACTTAGAGCTTGGTCTTTGCCATATTGCATGTTGGAATGGGAGTGACTGCCAAGTTATATCAAGCAATTGGTCCCTATTCCAGCCATTTTATGACCTCAAGGCCTTGTCCCAGAATTCTCCTGTACATGTACAACTCCTGTGATGGAAGGCCTTTGGTACCCTAAAACTTCTTTGTATCTTTTGGTGAAAGCTGGAATAGGAACTTGTAGACTAATAGTAAATATATTGTGGTAGGACTGAAAGGCCTCATTTGGGATAGGGGCACCATTGCACTGGTGCTATATAACCACAGGGAAAAAAAATCCTGGTCCTGATGGGGCTTAGGGTGACCAAACAGCAAATGTGAAAAATCAGGACAAGGGGTAGGGAGTAATAGGAGCCTATATAAGAAAAAGACCCTGAAATTGGGACTGTCCCTATAAAACCGGGACATCTGGTCACTCTAATGGGACATCCGGTCACTCTAATGGGACTTACAACATAAAAAACTGCTACTTTCCCTTCCCTGCTTCTGCCTGTGAGTTTTCTACCATGTACTTATGATATGCCAGCCAGTTTGTTCTTCAAGAATTAATCCCTTTGCTGCTAGTTCTTTAGCACCGTATACATGATGTGGCAGCTTCCTCTCAAAGTTCTGATGTTCCACTGAAATCGCAATGGAATGTCAGGACACATTTGCTACTGTATATCATCAGCACTTGGGAGTTTTCCATACAAGAGAAAAACAAAGCCATTTCTGATAAGCAACAATATCTTAATTTTTATTCAGCTGCTATAGGCAAGTAATTTTTTATGATTTCCTGTATGTAAAAATTATTGCTTAATATTTAATGTAGAAATAGAAATTACCTGGAGTTAGGATAACTATTGCTGTAAGTAGAGCATACTCCTCTTCTGTCATCTTCAGTTCTCCAACGCTTTTATAAAAACCAAACATGGGGGTTATATAATCATCTGCGATACCTGTTTAAAAAAAATCAGTGATATAATCAAAGACTTTTTTTTTAAATATACTAAAAAGAAAGAATCAGAGAGGTAGCCGTGTTAGTCTGGAATAGCAGAGGTAACAAAAAGTCCTGTGGCACCTTAAAGACTAACTAAAGTATTAGTTACTCTTTAAGGTGCCACAGGACTCTTTGTTACCACTAAAAAGAAATAGTTTTATTTGTGGCCCTCTTGGCCTATGCAGTTAGTCAAATATTTGGGCCTTTGCCAGGTTTTTTCCATTAAAGGAGAAATTGGTGATCGTCAATATTTATTTTAGTGAAACCCTGTTGATTCCCAAAGAATGTACACAAAGTTCTGTTTCTATAAACACACAAACAACAGGAGGCAGTTTCTTTGCTCATGGTTTCCAAGCCTGCCATTTCAGCAAGTCCTGTACCCCCAAAAGCTCTGTCTCTCTGTCTTAGGGCCACATTCATAACTGCATGTCTGTCTGTCTGCTGGCTTTCTGGTTGTTTTCTGCGTCCAATACATGCAGCTTGCCAAGTAATCCCCTAACCCCTGCCTTTTCAATCAGTCCCAAAAAAACCTCTTAGGGTATGTCTACACTGTAATTAAAACTCCACAGCTGGCCTGTGTCAGATGACTTGGACTCACAAGGCTCAGGCTAAGGGGCTGCTTAACTGCAGTGTAGACACTCAGGCTGGAGTCCTGGTTCTAGGACCCCGCAATGTCGGAGTGTCCCAGAGCCCAGGCTTCAGCCAGAGCTTGAACATCTACACAGCAATTTTATACCCAACAGCCCAACCCTGTGAGCCTGAGTTAGCTGACATGCGTCAGCCGTGAGTGTTCTATTGCAGTGTAGACATACCGAGCTCACTCTTGGGTCAGAGCCGTTATGCTGAGTGACACATGCATCTATAAGGTATTTGGACCAAGAAACAATGACACTTTCTGGCTCTCTGATAATTATTTGGGCCAAACCAAATAGGAGCATCCTAGACAGTCAGGAAAAGAAGGGTATGTAGCTGTTGCCAGCTTCCCAAACCCCTTAGAACCTGTGACTGTGCCAAGCTCAGCTGGTTCATTAGTCTAAGAGCCTGGTGCCCAGAAAAAAAGGAATCCCATGCTCAATTCCCACCCCTTCTTTTAGAGCATGTATGGTATGTTTGTAAATGACTCTTGGGTCTAGAGACCATGGGCTTGATTCTTATATATGCCCAAGCGTCTTTAGAGCACTCTGGACTTAAATTACATTCACACCCACTATGTCTCCTATCCACTGTGCCTTAGTGTACTTGAGAATTAGGCCCAAAGAATTCATGCCCTTTTTATCAGAGAGCAGGCTGCATTTTAACTTTCATATTAAAATAGGGCTGTTGCAAGATTGCTTAATCGAGCTACCTGAAGCTGTCTGAGGGTGAGCTTCTGGGGTGTGTTTAGAATTCCACACCAGTGGTTCTGCAGCAGCAATGCCAGGGCAGTTAACCCCATAGGTTTGAAGGAAGGGATCCTACTCTATTTCCATAAGTGAAAACTTTGTGACTTGTTATTTAATTATCTCAATCCCTAGGAGGAAACGTATTGCTGAGTTTTGAGCTAAATCTGGGTAAAAGTTAAGGTTTTGGGTGAAAACCACTGTGGTTTTGCATGATTTACAGAAAAAGGAGGCTAAACTTTGTAGTTTTAGTCATATTTCGCTTTGAGGTTTGGAAATTGTTCAAACCCGAAAACTCAAAGTGAAACTCAGTGGATGCAAATCCACAGGAAGAAAAATTGAGAGGTCACTTGACTAAACTATGATTAGTCACTTTCTGCTGCTATAGGAATAAACATTTCTACTGTTTGGAATAAACTAGCAACAAAAAACACATTATTTGGAGAGTAAATCTAACCCATCAGGCATACTGCAATTAAACATATAACATTAACCACCTGTGTTAATTTCAGGTTACCAACTTCAGTACTGAAGCTCTTATCACAAGTTTTCATAGTCAGGCCCTTTTGAGAAGGGTCAGACTCCATTAAGCAGAAATGTATGATGAGCATCCACTTGTCATATGTGAGTTAATTGTGCTCTTGGGGCTTCAAAAGCAATGAACTACAGCCAGAGTCTCTAATTTTCCACTGTAATTTTTCTCATAATTATCAGAGTTAGCTATTTAAAATGTTGAACAGCTGTTTTCACTAAGCTTTCAGGTCCATCTGTTCCTTTAGAAAGAGAATGCTTTTTAAAAGTATAGTACCACTATGATTAAATATGAGAAAATTAAATACCAAAGCTCATATGAAAACTGAAAAATGTAAAAGTTCTGTACAATTTAGCATTGAAATTTGCCAGAGAGAACTCCCCATTGGAAGTGAATGGCTCAGAAATGATTGCATGAAGGTTGGGGAGCAAACAAAACATATCCAGTTTTGTTGTGCCATTGATTACCGTCATCTTCTTGATTGAAAGCATGGAAAATTGGAGAGGAAAGGGAGAATCCTAGCAAGACTGCCTCCTTCCCACTCCTGACTCATTCCATTCCCCCAGTTTCTATTGTTGCCACCTCTCCTGATGTCTCATGACTGCCCCTGCAGTCAAATGATTATGTGAGAATCCCAGCTTTTGTTTTTTCAAAAAGTTTCTAGCCCCTATGGTTGTGGAGAAAAGCTTGAAAACATGACCAGAGAGTACCCCCAACATCTCAAAAGCTAAAAGGCAAATGAAAGGAGCCCCAAATGTATTTTATTCTCAAATCTCATGATTTTTCAGCCAATCACGTTTTTTTTGGGGGGGGGGGGTTGACTTGAGCTTTGATGGCTGATGTCTGTAGTGATGACCAGTGTCTGTGCTGGTCTCTTCAGCCACTCTGTTACTCAGTGTACCCACAGCCAAGTAAAAAGGACAACAATCAGAGGCCCCAATTCTGGGGAAGGGTGTAGTCACCCTGCACTCTGCCAGCAGTGGAATCTGGACCTAAAGCAGGCATAGGTGGCCATGGAAAGATCATCCCATGGCAGAGAGATTCTCCAGTGGCTCCTACATAGGGGGAAATGGCTGTAGTTTCCCTGCACCGTCTCTGATCCATGGCTGCCTTGTCTGGCCTTATCTGCCCATCGACAGTTTGGGCATGACTTAGAGCAGCAGCAGACCAGCCATATATGTAATGATCCAGATCTATGTGAGCCCAAAAGCCACCTTTGCCCACCCCTTTCGTTATCTCTGGGGCTGCACTGTGCACTTCTTGGCCCATCTCTCTATTGCCCACCATGTTGTGTAATCATTTATAACAGTACAGTGTGGGTACAGAACACCACCATTCGGATGTAGTAGCATTTTACACTCCTCTTGTTCTGGGGTAGATCTCTGCATGGTTTATTCACCCCCCCTAAGCAACATAAATTATACCAACATAAATTATAGTATAGACTACATCTTATGGGTTTCATATAACTTAGGGTTTCATCTATACTAAAAATTGGATTCATTTAACTATGTCAGTCAGAGTATGAAAACATCTACACCCCTAATCTACACCCATTGTTAAACTGACCTAATTCCATATGGAGACAGTGCTAGGTCAATAGAAGAATTCTTCCACTGACCTATTATCATCTGTCAGAGAAGTGGATTACCTACGCTGAGAGGAGAATTTCTCTCACTCGTGTAGATAATGTCTGTGCTGCGTCGCTGTAGTTTTAAAGTATCGACAAGTTGTATATGCCAGTACAGTACCTAGCACAATGAGGCCCTGGCCTCAGCACCACTGTGATACAAATAATAAATATAGTAATAATAAACAAGACAGGGAGGAAAAAATGAAGAGGAGTGGTAGAGTATTAGAGAGTATGCTTATGTTGATACCAAAAAGAACAGAACTGTGAAATGTTTCAATAATCAAATGAAGCAAGAGACTATTGTTAGCTAAAAAATTTAAAATGATGAGCCCCAGTGGAAGAGGCTTTTCTGGTTTTGTTGTATTCATCTATTCAAACCTCTTCCACAGTATCTCATCATGCACTAACTTATGTTTCATCACAAGAGGGAGCTGTTTTCTTATGACTGAAAATATTTCAGTTTGGACTTAATAAACCCCATCAGAAAAAAAAAACCCATAGAGAAATGTTTTAAAAGCCTAATTGGTTTTTTTAAATTGCTGTTATGAAATATATAGTGGTGGTCTCATCTACCTTCAGGCGCTTAAGAAGCAGACTAAAGGTGGCTTTTGGTTAGTAACTAGGGGGAGTTGTGGGACCTTCTCAAATGTCATCGCTGCAGTTTGCAGTTAAGAAGTAAAGCCAAGACATCTTGTGTTTGCAGTTTTAGTCTCAATTTTTAATTTGGTTTTTAAAAATCTTTCTGGCCTCACTGAGAACAGAAAAAATAAGCTAGCTCTTACTTTTATAAAAAATCTGTATCAAGAGATGTAGAAGAAATCTGTACTATACATTGACCTGTAGGCACATCTTCTTGATTAATATTCACCAGCCACCCTTGCTTCCCTCTTTCAAAAATCTTCTGCTAGTCCTATTTGTTGTGTGAAGCATTCCAGCCTCAAAGGATATGCTCCACTTTGTGTGTCATTTTGTAATGGCATGTATCATACAGACCTGGGCCTATGAGAGTTGATCATTTTCGATGGAGTCATTTCATTGACTTCAACATATGAATAAAGTGTCCTAAACAAATAAGAGTCTAAGCCTTGAAGAACTTTACAGTCTAAAACTTGATGCAACTTCTAGAGAAGTCAAGGGGAGATATTAATGAAATCTTTTCATGAAAGCTCTTTAAAGCAGAGACTCTTATGTGTCCAGCCCACCTATTGTAAAACTTCATAATATCTATGGTTTCATATATATGATTTTTATCTTGCTTTTTAAGGGTTTAGTCCTGAAATTCTTAGACTGGCAAAATATTCCTTGAAGGCTATGTGACCAATGTCTGCCCAGGGTCTGCAGCGTCAGGCCCTAGGCAGTTAAATAGCTAAAATAACCAGAGAAAATGAGTATTCCTTTCCCTAGCAGCCAGTCAGTGTTTATCACGGTTGTTGAAGCTACATTTTCTGTATGTTTTAATTTGCATTTGCCTCTTTTCAATAATAAAAATTAAACAGACCTACCTAAAGGTAAGCTTTAGAGAAGTGTTTATAACATCTATATGTTTTTTTTAAAAAAAACTTCTACCAGGGAGAATGGTTTGTGCTAATTAACAATGACTAAGACTGTGTTGTTAATATGGATGAAAAGATCTTTCATCTGGATAAGTGTGAAAGTGCCAGTGGATATTAATCCTAGCAGTAAATGAAAACAAAATGTATTAATTACTCACTAAATTATAACTTATCTTTCACAGAATCTTGCCTATCAAAATTGTTCTTCAGACTCAGAAAGTCACTAGAAAATTTGACTTTTATTTTATTTGAACATTAACAGTGAAATGCATGACAAGATCCTGTAAGCATTGGGGCAGAGACACCTAGGGTCTCTGCTTGCTGTGAGCAGTGTAGACCCTGGCAGGGCATAGTCGACTTAGTAGAGAGGTTGCAGCACCAGAAAGTAAACACATGTCCTCTCCTCCATCAGGTGACTGTTAGGGAGCTGAGCAGGGAGAGGCATTAGCTGTGAAGAAGTCATGACCAGTGAAGGAATTGGTGCATCTCCTCTGCATTCACCAATGAGGCTCAAATGGAACCACAACTGCGGATCAAAGAAGCAACCTAGCCAATGCTTAATATGGTTTGGAAATATGGAAGTCTTATCATGCCCACATCTGCACATCCCATGCTCAGCCATTAATTCTGGCTCCCACCCCCAAATCCTTATCTCCCTCCTCCCAGGGGCATCACTTCAGCATCCCCCTTTTTCACCTCTCTGCTGAGGCCACAGCTGCTCATGGGGGAGGAGCACGGTTCCATCCTGGATGTAAGCAGTGTGGTGGCATGGCACGGCCATCTTATCCTGGGGAGTAGTGGGGTGGCAAACCCGGGGAAGGTATCTCAGTGATGGCCACCCTTGGTCAAGGATTGGGGCCAGGCCCACTCTGCACTGTCAGCTCCAGCCCAGGCTGCCATTGCTGCTTCCTGTCCAGCCAGTGAGCAGAAGGAGGAGCACTGACAACATGCAGATTAGGAGTCCTATCCCAGGCTGCCCCACAGCAACAGCCCCCCCCCCCAGCCCTGGGGAGGCACATAGTGCCAACTGGCAAGGAGCTAGGAAAGGTCTGGGGAAGGGAAAACCAAGGTTGGGGGGGAAGCAACTGTACCCCTGTTAGGGTTCCCTCCCCACTCTGAATTCTGGGGTAAAGATGTGGGGACATGCATGAAAGACCCCCTAAGCTTATATTCCACCATCTTCAGTTAAAAACTTCCCCAAGGCACAAATTCTTTCCCGTATCCTTGGATGGTAAATCACCAAGTGATTTACACAAAAATTCACGGAGGGGCCACTTGGAGCTATCCCCCCAAAATATCCCCCCACATGTCTTCACTGCCTTTCCTGGGGTAGTTTGAGAATAGTATATCAACCAAGAGGTTAACAAAGTGAGCACAGACCAAACCCTTTGGTTTTTAGGACACTAAAAATCAATCAGGTTCTTAAAAGAAGAACTTTATTACAAAGAAAAAAGTAAAAGAATCACACCTGCAAAATCAGGATGGAAGGTAACTTTACAGGGTAATGAAAGATTTAAAACACAGAGGACTTCCCTCTGGACTCAACTTCGCAGTTACAAAAAACAGGAATAAAATTCGCCCTTGGCATAGGGAAAATTCACAAGCTAAAACAAAAGATAACCTAATGCATTTCCTTGCCTTTACTTACAATTTTTGTAATCTTAGGTGCTTATTTTAGGTAGGGTTTAGGAGATGTTTTTTCCTGCCTGGCCCCTCTCTTGTCCAGAGGGAGCACAAACAAAGAGAGCACAAACAAAACCTCTCCCCCCCCAGATTTGAAAGTATCTTCTTTTCTTATTGGTCCTTTTGGTCAGGTGCCAAACAGATTATTTGAGCTTCTTAACCCCTTAGAGGCAAAGGAGGGATTTCATGCTATCCTTAGCTGTATGTTTATGACACCCGCGTGTAATAGAAAATGATGCCCCCTATCCTCTCCACCTGTGAGAATGGTGTCGGGTTGCTGAGGGGAGGGGAAGAGAGCTCTGTCTACTTCCTGCAGCAGCCCTGATTGGCTACTCTTCCCCAGGTGGTAGGAAAGTGGGGAAAGCATCCAATCAGAGGGGCTTCTCTGGCAGCAATTAAAATATGCACCCCTCAGCTGCCCAGCTCACTTCCTAGAAAATTTATGTGCCAGGTCTGTGACTTGTTTTACAACCCAACCCATTTTCAGTACTACCTCAGCAGAAACTCCCTGAGGGAAGGTGGTGATGGAAATACCACACACCCTCCTGCAGGTAAGGAAGAGGGCCTGGCTGGCAAGGAAGTATAATTTACACACACACCCTTAGAAAGTTTTGGTGGCTCTAGTCTATTTATATAAACATACAGTAGTAGTCAGCTTGGGAAGCATATTTATATAGAAGAAAAGCAGTTGTGTTCTCTGTGGTCTGTCTCAGTGTGCAAATTTAGTAGAAAATTCCCTTTGTATTGCAATTAGAATGTTATCTTCCCCTGCCTCTAAAAATACGAATTAAACATTTTCACCTATTTATCTAGCTATAATGCAGGAATATGGAATTAGCTACTTCATGTGGCAGATGGCTCTGAAATATTCATGAACAGAATTTTCCCATGCTGTATATATCCATGGCTTTGTGTATTACAATGCAGTGAAATGTTATGGAAGATATTAAATCATCCTGTTTTAAAGAGGTTGTGTTTATTTGCTTGTTTTTGTCTTCTTCTTTTTCAGGAATTCCATTTTGAATGTGTTTTAAAAATTGTGTCACTGTGGACAACACCATCTTCTTGTCCATCACTTGGGCCTATAACCTGGGCATTATTTTCTTCTTAGAACTCTTTCTAGGTCTGCACATCCAGGACATACCTAAGTTTTGCTGAAAAACATCTCTCAGATAAAGCTTTTCTTTGCCATCCACACAGCTAGAGCTCTCATCCTGGCTCTCATCTCATGTCTCAATTACTGGAACACTCTTTACTCTGACCTTGACAAACACAATCTTGCCTCACTGATATCTATTTAGAATACTGCTACAAAGATCATTTTCCTAGCCCATCACTTTGATCATGTCATTCCTTCTTGGGATCCCTCCACTGGCTCCTCCTTCTCTATCTCTTCAAACATAATCTACCTCTCTTCACTTTCAAGGGATTATCCTTCCTATCCTCTCACATATACTAGCAAAGAGTCAACTCTCATCTCCGACTGGCCCAAGGTACCAGCCTCCATTGTCCACTTAGTACAAAGGTGTTTGTTTGAAAACGTAACTTCTCTCATGCTGTACCTCACATGTGGGAGCAGCTCCCCGTACATATCTGCAAAGCTAAGTCATTGGTCCTCTTCAAATCCCTTCTTACAACTCTCCTTTAGTATGATGCCTACAAAAATCTTGACAACACGTGGGCTGCTAGTATGTTGAGACGCCTGCCTGTCATGCTGACCAATAATGCCTCATTGTTTCCTTGCACTCCCGTATCTGTTGGCTCTTGACTGATACTAAGATTATAAGCTCTTGGGGGCAGGACTCTGTGTCTGTACAGCAACTGGCACAATGAAGAACTGGTCCAGGACTAGGACTCCTAGATGCTACAGTAATACAAGTAGCTACAAAATAATTATTATTATTATTATATTTTATTATTATTTTAAAAGCTGGAAATACTGGAAGTGATTGTTTGTCCATTGTTCCTGAGTCAAATTTTGAGTGCACATGGGAGACTCTCATTGAAATCAGTAGGAACCAGGTGTTCACATGCAATGACAGAACGTAACCTCTTACCAATATTTCAGAATAAAGTGGTTACTTCCCTTCCTGCCTATATCTTATTGTTGATGGGTTTCAGGTGCTAAAGGGCAATAGGCAATAGTGTATTTCACACTGACAAGTATTCTTCTACTTACTGAAAAATTAGAGCCAGATCCTACCATATTTACTGACACGAAGTAGCATTTTATTCCTTAACGCTGATATCAACAGGCTTATTTGTGGAATAATGTGCTAGAGTAAAAGTATCTGAATCTGACCCTCAACGAGTGCCAGAAAAGCAGATGTCATCATTGTTACAGTGTATAAATGCTCGTTGAGAAAATATTTTGCACTTCATAAATGTTTTAATAATATTGGACTATCAATAAGTGGAATCTGCAAATCACTTTTAAAATGACAGAAGTAAACGAGGCATATTACTGAGATGTCAGCCTTTCACAGAAATAACCAGTTAATTGCAATGTGGTACGCATTCTGAAGCATTGATTAACATTAAAAAAAAAGGCACAAGCTTTCATTAACGTTACATAGGTGTCATCAGTAGCCCATGTAGCAGAGGAATTCAGTTTCAGCAACATTTAAAGAAAGAACTTTTATATTGTGTTATGTAAAAGACCCTGAGGGCATAAACAAGGCAGTTGTGAGATGTGCTGCTACTTAGCCAGTCTATTAGTCACACTAATAAATAAAAACATACTTCATCAGCATAAGAATCAAATGAAAGCTGCTAATGCTGAAAGGTCATTGCTATCAGATCTCTATGGTTTCTTTATCAGAAAAATTTTAAATTCAATATGACTGTAGAGGGGGAACAGCATAAATATTAATAGATGAAAGCCATTTCTAAGAGAACATCATGACAGATGACAAGACATTGGACAGCTTGCAACTTTTAGGCAGTTTTTCCCCCATTTTCATGGGTCCATATATCAAAGCCCGACAATAGGATGTAGCTGACATTTAGACACTCGCGTACATCTAAAAATGATCTTATATGGATTGAAGTTCTGACTAAGGACTAAATTCAAAAATATACTACTTCTTTTTAAGAGGGTCAGTCTTTGGTGCCTTTCTAGAAGCTTCAAGTATTCCTGATACATTACTGCTTCCCTCTATTCTCATCCTTACCCTTTTATATAATATACTTACCTGCTTTGAATTTTGCTCAGCTATATTTGTGTTTCCTCTGTGGTTCTCTTTTCTCTTTGTGTTTTTTTTTCTTTTTATTCAACTTTGTCTTGCATGTTAGTTTGCTGCTTGCTTTTGCATTGTTCTCCCCTCTGCATCATATTTTTTACTGCTCTTGGATTTTGTCTTCTTACCTAGGTTTGTTTTAATTTCTTTGCCTGAATTATTTGTTTAGCATTTTTGTAACAAGAAATAATGGCAGTGGGTAGCAGCAATGTTTAGTAGAACATATTCATGGGGTTAAGGCCAGAAGGGACTAGTAGATCATCTAATCTGACTTCCTGTATAGCACAGGCCATTAAATCTCATCCAGTTACCTCTGTATTGAGCCTAAGAACTTGTATATATAAATGAATTGCATTAGTACTATTTATGCTTATATGTACACTTTAACATTTTCAAAGATGACAAGTGAAAATTGCTTTAACTTTGGAGTGTCCAATTTAAGACAACCTAAAGAAATTTTATTTTCAGAAGAGTGCTTTATGAAAATTAGGCCCCTTTGGCATGTAACAAATTGGACACCCTAAAACTGAGTCACCCCAAATCACTGGTCACTTTTGAAAATTTAGGCCCCAGATAGTACTAATCCAGCTCTGAAGTTTGACCCTATGACTACTTACTAAAGTGAGATTTCATTTCTTTTATGTGCTAGACTATTTTCTAATATGGAATTATTTATCTTTAATTATTTATTCTTTTTAAACAAACTGTCCAAATAATATAAAATGCTGTGTTGTGGTGAGTTTTCAGACAAGTATTTTTCCTCTAAAGTTTGTTCCCAGTAGACTAACAAACTGTCAGGCATGCTACAGCAGTTCATATGTCTATACTTTAGTCTTCAAAACACCAAAAGGACTCTGTAATTTTTCTAAACCCTTCACATATTATTATATTAATTTTTTGGGGGTCTGGGCTACATATTCCATTAAATTCCTACAATATTTCTAGAAGCATCATGTAATAAGTCAGTGGCAGATGGCGTATGAAAGAAGTATTTGTTGAGCTAAACAGAGTGCATTTGTGAGCTAAACAAAAGTATCATTTTGCATTTCACAATAACTGTCCCTCTCTAAGGTGGAGAAAATTTACAGTTAAACATTGCAGATTTGTAACTAACTGGTATAAATTCAACAAAATACAGAGGAAGTAAACTTAGGTATTCTTTTCATATTTGCATGTTGAATTGTATGTTCAAGCCTAATGTTTAGAAAATTTTTGATAAGAGAATTGTACTGACAATGCTTTTTTTCCCTTTACGTTATCTGAAGCTATGTACAGTGAAACCTCGATTTAACGGACCTCCATTTAACGGACTTCGGATGCAACGGACAAAATTTTTCAGAATCTGATGCATCCGAAGTTCGCCCGAATTAGTCCGTTATATGAAGGTTTTACCGTCAACCCGCCCGCCGGGGTCCCCGGCTGCTGGGACCCGGCGGGAGCTGTCAGCCCGCCCGCCCCCGGCTCAAAAGCGCGGCGGCCGCTGCGCGCGGGCAGAGAGCCCACCGGGTCCCAGCAGCCGGGGACCCCGGCGGGCGGGTTGACGGTAAAACCTTCATATAACGGACTAATTCGGGCGAGGGGGGTGTCCGTTAAATCCGAAAGTCCTGTTATTTAATAATTTAAAAAAATTATTAAATAACGGACTTTCGGATTTAACGGACACCCCCTCGCCCGAATTAGTCCGTTAAATCGAGGTTTCACTGTACATTGCAAATATCCAAGGACCTGATACTGATACCCCCTACTCAGGCAGAGTAGTGCCTCAGTCCATGAATAATCTGATTAATTTCAAAATCACTGCGACTACTCCTGGAGCAAGGAGGTATTCAATATGAGTAAGAGTATCAGAGTCAGCTGCAAAAAGATTACTGTTTTGGCTTTATTTTGGTCAGAGTGATAGCCCAGTCCTGCAAATGCACACTTTTAACCCAATCACTTTGGGACAGGAAAATCTGCAAGAGGCAAGACTATATATAGTGAAATCAGGAGGGGAATGGAAGGTTATTTTGCCATGCACTTTGGAGCCTGTGGGTCCTCAAGAAATTTACTATTTTGGATATTTTAGAAGTTTTAATAGCATAAAAAGGAGGTAAGCTTGCACCCTCTAGTTTGTATTGTAAGTCTATTTTTAATGGTAGTTTGAATGATTACCACCCTGTGGTTTGGAAATGTGTGAACGCACAGAAATATAAAAATATAATGCAAAGTCAAATGCTGATAAAAAAAGGTATTAAGGAAAAGCAGCAAAGGCTTGGCCCAACATAATTAATTAATACCTGGAGGGAGGCCTCATCTTTTGGAAAATAAGATTATAAATGTAGATTGCTAATAAATACATATACATGTTTATGAATATTCATTGTGTGGTAAAGGCTCTTTCACTGGGAAAAGGTCCCAATAACCCGAAGAAGGCCATTGCTCCCAGAGAGGGGAGGAGAGAGCCCTAAATTGTGTGGGAAACACAGTAGGATTTGACTTCCAATTTTCAAATGATGCCTTTTTACCTCTAGCCACTTCTTTTACTTTGTTGTTTAGCCATGGTGTCACTTTTTGGTCCTCTCATTATGTTTTTTAATTTGGGGTATACATTTAATTTGAGCCTGTGTTGTGGTGTTTTTAAGAAGTTTCTGTGCAACTTGCAGGCATTTCATGTTTGTGACTGTACCTGTTAATTTCCACTAATTTTTGTGTTGTTCCCCTTTCTGAAGATAAATGCTGCTTCAGAGGGCTTCTTTGGTATTTCCCTTCCCCCACAAAAATGTTAAATTTAAGTATGTTGTGGTCACTATTACTCAGAATTTCATGTATATTCACTATTACTCAGAATTTCACCTCTTGGATCAAACCCTGTGCTCCACTTAGGACTAAATTAAGAATTGCTTCTCCTCTTGTGGGTTCCAGGACTAGCTGTTCCAAGAAGCAGTCATTTATGGTGTCTAGAAATTTTATTTCTGCCTCCCATCCCAAGGTGAAATGTACCCAGGCAATATGAGAATAGTTGAAATCCCCCATTATTATTGAGTTTTCTGTTTTTATAGCCTCTCTAATCTCCTGAAGCATTTCACAATCACTGTCACCATCTTGGTCAGGTGGTTGGTAGTATATTCCTACTGCTATATTCTTATTATTCAAGCATGGAATTTCTATCTATAGAGTTTCCATGCTACAGTTTGATTCATTTAAGATTTTTAATATATTTGACTCTATACTTTCTTTATAGTGCCACATCCCCACCAGCACGACCTACTCTGTTATTCCTATGTATTTTGTACCCTGGAATTACCATCTCCCATTGATTATCATCATTCCCCCAAGTTTCTGTGATGCCTATTATATCAATATGTTCATTTATGACCAGGCATTCAAGTTCCCCCAATTTTAGTATTTAGACTTTTAGCATTTGTATACAAGCACTTAGAAAATTTGACACTTTTTAGCTGTCTAGCATTATATGATGGAATTGGATGGAACTCTTTTTCATATGTTTCTCTTCAGCCCCTATCTGTACTTTATCAACTTCTATTCTTTCCTCTTTACTAATATACAGAGAATCCCTGTTAATAGATCCTCCCCTAAGGGATGCCTCCATTCAAACCATGTGCTTCTCCACACCTGTCAGTTTTCCCCAGCCCTTAATTTAAAAACTGCACTACAACCTTTTTAATTTGACATGCCAGCAATTTGGTTCCATTTTTGTTTAGGTGGCACCCATTCTTCCTGTAAAGGCTTCTCCTTTCCCCAAAAGTTCCCCAGTTCCTAATAAATCTAAATCCCTCCTCCCTACGCCATTGTCTCATCCACACATTGAGGCCCTGCAGTTCTGCCTTTCTAACTGGTCCTGCTCATGGAACTGGAAGCATTTCCGAGAACGCTGACCTGGAGGTCCTGAACTTCAGTCTCTTACCTAATAGCCTAAATTTGGCCTCCAAGACCTCTCACCTATCTTTCTCTATGTCACTGGTACATGTATCATGACCACCGGCTCTTCCCCAGCACGGCACATAAGCCTGTCTAGAAGTCTCAAGAGATCTACAACCTTCGCACCTGGGAGGCAAGTCACCATGTGGTTCTCCTGGTCATCACAAACACAGCTATCTATATTTCTAATGATTGACTCCCCCCATTACTATTACCTGTCTCTTTCTAATAACTTGGGTCCCCTCCCTCGGAGAGGTATCCTCAGTCCAAGAGTATACCATGAAATAATCTGGAAGGAGAATCCAAACTATGGGATCATTTCCCTCCATTCCACTTTGATGTTCTTCCCAATACTTTCATCCTTCTCAACAGCACAGAGGCTTTTAGACTGGGGTGGAATTGTTCTACGGTGTCTCGTAAAATCTCATCTGTGTACCTCTCTGTCTCCCACAGCTACTCCAGTTCAGTCACTCTGGTCTCCAAAGCCCATACATGGTCTCTGAAGGCCCCAAGTTTCTTGCACTGAATGCACACATTTATCACCTGCCCACAAGGCAGATAATTATACATTGTGCATTCAGTGCAATAAACTGAATAGCCTCCACTCTGCTACTGGACTTCTGCCTTCATTCTTTCTACTCATGTAGATTTTGTTATTGTTGTTGTTATTTTGGGTGGCGTTGTTTATTGGCCTAAATTTAGAGACTGTTAATAATGTGTATCTGGCTCTCAGGCTCCCTCTCTAAACTCCCCAGTTATCTGATCCTGTTTACTAGCTCAATGGTCCTCAATCAGCATACCCCTGGGGGTACACAGAGGTTTTCCAGGCGATACATTAACTTCTCTAATATTTGCCTATTTTTACAACAGGCTAAATAAAAAGCTCTAGCAAAGTCAGTACAAACTAAAATTCCATACAGACTATGACTTGTTTATACTGTTCTATATACTGTACACTGAAATGTAAGTACAGTGAGCTGAAACAATACAGAACTTTTCCAAGTCTACAACAAATCCTAACCTGTGTTCAGTCCCTATTCAGCTGTTGTTGAGCTGTTGTTGTTCTCAATTGCTGAGAACTGTATTCACACACTGTAAAACTCCATCGTGCAGACCAGATCTTTGAGAGCCCTCATGAAGCAGAATGTGTACTGAAAATACATTACAACCATCATTGTTCAGTGACCTTATTCTTCATGATCCTTCTTGCCCACTGACCCAGAGAGGCAGGGTTTTTCCCCTCTCAATCAGACACAATAATAACCCATAATTCTTTTGTTATATTAATGACATTTACAAGCATATAAGATGACACTTTATTTGAATAACATGATAGAATGGCATTTTATTGTTCCAGTTTTTTTATACTCACCCTTGAAAAGATACATTCGTTTCTTTGATATAGCTCAATTCAAGTGTTTACAATGAAATTATGATTAAACATTTACCTCATGATCTTTGCACTCAAGGCTGACTGAGAAGAACAGCATTCAGATGAACTATTTCATTACCAATTACAAGCATTGGGTACTAACATTTCAAGGGCAAATGCTGACCCATGAAAGCAGGTCTTTTTTCCACTAAATAAAGCACTTACCACTTTTGCGAATTCTTTCTTCCAAGAGGTCTGCATGTCCTATGGGAAGTTTCCTATTAAAGATCTCAGCCGAACGAAGGAACATGGCTTCAACTGCTGAACCCTTCAGCAAAGCAATCTGATCTTCGTGATCAAGGGTTTGAAAGCCTGGAAGGATATTAGAAATAAGAACATCAGTACTTTAGGTCCTCTAGTTCATAACCATAAGGTGCCATTTATTTTATTTAGCGTTTGCATATTCGCCGAGCCAAGCAATAGTGTTCTTAGTGGCCAAGTGGAGCTCACGGAACCCACAGCTGAATTCGGTTAGCAGGCATGCCATGCATCGCTATAAGAGCTAATTGTGTCCTTATCAGGGCTGCTAACTATTGTGTAAATTTAAGCCTGGATTCAGCAAAGCACTTAAATACATGCTTAACTTCCATTTATTCCAATTAGATATAAGATGCTTAATTACTTTGCTGAATTGTGACCTTTAAATGTAATGCTACATGTGGAATACAAAGGTATGGCATAGCCATCTGTGAGCATTTCCATTTTTAATCCTGCACAACTCCTCAATATTTTCTTCCATGTTCTCATTAGTGTTCTGTATATAACCCTGCCCATGGTCTGCTACTCAAATGAATACAGCGCAACTAATTTCTGGTTTCCACTAATGTAAGGGGCAGAAGCTCTAAGGTTGTCTTGATGATTAATTTTTGGTTATAGGAAAAGGTTCAGTAATGGATATTACAAAGATTATATATCAGAAACTACGTTTAAACAAAGTAGATATCCTGCTGAGTCATTCTGGATGTCTTTATTATTGCAAACTAAAGTTCTATTGAATTAGTTAATCTATTCATCAAGTAGATTACTAGAGAAATGATTAGACATTCACTTATTACAATAATAAAAGGTTAATTTTGCTGCAGGAATAGATAGAGTTAATCAAGGTGTAAAGGATGCATTTCATATCAGTTTGCTTTAATCCAGCCTAAAATGATGACATCAACCTCTTAGACCATGTCTACACGTACTTTGCTGCAGTGGTGCAGCTGTACTGATACAGCCGGACTACTGCAGTGCATGTGATGACAACGTTCTATGCCTACAGGAGAGAGCTCTCCTGTCAGCATAAAAAACCCACCCCTGCGAGCAGCACAAGCTATGTCAGTGGGGAGAAGCTCAACTGCCAACATAGCGCTGTGCACTCTAACACTTATGTCTGTGTAACTATGTGGCTCAGGGGATAGTATATTCACACCCTTGAGCAACATACGTTTTCCTGACATAGGCAGTCATGCTGACATACCCTGAGACTTTTATAGCTGAGACCTGATGAGCTGCAGAAGTGCAATGGAAATAGGTATAATAGTTTCAGAGAAAGAGGAATCGTTCATTATTGGATAATGTGTTTAAAAAGCGCAACAGGACAGCACCCATGCTAATGTGACTTGAGAACCACTTTTAACATCAGATGGTTCAAATCCTCCTGCATCCAGGATGTCTTGTTTTGGTTTCCTCCCACCTGGAATTGTTCTAGGATTTCGTAGGCTCTTTTCCTCCCTAAGGGTATGTCTACACTGCAGTTAAAAACCCACAGCTGGAGCCCAGGCTCTAGCACCCCAGGCATGCCCAAATGTCTATAATGCAATAAACAGCCCAAGTCCCTCAAGCCTGGGTCAGCTGGCATGAGTCAGCCGTGGGTGTCTAATTGCACTGTAGACATCCCCTAACTGGATTTTACATATGACAATACAGTAGAACCTCAGAGTTACAGACACTTTAAGAAAAGAGATTGTCTGTAATGGTCCGTAACTCTGAACAAGATGTTATGGACTTCAGCCATGGGGGAGTTCGGGCTGAGGCTGTAGTGGGGGGAGTCACGGCTCCGGGTAGTGTGTGGGGGGGGGGTCGGTCAGGGCTTCTGACCCTAAGGGCCACCAGGGTTCCCAGTTGGGAACTCCGGACTTCTGCCCCTTGGGAGCACCACAGCTCAGGGCTTTAGACCTGGGGGGAGTGCCCAGGCTTGGTGCTTCAACCCCACGACTCCTCTCCTGGCTTCTGCCTCACAAGGGGCACTGGGGATCTAGTCCCAGGTTCAGCTGAGGGGGGCACCAGGATTTGGGGCATTAGCTATGGGGGCAGTGCTGGGACTGAAACTAGTGCTCCCCTCATAGCTAAAGCCCTGAGCCCCGGCTTCCCCTGTGGGGCTGAAGCTGGGAACGGATCCATGGGGTTGAAGGCCCGAGCCCTGGCACCCCTGCATGGCAGAAGCCAGGAGCAGAGTCACAGGGCTGAAGCCCCAAGCTCCAGTGCTCCCCACAGTCTCAAGCTCTGAGCCCCAATGCTCCTGGGGGAAAGAAGCCCCCAGCCCTCCTCCTGCTTGGACTCCAGACCCTCCCACCCTACAGCTGCAACCCCAACCCTCCCATAGCTGACGCCATGAGCCCCAGGGCTAAATCCCCAAGGCAGTAGAGTATTTGCTCTTTTTTGGTTGTTGGGGTTTTTTTTGTTTGTTTGTTTGTTTGTTTGTTTTTGTCTCTGTTGCTTACGTCTTGTTTGACAGGGTTTCTGGTAAGTCCATAACTCTGGTTTTCATATCTTTGAAGTTCTGCTGTATAGGGATATGTGCAAAGAAGGGGCTGGTTGTCAAAAATCATGGCTCCTTTTCACGATTGTTAAGCTTTGTTATTTTGGATAAAGGCTTCCCCCCATATTTTGGATATGGATTTATCCCTTCTGTGGCCCTGGGCTCTTCCCCTCTTGAAGTAAATTGCTGAACTCCCATAAACTTCAGTGAGTGCAGAATGGGGCCTATATGTACGAGAGTGGGAATGAAGGTTATGAAAAGCCCAGTTCATGCTGACTGCCACTACAAACCCAGTACAATGAGCCTGTACCAAGTCCATGAAGCAGCACACATACAAGGAAAGATAATACAGAGAATGGAAGGAAATAGTTAAAGTCACAGATTTAAAGTCACAGCAGGTAAACAGTGCTAAGTGTTCCCGACTTTAAATTTTCAAATAGCAGCTTTATTTGACCTTAGCAGCCCCTTTCCCTTTTTTCCTCAGGATACACTGATTAACATAACTCAGAAAAGAGCTTGATTTGTCCTGCAGTTCCATCTCAAAGTTATTTTAATCTAACAAGACTCCAAACCCAATATTTTCAAGAGAATCCACTAATTTCAGTAACCCATGAGTTCAGGGGAAGTCTTTTGCCTGATTTTCTTAGGATCCAACCATCTCCTCCAGTTGAAATCAATGTGCAGGGTACTCAGCAGCTGTGAAAACCAGGCTCAAGTTGGTTGCCTAAAATGAGGCAGCCAAAATTAGTGGAGACTTTTGGGGATTTGAGCCTTACTTTGTTCTTGACTTGAGACCAACAGACCATCTATATTACAGAAATCTTGTAAGGTTTTTCCCCATTTCCTTTTTCAGATTGCCAGGCTAGTATCCTTCCAAGTCTCCCTCCCCCCAGCCCCTCTCTCTCTCCCACACATGTATGTGTATGTAATCTTGTTTTGGATCAGGTAAGATTGCCTTCAACTTGATTAGCATATAACAAATTAAATTCCGGCTTTAGTGTTAATAAAGAATTGGTAGCATTATCATCTTTCAGCGCTGAACTGAACCCATTCAAAACTCATTCACTTTCATTTATTTCCTGTGAACCTGTGCCCGTTCGCTTCCAAAAGAAAATACAATTGGAATTGTAATACTGGAGAGGCTCTAAAATAATCCCACAACAGAGGGAGGAAAAGGGCAATGCTAGAAAAAAATGAAATTTTAACAAACTGGTATATTAAAATATGTATGTATGAAGGTGAGAGGCAAAATGGTCTAGTGCAGCAGTTCTCAATGAGGGGTCCACAGCCCCCCAGGGTTGTGAGCCAATTTCAGTGGGTCCATGGAGCCCCAGTGCCCCACAGGACAGAAACCCCAAGTCCTTGGGCAGAGTTGCGCCCCAGTGCCTTAACCAGAGCAGGGCAGGTCCATAGATGGTTCCACACACACCCCATCGTTCCTAGACCCCGCTCCCCCAGAACCAGGCAGTGCGGGGTAGCTGCTGCTCTGGCTGGTACCATGGATTGGGCAGCTGTGGCGCTTCCCCGGCTCCTCCTCATGCTGCTGGTGCTCAGCGCTCCAGCTGTTCCTCAACTGCCAGCCTCCTTGGACTGCTTGCTGGCAAAGCCCTTGGGGAGCAGCCACCGTTCCAGGCACACAACTGCTAGCTACCCCTTCCCTTCAGCGGAGTACTCCCCCCTGCACACGGCCCCTAGCCAACCCCGGCCTTCACCCTGAGTGGTTTTCAAACTTTTTGAGCTTAGACCCCACTTTGAGTTCTCATTTTTGGTTGCCCTCGCCCTGGAGTTTTTATAGCATGTTGGCGGGGTGGGGAGGCTCAGAAAGAAAAAGGTTAAGAACACCTGGTCTAGTGGGTATGGCATTGGACTAAGGACTCAAGAAACCTCTGTGTAGGGATTAATGACCAGTGGATCTACCCACCCTTCCTCCACGCTTCTTTACTCCAAGCCACACTGCACAGAAAGATGCGGGGAGCCTCAGACAGTGATGGCACATGAGTAGAGATGGATGCCCTGCATAATACTCTGCACCCCTCCTCCCCAAATAGAAAAACTCTGCCTGTTGTGCTGTACCTGAAGCCACACAGGATGGGGCAGGATGTGCTTCAGAATGAACCTAATAGAGCTGTGACACATTTGGTCTCTCAAAGTAGCATGATGCTAGATTTTTATAATGCCTTTTCCACTTGTGAATTGAAAAACTGAAATCTCATTTTCAATGTGATTTTGTGATTCATTATTCAAGGAGTCTAAATACACACCCTGAATAAACATCCCTTCCACACACTTACAGCCAATGTTCTAAGCACACAATGTTCACAATGTTCTAAGTCAGTGGATGACACTGACCCAAAGCTTTCACAGAAAAGTGGGCACAGGGAATAAAATACAGCTTCTAAAGTGTTTGAGTCAATTCTAAGGAGCAATATTTTGCATTGCAACGTTATTTTAAAAGAATGTACCTTCAAAGACTCAGAACATTTTATCCGTGAATAGATATAGAGGATATTCCTTCTGAAACTGTTTAAGTCTGGATCTTTCAAAGCAGTCTCTTGGAGTATAAAGCTTCAGTTTTTTTAGATTGCATCTGAGGTATGTGTTGTATTGGCAGGGACAATGGAACATACTTTTATACATCCTTTCAGTTATAGATACCTAGATATACATAGCAAACAAGCTACAACTAAAATCAGGTGGATGTTTGCAATTAATTACCGTGGGAGCAAGAATTGGTCCATTGTGACATACCTGGTAACTTTTTGGTGAATTCCACAAGAACCTGAACATGACTGGTAGCCATTTCTGTTAGGATGAGAAAATTTTCTTCAGCACTGAATTCCTCCTGTAACTAAGTATTAAAAAATTTTTTAAATGGTTAATACTAGCTGACACTTTGGATTTATGTCATTCTTTTAGTAAGAATATCTCAAAGCACTACACAAATATTTACAAATTAATCCTCACGACATCTCTTTGGGGTTTTAGGATTTCAGGTGGATTGTGGCAGCTGCTTGCCACTACAAAGCGATGTTACACAGTAGTTTAGATTAAGGAGTGAGGAAAGACATTGTAGTCAGTTGAAACTGCACTGGGAATTTAGAAATCAGAATATCATCTCCAGATTGGAATTTGGCCAGGTCACCAGGGTTAAAAGTCCTACACGTATGACAAGAGCGTGAAACCTTTACTGAGCCCAAGTGATCAGAACCTTGCTTTTTTACATATCATGTGTGTAACAGCACCTCCAGCAGTATCACACTGGAACATTAGTTCATATGGATTCAAGGGGAAGGCTGCCAACTATTCAACTAACATTACTGCCTGCAGCGCCCAGAACATTCCTTGGGGGTCAACCATCTAAGTATTTACTTGGCCCAACCTTATGTGCTTGTGAGATCTGATGGAATTGCAGCAAAAGGTAGCATAGTTTCAGGCCAACTGCTACATTAATTCACCACAATGAGGGGAAAAGAAATATACCTTTACAAAAAATTGCTCCAGCAGTGCAAAGGGACACTATAGCTGATTTAACTAGACAACTGAAGTGATTGTAATACCCAAGTGACATAGAACTGGCATAGCCAGATCACCGCACATGCCACGTAACTCCCCCGCGGTAGTGGAAAGTCAAGAGGATTGAGCCCTGAGGAGAACTGGTCAACATTTTTTGTTCAAAACTCTTTTGTTGTTGTTGTTTTGTTTTGATTATTGACATTTTCCTCTTCTTCTTCTTCTTTTTTACTGACATTTTTAGTTTTCAAACTTGGAAACCAAAATGTTTTCTTCCATTTCCCCCCCCCCTTTTCTCCCTTTATCTTTTCTCCCCCTTTTCTGCTTTTTTATTTTTCATTTTGCCACTGAAAAAGAGAAGCAATGAAAGAAAGGGGGAAGAAATCCCCAAAACAAAAACTTTAAAAGAAGTTAGGGTTCCAAAAACTAAAACATTTCAAGTTTTTAGTTTGATATTCTTGTTGATAAGTCAGAATGTTTTTATGATATATACTATTTTCCTACCAGATCTAGTCCTAAGTCTCATCTAACTTGCACTTAGGAAGAATCACCAGAGTCTGATAAGGCAATACAAAGCCACCTTTGCCTCCCACTTTCTGGATTCTGTGATGTGCTCAGCCAGACCAAAAGATCAAGTGTCTTTATATGTGTGCTTGTGTATGACAGTGACTTTATGACAATAGTCTTGGGAGCTGTGGTTTATTCACACAAATTCAATTCTACTAGTCAATGTAGATTTCAGTTAAGAAATATTCAACATAACATCACATTACACTACCTATTTGAAAGTCTTCAGTGATTAATCAGGTCTGAGGGTGTTAGTCACCCCCCCACACACACACACACACAAGATCTACACTATTCTCAATATTCGGGTTCAATGAACAAAGAAATGATCAGATTGTAGTGATTTAAGAACAGATTCTGATTTTCTTTTATATACTTTTGGGTTGTAAACTCTTCTTTTAGGCTGTAAGCTCTTTGGGGGCAAGGTGTGTAATTTACTATATGTCTTACAGTATCAACATGGTTGAGGGCTCTAAGTGCTACTGCCATATAAATGTTAACTTATGTTCACAGCATACACTCAGAAACATTAGCCTTAACGCCCCGCCCCTCCATAAATCTCTTTGCTGGAAGGTTGCTTTATTTCTTAGAATTCAAAATCTGTACAAACAAAAGGAGAGAGGAAACAGGTTGCTCCCTAACCAGACTGACACAACTCACCCCACCTTGCTTTAAGCTGCTCCCAGATGTTACAGAGCCGGTAGCCTGCAAACAGGACCAGAAAACCCTCCCACTCCTAAAGTGACAGCTTGCAGTTCAAACACAGTCCTCAGTATACCACATTAACTAATGTTAATAATAATAATATAGCCCTATAGTCTCTTCATACAACCCAAATGACAACTTTCAAAAGACTAATTAATTTGTGTACTTACAAGTTTTTTTGATACCTCTTGAGGAATTCTTTGTTTACTATACGAATCCACGATGTAATGAAGAAGGTTCTGTTGTTCTGGGGTAAGTTCTATTTTCTCCTATACTGGCAGAAAAAAACCCATAAAGTTCAGTAACTGGAAATGATCTAGCAGCTCTTACTTCAGTAATATTGTATAGATCTATATCTTACATCTGCCTAGCCCCTTAGAGACTGCAGATATATACAAAGGAATCATGATAGAGTGGTATAAATGTTTTACCAGCATGAGTTTGGGGTGCAAGTATTACCAGATTTGGTAATTAGTGGGTTATGTGGACATCCCAAAACCTCAATACCGCACCCTCATATATTCTATACATGACACTTATGTTACAGAAAAACTATTTTACAGATGTTTTAGTGAGTTTCAAAAAACAGCTGGACTCTTATTATATTTCAAGTATCATAATTATTGTGTGTCCCCAACTGGGTAAGGCTCAAAAGAAGCACTAAAAATTTCTAGAGTGACTTAATATTGCTTTTCTATACCTAAAAATATCATGATTTTAAAGTCTAATATCTCTGTACATTCCAGGTATAGAAGCAAAGGCTAGGTCCATTTGGAATGTCAGAAATCTTGCTTTTCCTTTTCTCCTATTTCTAGTCCTGAAGGGCAGCAAGATATCCGAATTTAAATCTGTCATTGATGCAGGTAAGGACTCAATATTGCCCTTGGGCAGATGTACATTTTGGGGGGGATAATGTTGGAGGATTGGAATTCTATATTTGGGGAGAAAGAACAATGTTTCCTTCTATGAGACTGATTTTTTTTATGGCAACTGTTTGCAGGTACTCAGAGATTTGGCATATTGATACCAGTCCTGAGGGAGATGGATTCATGACAGAGTGCAGGTGAGGTGGTCAAAGGTGCATGATAATTTGTAAAAACGTAATTATTCAATACACACATTCCATGCAGAGATTAGATATTTTAATAGGTATCATAACAATAGCCAGGGATAATTTGCACAGCTATGTGATAAATCTTATGTACTGTATATTCTGCAGTTTATCATATCTCTGCAGTTTATCCCATAAACTATTTCTACCACATAGAATATTCTACCACATGGAACTAATTTCTGTGTGGAATGTGTATGTAGGATGACCCGATAGCAAATGTGAAAAATCGGGAGGGGGCCAAGGGTAATAGGAGCCTATATAAAAAAAGACTCCAAAATTGGGGCTGTCCCTATAAAATTGGGACATCTAGTCACCCTATGTGTATATTAACGTGTGCATATGCATATGCACACGTATGCATAATTAAAGTGTTAGGGTCAAGACCCGCCCTTAGAATCTATATGAGAAGTTATTGTTTTACATGTTAGTGATGTAGACTAATACCTTAGATCCTCAAATAATGTTATCTCATTAATTATAGGTAAACACTACAAATACTGAAGGAAATGTGTCTGGCTACATAAGGTGATTCTCTAAATTATTTCAGTGTAACCATTGTATACTGTATTAGTTGCATCCTAATTATTGTACCAACATCCCGATTATTATACAAACTATTTACATGAATTTTATTACCCTATATATCTTGGTTGTAGATGTCACTTGCTTCAGGTCTGCTCCCTCATTATCTTCGTTGGTTGTCTGATCAGGCGGCTGTTTCACATTTTTTCTTAGACGTTTTGACTTGCATTGTATTTCTGTTAACAAACCTGCAGCATTGAAAATAATGCATTCATAGGATTCACACACCAAAAGGCATTTTAGTGCAGGTTATTCTCACATACCAGTGTGGAACCAAGTAAGCCCATGAGCATGCCCACATATTGCCCTTCAACACCAATACACTACTTACCCATGCATGACATTCTCTGAAGACAGCATTCTCCTTAGATACAAGTACTTAGGTCACTCAGATACATAGCTGAAAGGCTATGGATGTTATGATAAGCATCTTTGGGCCGAGCCAACTTCTACTAGTGCAACCCAGGTGCAGCTTCACTTGCAGAACATCCACTTAGAAGGGGCACAGGCATTTGCAGTGCCACTCTGCTGACAGATCTAATGTTGCTGGTATAAACCAAAATGCTGGCCCGGGAGAGGGTATGGCTGAAGTGTCTGGGAGATGTGCTGATCCAGTGCATTATCTGGTCAACTGCCACAATTTGTACCTCCCTGCACTAGCAGGTTGAATCAAGCCCAGGGTTCATTATTGATTAGAGTCTATTGTGGCCTTAAATTAAATATTTGTCACATTATGTATTTATCCTTATAGGCTGTAAACGACTTGGGGCAGGGGCTATCTTTAGGTGCATTATGCACAGCAACCAGCACATCATCTGTTCTGAACAATTACTAAATCATAACAATTAACAGAACCAGCCCTCAAAAGAGAAACAGCCAACTGGCCAACACGCAAGCAGATATGTATGGATCTAAGAATATAATCATCACAGAACTTCAATTTAGGGTTTCTTTCAAGGAGTCTGCCTGGCTCTCCAATCTTGAAAATGCAGAACAGGAAAAGAGACTCATTCAGAAAATATATGATGGTGGGGAAAGATATCATGTAAACACTGAATTCAGTTGTGAATGTTTTTAATTTCCTGTTTAAGCACTATATAAAATAACCTACCCACACTACTGAGAGAAGAGGAAATTTACATGATTAAAATAAGACTTACATATAGTACCTCGAAATAGAAAAATATCAGTGATAGGAATGTTGCAGATAGTAATTGGCATCAAGGTATGTGATTGTACTGCCTCATTTTTACAACATCCTAGCTTTATTTTTCTAAAGAATAGATGTAAATCAAGCTTTTTAAAAGCACTGGCCAGATCCTCAGCTGATGTAAACTGGGATAGTCAGATACAGGGATTTATACCAGATGAGGATCTGGCCTATTTCTTTGCTGGGGAAAATTCAGTTTGCTTTGCATCTTGTACCCTAAAGGCCTGATTCTGCCATCCTTACTTATGCCATTTCAGAGAGACTAGGAATGCTACTCAACCGAATTTGGCCTTTAATTAGAAATTCAGTTCACGCTAAAGAACTGTAACTGTAAGTACCAAAAGATATTTGAAACTGATGGTTAAATAATTTCACCGTGTCTGTGGTTTATGTGCGAAGGACATGGAAAAGTTTAGTGAGCAAGGCCATAAATGTTTATAAGACCACACCTCCCTTTTTGCTATAGCAAAATTCTTCAGTGTTTATAATTGCAACCCTCTAGTATGAGCAAATGAAACAAAGTTCAAGGTAACTTTTTATTTCAAAGGAACTTCTTCAACTTAAGATGATGTATGAATAGAAGCTTTAGGTTTTACCACCCTGTCATGCCCAGATCTAAAAACAACTTTATACAGTACAGTCTTTCTTTGAAACTCATTGAATGGTGACTTGCAAAATGTCCTCACTGAAGCGCTTTAGAACATGCTTATGTTTAAGTTATGAGTAACATGAGATATCCAGTAACAAAGTAAGTGTTTCCATTGCAGAGAAAGATTCAAATGGCAGCATCTATTGTCGGTCTTTGTTTCACATATGCCAATCTGAGAAAATGATCACCCAGTTTAAAAGTTTCATGTGTCCTCAGTCAGTATTATTTACACTAGCCTATTTTTTCTGTGTGTGATCTGTTGCTTTTCTGCTGCTATGAATCACTCAGTGTATCCTGAACTCTTGAATTTGTGGAACAATGAATCTGAGTCCAACTCCATGAGTTTTTCTTTTCCTATGGCACTTACTGACTCACTGAGTGCTATCATCACTTTGGTGGCATTTGTTTGTGTATTTATGTATTGTACGAGAATATGTCATATCGCAGGATCTTTGTAGTCTGTTCAATTTACAGAATGAAAGATTAATTATATTATATTTGCATGCATTCCAAATATTGATGGAGGTTATTGTTTCTCACAAAGCCAACAGTTAATATAGCATCTCATGATCAGATTAAAAAAGAGAAGTATATTAAAAACTCAGAGTAGATTAATTTCCTGTATGAACCTAAATTGGTTTGACACTATAGTGTGCTAAAATGATTGGAGCATCAATAAATAGAATAAACTGCAGTCCTCTTCACTGAAAGCAGCCTATGCAGATGTGTACACTATATTTCTGGGCATGAGCCTTCAAATATGGAATAACTACTATAGTTAAAGTTCTACCAGAAATTCAATTTTAACTCCTTACTTTGGGGTGTAGTGCAGTGTCACAGATGTTTACAGTACATTGGCCTGGAGCTTGGTAACATATATAAGCTGTCAGCCTGAATTCCATTTTTTGTTTTAATATAAAACATGATTTAAATCTACAAACCAAGTTCTTTGGAGGAGATTCTACCTATAGTGCTATATATACCTCCATTAGAAGAATTAATTAGACTATTTAAAAAGGGGGCTATCCCTTACCAGGCCAGCCCAGATTGCCAGAGGAGTACTGCTGCACACAGCAACTTCCAGCCAATGGTAGCCCTCCTTTTCTAAGAGATCTGGTTGACTGCCAGCACTTCGTACAAGCATTGGAATTGGCTGGCAAAGGCAGGCAGGCAATCCATAAAAAGGTGGTTTTGAGTAGGAATGGTCTGTTCCTTCTCTGCCCTGCCCTGAAAATTCCCTACTTCTTAGTATTCTTCCCCTTCTCCAACAGATGCCTTCCACCACCTCCATCCTTTTTCCATAGCCACTGGAGTGGCTTTTCCTTGCACTTGGGCAGCCCCTTTGGCTCTTGCCTTTCACTGTGTCAGCCCACTCTGGCAGGGAAAGTCCTTTCTTGACCACCAGATCATCATGCACCTCATGCTCTAGTGTCCCCTGTCATTAACCAAATCTCATCATTATGGGTATGTCATGCCTATTCAATAGTGCCCTTAATGCTACAGTCCATGCCGTCAGATTTCCGAGACTATATCTTTGAGGATTTTACCCACCTTTGTATATGTACGGAGGCTTCAGCATATTAGACCCAGCCCAGTTAGACAAATGTAAGATTTAATATATTTTCAAAGTACTTTGATTGCTTGATGCAAATACCTGTATACATACATTCAGCCAACATCCCCATTTGTTTGCATTTCCGCAGGCGGCACTCCTGGCACTTTCTTCTCATGTACATGTCCATCTCACAGTTGCCTCCATTTTTACACTTGTATACAGCGTTTTTAGTGATACTTCTTCTGAAGAAGCCTGTGCAAACAACAGTGAGATGTAAAAGAAGGCACTGCAAACTGGGGAACTGATTAGCTTGAAAAGAGCCTGCATAACTGTTTCACTCTCTGAATGCAACACATTCTGCAACAACTCACGTTTCTTTTGGTACCAATTGGACATGCTGATGGCTGAATTATTACTACTTTTAAAAGTTACTTGCACCTAAGTGGTCCACGCAATATAATTTAGAATGAGATATTATATAATGTGGGTCTGTGCACGAGACATTGGCCTGAACTAAAATCCCACATCCAGATATCTGGGATCCTTGAGAAGGTTCCAAATTTGGAACCCATCACTGTGGTTCAAATACCAGGATTATACACAATACTGTCTAGTACTATAATAACAGCCAATGAACAACAATGAGGCTGCAATTCACTTTAAGGACTCTGAGGACAGGACAATCCATGAGAGTGCAGGCAGCAAACCCATTTGAGTGAGTTCCCATTATCTCAATTACCGAGTAATTAGAGTACTTGCAAACGTGTAAGCAGGGTCACGCAGACTACCAGCCCATCCAGAATGTAGCAGCTGAACTATATTTATTTTTATCCTCTGTATTAAAGTAAAGGATTCCTCCCACATTTGCAACAACCCCCTGCCTCCTTCATTAAACTCTGCCCATCTGGCACATTGAGGCCCTGATTCAGCAAAGTACTTAAGCACTTTTCTAACTTTAACCACCGAAGTAGTCCCACTAACTAAAGTCAAGTTTCCTGGAATTTAGTTTCCCTGGATTCAGTCAAGGTTTATACTGGGGTAAAGGCCTGCACAGAAATTTGCCAAAAGAAAATCATGGATCCACAGACCCCTTTCTCATTCAGTACAAAACCCCTTATTAACTGTCCAACCTGTACTCAGATTGCGCTATTGTGGAAAAGACAGTATGCATTCATGTAGTGAATTTCTATGCAATAAGTTTAAGATTAGCAGCCGTGTCAGTCTGTATCCATAAATAAAACGAGGAATACTTGTGACACTTTAGAGACTAACCAGTTTATTTCAGCATAAGCTTTCATGGGCCATAGCCCACTTCATCGGATGCATAGAATGGAACACACAGAAGTAAAATATAAATGCATCTTATTGTCTTCCATTCTATGCATCCGATGAAGTGGGCTATAGCCCAAAAAAGCTTATGCTGAAATAAACTATTTAGTCTCTAAGGTGCCACAAGTATTCCTCGTTTTATCTATGCAATAAAAGACTATTGTAATACCACTTACTGGGAGGGGCAAAGAGAAAGTTGCACAGACAGCCTTTGCTTTAACATTTCCTGAACTTTGAGTGCTTCACTTTGCAAGCACAGCATTCTTCTAAAGCTGTGTTTTATATGGGATGATTTAGCAGCATTCAAAGAGAGAGTGAACTCTGTCAAGCATGGGAAATTATCTCAACTCTTCCATCGGTTTGGGGGCAGAGTTTTAATAAGGGATTCCTGGAAGCCCCTGAGGGTACATGGCTGATTTGTAGTACAGGCTAACCCTAATCCCAGCCCTGGTAGTATTCTACCTGACACTTCCATTCACTAAAGGTGGGATTGAACAAAACCACAGGATCCAGTCACCCAGTATCAACTCGGGGGGGAACTTCAGATCTGCCTCTCTTCTTGGTTGTCTTTCTGAAAGGCATTGAACTAGGAACCATATGCCTACATACACTCCTGAATTTTTGAGAAATTCACTGTGGATTCAAATTACAATGTCATGGCTCAGGCCCATCTTTAATTTAAATAATCCATCCCAGCCTTAACATTTTGTTACAAAAAAATAATAAAATTCTATTTAGCAACAACCAACCTGGCACTTCTTTGAGTCCTGTCCCCTGTACTGTGTGTTTTGAATAGTTCGCTTTTTCCATTCAAATGTACTTGATTGACACTAGCCTCTTTTGAAATGCAGATTATTTGGAACTTTCAGTCATACCCAGACATTACTTTTGTTTGCCATTCATGTGGAGTTTAACACATTTCCATATACTGGTCAGGGAAGGAAGAAAAGGTCTAGGTTTAAGCTGTATATTTTCAATGCCAGTTAAATGGCAGTTGCATTTGTTTCAGATCATGTTCCAATTTTATTTTAAACTATTTATTTAAAGGCTGCAATTCATGAAGAAAATTATTGTTATAGTTATATTCAAAAGCTGTATGCAAATATGTTTGTGACCATTATAAGTCAGATTGCTGTTATTATGACTAGCATAAACAAGATCTAGGCAACACTTTATTAGCTGTTATTTGCATGTAAAGAATCGCAAAAGCTTTAGCAAATGCATCTTATTTACAACATGTAGTGATGCCAAATCACTGAGATTTATAAACCAACAAAACTTAGAACTGTGACTGTTTCCTACTGAAAGAAACAATTTTTTAAATCTCAAATGCTTTTCTGCTCTGGCAAAGCATAATTTTCAACCTTACTCTCATCCCATTCTTATTATGGAGTGACATTCTTAGCTGTTTCTCTCTAGTCTTCTCCCTAGTAATGTCAAAGTTAGTTCTCCACTCAGAGCTGGCGACAGGGGGGTACTACGGGTAGAGCTGTACCGGGCCCCGCACTTTAGGGGGGCCCCAGTACAGCTCTACCCGTAGTCATCCGGCGCGGCTCTCCTCCAGACGAGCGCGCTTTTCCCCGGCTGAGCAGTGAGCCCGGCCGGCGGCAGCGTCTCAGTCCGGGGGAGAAAGGGGGGGGGGAGGGGGAAGCAGCAAGGGCAGCTCACACCGCTCCCGGGCTTCCTCCCCCAGCCGCTGTCAGCTGGGGGGGGGAAGCGCCGGCTGGGCTGGGGGAGCCGGCTGGGCTGGGGGCCCCCCCAGCCGCTGTTGGCTGGGCTGGGGGGGGCTGGCTGGGCTTCCTCCCCCAGGCGCTGTCAGCTGGGGGGGGGGAGCACGGGCTGGGCTGGGCTTCCTCCCCCAGCCGCTGTCAGCTGGGGGGGGGAAGCGCCGGCTGGGCTGGGGGGGGGCGCTGGGCTGGGGGCCCCCCCAGCCGCTGTCGGCTGGGCTGGAGGGGGCCTGGCTGGGCTGGGGGGCCCCCAAACTATCAGAGTAGGGGCCCCCCAAATTTCTGTCGCCGGCCCTGTCTCCACTATAAGCCCAGTTTTTGACTCATTTTTGACTTTGTTCTTTGTTCTTCAAGGCAGACCCTCACAGGCTTTAATTGGGCTTTATACAGATACACTGAACAATTTGTGAGACTGGGGCTTCAGTGTATATGTTGCTTTTCCCACCCTGTCCTCTGTTGAAGTGTTTGGTTTTGCATCTGGTAGAGGTCATCTGGTGCACAAAAACAAACAAGCACATGTTTGTGGTCAATTTCTCTCCTACAAAATGAATTTGAAATGAAATTAACTAGTTCTATAATATCCAAATACTGAATTGTATTTTACATATACTGTATAAGACATTAAAGAACAAGAGGAGTTGCCTCTTCAGCTAAAAGGACACAGTTTGATTCTAGTTCTTCCTTTTATGAAAAGTGCTCTACAATGGAATCTACCAGAAGGGTAAATTTACTGTACCAGCATGGCTCCACAGAGTTAAGAACCATGAGAGCTGAACAATGCGGAGTCACCTCATGAGAATGCCTGCTGAGAACTGGTGTTGAGATGCAATGAGCTAAACTCTACCTTGACTTTGCTATTTCCTAATCAAGCCATCTAAATGCTACCCAATGAACAAGCAGCACATACCTACTTTGAACTGTCAGACTACTGAGACTTCAAAGAATACTGCTGAGTTCCATCACCACACAAACTGCCCTGACTTTCTAGAGAGAGCAAGAGGATGAACGTGGAATGACTTTAACAGGAAATATCCATGGTTTGATATGACATACATCAAGGATTACCAGGAATAGTGTGGGGGTAATAAAAATCAATTATGCCATTTTGTAGGGGACAGAGTACATTATCCACTTTTCTGCCAGTGTAAATTATTTTGTGACTTCAATAAATGAGTATGATGCTATAGTCTGCCCCACTCAATTCATGTGATTTGTATACTGCTCCTTTCCAGAGGGGTCTCCAGACTCTAGTTAGAGTCCAAATGTGCTCTAAGGCCTCCTCACAGGGTATGTCTACACTTCAGTTAGACATCTGCTGCTGGCCCATGACAGCTGACTGGAGCTTGTGGGGCCCAGGCTAAGGCTTAATTGTGATGTAGACATTCAAGCTTCGGCTACAGCCTGAGCTCTGGGATCCTCCCACCTCGCAGGATCCTAGAGCCTGGCCTCCAACCCGAGCCTAAATGTCGACGCTGCAATCAAACAGTCCCTTAGCCTGAGCCCAAATCAGTTGGAACGGGCCAGCTGCAGATTTTTAATTGCAGTGTAGACATACCGGTAGAAGGTTTTATAATGCCTAACCAGGATAAGTGTTACAATGGAATAGACTGTAGAAAACATTGTAATATATAATGCCCCAAACATTATAATAACTCTTGTAAACTCTCATTTATGGAGCATTATGCCATTATTGTAAAATGATGTAATATTTTATAACTGCACAATTAGGGATGAGAGATGTCCCACAGAACTTTTCAATTTTTGAAGTATTTTTCAAAAAATTCTAACATAAGCCTGTATCTAAGAGGTGTGCCTCCTGTTTAGTTCGCCTTTTGATTGATATTTTGGGGAAGGGATAAATAGAAAATTAGATTTTCAACCCATCTTTTTCTTGCCAAGTGAGGAGAAATATTCAGATGTGAATAGTAATATAGTAACAAAAAACTGATTGTATGCACAGCTCCAGAATACAAATCTCTTGTGAACCAATAAAACTTTTTTTCTCCACAAAAAAGGAGAGAGAGAAGATAAGGTCAGCAGCCCTTTCCATTTATAAGTAAACCACTCAAGGTTCACTAAGTTCTCTTCTAAATTTTAAATATAAATAGATTGGTTTGTGGATATATTTAATTGGTTCTATCATGCTTAGTACTGGCTCTCTATTCAAACTGTAGATTAATGTTGACAGTAATCTCTTACTTCTATATAGAGCTTTTCATTCTGAAGGAGCCTAAAATGCTTAACTCCACACATTTAGCATCACTGAAATGCAGCCACCTCTGGGGTGAAGGGCTCCAGATAGGCAGAATGCTAAGACTATTAAAACATCCTATCCAACTTTCAAACAGAATTGTTCTCCTCTCCCCCTCAGCACATCATCTTATTATTGCTTTAAGCCATTCTAAGGTTTATTGCAGAAACATAATACATTAACCTTAAATAATTCAACTTCTACAGTCTTTGATCAAGGGTTGTGCTCTCCTCTGTAACTGATGTTGTGGCCATGAAAAAATGAAAATACAAAATGAATTATCCCAGTAAAACAGTAATATAATGGTTTCACAGAATGATTTAAGTAAAATCAACAAGGAAACCTGAACATACATTTACTGTCAACACCAATCCCAACACTTACATGGGAGTTGAACTTGGAATGACTTTGGCCCCAAATGTTTTTAGTTTTTACTATGGTGTTTCCACAGTCTCTAGTTATAAGTGCTGTAAAAAAATTTTAAATGTAATTTAGTAAAAGTAATTTAATAGTGAGGGCAATTAACCACTGGAACAGCTTACCAAGGGATGTAGTAAACTTATCACTTGGAGTCTTTAAATCAAGACTAGATTTTTTCCTAAAAGATACACATAGTTCCATTCACAAGTTATTAGACTCAAGAGTGTTGACTTAAGTAGCAGGAAAGGATAATTCCCTTATTTGGTGCAATTAGCTACCAAGGTGCCCTGGAAGAACCACCTCTAGGAGTAAGAGTTGTTCAGCTGCTATGTCCTTGTGCTCTCTGCTGAAACTACCAACAACAGATGGCTAATAATGGTGAGGGATTTTTTTGCCACGTGTAGGCACTGTTATTGGAAACCAGTTTAACACAGTGGGAAGACTTAAAATGTTCATTCTAGTTTTAGAGATATTATCCATTTCAGAGGTATCCTTTATAAAATAATATTAAAATGATGACTGTTACTAGTCCTAGCACTGGAAAGAACTTTTTAATTGCACCTATTCACTTCTCATAGGCCACCAACAAGCCATCAGATGATGACCATTTTTAGTCACTACTGACTTGCATTAGATGCTGGAACTGACAACATAGAAGTGAAAAGCTCTTATAGCATTACCAGTCCTTTCAGCTGCTCAGCATATCCTCATGCTGTCTTCTCAAGAAATGAAAGACATGAAATGTAGTACTCTAAAGATTGAACTTTCTGTGGGGAGGGGGTTTAAAGAATATTTGCTTATCAGAACTCAGAAATTATGGAGGCTTGACCAGGGATAGTTCTTATTTTAAATCAACTTTTTGCTTTGCTGCTGTTGCTGCTGCTGCTGCTGATAGATTGATTTATGATGATAGGTTTTGATGGACAAACACTTTTGATTTAAGTTTGACAGTCAACACCGCTGCAAGGCAATATATACTCGATATCCACAGAGGAATGTAACTACAGTAAAACCTCGATTTAACGGACTAATTCGGGCAAGGGGGTGTCTGTTAAATCAAAAAGTCCGTTATTTAATTTAAAAAAAACCAAGCTGTCAGAGCAGCAGCCCGCCCGCCACAGGGTTGGGGTGGCAGCTCTGCAGCCCACCCGCTGCCGGGACCCGGGCGGCAACTGGGAGCCGGCAGCCAGCCCTCCCGGGTCCTGGCTGCTGGGACCCGGGTGGCAGCCGGGAGCCGGCAGCCAGCCCACTTGCTGCCAGGACCGGGGCAGCAGCCGGGAGCCAGCAGACGGCCGCCAGCGAAGGGGACCGGGGCCGCAGCAGGGAGGGGTCGCGGTCTGATATGGATCAGAAATTTTGTCCGTTGCATCCGAAGTCCATTAAATCGAGGTTTTACTGTACCAGTGTGTCCCAGGGAAAAGAATCATAGAATTATAGAAATGTATGACTGGAAGAGACCTTGAGAAGGACTTCACAGGACCAAAAAACCCTAGACCATCCCTGATAGGTGTTTATCTAACCTGTTCTTAAAAACCTCCAGTGATGGGGATTCCACAGCCTACCTCGGAAGCCTATTCCAGAGCTTAACTACCCTTAGAGTTAGAAAGACTTTCCTAATATCTAACCTAAATCTCCCTTGCTGTAGATTAAGCCCATTATTTTTTTGCTACCTACCTTCTATGGATGTGGAGAACAATTAATTCCCGTCCTCTTTATAACAACCCTTAACATATTTGAAGACTGTTATCAGTTCCCCCCGTCAGCTTTCTTTTCTCAAGATTAAACATCCTAAATGTTTCAACCTTTTCTCAAAGGTCAGGTTTTCTAAAATGTTTGTCATTTTTGTTTCTCTCCTCTGGGCTCTGCCCACATCTTTCCTGAAGTGTGGTGCCCAGAACTGGACACAGTTCTCCAGCTGAGGCCTCACCAGCGACAAGTAGAGTGGGACTGTTACCTCCTGTGTCTCACATACATACAACACTCCTGTTACTACACCCCAGAATGATATTCACCTTTTTAGCAACTGCATCACATTGTTGACCCATATTCAATTTGTGATCCACTGTACCCCCCAGATCCTTCTTGACAGTACTATCACCTAGCCAGTTAATAACAGTGCATTGGATCCAAATGCAAAGACCTACAAAGGGTAAGCACTTGAATGAACTTTTCAATTAAGACATGAAATTTCAGAACTAAATATCCATTTCCCCCCAAACTTATTTTGTGACAGATTCATTCATATTTTGTCCTACCTTTGCACCCCTCACACGTAAGAGCATTATAGTGGTATCCAGATGCTTTGTCACCACACACAACACATAGCTCTTCTCCTTTCACTCTTCCCATGGAATGGCCCAGTCGAGACTTCTTGGCTACCGGTATATCCGCTAGTTCTGTCTCTCTTGTGAAAAAGTTCTCACAGGGGATTCTCCTGAGTTCATACATTCCAGGGGAATACCATTCTTCAGGCTGCTGGGAGTAAAAGCCAAGGTTGGAATAATAAGGTGGTGATGAAATCTGAGGCTGAACTGGGGGGAACGGCATACTGCTGTACTGTGTATAAGGTGACACATCTGGCTCTTGCACTGGAGAACTCATTGCCTCTGTAAGAACACCTACATAATAATGCAGAAAAGTACATATTAGTACCATTAAACCACAGTCACTGGAACAGTTTCCATTTCTAACCATATCAGTCTCAGATACTGGAGATAATCTCTAGGATTAGTAAATAATCTGGAGATACTCAGATAATCTCTAGGATTAGTAAATAATTAATCCTAGAGATTGTATTGACTAAACATAAAGAACTCTAACATAGCCTTGATAATATTTATACTTCCCTCAGAATCCAGAGGCCCCAATCACAGAACCCCCTATACACTAGGTCTGTACAAATACACAGAAAGACGCTCTCAATATAAATTAGCATTCTCAGCTAGTTTATTACAGTCAATGAAAATATTTTGCACTGCTATTTCCTTAGAAAATCTTGAAAGAATATTATTTCTACAGAGCTAAAAATGTACATGATGCTCTACAGACAATTAAGAGAAAGCAGTCCATGTTACAAAGGAGCTGTCAATCTGAATTCGACAAAAAAACAGCAAAGAAATCCAAACAGAAGCCAAGGGAGCTATGAGAAGAAGGAAGGCTACAACAGTAAGATGGAGATACACATATCTTGTTCAGTTCTGTTTTATTTGGAGTTAGCGTGAAGGAACAAAGCTGGGGGGAAAGACAAAGGTGGGGTTTAGCAAGAGCTGGAAAGCTATCCAAAATAAATGAGCCTTCAGGAGGAGTTTGAAGGGGAAGAACAGGTTACACAACACACAGGATCAGGAAGGATATTCCAAGCATAGAGGGTGATGTGAGATACTGTAGGGGTTCCCAAACTGTGGGTTGTGGCCCAAAGGTGGGCCGGGACACCGTCCTGGGTGGTCTACTAGCACTGCCATGGGTGGAGTTTGATAAGGCCATGAGGGAGGTGTATTGTGAAGTGGACAGCGACAGAGTGGTGACCAGAAATGGCCCCTGCCCAAGGCCAGATGAACCCAGTGCACTGGCAGGTGGCAGAGGGCAGAGGGCAAAGCAAAGCGGCTGGGCTATGGATGGAGGGCAAGGAAAAGGGGCTGGCCCCCTGAGGTGGCAGCTCTCGGGACAGCTGAGGGTGGCTGGAGAGTTCACAGCTGTTCCCACTCTGAGTCACTGCACCCTGCGATTCATGACTGGCAGGCCCCCTGAAGTATCAGCCCCACAGCCTCCCCTAAGGACGAGGGCTCGATGGTGCCGTTCTGTTTCCTCCTGAACAATCAGGACCAAATGGCTAAGATTTAGTCATGGGCATTTTTAGTAAAAGTCATGGACAGGTCACAGGCAATAAACAGAAATTCACAGCCCTGTGACCTGTCCCTGACTTGTACTATATACCCCTGACTAAATCTTTGGTGTTCTGGGGAGAACTTTAGGGGCACAGCTGCTGATCTGGAAGGGGCGATCTGGGGCACCCTGCTGTTGCTGGGGAATGGGTTTCTGGGGCACCCTCTGGTGTGGGCAGCACGGGACTGTGCCGCCACCGCTGCTGGCAGGGGATGGCCCCGCTGACCCTGTACCACTGCCAACTCTGCTGCTGGCAGGGGATGGTCTGGGACTGCCACCGCTGCCGCAGTCACAGAAGTACCAGAATGTCATGGAATCCATGACCACTGTGACCTGCATAGCAAACTTGCAGCCTTAATTATAGGTAATGGCCAGGTCCAGCCAGGGCCGGCGACAGGAATTTTGGGGCCCCGTACGCAGATCATGTGGGGCCCCCCCGGTCTCCCGCCGCCCGCGGGGGCCCCCCCCAGCCGGTCTCTCCCCCCCCCCAGTCGATCTCCCGCCGCCCGCGGGCCCCCCCCCCCCGCCGGTCTCCCCCCCTCTGGCCGGTCTCCCGCCGCCCGCGGGGCCCAACCCCCGCATGCACTCTGGCCGCATGGCCCCCGCATGCGCTCTGGCCGCGTGGCCCGGCCGGGAGAAGCAAAGGGGGGCGGGGGGAGGCTGCTGGGTGCCGGGGGAGGGGGCTGATGAGCGCTGCCCAGAGCTGCGCCTTGCTCAAAGGCCCGGCGGCAAGGGGGTACAGCTGCGTACCGGGCCTGCCCTGGATTTAAGGCCCCCCCCTTAAGTCCTGGGCCCGGTACAGCTGTACCCATTGTACCCCCCTGTTGCCGGCCCTGGGTCCAGCCCAACTGCCTGCTTCTGTCCAAGCCCTTCCCTCATTCACAGGCAGAGGGTGTCTGTCAGGGTGCTGGGTGGGTGACTGGAGCAGCACTGCCAGGTGACAAGCTCAAGGCACTCAGCAGACTGCTGAGGCGGAGGGTGTTAGCGGGGGCTGGCTGTGGAACCTGCCTGGCCCATTCGCTCTCTGACTGTTTCTGGTCCCTGCTGAGGTGAGGGGCTGCACGTGCCCCGCAATGCCCCTCTCCCTGACGTGGTGGCCTGGGAAGGTCAGGCCTGGGAAGGTCAGGCAGTGTGCTCGGCAGTCCCTTGCCTGATTCCCATTTGATCAGCCTGAGGAAACAATGGCTTGGCTGCCTGGTGGGCAAGGTGGGAGGGGACACTATGAAACTGTGTACGCTGATAGTGGGGGGCATAATTTAAAGGTTCGTCCACCTCACCAACATCTTGAGTCCCGGCCTCAGTCTGGCACGCCCCACTTATCCTTTACCCTCAGTCTCCCATCCTGGAAAGCAGTGGGAAGCATTAATAGTGGGCCACAGTGCCTATTTCAGTTGCACAGGTGGGCCTCAGGGGGAAAAGCCTTGGAACCCCTATGATAAAAGTACAGATTAAGGGCTAGATTTGTACCCCTTTGGCGAAACGGCTATTGAAGACAAGGAAATTTTTCCCAAATAAGGACTGCAGCATTCACTTCTTAAGACAATAACAAATTATGGCACCAGCTCACCAAATGTGAGAAGGAATTGAAGCAGTTACTGTAAAAGCAGCATACAACAATGAAGTTCTAGAGATAAACTGCACCAACGGAAGTCTTCTTTATCCTTATACTTTATGTACTTGTTAAAATTCTATTAGTCACTTTCAAAGTGAAAACAAATTAAAATTAAATCTCACCGTTATAAATTATAACCAGTTCAGCACACTTAATACTCCCTCTGTGACGTAGTTTAAATTTAAAAAAACATAACAGTAAGTTGAACAGAGAAGAGGAAAATGATTTACAAATTACAATACACATTCTCTTCAAGAAAGTCCATTATCCTAGTGCTAGGATATGGCATGGCAAAATTCACATTGACCACAGGGAACTGGCCCTGTGAGAAGTAACAATATTTCCAGGAAGTTACTCAGTTCAGTTTTAGATAACTCCTTTCCTCTCTGTATTTAATGTTGAGTGAGCTTCGAAGAAAGCTTGAGATCTCAGTAAACATTGTTGAGTCCACTGTAATGCAATGACAGGTGACAGCTCAGTTTTTGACATTTCTGCAGTAAGGCAACAAACATTCATCCATGAGGATTTGTAAGATTTTATCACAAGAGGCATTTTGTGCAACAAATTGTATATATCAAGGTCCCAAACCTGTGAGATGCTAAATGCCCTCAACTCCCACTGAAGTCTATGATGAGACAGATGAGAAACCCTGTAGATAAACTGTCATTGATGAACATTGCTAAATGTACTTTTTTTACTTGTACTATATTTACAACAGAAGAAATTTAGTATTTTTTTCTGCTTTCCTTTTCCTTTTTCAGGGATAATCACCAGAAAGGAGGATGTGGGTGGGAACTCTGAGAAGTACTTCTACCAGTACAAAAACAGCCTCCCCCCGCCCCAAGGTTTCCATCAATACAAAGGAGTCAAGAGGAAAGGAAAAGTACCAACAATATAAGATAGAAACACCTGCAATGACAGCAAGACATTATTAGCTATAAAGGGGGTCCTTCTATACTGGCGCACTTCAAGCAATACCAGAACCGTAACTTCCTGTTTTAACTAAACTCTCATTCCAGATGTCCCATGGCATCAGCTGTGCTACATTTTCCCCTTACCAGCAAACATCACTGCAAAAGTTGACTCAAATCAATTTTCAGTACCATCTACTTGCTCAAATGATACATCATCAACATAGTATCCTCTTATGTACTGACTTGTACAGTTAGCAGAAACAGGGATGCTGCCATAGGACAAGCAGACATAGGTATGTCTAGGAAGCTATGGGACAGAGCCAAAGGAGAACAAAGGTGCTACATACCACTAATAATTATTTAAATCATAGTAGCACTTAGCAGTCCCAAATAATATCAGGATATTAATACACAGAAAAAGACGATCCCTGTTCTAAAGAGCTTTCACTCTAAATAGTCCAGACAAACAGCCAAGTATATTATCCCCTTCTTACCAGTGAGGAATCAAAGCAAAAACATTCTGTGACTTGCCTAAGGTCACACAAGAAGTATGTGGAAGAGCTTAAAATTGCACCAAAGTCTCCTAATTCTCAATCTCATGCTTCAACCATAAGACTATCATCGATATCCATCAGCGGCAGCATAGAAAAACACATGCAAGATGTTGTGTTAACAATGAGTTGCTGTAGGCTCTATTGTTTTGCAGGAGACTCCGGTGTAAAACAAAGTTCTGGTTAATTGTGGGCACATTAATAATAAATATTTGGTCCACTTCTGTTAATTATATTTTCAATTTATTGTAACTATTACTTATTAAGATTTTCTACATAAAGAATTTTGAACAAACAAGTGATATTTTAGTTTCCAACTGTACAACTATTACACAAATCTTTAGTATCTGTTTTGTGGGAACAACTTTAATTATGGGCACATAACGTGTCATTTGCTAATTATTAATTATTTGGTTGATCAATTTACACAAACGGGAGTGGGAAGATCTCAGGATTAAAATAAAAATACATTATTGATTTTTACCTTTATGTCATTTCCAAGAAATGCTACAGAAGCTTTAAGCCACTTTCCTGATCTGTCCAGGGCTTTGAAATAATAGTAAGAGACAGCAGCACTCCTCCCAAAAAGAAAAATGAATCAATCCAGGGTTTTACAGTGGGTTCAGTACAATGCTGGGACAGAACCGTGGGAGTTTAGTTAGACCTTTGTAGACATGTACAAAACCCCTCATAGTTATTAGAGCTGTACATTTGTTTCCAGAAGAAACCAAATACACATGAATCTCTCTATATTTGGCTACACCTGAATAACCCATAGATCTTTATTTCTCTGACCTAGCCTTCCCACAATAACACCACATTAAAAAACTAATTAATTACAGCTAGTCCCTGCTCATAGAGGGGGACTAAAGCAACAGATCTTTATATCGCACTTTAAAGGGCTGGTAGGCACTCAAGATATGTCTACACTGCAATTAGACTCCCGCAGCTGGCCCATGCCGCTGACTCAGGCTCACAGGGCTTGGGTGAAGGGGCCATTTAATTGTGATATAGACCCACTATAGAGGCTGTACCCCAAGACCTGGGACCCTCCCATCTTGCAGGGTCCTAGAGCCCAGGATCCATCCTGGGCCCAAACGTCTACAGTTAAAGAGCCAGCCCCTTAGTCCAAGTCAGCTGGCACAGGCTAGAAGCTCATTTTTAATTGCAGTGTAGAGATACACTCATATACCATAGTGATGGGGACCTACCTTTGATTTTCAAGGAAACTTATCCTAGGTCTTGTCTACACAAGAAAGTTGCCCCAGTTCAATTTAAGGTGTAGTTTAAAACTGATTTAGTTAAGCTAGTGTACTATGTAGGCTGTGTATAGGCTTCTATTTTGCTTCAAATCAGGCTTATTTTAATTAAGCTAAACTGAAACCAGAGGGTCCACACTGGCTTACACTGATTTAACAAAATCATCTTAAAAATTATTTAAGCCAATAAGTGCAATTTTCTTGTATACACAGGTAGAGCTTGTTGGGAAGTTTCCAATGAAATGCTATTTGTTGTCAGAAAATGTCAGGTTGTTGAAACTAAAACTTCTCATGAGAAAGCTTTGATAGATCTGCTGTTTAGAAACTTTTTGAAAAGTTTCTAAATTGTCAAAACATCCCCTCTGAACATTTTCAAAATGAAAAATTTTGGTTTTTGATTCAAAATTAAATATTTAAAAGGTTGAAATCAAAATAAAATGTTTAGAAATTATCAAAACAAAATATTTCTGATTTACCCAACCTGAATTTTTTGTGAAAATTATCAGGATTTTGATTTTAATTAGTGGGAGATGGGAAGGTTCTGTTTTCAGAAAGAGGAAAAATGTCAAAAATCTGCAAAACTTTCATAGGAAAGGTAAACCATTCCCATGCAGTTCTATACACAAAGCCTTCTCGAAGAGGATTATTAGAACAATTAGCTTCTTATAATAAAATTAATTTGATCTTATCTTGACATCTGGAATGTGCATATGATTTTATTAATGTATTAATGGAGAGTATAGAGCAGATTCTGACATTATTTACACTATTGTAAAGCAAGAGTTACTCTAATGACATCAATGGAGTTACAGCAGTGTAAATCAGTGTAAGTGGGATCAGAAGCAGGCCCATTTTCTCTAGTAATGTATTACATGTTCATACTGTTCCATTACAATTTTCATATCAGAAACACATATGTAAATGATAATTGATATAAATGCTAATAGGACTGCAAAACTTGTGGGTTATGCTTTGCAAAAATAATTGCAATTAGAACATTTCACAAAATGTCTCAAATTTCACAAAATGAAAGTGAAATGTATTTCGCAAAATGAAAGTGAAATGTATTTCACAAAATAATTGCAATTAGAACATTTCACAAAATGTCTCAAATTTTACTAACATTGTCAGAGTGAAATTTTATTTCTTCAATTTGGCCCTCATTTTGTGAACACTTTCCCAGTATGTACTTGGTGGGTGGGATTTGTTGAAGATTTTTTTTTCCAATTTTACATGTGAATATTTTGGGTGGGAATTTGAAGAGCTCTCAGCATTTGCTTAACTGGACTCCCATCGAAGTAAAAGGAAGTTTTACCATCAGACTTCGGCCATCACTGAGTCCTTTTGAAAATCTCACCCTTTATTTTCAGTATTATGCTGAAATTATACACAGGCTGTTGAATTTGTATCTAGAATATTACAGAAGTTACAGTGGTAGCACATTGGCACAACAAATACTGTCAATATAAAACTATAAGAAAAAGAACAGCAAACAAATTAAACCTTAAGACATTGAGCCTGCTAATAAAGCTTATGTGACATAGAACCATAGAATCACAGAGTAAGAGTCACACGGAGCAAATGACCTTAAGCCAAAAAGAACAAAATGTATTTCCTGTGATTCACAGGATAATTCAAAATGGGAAACATAAACTAATCAATTAGTTTAAGTACTAAAAAAAACTATTATAAGATGTCTAAGGGCACCTCTGGCATCAAGATAATTCATAGCATTTAACAGATATATTGTACAATGTAATAGATCAAACATGAGCTTGAACAATATCCTACCGTTAGCAGTCTTCATTCCGACCATTTCCATGACAATTCCTGAAAAACTTGGACTATTTAACGTGTTGTTCTCTTTACTTTTTCTAGTCAGTACTTATCTACACTTCCTTAGTTCTGCTCCCTTAACATCTTGTTGCTTTACTCTCAACTCAAAACTAGAACTTCCTTTAAGACTAGCTAAGGAGTGATCCAGGCCAGAGGTTATAGAGTTTACTGATTAACTTCATTACAGTTAAGCCTATTTATAAATGCTTGAGACAATAGCAATGTCAAATTACAGTGTAAATGTCCTTTACTAATAACTGGATATCTTTCTCTGGGTGAATGGATTCAAGGGGGCTCTTCCAAATAGCTCCTCCATTGCAATTTTGTAAGTTTTCATTCACATTAGTCTTTTGTATGACTAAAAATCTACTACTTTTTTAGGTGACTAAACTGAATAGATTAACCATTCAAAAACCATTTTTAGTGGCTAATGCAGCATGTGTTTCATAGACACAGAGAAAACTATATTATTTTAAGAATCAGAGAGGTAGCCGTGTTAGTCTGGAATTGCAGAAGTTACAAAGAGTCCTGTGGCTTCTTAAAGACTATATTATTTTAGTAGGGCCAAATTCTGTCATCTTGACTCAGACAAGAATCACATGTTCTAGAAAATTCTTGGTCAATAACATTGCTCAGGAAAGTATCTATGATACCTGGTAGTAAGTGTAGGCAGAATCAGGCCCCAAAGGTATAGCATTCCTTTTATTATTTCACAAAATATGCAGCTTTCAAAGCTAAAAACCTGCATAGGAAGAACTGAGCACACAAGTGATTCTCTGGTGTCCTCTCCTATCAAATGATTTTGTGCCACACAGCTTTATTCATACACCACCTTCAGATTTAGTTGAGATATTTCTCATTATTTTAGAACATCTTTCAGGTTACTGCTGCTCCACTGGGTCATTTGTTGTCCATAATTATTGTACATACATAATGTTCTGTTTTCGTTTTTTCTGCTTTGTTTCCCTTTGACTTGGAAATCGACCACTTGCCTATTTATCATCATAATAATGCCAGATGTTGCACCATCTGCCAGATGGTGCTGGATACAAATAGTTAGCTACTTCACCTTATGATCTTCTGGTCGTTAAATAGTTTCTGACAGTTGATTTTAGAGTTTTTTTAAAAAACCAAAGAAAAGCTATCAAATGGATCCAGTCTCTTCAATTCACTGAGGTATATGTCACTGACACAGCTACTATATAGTATTTCCTTTTAAGTTTCTTTCTTTGTCCAGTCATTAAGGGCTGCTTAAATACATTGCTTTGTTTTCTGCTTCTTACATTAATTTATTCTTGTATCTCACTATCCACTCCACGGGATCTTTTAATGAACTCCATAAAACATAATAACGCCATCAAAAATACTTCCACTCTATCTTTCCCATTCTTCCCCAACTTGTCACATTTACAATGAGTTTGATATATCTAGTTATTTCCCACATGTATTGTGCTACATTTTGGGGAGCAATTGCTGAAAATCAGCACCAGTTCATAGACTTTAAGGTCAGAAGGGACCACCATGATGATCTAGTCCATTGGTTCTCAAAGTGGAGCTCGGGACCCCTCTGGGGGTCGCGAGCCAGTTCTGTGGGGGTCACGAGCCCCTGCTGCCAGCAGCTGGCCCCGAACAATGCCGTTGCCGCGGGCTGCTGGCATCCGGCCCCTGCTGTGGCAGGCTGCCTGTGCCCCTGCCGCGGTGGACTGTCGGGGGCCCCGCAAGCCCGGCCCCTGCCGCAATGGGCTGCCGGTGACTCCATGGGGCTGCTGGAACCCCCCTCACTGGCCCCTGCCACGGAGGGCTGCTGGACCCCCCCCCCCCCGCCAGCCTGGCCCCTGCCACAGTGGGCTGCAGGCACTCCCCCCCCAGCCTGACCCCTAAGAGGGGTCGCACTTAGAGGCCCAGTGTGGGAAAGGGGTCACCACTACAAAAGGTTTGAGAACCACTGATCTAGTCTGACCTCCTGCATATCACAGGCTGCAGAACTTCACCCATCCACTCATGCAATAGGCTCATAATCTCTAGCTGAGTTAATGAAGTTTTCAAATCTTACAGAAAATCCACCATTTACTCTCATTCAAACCAGCAAGTGACCCATGTCCATGCTGCAGAGGAAGGTGAAAAACACCCAGGATCTCTGCAAATGTCAGGTTGGGGACATTTTTTTTCCTACCCCCAAATATGGCAGTCAGTTAGACCCCAAGGATGTGGGCAAGACCCACCATCCAGACACCTGGGAAAGAATTCTCTGTAAAAACTGAGCAGCCTCTCCATCTAGTGTCCCATCTCCAGCTGTTGGAGATATTTGCTAATACCAGTAGCAGTTGGGCCAAATGCCATTGTAGGCAACTTCATCATAACATCCCCTCTATAAACTTATCCAGTTCAGTCTCGAAACAACAAGAGATATTTTAAAACTGGTCCTCTTTATTTGAATTGACTGTATAATTCTATTTTTCTATCTATCTAAAAACTTCCATCGCCACAGTATCTGAAGTTGCAAGTCTTAACGTCATGCAGATTAACAAAACCTATACAAGAAGTTCCAAAAGAAAGCTGTAATGGGCTATATATTCAAAGCATTGCAACCCATTTGACACCCAAAAACCAGATGTTGTGCACCTATGTGTATATGTTATAGGTTAGGGATGCAGACCATACTTAAAGATGACTTTGTTTCATGTCTAAAGACTTGTCCCTTGTAGAAAGGGCAAGGAATCACTATTGAAGAAAAATGTGGATGCAAGGGGATTTCACACATATTAGGTGACTATGTCCTGTTGTATTAATTTAGATGGAATATATGGCCACAGGTATTAACTTAACCAGTCACTGTGCAACATGAAATGGTTTTAAATAAGGTTCAGGGGATTGGCATAGAGACCTCAGTATATTTAGTACCATGGCAAAAGCATCATTCATAATCCTTTTATCCCCCAGCTTTTTATTAAAGATACAGAAAAGAAGGGAAAATAGTTAACACATTTGAAAAGTAAAGTATTAAAAATGGCTTTCATTTCAATAGCATCCCGCGTTCCCTTTCCCTTTAGCCGGAGACAGTTATTATAAATTAAAAAAACCTTGTTTGACATTCTCTTAGATACTATTGAAGATGGTAACAACTGTCCTTTCAGGGGGTGGGAAAGAGAATGAAGAAGTTAGTTGAGATGGGCTGGAGCTGTTGGCACTGCTGGTTGTTTTCAACATCTAATCCCATTTTCTAATCCCAAAAGAAGACAAACATACAAAGGAGAAAGAAAAGAACAGCAAAGATAGAAAATGCAGTTTCTGTCTCTGATGTTGACTCTCAGTTGCACTATCTCTTCTGGAGAAACACAAACAGAGCACAGGTCTCATCAGCCACTCTGAGACCTAACAAACTTGTACTGGCATTGGGCTGTGTAGGGTATTGAATGTAGCTGCCTTTTTCTGGTCACAGGCTTACAGCAGTGTTTCAAAATATACAATCTTGGCCAGTGAATTCAGATTCTGATTAGACGGAAGACAAAAGGAGAGGGATAGAGAAGGAATAAGGTGGGGAAAGAAAAGGGCACATAGGGGGAATGGAAATGAAGTCTCACATTCAAAGTGGGGTTCAGGATTCAGCCAGAGCCAGTAGAGATGGCAATGTAATCTGGCCCAATCAGATCAGGACATTGTTGAGCATTAGGGTGACGAAGGCCTGGCATCCCAGGACATGGTGGCTGTGGCAGACACAGGCTTGCCAACTTTCTAATTTCACAAAAACCAAACACTCTTGCCCTGCCCCTTCCCCAAAGCCCCGCCTCCACTCACTCCAGCCCCGCTCTCTCAGTCGCTCACTCTCCCCTACCCTCACTCACTTTCACTGGGGTGGGGTAAGCCGTTGGAGTGGTCCCATGGACCTCCGGAGCCCCTACTCAGGGACAGGCCCCTTTCCCTTACCTGGACCACTTGTCATAGCATTGGGTGAATACGGGAGGAGGGAAGAAGAGGAACTTTCCATAGGAGGTCCCCATTCTCCTTACAGATAATATGGTATAGATGGGTAGTTTAATGTGTTTGTTTGATGGCTTCTTCAAACAAGAGATGCTTGCTGTGCAGATGTATTAGACATCTGGTTTGTTTCTAAACCATCCGAATGACAAGGTAGATAAATGGAACTTGTTTTCCAGTTATAGGAGACACAATAATAAAGAAATGTCTACATTTTAGAGGCTCTCACATGCGCTGCTCTGGTTAAGGTCAGTTTGTCATTTCCAAAGGGAGTACCTCTCTTCAGGAGTTCATAACTTCACAAACAAAATCTCAGTTAAAAAGTGAAATATTAAATAGACATTAACTACAATAGATACATTACCCTAGAAGTATATTGTTAAAACAGCAATTTGCAAGTCTCCAGCCACCAAAAGTGAAAAGGACACCCTGAGCTTCTTGCAACTATAAATCTTGAGTGCTGATCAATCTTCAGAGCTACTTTAGGATTACCATGGTGACCAGCTTCACAGTGTAAACATGCACAATGATAGCATAACTTTACAAAATAACTAGACCCCAGTACTCAGAACTGTACATTCAAAAGGACACTTGGACATGCACTCATGGTTCTAACAATGCTTTCCTGATAGCACTAGCCTGAATGAACTACAAAGCAAAGCCAATATTTTAAAAAAAAAACATAAAAGAAAAATGTGTTTAGATTTTTGAAGGGCGGAGGATATTTTGTAGAGAAATCAATATTGACAGACTAACAGCCCCTCCCGTTATATCAAATCCTTAATATGTGAGGCATTGCATGAGAAATGTAAGTCTTCCAAGTGTCTTTAAAATATAAAATTACCCTCTAACTGCCTTTCACATATAAGGCTCAATCTGCCATGGCCCAAATCTGAAACATAGTGTGTCACAAAGACCAAATTGAGGGACACAAAGAAGTATTCATGCACAAAATTTAAAAAGCAGTCAAAATCATTTCCTTAGTATAAATAACACTCTCTCATCTTGGTTTCATGATTCTGTATGTCTGATGCAAATCATCTTCAACAATAAAAGTGTGGGGATGCCAAATTTAAGAGAAACATTGTAGCTTTGGGACTAACTTGAATGACATCCCTTTAAAAGAGGGACAGTTGAAAGCTGGACATAGGTGAAATATGCTCTTCATAATTTGAGGCCTAATAATTTAATTCCATTATACATTAATTATTTATGTTACAGAAATACCCCAACTTAGATCAAGGTTTCATTTTGCTAGGCACTGCGCACACTACTTCACTCTCATGGCACCTTACAAAGGAGGTAAGGATCATTTTCCCATTATACTATGGAGAAACCATGCTATGGAGTGATGAAGTGACTTGCCTAAAGTCACTCAGCAGGCCAGTAGCAGAACCAGGACTAGAACCCAAGTCTCCTAAGTTCCTGTACCAGGTTCTGGCCACTATGTCATATTATTTATTGCCTCATGCATGTCCTATTGGATTGTACAAGCCTTGCCCCAAGTACTGACAATTTCAGCAGGAGTAGGTCAAGCCCTTGTTGAAGAAAACATGTTTTAAATCAACACACTCCCTTTTATTTTGGAATTGCCCAACCTTAATCTCTTTTCCAGAAAATGTAATTGAACTAATAACATAGTGGACTTTTGGGGCCAAAATCTACTCTTCTGCAAGTGAAAATCTGGAATAAATGTAATCCGAATAAATAACAACAATAATTAATACAGCAAATGGATCAGATCACCAAGATGGCCCTTTGCAGTTGTTCTCAGTGCAGGTGTCATCAGGTGATGCAGTTACACGCAGTCCTCCAAGAATTTTTTCCTTCGTATGTGAGCAAGTTTTGATTCTTAGGCCAGATCCACACTACAGACTTCTATTGGCAGAACTACGTCAGTCAGGGGTGTGCTCTCTGACTGACAGCGCTGCTGGCAGAAGCCTCTGGTGTAGATGAACTTATACTGGAAAAGCTGTGCTTGTACCAGTATAGCTTGTTTTGCTTGTGAAGGGTGGATTTACAATACCGGTACAAAGTACAGCTTTGCCAGTATAGCTGTATCTACACTAGAAGCACTTTGTCAGTGCAGCATGCTGGTATTCTTAGTGTAGACATGGCATTAGAAGACATGCTGTGCTGTTGTTAGTTTTGGGTTATGCAAAGGTCTGAGTGGATGCTGTGGGAGAGGGGAAGTTGTGTGAACAGCAAGAGAGTTTGCTTTCTGCCTACGGCTCAGATTAGTCAATTCTTGTGGCAGAGGTTCTCCCTGGGAACCAGGTGTTGGTGTTAGGCTGAGATTCCTGGAAGAAGGGATTGTCCTACATGCTGTTTGACCATCGCATTTTAGGACTGATGCATATATATAAATAAAGCATGTTACATGTAGTGTATCCCTGGACTTCTTGTCACTACTTTTTCCTCCACTGGGAAGCCAACTTGCAAGGCCCCAGACATATGCTCCAACTCAGAAGAAGGGCAACCGTGGTGTAGAACAAGAGTGGGCAAACTACGGCCCGTGGGCCATATCCGGCCCATGGGCTCCTCCTAACTGGCCCCTGAGCTCCTGACTGTGGAGGCTAGCTCCTCCCCACTCCCCTACAGCCTCAGCACACCGTGCGAGCAGCACTCTGGGGAGTGGGGCTGCACACTCCGGCGGATTAGCAAGGCACTGTGTCTGGCATTGTCATAAGAGGGCCGGGGCTGGGGCGGAGGTTGGATAAGAGACAGATGGTCTCAGGGGGCGGTCAGGGGAAGGGGAACAGGGGCGTTGGATAGGGTATGGGAGTCCCAGGGTGCCTGTCAGGGAAAGGGGGTGTGGATAAGGGTTGCAGCAGTCAGGGACAAGGATCAGGGGGCTTAGATAGGGGGTGGGGTCCTGGGAGGGCAGTTAGGGTGGGGGGTCTTGGTAGGGGGCAGTCAGGGGACAAGGAGTGGGGGTGGGGGGTTGGATGGATCGGGGATTCTGAGGGTGGCAGTCGGGGAAGGGATGGGGGGGGGTCAGATAGGGGCAGGGACAGGCTGTTTGGATGGCACAGCCTTCCCTACCTGGCCCTCCACACAATTTTGAACCCCAATGTGGCCCTCGGGCCAAAACGTTTGGCCAACCCTGGTGTAGAAGAAAGGGCAGCTGTCTTAATTATTATTTTCTTGTTTCCCAGTAACATGTATAATAGAAGACAGCTTCCCTGTACTCATAAAATATTGACAGGGTATTCTTCATTCATTAACGAGCCCATGTTTCACAGTGAAACAATGCAATGGAGTCTCAGCTGTGTAGAATTTTGCAGCCTTTATTATAGCTTTTATTATGCACTAAAGTTAATAGCACAGTTTTTCATGGTCTCTATAAAAATAGAGTAATGGTTTTAACACCAATTAAATTCTTTTCATGAATGTATAGAAGAAGGCAATATACATATTTTATAGTATCATTTAGTTATAAATTGACTAAAAATATTTTGTATCTGCTCAGCTTGACATAAATGACTAACCTGAAGATCATGTCCCGCCTATCTATAATAGGCTATCCTTGCTGAATGACTTATCATGGCAACACAATAGTGCTATAATAGTAAACTGCAAGCTTTGTTAAACCATGGCGCATAACAACACATATTGTGCCTTATTTTGCCATTCATTTAAATTGGGAGTTCTACATAAAACCTTATTACACACCATGGACCATAGTAACTGACTGTAGGACTTCAGTATTTTGATTCTAGGCTATTGGTTCAGGTATAAATGGCTGTAGATACATCTTAAGCTAATTTGATGACTTACCAAATAAATTAGGACCTTCAGGAAGTGAAAATCCATCAGCACCAGGTAGCTGGGAATGTCCTATTAGATTCATTTCAGATCCCATCTAGACTTTAATTGAAGAACAATGTGACAGTCAGGGCACGGGCTGAAAGGAACCCCTGAAAGATAAAGAAACAAGGATAACTAAAACAAGATAACAATTCATTTTTGTGTACATATTATAGGCCAGCATTCTGAAGGTTGTTTCAATATTTACTATAACAAACCCTGATGTGAATGTACAATATAGCCTTTTTTAAAATGCCGTGCCTTTTCCTTGAGGTGACATTTTATATGGGATAATTCTGCTTTCTACAGTAGCTGCTGGGGATTAAGCTGTCACATTATTCTTTAATAATTTCCTAAATAAGTGGCCTGAATTTTTAAATGCGCTGCACACACAGTATTGGGCCTAAATAAGAGCTTTAGTGTGTTCACCATATTAGAAAATCTAGCCACTTATTTTGGGTGCCTAAATATGGATATAAAAGCTTAAATTTAGGCTCCTGTCCTTAAAAATCTTGGCCTTTCCATATTTTGAAAAAATAACAAAGTTCTCAAAACAAACATAGTTTTTGCCACCATTATTTACAAATTCAGGATTACAGTTTTCTTTACAGCATAATGCAGCCAGACAATGTGCTTTAGCAATCAGTATGCACTCGCCCCACTTAAAACACAAAGAGCTTTTTGATTGAACAGAGAGAAAAGCTATGTAAAAACCCACAGCCATATTGACTAGGGAGATGATTGGTATGTGTGCATGGTTTTCCTCTTTATAAAAGAGCTTCATTAATTCAGGTAATTTAAAATGTAATAATAATTTAAGTGCTGAATTTTCATTGCACACACTGAAAAAACAGTAAAAAGGACAGGAGTACCTGTGGCACCTTAGAGACTAACAGATTTATTTCAGCATAAGCTTTCATAGGCTATAGCCCACTTCATCGGATGCATAGAATGGAACACACAGTAGTACCCATGAAAAGGTGGAAGTTACCATATCAATTCTAAGAGGCTATTTAATGTAGATGAGCTATTTCCAGCAGGAGAAAAAACCTTTTGTTGTGATAATCAAGATGGCCTATTATCAGACAGTTGACAAGAAGGTGTTGGGATACATAATATGGGGAAATAGAATCAATTAGTGTAATGATTAATTGAATCTTTTACACTAATCATTACACTAACTGAATCTATTTCCCCATGTTATATATCCCAACACCTTGTCAACACCCAGCCACTCCACCCCAGAGGATTGCCCAAGCAACAGAAGGCTGGCATTCAATAATTTTTGAACTGTAGTGTCACCTTGTCCTTCCTTCCTCCCCTCATCCACCACCCCACCCAATCCTTCCCTCCTCACCCGCCCCTCCCAGGCTACCTTGCGAGTTTTCCCCCTATTTGTGTAATTAATTAATAAATAATACATGATTTTGAAACACTAATGACTTTATTGCCTCTGAAAGCGGTGAGCGAAGCGGGGAGGTTGGTTGGCTTACAGGGAAGTAGACTCAACCAAGGAGGTGGGTTTTCATCAAGGAGAAACAAACAGAACTGTCACACCATAGCTTGGCCAGTCAGGAAGCTGGTTTTCAAAACTTCTCTGATGCACAGCGCGCCCTGCTGCACTCTTCTAATCACTTTGGAGTCTGGCTGCATGTAATCGGCCACCAGGCCATTTGCGTCAACCTACCACCCTGCCATAAACGTCTCCCCCTTACTCTTACAGATATTGTGGAGCACACAGCAAGCAGCAATAACAATGGGAATATTGGTTTAGCTGAGGTCTAAGCTAAACTGCGCCAGTGAGCTTTTAAATGTCCAAATACACATTATAACACCATTTTGCACTTGCTCAGCCTGTAGTTGAACTGCTCCTTACCACTGTCTAGGGAGGCTGTATATGGATTCATGAACCATGTTATTAAGGGGTAGGCTGGGTCCCCAAGGATAACTATAAGCATTTCAACATGCCCAATGGTAATTCAACTGTAAGGGCTGCTCTCATCTTGGTATTCTTGTGCTTCAGGGAAAGGGAAAGCAAGTCACAAGGTTCCATGAAAGTTTTGCAGCCACTGGGAATCATCCCAGACCTGCAACACTATGCGGTCCCACCAGTCTGTGCTTGTTTCCCGGGCCCAGAATCGGCGTTCCACGGCATGAACCACTACCACCATGACCCATTACCACCATGATGTCCAAATTGCCAGGGCCTGTGCTTTGAAAGAAGTCTGTGTCCATGTCCTCATCACTATCATGATCGCACTGTCGTTGCCTCCTCGCCTGCTTTTGCAGGGTCTGCACATACTACAGGATAATGCGTGAGGTGTTTATAATGCTCACAACAGCAGAGGTGAGCTGAGTGGGCTCCATGCTTGCTGTGGTATGGCATCTGCAGGAGAGCAGAGTTGAGCGGAAGCAGTGGATGATGACAGCTAACATCGTGCACATTTCCCAAGGGAAAACACATGTTCCTGGGAGCCCATGACAGACAACATGGAGAAATTCGTTATCAAGGCCAGGGCAGAGTTGCCGCAGAAGTGGTGGATGCCATGAGAATAGATATTTATACAGAATGACGAGAGGACCTGGGAAGTGGATTCATGGGACCAGGAGAGCAGAGTTGCAGCAGAAGAGGTGGGTGGATGATGACAGTTAGCAGTCATACTGCACCGTCTGCTGAAAGTAGTATAGGGTCTCCATTGAAAAACAGCACGAAACAATTGTTTGCCGTTGCTTTCATGGAGGGAGGGGCAATTGACGACGTGTACCCAAAACTACCTGCAACAATGTTTTGGCCCCATCATGCACTGGGAGCTAAACCCAGAATTCCAATGGGTGGCAGAGACTGCGGGAACTGTAGGATAGCTACCCACAGTGCACCGCTCCGAGAGTTGATGCTAGCCTCGGTACTGTGAACGTACTCCACTGACTTAGCGCGTTTAGTGGGGACACACACAATCGAATGTATACAATCTGTTCAGAAAAATTGACTTCTCTAAATTTTACCTAATTTCGTATTTTAGACAGACCCTTAGTTACTTTTAAAAATTGAACCCAGTATCTGTAAACCAATAAAGTCTATAGAAAACTTCCATACCCCCCCAGTGGAAGAGTCTAATAAAGTTTCAGTGTATAAAGAAATCCCAGAGCTGAGCCAATTGGCAAGCAGTTAATGCTAGGAACATGTACAATAAGTGTATAATTATTTTTAGATTGGTTCATAGGGATCTATTAAGCTCTTTCCTAACATAAACCAAGGTCCTCTAATTGGAAGGATGGCTTTTAAATTGTCCATTCAGAGATAAACAGTTTACACAGAAATGTCAAACAGTGCTTGTATCATAGACCAGACAATATTTCTGTGGCAAACATGTAAAGCAATCGCCAGCAGAGATGCATGATTCCACAACTGCAGAAGCCTCTCAGTATTTTGGAATGGGGATAGAAAGCCCATCCCCTCCTGCTCAGCATGGCCACCTCCAAGCCTCTCCCCACTCTGCTCCCTGACTGTAATGTATAGCAGTGGTGGGGGGGGGAGGGAAGGGTGCTGTCAGGGAAAGCAGTGGCCCTCCCACATCCCAATGGAAGGGGCAGAGTCCACTGAAAAACAGGAAGGGACAAAATGGCTGAGCTGCCAAAATATATCTCCTAATGACTCCTAATCAGAGCTCTCAAGAAGATGTCCCAGGAATCATGGAATTATAGACTAGCAGCTCTCCCATGAACCCCCCACAAGTTCCCAAACCCAAAGGTCCCTTACTAATCACCAGTTATAGGAGCCCCTGACTGAGCTTCTGTCCTCTCCTTAAGCAGCTTCTCTACTATAGTTGCTGCTGCTCTTAGGCAGCATGAAACTCCATTGTTCGGGGCATCTGGAGAGGTTTTCTTCATCTTGCTGCTGGAGGACAGCTGTGGGAGCCCCTTTCCACCTCTGCAAACTTGACTCAACAGTCCCCAAGACATATGCAGGACTAAGGGCTTTTCTGCAACTGAGCTGGTAATTAGGTGCTATAAATATTTATTTCTTTTCATATTTCCTTGTCAGTGATAAGCATGATAGTTTACCATTGAATAATTCGCACTGCTTGCACACAGGGATTGTCCATGTGATTGTGCAGTGCCTAGCACAAAAGGGCTGATCCTGGTGCTGCTACAGTACATATTCAAATATTAACAGCAATAGCCAACTTTGAAACATTTTGGCATTCAGCTTCCTTTTCAGTGGCTAGTGTCTTCATTTGTAAGATACGGATCCTGTCTGCATCTGTCCTGTGCTGCAAATAATCTGGTTCTAGAAGAAGCTCACTTTTAAAACTCTAATACTACATTTATGTTTTTAAAATCTCTTCAGACCTTGTAGAGAACTCTTTCATGTTCCTTTGAGTCTTGCCCATTTACCAATGTGTCATTCAAATATCAAATACCACTGTTTAACCCCTGAAATACTGGATCCATTATTCTCTGAAACACTGCAGGTGAATTGACTATGCCACGCTACAAACTTTTATACCCAAGCAGTCTTTTGTTCATAGTAAGGAATCTGGCTGACTTTTGCTGTAATGCTGCCCCTCGACATGCTGGGAACGCATCAGCTTACACCTCTCCTAGTCTTAAAGTTTAGGAGATGGAGACTGATCCACTTCTAGCCAAGTGTTTATGGTGTTTTTTGGATCTCCACATATTCTGACATTGCTCTTATACACTCAGTGGTGTAGACGATTCTCTGAACTCCACAACCACCTCATCGAATTGCTCTTAAAGATCTAGGCATGATATTTTCTACTGCACACAGCTTTCCTGTTATATTTTCTACAGCCACTCCCACCCTCATGAGGCCTGCATTTAATACAGCTTTATACTTTGCTCTGAGTCCCTCCCTGGATTCAACATGTGGTGTGCAGTGCACACTGCACTCCAAGTTAAGCTGGTTCAGTCCACGTCAAAAATGCTTAAAGAAAATCACAGTTAACACTGCCTATGTTTACATCATTTATATTTGCATTAACCCAACGTGGAGCATTCAAGTCCTGGTTGTCCCAGACTACGTACAGTTCTGAGAAATGGTATCTCTCACAAGGAGCCATCGTAATGGGGAATCACAGCTTCTGAGGTGGACTCTTTCAAAGTCCAGGAGCTAGTCCCATGCCTCATACTTTTAACAATTAGTGACTTCTTTACAAATCATTTTTCTTGTGCTGCTGAGATAGTCCTGAGATAGCATGTTGCCTCTTATTGTAGTTTCTGACATACAGCTTGTTGAAGAAATACTGCTCTGATTAATGAAAACAACAAGGAGCCCGGTGGCACCTTAAAGACTAACAGATTTATTGGGGCATAAGATTCCGTGGGTAAAAATCCCACTTCTTCAGATGCATGGGGTGAAAATTACAGATACAGGCATAAATATACTGGCACATGGAGTGGCTGGCCCACTACAAAAGCATTTTTCCCTCTCTTGGTATTGACACCTCTTCATTAATTATTGGGAGTGGACCAAATCCACCTGGACTGAATTGACCTTTTCAACAGTGGTTCTCCACTTGTAACATAACTCCCTTCTCTTCATGTGCCAGTATATTTATGCCTGTATCTGTAATTTTCATTCCATGCATCTGAAGAAGTGGTTTTTTATCCATGAAAGCTTATGCTCAAATAAATCTGTTAGTCTTTAAGGTGCCATCGGACTCCTTGTTATTTTTGTGGCTACAGACTAACACCCTGATACTTGTTCTGATTAATGGAATCTTGTCGACAGTGAACAGAAATATAGAGCCACTGTGCTGCTGCTATCATCTTGTGTGTGGCAAGTGATGTCATCTTCACCTGTGGACTGATTCTTATGACGTGTGGCATTTTGGCAGAAGTGTTTTCACAAACTGTAGAAGATTTTTCTGTGAGAATTCAAACATTAAAGTTGCATCACCACTCCGTCCAGAGTCTGTTCCTTTGTCTAAGAAGTGATCAGTACTCGCTCTCTTAATTCAAAGCTCCTTATGCCCAAAACAAGATGATTTCCAAGAGCTTCTTTTAGAAGGTTACCAAAATGATTAAATGTATATCTTTCATCTACCCTCTTTATATCAAGATGAGCCTGGCATAAACCCTAAAGTAAATGACTATCTGATATTCTTTCTGCAGCTGGAACAAAAATGCATTACTATGGGCAAAAGGTAGATGATGGGAGGAAAAATCAGATTGGATAGAAGACCAATATCCACCTAGGAAAGGGAAGGCCTTACTAAAATACAAAGGAATTGAACAGCACAGACATGATTTGGCAGCTAGAATGCTAGTTTTTAAGACCTTCTTTCCATGTCTGCCTTTGTTAACTTAAAAAAATCCAAGCTGATATGAATTTTGTCACTTTTTATTCAGTTTTTCATATGACAAAAATATTTGCAGTAAAGAAACAATGGAAAAACAAAGAGAATTCTTTTAGATTCTCAGATATTGAACAGTATCTGATTCCCAACACCTGGACATTATTTTCACCATATACTTATTAAATACTTTGAGTTAAGTGCAACATTTATATGATCATTACACAGATATGCCCTCCTATACTTCAATAGATTCAAACATATTTTTAATATTCTATATAAATGGAAATATATATTCCATACACACACTCACAAACACACATGATTTTATTATGGGATATATATAACCCATAATTTTATATATATAAAATCAATTCCATTTTTTTCTTATATATATTTCAGTTTTATTGTGGATTCCTTATCAGGAGCCTGCTTCTGGCCCCACTAGAGTTAAATCCAGCAAAACTGCTTTTGGCTTCAGTTTAAGCAAGATCAGGCCTCTTTTGAAGCAATTAAATTTAAAAGTATCTAGGTTCATTGAAAGACAATAACCACACATTTTCAGGTAAAGTACAAATGTAAGTTTGATTATCATAAAAGCTCCCTGAAAATCTAGTCATATATGTTATCTTCTTTAGTGAGAGTGATCAAATCTATTTTTAGTTATTAAAAGAAAAAGATATCAAACAACAGACAGAATTTTTCATACATAAAGATTAGTAAGGTACATTTCCACAAAAGTTAATGAGTGCTCTGTTCTTCACATACCTGAACTACCAAATACTCCCAAAAGGAATTTTAATAGTTGCATAGATTTAGGGCTGACTCAAATGCCACTGAAATCAGTGGAAGGATGAGAAACATGAACGAGTTTGGAGATTTTTATTTCTAGCCCATGTCACCAAGTAATTTTGAGTTGCATGGCATGGTAGTAGTCAATACAACATATGACATAAAGTAAGGAGAAGAACACGGGCTAGTGTGAGAACTGTGTGACACATAGACCGAAATATTGTTTTCTTATTTGTTTGAAAATTACAGTTAGGAATTCAACAATTCATTTAAAATTAGATCAGTAAAGAGATGTTCTCCTGTAGCTAAAATGTAGAATAGACTTAAAGATCTTTCTGAAGAAAATAATAATGTAAACATTGATACACAAAAGTAAGCAACCTTTCAAAAGAGGTAATATGGTTCAGTGGATGGGGCACTGCAGTTTGACTGAGGAGAGCTGGGAGCTGAGAGACTAGCTAAGTCTCTGCTAGTACATGACTTTGGGCTAATCATTTCATGTCTTTGTGCCGTTTCTTTCCCCCTAGTACTGTTTGTGTGTATTGCCTATTTAGACTATAAATGCTGGAGCTGTATCTTACTATTTGTTTGTACAGTGCCTAGCACACTGAGGTCCAAATGGTTGGAGTTTCTAGGTGCTTCTGTAATGCACATAATAATAAACAATAGATTCAGAGCAAGAGTGTCTTACTTATGTTAAAATAAATTAAGGTATCTAGCCAAGCAATTCAGGACAAACTGATATTTTTCTAAAAGCTGTGAATGGAATTAGAGAGTAGATGCTTCTACCATGACTCTGCGTATCATTACTTATGATTATATGAAAATAAGCGTCAAAGCTCTGAACTTTAAAAGAGGCTTTATTTTGAACCTCTACCACCTGTACTTGAAACTTGTAAACAAAAGAGAAATACATAAATCAATAACAACTTTTTCCTGAAGAACAATCTACTTTTCTCCCAATATCCAGTTTTAAAATGCTCTCAGTTTCTAACAAGTAAAAGATGCCTACTGCTGCCGTAAAGATGATCAGTATAAATTAACAAGGTAGAATTGACTTATTCTTACAGTTATGCTATATTTGCCAATGTAAGATGACATACCCTAATGGTTGCTATTTTTTCATCAATTCAATGAAATTTTCTCAAAGAAAATATCTGTTCTCATACAAACTATACTGATGAGATTACATTGTCTTATAGTATTAATATATTTTTCATTCACTTAAGTCACATTTAGAGATTTTGACATCCAGATCATTGACTTTTCTAGCTCCTCGAGATGCATTTACATTAATTCAATAATATAAGTGAGAAAAAAAATTGTACTCTGTGACTAAATATGATCAAACTGCAAGATTAATACCCACTAAGCAATTTTTACTTACTGTCCTTTTCCAGAGTCTTGAGAATGGCCGTCTGTGGAGAGCCTCTGCACTTGGTACAAAATCCTAATAAGTTTCAAACAGGAACATTTTTTGTTTTGCTTTTTTTAGGTTTAACAGAAGCCTGTAGCGATAACTGGCTGACTCTGGGCTTAGGTTCATCTCTTCATTGGCTCATTGCCCTAATGGACAAAGATTACTCATTAATTCTTTCTTTGCTAACCTATCTATCTAAACATAGATTTCAAGTATTAAAACTTTGTAAACTCAGAAAGTCAGTCAGATCAGACCGTTTGGATGCTCACTGGACACTCTGGGAGGGGATCTTGTTCTAAACCAGCATGCACAGCGGGGCACTTGTAAAAAAGGCATGTTGTGGATGTTGACCAAGTCACACAGAAATACAAACCCTACGCAGATGGGGAGCTCTTTGCATGTTCTCATGGAGACTGGAGTTCCAAGACAGCTCTATGACTTTCCTTCCTCAGTACCTCAGTTATTTTTACATTGCTCAGGAAAGAACAAACATTTCAGAGTGTTACTGTGCTTCAGGGAGTGGTTGTTGGGGAACAGTAGTTACAGCCCTGGACTGAGACTCAAGCAATTTGGGTTTAGTTTCCAGGTCAGCCAAAGACTTCCTTGATGACCTTAAACACATCACTCAAATGCTTTATGCCTCAGTTCCCCTTATGTAAAATGGGGATACTACATTCAGATACTTTGGCCACAGTGGGGACCATATAAGTACTTAGAGAGAAAAGAAAGCAGGCAGCTGTCAGCCCTGAGAGGTGATCTCACTTTGACTTGCTTCTTCTGCCCTCCTCCTTACAGTGCTCTGTCCAGCCCACTTCAGGAAACAATGGGCAGGAAGGCAGAGACTCATGAGGCAAGTTTCTTGCTGGAGAAAGGAGAGCAGAGCTCATGCTTTGCTACACGAGGGAGCTTCCCTGGAATTCAGCGACAGAGCTCCCCTCACCTCTTCTCCCAGCCCCACCTCAGCTATTTATTTAAAGGGGGGAGACGGAAGTTCTTCTCCCTCTCTCTGGCAAGCTACCAGATACTGCCTGTGGCAGAGAAGGAAACAGGGTGTTCTTTCCCACCATCACTCTCAAAGTACAGCTGAAGTCTGCTGGGTTCTCTGCTCAGGCAGCTTCTTCTGCTCTCCCTGGTGCTGTTGATGGCCATGCTGCCTACAGATGACATGGAGCAGGACATGAGGCTTTGGGGGAGGTATCAGGGCCTTAAGGCCACGTCAAAGGTCCCCACACTCTAAAATAACCATTAAAAGAAAAAAATATTTTATCCACCCTGACCATGATTTTAATGGAATTTGGAGTTTTGATGTCTCTCCCCAGCCCTCTATGACTGTAAATAATAAACAATCAGCATCATTTGTATTTCCTAGCAAATGCACCCAACAGCAAGCCATGTACAGAAGAGGTCATCATAACATGTAGAAAGATCAACAGGGGACCAATGTCATGAGGTTAATACTGAACTTTGGAGTTTCCGACTGTGCAGCCAATAAGCCCCAGGTGAGCAACAAATGAGTGACTGGAGCCAGTGTGGGTCTGATAACAGCACTCTGTATATTATGCCCAGGACTCCTGCCAGCATGCACTTGTTGTGCCCTAAGTATGTTTTAAAACTGGTTTATATTTAGATATTCATGGCTCACTTTCTTAAATACATCTCCACTGCAGTCTTTGTGAGGGGTAACTTCACAAAATTCTGAAAGCGTCACTAAAATTAGAGATTTTTAAAAGCTGATACATTGCTTCCGAAGAAGATCGTTCTTCCAACAATCCTTCCCCACAAGGGATACTCATTTTCTTCCAGTGTGTTACTCAGGATAAGCCAATGGCGCAAAATGACACTTCCCATGGAAATAGCCACCCATGGGGCATTCAGAGACGAGCATGCCACAAGGATCCCTTCAAAAAATTTCACAAGAGTATAGCACAGGAGGTGGAATTTGCCCCCTTCCCCTCCCTCCCCCCATTACAGCAGAAGAGGCAGCAGTGCTATTGCAGGAAGCCACAGATACCCCAGGAGGCCAGGCTCACAGACCTAACTTTACCTCATGCTTCAGTGCAAGTTTTGGAGACTTCCAATGCCCCACTCTTGTAGCCATAACCTTGCGGGGTTGGGCCCAAATGTCTGGTATCACAGAACATCTGTAATTTAGAGAAAGATAGCAGCTAATTCTTTTAAAAGGTCTAGTACTTAAAAAGCCGTCTCCACGAAGTCATGCACTTGGAAGCTGCATTACAGCCAATACCAAAGGAGCTGGAATTAATAGCCACATTCACTTACAAATGTTTCATTACATTATTTTTCTTCTCTCTCTTGAATAATGAAGAGGCCAATGGCAAAGTTTGCTTCACCAACCAATCAATATTTATATAGCATTATTGAGGAGAACAATTAAAGCATCTACGGGATCAAAGGAAGAAACTGTTGCCTATAGCAACAATATGTGGAATTACTAGTTCCCCAAGCCAGGTGTTCATATTTTATTGTGGCTAGATGCGCAAATGAAAAATCACACAGAAAAGAGAATTAGATCAAATCTAGTGAGTCATTTACAATAAGACAAGAGGCTCTTTACAAAATGCTAATGGGGTAAATTCAAGTCCATCTATTCACAATAGGATATCTTCATTAAAATAGTTCTGTGCACTAATAAAGCGTGCCTCACTAAACAATATTAGAAATAAATGTATAACTGAAGATAGCTGCTGGTCTAAAAGTCTCTTCAGATCATTAACAGTGAGAATACATCTACAGGACATCCAAGTGATGAATATTGGATCTCAAAAATTAGCTGCAATATTGAACCTCTCTCTCAAGTTTGTTTTCAACAAGAAAGGTCAAGCGAAGAAATGAGGAAAACCTTGTAAACTAAGTTCTTGAAAGAGAGATGAGATTTCAAACTCCCTTTGTGATTGTAAGCTCCTGTATAAATAATGGATTATTCACCATTTCAAAACAAGGCCAAAACAAGACAATCCCTAAGAGCCCCAACACTATACAGCCTGGTCCCCACTACGGCTTAATGTTGACTTTATCATCGTTAAGTCGAAATAAAACTGTACCCGTCCTCACCCGGCCGCCATTTGCGTCGATATAAAGGGCCCTCAAAATCGATTTCTGTACTCCTCCCTAACAAGAGGAGTGGCGCTGAAATCGACCTCTCTGGGTCGATTGTGGAGTGGTCAGGACGCATGGGGACATTATTGGCCTCCAGCGGCTGTCCCACAATGCTCCATTGTGACCGCTCTGGACAGCACTCTCAACTCGCTGCTCTGACAAGGTAGACAGGAAAAGCCCCAGGAACATTTGAATTTCATTTCCTGTTTGGCCAGCGTGGTGAGCTCACCTGCACAGGTCAGTCGCCATTCAGAGCTTAGCAGAACAGGCCGCCATGCAGAGCTCAGCAGCACAAGCCACCACCATGCAGAGCTCAGGAGCACAGGAGACCAGCCAGAGGAAAAGAGCTCCAGCATGGTCCACGCGTGAGGTGTTGGATCTGATCGCTATCTGGGGAGAGGAATCCGTGATGTTGGAACTCCGTAACAACAAACGGAATGCCAACACGTTTGCCAGAGTCTCCAAGGCCATGCTGGAAAGGGGCCACAACAGGGACGCCCAACAGTGTCGCATGAAAATTAAGGAGCCGAGGCAAGCGTTGCAGAAAGCCAAAGAGGCAAATGGATGCTCTGGGGGGACCGCCACGGACATGCCGGTTCTACAATGAACTGAATCAGATAATGGGGGGTGCCCCCACCACCGTTGCACCGGTGTCCATGGACTCGACCGATGGGGTAATCGTCAGGCATGAGGAGGCTTCAGATGACAACGAAGGTGATGAGGACAGAAATATCACGGAGCAGCAGGAGGCAAGCCGGGAAACCCTGTTAGCAGACAGCCAGGAGCTGTTTATCACCCTGGAGCCATTACCCTCCCAGCCCTCCCAAGGTGGTATCCCTGCGGGCGAAGGAACCTCTGGTGAGTGTGCATTTATGGATAAGATGAGTCATGATTTTAAAAGGAAGCATTTATTAATGATTAACTTGTCCTAAGGACTTGGCATGCATTCATTGCTGGTCCAACTACTGGAAAAGTCTGTTAATGTATTCGGGGATGGAGCGAAAATCCTCTATGGACATTTCCATGAAACTTTCTAGCAGGTAGTGATGAACCTTTTGCAAGAGATTTCTGGGGAGAGCTGCCTTATTTATTCCTCCATGGTAGGACACCATTCCCCGCCATGCAATTAGTAAATAGTCTGGAATCATTGCATAACAAAGCATTGCAGCATATGGACCGGGCCTTTGGAGTGATTCCAGCAACATGCGTTCTCTATCTCTCTGAGAAATCCTCAGCAGAGTAATGTCATTCACGGTTGCCTGTTTGAAATACGGGACTAGTAAGGGTACAGTCATCTGTAACGGGACAGATGTTCCCACTGGGCTGCTCACACGAGGTGGCTGTAAAGTAATCTTCCCCCGCCCATAGCCCAAGCAGCGTGGGCTGCTCGCAACTCTCCCAAGCAGCCCCAACGCCCTCCCCCCGCCCCCCGTAGCCAGCCTGTTGCCCAAGCAGTGTGTGTGGGGGGGCTGCTCACGACTCTCCCAAGCAGCCCCAATGCGCCCCGCCCCCATGGCCAGCCCATAGCCCAAGAAGCGTGGGGGGGGGGGTTGCTCATGGCTCTCCCAAGCAGCCCCAATCCTCCTCCCCCCCCCCCCCCGTAGCCAGCCCGTAGCCCAAGCAGCATGTGTGTGGGCTGCTCGCGGTTCACTGGGAGCCACGCAGTGGGGGGAGGAGGGAGCCACGTGGTGGGAGGAAGCGCGGTTAGTATAGGAAAGGGGAGCACTGCTCTAAAGAATATGGCTTACCATGGCTGCCTGCATCAGCAGCACAGGAGGAGAGGTGACTGGAGCGCGAAGATAGGCGGCAGGAGCGTGAAGAAAGGTGGATGGATGCGATGCTGTGGATAATGGAGGACCAAAGTGACATGCTCTGGTGTCTGGTGGAGCTTCAGCAGGACCAAAGATTGCCTCTACAGCCTCTGTCTAACCACCTCCCCTCCTCCCCAAGTCCCATAGCCTCCCCACCCAGACGCAGGGTGAGAACACGGGCGGGGGGAAGCTCTGGGGATCGAGCCACTCTACCCCACAAGCCAGCACAAGCAGCAGCAGGCTGAGTTTATCTAAAAAGTTTTAAAAGGTGCTGTGCCTTGGCCCCCCTCCCCTCATCCACCACCCCGACTGCTGATTTCCCTCCTCACCCACCCCTTCTGGGCTACCTTTACAATGATCCCCTGTGTTTGTGAAGAAGCAATAAAGAATGCATGGTTTTTAAAACAATGAATTTATTTCCTCTGCAAGAGTTGGGAGGGGGGAAGGGAAAGAGGGTGCAAGGACGGCAGGCTTAGGGATGAGCAGAGCAAGGGAGCAGGTTTTCAAACACCATCTTGGGCACTCATAAAACTGGTTTTCAAGGCGTCTCTGAGGCGCAGCGCCTCCTGGTGCGCTCTTCTACTTTCCCTGCTGTCTGACCGTAAACAGCGGACAGGAGATTTGCCTCTGCCTCCCACCCTGCCATAAACATCTCCCCCTTGCTCTCACAGAGATTGTGGAGCACACAACAAGCAGCAATAACAATGGGCACATTTCTGTCGCTGATGTCTGAGCAAGTGAGTAATGTACACCAGCGCGCTTTGAGGCGGCCAAATGTGCACTCAACTGCCATTCTGCACTTGCTCAGCCTATAGTTGAACAACTCGTGACCCCTGTCCAGGGATCCTGTGTAGGGCTTCATAAGCCAGGGCATTAAGGGGTAGGCTGGGTCCCCAAGGATAACAATCGGCATTTCTACACCCCCCACAGTAATTTTCTGGTCTGGGAATAAAATCCCTTGCTCCATCTCTCTAAATATCCTAGAATTCCTGAACACACAAGTGTCATGAACCTTTCCCGGACATCGCACATACAGGGCGGTGAAACGTCCCTTGTGGTCAACCAGTGCTTGCATGACCATAGAATAATAGCCCTTCTGGTTTCTGTACTCTGTGCTGTAATTGTCCGGTGCCAGGGTAGGGATATGAGTCCCATCTATAGCCCCACCACAGTTAGGGAATCCCATGGCGGCAAAGCCATCTACTGTAGCTTGCAGGTTTCCAAGGTTTATAACCCTGGGTAGCAGCAGATCGATGATTGCCCTGCTTACTTGCATCACAGCAGACCCCACTGTAGACCTACTCACCCCAAACTGATTTGCGACTGACCGGTAGCTGTCTGGCGTTGCAAGCGTCCAGAGGGCTATCGCCACTCGCTTCTGAACTGTGAGGGCTGCTCTCATTTTGGTATTCTTGCGCTGGAGGGCCAAGGAAAGCAAGTCACAAAGTTCCATGAACGTGCCCTTATGCATGCGAACGTTTCTGAGCCACTGCGAGTCATCCCAGACCCACAGCACTATGCGATCCCACCAGTCAGTGCTTGTTTCCCTGGCCCAGAATCGGCTTTCCATAGCATGAGCCTGCCCCATTGCCACCAAATTTGCCAGATTGTCGGACCCCTTACTTTCAAAAACGTCAGTGTCCCTGTCCGTGTGCAAGTCCAGGTCCATCTCCTCATCACTGTCGTCAGTTTCCGGAAAGTGCAGTTGTCTCCGGATCGCCTTCCTCTGCAGATGATGCAGCATAAAGTCCACAACAATGCGCGAGGTCTTCACAACGGCCAGTACTGCAGTGGTGGCCTCAGCAGGCTCCATGCTTGCACTGCTATGGTGTCAGCGCAGCGCGGAGAAAGGGCGCAAAATAATGAGATGCCTACTCACAGTGCAGCACTCGAAATGGTGCCTGCTGGGAACTCCGGGAACTGTGGGATAGCTACCCACAGTGCACCACTCACTATGCCGACGCTTGCCACAGTTGTGTGGACAGACGCTGCCGACTTGTCATGCTTTGTGGGGATGCACAAAATTGACTCTATACAGTCTGCTTTCAAAAATCGACTGCAAGGTAATCGACCTAATTTCATAGTGAAGACATACCTTATGTGACTAGGTCCCCCTCAGTGTGCAATCTGGGACTGTGGTGGGCCCATTGTGCACCCTGACTCTCTTCCTCCTCCTCCCGCTTGCCCCTGCTTTCCCTTTGCCCCTGCTTGCTGGGAGCTGATCAAAAAAAAGGAGAAACAAGCTACAAGCCAAACATGCAACAAACCAAAAACTAGCCAACAAGCAACTCACAAGCCAGTTAAACCAAAATCAAGCCCAATTTCTGCATTTTTTCCATGGGTTTGGCATGTCTGCCATGAAGCAGTGTGCTTTGCAAAGGATTGCTTCTGGTCAGTCTTTGTTGCAAACCCAGAAGGTTCTCCAAAAGGTGTGTTCACAGCATGGTGGTCAGAAAACAATGGAAAGTTAAACACTGGCTCACCAAGCTGCTGCCGTACAACAAGGGGGGTGGCTTCCATTTCCCTGGAGTCACTTGGAGATTCTTGGATTAGAGAGACAAAGGAAGCCGGTCCAGTAAATTATGGGATAGTTTTGGTGGGCTCCCAGGCAGAGTCGGCGACAGGGGGGTACTACGGGTACAGCTGTACCGGGCCCCGGACTTTAGGGGGGCCCCTTAAGTCCGGGGCCCAGTACACAGCTGTATCCGTAGTCATCCCCCCTTGTCACCGGGCCTGGAGAGCAGGGAAGGGGCGGGGAGGTGGTGCGGCTCTCCTCTGGAGCGGACGAGCGTGCGTCCCCGGCAGGAGCGGTGAGCCCGGCCGGCGGCAGTGGCGCACCACCGCCTGCAAAAAAGGGTGAGGGCGGGGAGGCTCCGCAGCACTGTAGGGCTTCCCCCGCCGGGTCCGGGGGAGAAAGGGCGCGGGGGGGGGAGGGAGAAAGAAAGGGTGTGGGGGGGGGAGAAAGAAAGGGCGCGGGGGGGAGAAAGGGCGGCTCGCGCCGCTCCCGGGCTCGCGCTGCCGCTGTCAGCTGGGGAGGGGGAGCGCCGACTGGGCTGGGGGGCCCCCCGGCTGGGCTTCCCCCCCCCAGCCGCTGTCAGCTGGGGGGAGCGCTGGCTGGGCTGGGGGGGGCCCCGGCTGGGCTTCCCCCCCCCAGCTGCTGTCAGCTGGGGGGGGAGCGCCGGCTGAGCTGGGGGGGGGCCCTGGCTGGGCTGGGGGGCCCCAAACAATCAGAGTAGGGGGGCCCCAAATTTCTGTCGCCGGCCCTGCTCCCCGGGAAGGTGACCGACAGCAAGTGTGAAAAATCGGGACACATGGTGGGCGGTAATAGGAGCCTATATAAGAAAAAGCCCCAAATATTGGGACTGTCCCTATAAAATTGGGACATCGAGCCACCCTACTCCCAAAATGGGCTGCATCTGCACTGCAGAGCAACAGGGATTGAACCCTGGGGCTCAAAATCTTCACCCACACATGGTCCTAGAACCCTGGGTCTGAGCCAGAGTCATAGAGATTGTGCGTAGACAGAAGTAGGGGTTTGGCCTCAAGCCTGAGTCTGAGCTTGGGGTTACCTTGCAGTATAGACCTTGCCAAGGTCAGTTTGGCAATCTGCAATCCCTGCTCCTCAGAGTTTTCCCTATATATGCAATATGTTCTATGTGGGATAAGACATATCTCATGGAGCTCAAACTCTCTGTGGTGCTAAACACAGGTTTCACGAAAGCCATTGCTTAGCCATGATGAGGCAGGAGGCAAATCATGGCATTATAAATATATTTTCTATCAAAGTATGAATAGGACTACGTGGTAAAGAGAGAGGAAGGCAGGAGGAAGGAAAAAGAGAGATATTAACTCAGTATTGAACTGTTTCTCCTCTCCAAACCACCTTTCTTTGCTATACACACCACAACAGCCATCCAGACTACTACAGACCAATTATATTTCTTTCTGCATAGCAACATCACTTCGTGCCATTCACGTTGCACTGTGCAGCCTTCTGAAAACTTCATGAATTGGTGTTTTGAGCACTAGCACAATACTCGTACAAGTTACAAACAAGTCACTACTAGAGACCAAACCTCAAGTTGGACTCTAATGACAGACTGAGGGACTCTTTCAGACTTGAATGAAATCTTCTTTGTTCAAGCAGCATGTCCACCCAATTCTGCAGTCCCGAAAGTTATGGATAGTGCAGATTTTTGGGTGCTTGTCCAAACTGAACCTTTCAAAAATTTTCCTGGGCCCTGGATTAAAGCATTGACCACAACCCAAACATACATCTGGATAATAAGAGTTCTACTCCTGCACCCAAGGTATCTGCCTCCTGCCACCTTTATACCCCTGCATTATTAAGTAATAATCTGTATTGAAGTGAGTAGATCTATTATTTAACTCACTATGAAAATCCCTGGTTAGTGCCTTGAACTGCTTTTTCTAGAATCTCAGGATGTCAGTGAGGACTTGCAGCTATGCCTGTCCAGTCTGTAGGCAGCCTGTGAGCACAGCTGAGACACAGTAGGACTGCCTGACTGATCGCTCCGTCTGATTGGCCAAGGAAGACAGCAAGTCTGCTCTTAAGCCCAACAGCAACAGCTGTTCTCTGGCTGATCAATAAGCATACTTGCAGCTTTGGTCTCTCCTGTGTCTGCTCTGCTCCTAACCTTGTTTCAGCCCTGATCCTGCTTTGTTCCTGTCCTGCCTAGTCCACTCCATCCCTGTTCCATTCCTGACACTGGCTCTGAGCCTTGGCTTGACTTGTAGCCCCTTATGCTGTCCTTGACCATTGGCTCTGTCTCTGATCCCTGACCCTGGCCCTGACCTTTGTCACTGTTCCTGGCCTTTGACTCCAGCCCTGACTACTAGGCCTGACAACCTCTGCTCTGACCATTAGGCCAGATCACACATCCCAGTTTGTGACAAGGGCCTTACTTACATTACCATTCTCTACCACTTTAGTGAAGAAAAGAAATATTTTTTTTGAATTATGGCCAATATTATCACCAACTTACAATAAATTTTATCAAGCTAAGATAGTCAAGTAATCTTCATAGATAAGGCTGCTTCTGTAGAAATAAATAAAAGACCAATGTGCAAACTATCAATCAGTTTATTTCGGCAGACATTCCTTTTCATTCTGCTCATTTTTGTTGCCCTGAATTTTGGAAGTGAAGAGAAGATTATAATACATCTTTAAAATTGAATTTATTTACCTCATTGAATAATATTTTCATTAAGCCATACCATAAAATATGTATAATAGTTGATAAAACTCCTATTATAAGCATTTTTTTCTCATAACCTGATCTCTTATGTTTAACCTATCTCAGAGATGGGCTATTGGATCACTAGAGATAAGAAAAGAGGATTGTTGGATGGCAGGATGCATGCAACAATCCTCTTTTCTTTTCTGAGGTGATCCAACATCCCATCCGTGAGAGTGTCCACTACAGATTCTTCAGAGGAAAGGTCAAGAAACCCTATAATGGTCAATTATGGAATAACCTGCCCAGAGCGGAAGTTTCTTCCGAACCATAAACCAGTGGTGCTGGAACATTTTTAATATCAGGGGTGCTGAAAACCAGCCCCTTTACTCCATCCACTCTCCCCCTTCCCCCACCTCCAAGAGCTGAGACTGAGAGCAAAGCCCCAGGTGCACAGAGCCAGCTACAGCACCCCTCCCCCCCCAAACCCCTACTTCCCATGCCTGTGACACAAACAGTTAATGGTTAGCCAATGCCCCATAGCAAGTGGAAATACATTCCTTACAAACCCCAATCTTGCAATGGAAGCAGTGCAGGAAGAACCGTGGGCCCATGTAAAATCAGTTGCAGGATAGGAGACCTAAATTTGTATCTATTTAGGTATTTAGGACCTGAGCCAGCTCCCATTGATTTTAACTGGAGCTTTATATATAAATAATTTTTGGATATTTCAATATCATTATACTATGTCCCATTTATTTTAGGTATTGTTCTTTTAGATAACAATTCTCTGGCATTATTGCTCAGGAAATTATTTTGTTTCTAAAAGGTTACAAGTTTACAAGCTATTGGAGAAATAATTGCTTTGAGCTAAATACGTTATCACTATATTACTGATAAACAGTTATGCCAGAGTCCTCAATGTAAATATATATTTAACTCTTCCACATTTTCCCCACTGACATTTTGATGTTAGACAGCTTGGTAGTGAATGATTTCAATAAAGGTTATCCTTAGTTTATGTAAATATTTAGAGAGCTACAAATATTGTGAAATGTTGTTATTCCAGTAAATTAATTTGGTGTTCTTTTATTTAATAAATAGCTGTTTGAAACTAAATGTCAAAAGTGATCCATAAATTATTATACAGTAAAACCTCAGAGTTATGAACTGACTGGTCAACCACACACATCTCATTTGGAACCAGAAGTACTTAATCAGGCAGCAACAGACACACAGAAATAAAGCAAATACCGTTCAGTACTGTGTTAAATGTAAACTACTAAAAAAATAAAGAGAAAGTTTAAAAAAAATTGACATGGTAAGAAACTTTCTATGCTTGTTTCATTTAAATTAAGATACGGAGACAGGCTACTAGGCTGCCTCGGGACACCCACAGGGAGACAGGCACGGGGACTGGAGAGTGGTGAGGGTCCAACACCCCACCTCACCCCTGCCACAAAGGGGCACAGCGGTGCCAGACCCGCCACACCACATCTTGCAGTCCTTACTAGGCAATGAGGACTGCAGGATGTACATACATGATCATGAATCAGAGAGGTAGACGTGTTAGTCTGGAATAGTAGAGGTAACAAAGAGTCCTGTGGCACCTTAAAGAGTTAGTCTTTAAGGTGCCACAGGACTCTTTGTTACCTATACATGATCATGGAACTTGATAGAGCACTTATTGCTGGAGCTGACTAAAAATAGGAATTCCTGTTCCCCTTGAAGTTCTGAAATGTTTAAAAGAAATAATTCCATTTTGGAATGAAAAGTAGAAATTTCAAAATCTCCCAAGGAAGGGAAAATTCCAAATAAGTTCATTCTGAAATAATCAAAATGGTTTGTCTCAAATTTCAAAACACAGTTCCTCCTAGGAGTCCAGTCTCTGAAGCTCAGGCTTACAGGGAGCTGGGAGTCGAGAACCCCTGGGAGCCACAGCTGAGCTCAAAGCCTGGGAGCCAGAGCTCCCATGGTTTGCAAGCTCCCATTTTGGCTGACTCTGGGGGGTGGGGGCCCAAGCAGGCAGGAAATCAGGCAGATTTCCATTGATGACCTCTCAGGCAAGTTTAGAAAACTGCCTGATACCGTGTTTCCCCGAAAATAAGACAGTGTCTTATATTAATTTTTGCTCCCAAAATTACATTACATTATATTACAGCGAGAGGCAAAACTGGAAGTACGTCTTATTTTCGGGGGATGTCTTACTTTCGGGGAAACAGGGTAGGCAGGGTTCCATCAAAATGCTGCCCCTGTTCTGTGAGAAGATCAGTTGAAAAACTACAAGTTTTCACAAAAGCTTTCTCTTTCAATGAATCAGCATTTCCTAAAATAAATTATTCCCATCAGAAAATTTCACACTAGCTCTACTAGTTGTCAGCCAGCTGCATTCTTCCACTGGAAGTGAGAAGGAGACCACTGTGGGTTATTGGTGAAAGGAGTAGAAAGATAAACATCTTCCTGTTGAAAATAGACCATTTTTTTGCTCCAGAACATCGGAAGCCCTTTCCCCCTTAAACTTTCCAGGTGATGGGTCCACAGTAATGACCAGCTACTGTTCAAGGTGGATTGAAAAAACAATTAAAATGATGAGAGTTTAACAATTCACACTGAGAAATACCAAAGATTTTTGAGCTTCTAAAACTCATTCTCCTCTCTCCTATCTGGTGCGGTAGCTGTGACTGCCATGGAATTGCTACATAATAACCTAAGAATACAGAGAGGTAATAATTTTATGAACACTGTATGTGACCTGGTCAGTGAGAGGCAGTTGTTGTACATTGGCTGATAAGGCTTTCCTATGTGAATGTATCGATCTCATTTAATATTAAGCTGTTGGATGAACAAACAGGAAGAACACAATGGCCCCAGAAAAGGTCACCCCAGCACACACTTGGAAAGACTATTGGCAAAGCTGCCAGCTTCGAGGACATTTGGTCTCCAGCAAATTGGCAAACCTTGTTCGGGCAAAGCTGGGAACTAACAAATCACGGGGCTATAAACTGTTAAAAAGTGACTTGGCCTTAGAGGAAAGTGGAGTGATCAAAATGACTAAGCAGCCTTTTTTCCTCTTTCCTTGAGGCTACGAGAGGAAAAAATGTTTTTTGAGTTAAAGGAACAGACTACACCAGATAGATGCTTGAGGTCTCTGTAGGAAGTTTAGACCTAGTGTATCCCCAGGTGGAAGATGGTTAGACTCCTGGTAAGATAGACATGTTTATAGTCTGTTTTATTGGTTTAAGACCAGTTTTCTTCTGAAATGCTTTAAGGAGGCTGGGTGGTTACTGCTTACCACTGTCATTGGTCCCGGAAGGAACAGACGTGCAGGTGCGGGACATAAGTCAGACCTGTTGAGGTAATCATGATTGATACACAAGGGACTGCAACCCAATTTCTGGAAGAATCGTGTGCTTCCATCCTGAGCAAAGTGACTGCCTGAGACTCGAAGGGGATTGTCACTCAAAGAGAGGAGAGGTGAGGTTCATCTGACAACTGTGACTGTAGCATCACTCATGGTGGGTGGGAAACTATGCTCGCCCCCAGGGCTTAATTCTAGTTTTGCCAGGGCTATAGGAGCCCTGGCACCTATAGATTGGCAGTTCATAGCCCCGGCACCTTTGGGCTCGCTACATCAGTTATGAATGTAAAAAATTTGCTTGAGCCCCAGAACATCTTTCACTACAAATTAAGCACTGTCCAGCCTTGTCTGGTATGACCAGGAGTCCTGGGCCTGGCTGTCAAGGAAAGGGTGGGAGATTTAAATGTGACGGGCATCAGTCCACAGCCCTGGGGTTTCATTTAGTGGATGTGGGCTGTGTTGTGCTTTTCCTGCTTCAAAGCACAAATGTAAGGCTCCAGTTATGTTTCCATAAACATCTAGTGGCTCTGTCTCTGTTCCTTTTCAGACTATCATCAGGGAGTGAATGTTATTCTGGTCCCTGTCTCAGCTGAGCAGAGGAGTCGCAGCAGCAGGATTAGAACCTGAATCTCCTATTTAGGACTCACACAGACTTCCATTGGCGACTATGTTGGGGTGCGTCTCTAATCAGCTTGCGCGGAAAATGGATGCAGTGAGTCAAACTGAAGACAGTCTATGAATTAGACCAGGGTTGAGAGGGCACAGAAGGGGGCTGGGGTTGAGACAGTGATGATTCTTGGTTCAAGACAGCTGGGGCACTGCCACACTCAGAAAAATAAGGGAAAAAATCTGATTTTTTTAAAATGCCTTCATCCTCATTCTATGCACCAGCACAGTTGCTAATTTTACTTCCATTTTCTGCATGAGCTCTCTTGTTAGAGTAATTGAACCCAGGGCCAGCATGGTGAACATGTGGACATTCCAGCAAAGGGCTCCAAAGCTGCAGTCCTCATCTAGAGCAGACCAGCAACCACAGCTGAAAATGGAAGTACATTTTAAAAATGCTCTATGCAATAAGCTCATATGTACCTAAGAGGTTTCCGATGCCCCACTGACAGTGTTGACCTATAGCTCCTACTGGGTGGACAGAAAGGCTTGAAAGCCCTGAATAGAAAGAATGAGAGTTGGGGAGCTGAGGAGAGAGAGTTAGAGCAGAATGAATGAGGGGACTGAGAGGATTACATTTCTTCTTTCTTTGCCTCTTTCTTTCTCCCCTTAGCTTCCTTTTATAGCTTTCCTTTTAAAGAAATATTAGTTCTCTTTTAAAAAGAGAGACATTAAATGCAAGCTTATTAAATGTAAGCTAAGCAAGTCCAGAAATGCAGGCATTACATATCTCATAGTAATATTACTAAGAACCTTTTTATCTGAAAATCTCATTGTTCAAAATTGGGTCGTAGCCTAAAATATTCTTCCTTTGCATTGGCAAATCCCTTATTTATCTCAGATCTCATTTATGCAGATACAATTCAGGTCCACATCTTGCCCTATTGCAGAAAGGATATATCAGAAACAGAGCTGGTTCAAAGAATGGTGACAATAATTAAGTATATAGAGAAAAAAAGTATCCTATTTCAGAAGGTTGCCAGGACCAGCTGCTTCACAGGAAGGTGCAAGAAACTGCAGTAGGAAACTATGGAATAACTAGACCATAAGGAAAATATCCAGTGGCTAGAGGCTGAGTGATATCCTGAAGCATGAGGGCTCGTAACCTTTCCAAAATACTGTTTTTAATCCTTAGTGTTATAACTCTGGATAGTTCTTTGTGAATCCTGCTAAACTCCATATTTCAAGCAATTAGTTGTACAAGCTGATGGCACAATGTGTGGGGAAATATTTCATCAGTTTTAAAATTTGCTACCTTTCAATATGTTGAACACCCCTAAGCTAGTTCTTGTATTATGAGAAAAGATTAGTAGAAGTGCCTGATCTGTCTTCTCCATGCCATTCATTATTTTTGCATATCTCCTCTCTATGGTGAACAGCCCCATTCCTTTCATTCTCTCTTCATATGAAGGGTTTTCCATGCCTTTGATTATTTTTATGCCCAGTCTCTGAACATCCTCTGTTTCTGGTCTCTCTTTTGGAGGCAGGGTGACTATAGCTGAACACCGTATTCAATATATAGCTTAAACACAACGATCCGTGCTTACATCACCTCACGTATAGCCTATTGCAATAAGCTCGACCTTGACCCTAAAGGCCAAACAAAAACAGTCCTTAGTTCTACATGTGGCTATCAGCCTCCGAAACAGAGCAGATCAGCCTGAGCACACCACACTAATCCGCTGCATTCCACAATGGCAACCCTCCAGTGACAAGTCCATTTCAAGATCCATCTCCCATCTTATTCAGTGCTTAGAGGACATCAGCAGTTAAATCCAGACCTGACAGAAATAAATTGTCTGGAGAAGGAATCACTTGTAGGAAATTGTGTTATGAAAACATCATACATCATGTGAGGTGTCTGCACCCAAGCCATCAAGGCAGTTTGTAGCCTGAGGAGCCCATAGAACTGAAAACCTTTTGGATCCCACATAAATAAATAATCATTATAATAATACAACAATCTTTAAATAAATAATCCTGGGCCTGTCCAGGAGACTGTGACCCATCCTACCAGCTCTGCAATTGGACATGGTGGTTGACAAATTCATGACCTCCAGAGTCTAGCTAATGCAATGCCCCTATACCGACGTGTGAAAGAGTCACCCTCTAGAAAGTTCCATTGAGCTCAGAATGGTGCAAGTCATCTACTCAGAAGCACAGGCCATTGCTCCCTTGTCTGCCCTGGCTCACCATTAAATACACAGTCAAGCTAATGGTTCCAGGCACAGATCCTCAAAGTTATTTATTGAATTCAAGGGGGGTGGGATTAGGCACCATTAAGGATCTGGGCCTCATTCCTTAACTTCAAAGCCTCGTAGAATTAGGCCCTGCAACCTGAGCAACTTCACTCTCCAAATTCTGGCCCTCCCACAACAGCTGTATTCCACCTGAGCAAAGGCATTGTCAGCATTGAGAGTAAGCCTGGCTTGCACTGGGGACACAGCCATTTCAGCAGCTGGCCCGTGACCGTGGAAGTCTCTGTAAACCTCAGGTCCCCCTCAGCTCCACAGCAGTGTTTAGTGATGTATTGCACCTCTCATTCCATCTCCTGGGCACAGAACCAGATTATGTTATGACAAAGGAGATCACAAAAGGGACCTTATAAATTATGGATAAATAGCAAATCAGAAATCTAGACATAGGGGAGTTGCTGCCCAGATGGTCCAGATGGTGATGGTAGCAGTGAAGCCATTTGCAAAGAACATTGGATATAGACAAACATGTTTGACATTACTTCTTTTTGTAGAATTGCTGGACCAAAGGGGTACATGAACTAGCTCAAGCTCAGGATTTGTGCTGAGAATGATGAGGCCCGTGTGACTTTGGCAGGGGGGGGGAGGCAGTTTGAGATCTCATAAGGAAAGCTTAACAGGAGCAGACAGTGTGCTGGAAGCAGGACAGAGAGAGACAAAAGATCAGAAAACTGGGAGTTTCTTTCTGGTTCCAGCATCGGCTTCCATCGGTGGGTGCAAGTGGAAAGCCTGTGTGTGTGGTTTTGCTCTTGTTTTTTCAATTTCTGTTCATGGTAAACAGGACCTTTGTGTAAATTTCAGGAAGAAATTAATTACCTTCAAAAATGCCCTGAACCTGCCATTAATTTCTCTTGAAAAGGGAAACTGACACACTGCAAAATCACAATATCTGCTAGTGGTCAGCAGAAAATTGCACCCTTTGCATTAGGCTTTTCCCAGCAACATCAGCTGATGGCAGAAATGTGAAAGCAAGTTTCATACCGTATCAAAAGCAGAAAACACAGGAGTAGCAGCATGATTACTGGGTGCAACTGAGACTGCTCTACATTTATTAAACTAAGGAATTCCTCTGTGTACAGCAGATTGCAAGGAGAGTTTTTGTCACATGGGATATGTCTACACTGCAAGTAGACACCCAGGACTGGCCTGTGCCAGCTGACTTGGGCACGTGGGGCTCGGACTAAGAGGATGTTTAATGGTGGTGTAACACATTCAGGCTTGGATTGCAGCCCAAGCTCTGGGACCCTCCCACCTAATAGGTTCCTAGAGCCCAGACTCCAGCCCAAGCCTGAAAGTCTACAAAGCATTTAAACAGCTCTTTAGTCTGAGCCCTGCAGCCCCAAGTAAGCTGGCTTGGGCCAGCCATGAGTTTTTAATTGCAGCATAGACATAACCCCAAACACAAGAAAGCAGCAATCCTTTTCTCATGCCTGCACGGAAATAACCCTGCAGAGACATTAACACATGGCTTTGTACTTCAGATAGCCTATCTACTGAATGATGTGAAGCCAACAAATATACATCCTGTCAAATAAAAGATTGACAGAGAAAAAAAATTCAGAAAACAGTTATTTGAAAATAGAATCCATCCCCTTGTTGAATATAGAACAGGGGTCGTCAGCCTTTCAGAAGTGGAGTGCTGAGTCTTTATTCACTCTAATTTAAGGTCTTGCGTGCCATGAGTACATTTTAAGAAGCTTCATTTAAAATTAAATTAAAATGCAGAGCCCCCCCCCCCCCCCCCCGACGAGTCAGGACCCAGGCAGTGTGAGTACCACTGAAAATCAGCTTGTGTGCTGCCTTTGGCATCTGTGCCATAGGTTGCCTACCCCGATAAAGAATATTGATTTGGAAATACATGTAAAGCACGTAATTGCATTGCATTCTGTTTTTTACACATCAGATTCATTTAACAGAGGGTTAAAGAAAAGACTAAGTAGTTCTTAGCCCTTTCAATTGCATCAAGGAAAGAAGATAACTCAAATTCAGAAAAGCCTGACTAGATTTGATTAATTGATTGTTGATTAATTAAATACTTAAGTAATGCAACTTTGATCTTTGCTGAACCTTATACTGCTAATACGCTACCATGCACTCTGAAGATGTATATAAATTGTTTAACACACAACAACTTGATCATTTAGGGAAAGTTTGCCAACAAGCTACCACTTCTGCTGTAAAGATAATCTAAAATGAAATTTATGGTACATATGTTTCTACTTCATTAAAATCTAGAACTAGTTTATACAAACAATAGTTGCCTGAAGAAAATAGTAGTTTAGAAACACCAGAGTCTGTAAATAAGTATTAGAAACTGAAAAACATTTATTGCAACAGTAAATTTTACTGGCTCAGCCTTCTTGCAACAAAGATTTATATTTTTTATAGTTGTAGCATAAAAGCATTTAAAATGAGTACTGTTCGTACTTATTGTATCAGCTTAATAATTGACTAGTCGTTGCTTAATCTGTCTCTAGTACTTAGGCCTTTAAAAGTCAACAGATAACATGAAATAAATAAAACCTTTGTCACTCACTGCTACATCAGGTTTTACGTAACTGTCCTAAAAATGAGTTGCAACAGAAACCTTTGAACAGCATGCCAGTAAAATGTACTGTATTGCAAAGAAGCTGATAACGTCTTGTTTGGAATGCTGTCAATTTATTCCAGGAATTTAACAGTAATTAACCCAACACTTTAAGCTTCTTGGCTGTTTTATATGTTTATGGTGTAAATAATACCACTCTTCAGATCTTCAAGTGACAAAACTTGATGATGTGGTGGGTCAGCTCTGTTTCTGGTTTTCATTTTGAAAGGGAGATGTGTGTTCCCAAAGCTTCTCTGCTGAGATTACCAGTAAGAGTCCACACTGGTGGAATGATGGTTGTAAAATGGGTGCCTGTCAAAAAGGCACTAAAAGAAATGAGGCTGCTTAGCCAACCAAACACCCATCTACATTGGTTCACACAACTGATCTTAGGTTACTTCAAGCCAGCAATAGAGTTGTGATAAGCTCAATAATACACTCCCTTACCAGTCCCCAGATTCATTTAGCCGCCTTTCTGACATTTCAGATTGACTGCATTTAGCAATATTAATCATGGCCAAGATTTTCAGAACTAACTAGTGATTTGGGGTGCTTCAATTTTGGGGGTTTCAACTTGAAACACCTTAAAAGAGCTGCCCTTTCAGAGTCTGGGGGCTCAGCACTCTCTGACAATCAGATCTCTTTGAGATGCCTTAAGCTGAGAACCCAGAATCACGAGTCACTTTAGAAAATCTTGTCCATAAACATATTTCTTAGGCACCTATTTAGTCATCAGCGATAGTCTAGGTGTCTTACAAAAAGTACAGTTGGGCATTTACTGAGTCATCACAAGTCCTAAAAGTTATTGATCATGGCAAGTCTCATGTTGACATTCTGGTTTTATTAACAGCCATATAAAAATAAAGTTATGTGTTGTGATAAAGAAGTGTCAGTTCCTGAGATTGTTTTGCTGACAGAAGTGTCCTTGATTACATGATCAGGTCCTTGAGCATTTGGCCCTTTCAGCTCAGATGAAGCTATTAGACATTCTAAACCCCAGATAGTTTCAGCTGGTTCATTGGCCTTTTTTCCATAGTGTTGTATATTGAGTTATAGGTACATTCTGTACTAAATTCCAGACCAATTTTCATATAATCATGGCAACCTTGTATATAGAATTGCAGACATACAAGAATTTTGTAAACGGCAAAATCACAGAAATTGTTTATAAATAATTACATATTTTCCATCCTTTTCCCACCTCTACATAAACTCTGAAGAACAGAGGGAGAAAAAATACCTAGCAATATTTTTGTTCCCAAAATTGAGTTCCATGGTTTGCTCAGCACTATCCAAACATATTGAACAGAACATTGATCTGCTCCAAGGAGCTTGTAGTCTATAGTACAGATAGTCAAAACCAAATCAAACACATAGAGCAGAACAGCTGCCAGAACTAGCTGGGTGTGTTATGTTGTAAGAATTTGTACACTTTTTTTTAACTCAGTGGGTTAAAAAATATCCATAATTCTACACTAATAAAATGTAGTCTATTGACTGTTCCAGATATTCCATACACGAATGAAAACCATTTGCAAACAATGAGCTGACAGTTCGTGTGCCGGATTTTATCATGCCAAAAAAATTTAAATGCCTGCATTATAAGTTCTTGGGAGAAAGCATTTTCAAAATTGGCTCTTTGACTACACTGTTTCAAAGCCAACTTTGTACTGATAAACTAGTCAATCAAATACTGCAGCATTTCTAACAGTAACATGTGAAGCGATTTCTTTAGTATGCAATCTAGTAGATACAGAAGCTTTAAAAACACCATATGCTAAATAACATAAACACTGCAGAGAACATGTTGTGGAAAATGTTATGATTAATAAAACCCAGAATCAATTTCTTGTCCCGTCTAATCATCATTATCAGATAAAAGTTAAGAAATAATTAGTTTCAGTATGTCAGTAATTCTAGATTTCTTTAAAAAGGAAAAGTTTAGCTGGAATTTCTTCTACTTAATCATAGAGTGACATCATGATTTTAGATAGCCAAGGCATACTTTGTGGGGTAACGTTATCATTAGAAGAGGTTTACATTTTTCCAGTTTTGTTTTCCAGGCCATTGTTAGATGTTACATTTAGAAATGCAATCAAAGTGGAACTCTGGGTTCAAACTCTCCCAAAATTTGTGTGTACAGAATATCTAAATCAGCTCCCTTTTGTGGATTTTAGATCGAAAATCTGGAAAAGGTTCATCTCAGTTTCCAGGATTTGGAAGTAGAAATTTGGCTATTCTCAGCCCCCAACTCTGTCCAGCCCCTTACCCCTTCCCTTTATTCTTGCTCTCTTCTTTTCCTCCTTCCCCACCTGAAGAAGAACCTTATCTTCCTGCAAAAACCTCTCAAAGCAACAATAAAATTAATTGCAACCTTAGGTCCATTGTTTAACTGTTTGAAAGAAAAGTGGAAAGAAATCATAGAATCATAGAATATTAGGGCAGGAAGGGACCTCTGGAGGTCATCTAGTCCAACCCCCTGTTCAAAGTAGGACCAATCCCCAAATAAATCCCCAAATAAATCATCCCAGCGACCAATGAATCTGGCCAATGAATACAGACCAATGAATCTGTTTTGCCAATATTCCCCATTAAAACTTGTTTTTAAACTAATGACTAATCTACCAGGATCTCTTCAACCAGCTGACAGTAAGAACAGAGTGAAGCCTACTTTACACTAAAAAGTTAGGTCAACCAGCTACGAGAAAAATTCACACCCCTGAGTGACATAGTTAAACCAGCCTAAGCCCCAGTGTAGACAGCTAAGAATTCTTCCATTGACCTAGCTCCCATCTCTCTGGGAGTTGGATTAACTATACTGATGGGAGACCCCCTCCTGTTGGACATTCATAGTGGCTACACGGCAACACTGTAGCACTGTGGCCATGCCACTGTAGAGTTTCAAGTGTAGACAAGTCCTAAAATCGAGACATGCACGTAGAGCAGCATCTAAGTTGCAGGACACTCTTTGCATGACCCTGAATTAGTTTTACCTTGCTAATTTCAATTCATGTTACATTCATGGAACCATATGAGACCCCCTCTGGGCAGCTCTTTTAACATCTGGTTGCTCTTGCTATTTTTTGACCAAAATTCCGTGATTCCCATTGGACAAGGAGGTTATTTCTGTGGGTTCCATTCCTACTCAGCTGATGTTTCCATTCTTTCTATCTTTAGTCCATGGTTATCATCTCAGTGTGAGTGAAATCTCATTTAACTCCCACTTTTAGTTGTTTCCAAGCATAAGAAGAGGGAACATTTGATTGCATTAAACTTCTATCACATAATAGCTAGAAAGCATCAGTTGTATAGGGAAGCAATACCTGTGACACCAATGTTAACCGGTTTAATAAAGAGATGATCAATGAATTGTTCAACAGGACTAACCCTCTCTTTTCCTCATCACCTCTGTTATTTGCTGTACATGGATGAGATAATGCATAATTATCCTTCCCAATTTTCACTCTGGAGAGATGATAGCCATCCATAGTTAACTTTAAAAATTGCTTTCCATTATAAACCAATTTAGGTTCCCACTTCTTCTAAAATCTTCAACAACAAAATCATTTCCTGTTCAAATCCTGCATGCGTGGCTGACCGTCACTACTTTGTCAAATGCAAATACTTGAGATAGGGGACAAAAAAATGCTGAAAAATGAGGGTTCATCACTGGAAAAAGTTGTTTGATTCAAATTTTCAATGGGAAGTTTTAAAGTAAAATGAACATTTTCCTGTTATTTCACTTTGAATTGAAATTTTCATTTCTTTTTAGTTTTCAAAAATTGAAACAAAGCTAATTTAGAATCAAAATGAAAAATTCAATTGAACTCAAAATGAAAATTTTAGTTTGAATAAAAACTAAAAGTAAATTTTGCTACAGTTTTTTTCGATATTGCCCTTCCTAAAACTATTTTTTTAGTCAGGGACACATAAATGGTTTTTACAACCAGCTTGTGTTTTAATCGTATCATGAAAATTCTCTTAGTGGTGGTTTGTTTCCTCACATTTTTGCTCAAAACCAACTTATACTAGAAGCTTCCCAGGAGTTTATTCAAAAAGCCTCATTATATCTAATGAGCAGCTGAGCCTCCTGGCTCAGGTGGATACATTAGTACTAGCAGGGCTTGAGGTAGTGTGCTAAAAATAGCAGTGTGGATGTTGCAGCTCAGTATCTCAGGGCCATCCCCCACTGGATCAGAGCTCACATACCTAGCCCAACTCTCCAATGGAACAGCACAATTCACAGAATCAGTTTTGAGATGAGAAAAGGCACATTTGACAAGATATTTACTAGAGATTAGGTATGGTTCATTTGCCTCTGATTCTGTCAAGTGTGACAAAGTGCCGAGCCTGTTGGTGGGTCCCACGCTTCTGAGTGGATTAACGGGCCTCACAAACTCGATAAGGCTCCAATGTGACCTCCTTTCTGAATGTAGTGGCAAGAGTCACAGCCTGTTGAGTTACTTTCATCACCGGCCAGTAGGGGAGATGGGAAGGGGGAATACCCCCACAGTCTCTGTTGCTCCATAGAGCTCAGTGGATGCAGGTTGGTCTCCTGACTGGACCGAGTCTTGCTTCCCCTCTCAAGGGAATCTCTGTAGAATATGGTGGGGGGAACCCAGGCCAGCCCTCCACTCCGAGTTCCAGCCCAGAGACCCTAATGGTAGCAGCTGTTGGCGGCTTTCCCTTCCCGCTGGCATGTCTTTGTTTCCTTGGCCCACTTTCCCCACCATTCTCTTTTCCTAGCTTCACCCTGTCCTTAGGATGAAGCAATGCTTCCTCTCCTCCAGCTCTTTTTTACCTGGGCTCTCTGGAAAGAAGAACTTTTAAGCAGTATGAGTGAGACCTTCATTGGTTCCACTTGTCTTCATTAACCTACTGGCCTTAACTGGTCCTATGCCAGTTAATTGGGGGTCAGGTGTCTTGACTGGCCTGGATTCGCCTCTGTTTGGCAATCCAGGGAACAGGAACCTGCTCACCCTGAGGCTGATATACCTGCCTTCTGCCACTTTCTTATGTACTCTCGATTATCCAGGATGATAGGGAAAAAATTAATCCTGGTTAATAAAGTCCCAGATAATCAACATCCATAGGAAATATGGAGGGGAAGAGGGGCTCACCAGCCACCCTGTGCTGGAGGGAGAGGGTGTTGGTTCACTGGCTGCCCTGTGCCCTGGTGGGGTTTTTGTGTGTGTGTGTGTGCTTGGGGCGGCAACAAAGTCAGAGCCAGCCCTACAAGTTATGCATATTTTTTTTGACATCATGGTTAATCCACAACCTGGTTAACCCGATCCTGGATAATCGAGAGTCTACTGTACTTCTGGTCTCACTCTATCACACAAATGACTGCTGAAGACCTAAGCTTTAATGTAAAGAGTCTAACTCTTTTCCTAATAGATACAGGATATGCAAACCAGTTTCAGAATGTAAATCTGTTGTTAGGGAGCTCTGTCAAGGGACTTTTCTGCATTAGGAAAAGTCACAGCCCAACAAATGGAACAAAAGCACCAGAGAAATCTTCATACTAGTGAACTCTCCCTCAATTATGTTTAGTTTCTTAGACTGTGCCAGCAGTATCCCTGGAGGGAACTGTTGCTGTCCCTTCATGAGTACCTAAGTCAAAGTAGCTTCCCTAGATAAAATGAAGTCCTTGTTAGTAGCACAGTGTAGGAAGAGTCTCCTGCAGGCGTTTCTTGGTGCTGAGTTGGAAATAAGGTCCTGGAAATAAACATCTGGCCCACATTAGAAGTTTTGTCTCTTTGTTTAATTTGGCAGCATACAGGTGGATAGAAGCAAAATTTTTAATTTCCTGCCCAGGTGCTGAGCTGGTTACAGCTGGTTACATGTGCCAGCCTAAGCCCCTAACAGGCATGAAATACTGCTAGCTGCCACAATAACTAAAACATTTTAACCCTGGATTATGTCATCTGATTTGAGATCCAACCATTTTAGTAACTAATTACACAAATTTAGTTATAAGTTATAGTATGGACAGAGACTAAAGCTCAGCCTGCCTTTTCTACTGATAAGCAGTTGGATCGCAAACCCACCTGAAGTGATGATCTTATTGCCAAGATTGCCAAGACAGCTAATTAAATCTGTTAATTATCATCTAAAATTCACTGGGCTAGGCAATAATGTTTCACATTTATACTTTGCCTCAGATAAGCATGATTTAATGTTTGCTGTACTAACGGGAACAAAAACCCCAGCTGAATCACTTCAGAACATGTATGTATGAACAACCCTTAATACAGTGAGTTGGCGATAAAATGTACATTCAGAGGGCATATAGTGTCAGGTTTTTATTTTGTGAAAATGACCATCTAAACTCACTGTTCAAAAATTGATTTCATAAAGGCAGTTCTAGGATCATGAACCACATCGCTAATTCATTTGCATCTATTGATTGAGTCAGCTATTTCTTACCATGAGGAACTTCTGAATAATTTTGCTCGGATCCAACTCAAGTCAATATGACCAAACGTTGCCTTGTAGAAACAAGTGCACAGTTCTCTTGTCAACGTTCTAGAGGTATTAAGAGAGCAACGACTATAATCTGTGAGTTAGAGCCATGCCTCTCTCAGCTACTGGGAATCTGAGGGGGCTGGTCCTGGAGTTGGTTGTACACTGACACCCTCTGCAATTATTTCTCTGTCTTGAGTCTTCTGATAAGATAGTTGACAAGGTTGTGTCCAAATAGCTCTGGAGTCCTCAAGACTGCTTGGTCCCAGTGAGTTTGGTTTTAGGCTTGGGCATACAATCATACAGAGACTCAGGATGGGGGTGAGAGCCTATATAAGAAAAAGACACAAAAATCCGGACTGTCCCTATAAAATTAGGACATCTGGTCACCCTAATGCCAGTGCTGCTACTGGCAAAATGTTTTAGTGCTTGGGATTTGTTTCACTCCCTCTCCACTCCTCAAAAGTTATTTGCCTTACTGGGAAATTTTCCCTTTCAGCTGCAATATATTATTTTGATATGTTTAAACTACTGAGCATGGGGACTTACATGAAGTGCCACAGTTCTGAATTTGTAAGGATTATCACGTCCCTCTCCCACCTCCAATGTGTGTACAACATTAAACAAAATGAGTAATAACATAGTGGTTAGTTTGGGTTTTATACCAGAGAAGTTTGATTCAAGAGAACCTTCAAATATAAACACGGTTCCCTGCCCTATAGTCATCCCTACCTCTCTCTCATTGCCTCAGCTGTCCACCCCCTTTCACACACACACACACACACACACACCTATAATTGAATGGTCTTTAAGGAGCTTAGTCCTATTCTTTTTGGCTAAAGGGCGTTACTGGAGGAACAGAGGAGTGGCCATAACACATTAGATCATTGAGCCTTGTATTCTGCCTCTGACAACCATTAGAAGATGGAAAGCCTCAGTTGCACCTAACAGCTAAACCTGAAAAGGTCTGACCCACTGTGTTTGAGGTGCTGGCAAAGGCTCAGCTCCCACTGAAGTCATCTTGAATGGATCTTCCACTGAGTCAGTGCAATTTATTTCACAGTTAGGACGGAGCTCCTAGCCATATATGTAATAGTGTACAAGGAGAAGGAATTCACTCATGAGGACTTGTAGGATGATCAGTCTACAATAATAAAAATAATAAATATGATCATTAAAAATGGTCTTGAGCTATAAAGTTCAAATACGTTGGTTCCCAAACTGAGGTGTATGTGTCTCTCTTTATAAATAATAATTTTCACTTAATGTATGTGCCCTATAGATAAGGATCACCTTTAGCATGCAGAAGTGTAACTATTACTGTTCATAAAGTAGTTTATCCCGGAAATTTTTCAAACCTTGTTCCTCCCTACCAAGTTACATTAAAAAGACAGCTACAGTAGACTCTTGATTATCCAGGATGATAGGGAAAAAGTTAATCCTGGTTAATAAAATCCTGGATAATCACCATCCATAGGAAACATGGGGAGGGAGGGTTGGTTCACTAGCCGCCCTGCGCTGGGGGGAGGGGGTGTTGGTTCACTGGCTGCCCTGCGCCCTGGTGGGGTTTTTTGTGTGTGTTTGGGGTGGCAACAAAGCCAGAGCCAGCCCTGCGAGTTACGTGTTTGTTTGTTTTTGACATCCTGGTTAATCCACATCCTGGTTAACCCAATCCTGGATAATCAAGAGTCTACTGTACATAAACATTTGCTGTAGCTGCCACAGACATGTTATGTGATTGTAAATGGAAGGGGAGGTTGTCTGTACAGTTGTGAATATGAAGGGAGATAATGTTCTCTCTCAAGTAAGATACGGTGGACATAAAGAAATAATCTGAGAATGTTTGATGCAACCCTTTTGTAATCTAATCACAATATTTGACTCTACCTTCTGTGGCGATAAATCCCTATACATCTTTTCCTTGTAGTTATTCCAAATTTAATCAAATAAGTGGCCAACTAACCCTTTTAGAGTTTAGCTGAAAGGACTCTAAAAGAGTAAAAAAGTGTTCTGGGTTTTCTTCTGTTCTAATAGAAAAGGCATTATTTGTTGCATATTTAAATGTATAGGAATTTTTGAGAAGGGGTTTGTATGCTTTGGATAATCAAATTATTACAAAATTAATATATGACCATTGCTTTTTAATGGACCGTATTGTGTAAAAAGAGAACTATATTTTTGCTGTAGCAATAAAGATACTGGATCAAATTCTCTGCATTTATTTACATCAGCAGAGAATTTGGCCCATTCTATTTGGTTTTATCTATATATTCTAGACTGGATTTTGCTGTATATGAAAGTGATTGTAGTCAGGGAAAGAGGATTGGCTGACTTCCTTGTCTCTCTTGTTTAATTGTGTGTGTGGAAGATAAGCCATCTCTGGATTCAAATGAATATGACTCAGTGTGCATCTACACTGGAGCTGGAAGGTGTACTTTCAGCTTGCTGAGACATAGGCTAATCAGAGAGCAAGTGTGAAAAATCAGGACAGAGGGTGAAGGGCAATAACATACAAAGCCCCAAATATTGGGACCATCCCTATAAAATCAGGACACCTGGTCACCCTACTGAGACATACCTGCATTAGCTCTGATCCAGCTAGTGCACTAGAAATAGAAGTGCAGCTGCAGCACCATGAGCATCAGGATAGGCTAGCCAATCTGAGACCCCAGTTATGCCCTTGGGCAGCTATCCTGTCCTGCTTCTGCCACTACACTGTGTGGCGGACCCCGGGCATGTCTACTTTAGCAGAAATTCATACCTCCCACCTTCAGTGTACACCAGCGTTTCTCAAATAGTGGGGCGCGCCCCCCAGGGGGGGCGCGAGGCTCCGTAAAGGGGGGCTCGCGCCATGCACCGCTTGGAGCGGAACATGCTGCCCACGCGGAGCAGCGCGCGCTCGGGGCAGGCGCGGGCCAGCGAGCCGAGCGCGGCGCGGCGCGGCGCAGCCTCGCCCCATAGCCCTGCGGCTTGCTGGGCTGCCGCGGCTCCGCCGCCACGGCAGCATCGCCCCGCCAGCCCGCCCGCGGGCCCCGCGCAGCGCACAGCCCGGTGCAGAGCCGCGCTCAGTCACCGGCCGGCCGGGCGCGCATCCCCCGGGTGAGGCGCCCCCGCCTCCCGCCTGCCATCCTGGCCGGGCGCGCCGGGCCGCTGCGCCCTAGATATAGGCTGGCGCCCGGCAGGGGCGGCGCCGGCGAGGGGCGGAGAGGAGCGGGGGGGCGCGAAATGTTTTCTTCCCCCTAGGGGGGGCACGACGGAAAAAAATTGAGAAGCACTGGTGTACACATACCCTAAGGATAGTTCCACCTATGCACTCAATTGCACTTCAGTAATACAGCCAGATTAGTGCCTATAACATGTTTTAAACTTCTAATCTTATCATGCACTTTACGTTGGTTATAAATGATGCATTATAACCCCACATAACAGGATTGAGATATGACATAAAACATCACAAAATAAACAGGGTCATTTTACTTGATTTTACTGAGACATTTATCATAATGTAAAACAAACAATTTACTTAAATTCTTCATTAAGAAAATATTATTATTGCCACAATGAGCTTTTGAGTGCAGCTAAAGGTTTAAGATGATATAGCACGCTCCATTATAATCTTGGTAGCTTCCAAAGATGGTAGAAAAAAATGTAAAGCCAGTTTATGATATCAAACATATACTGATGGCAGAGAACAAGAGTAAGATTAAAATATGTGAGAATTGGGTCATTTCTTTAAATAGAAATCCTTTTCCCCCCCAAAAATAAACTGTGCCTCATTCACAGCAATGGAGAGACTGCAGCAATATGTAAAAGGAAAGATTTATAGGCCCAAAACTATAGCCTTTACTCATATAAGTAATCTCATTCACATAAACAGGGGCTGCTAGGCTGACACCTATAATTTTACCCAAATTTTATCCTAGAAAAATATATTTAAAGCACTTTACAATAATGAACTGAGTGAAAATCTTATCTTTATGGGACTATGATGAATGGGAAGATGATTTTTGTTTCAAAATTATTTTTTCATGCCAACACAAATCGGGGTTGGGAAGGTTGAGGGAAATAATCTCTACAGTAGCCATTATATTGCTTTATCCAACCTGGGTGCATCACATATAAAGAAAAAAATTTCTCTCCTTGAATGAAAGCATTGTTGGAATAATAGTTTCAGCAATCTTGGTTACACATTCCCTTCCTGCTGTAGGGTAACCATATCTGACTATATTTTAATTTAATATTTTTAAATTTCCGTCACTCATCTCTCAGCAGGATCTAAAACTTGACCAAACTTTTGTACTGGTGACCCCTTTCACACAGCAAGCCTCTGAGTGCGACCCCCTCCTTGTAAATTAACAACATATTTTTTATATTTAACACTATTATAAATGCTGTAGGCATTTATATTTAACACTATTATATTTATATTTATATTTATATTATTATTTATATTTAACACTATTATAAATGCTGTATGCTGTAGGCGACGCAGGGTTGTCCTACCTGGACAACCATGGCCAAACTTCTGTGTCTATGGGCTTTCTAGTAAACACACATTGTGGTAGGGGGAATGTCATTAAATTACCATGAATCCCACAATCCATTATGGCCTTTCCTTACTTGAAGAGCCCTGCTCCCACAATCAGAGCCAAACAGACAGACCCACTGCACCAATGTGGAACTCTGCTAAATTCAGTAGGGTTGTGTAGGGAGCCCTCAGTCCATCCCACGCAGATCTGATTGAAAGCCAGACTTAGGTTTGCCCGTTATATTTCTATTAGCTCTTTTTCTGTGCTACAAGGAGAGAATTACTACATCGTACATCTAGCCATTGGCAGGATTTTCCATGAATGAATAAGCAAGAACATATGGATACTGTCTGGCTAGCAGGCGGTTGGGCAGGAGGGGATGGGGGCACTTGCCACACAAATCACACATTTTCAGATATTATGACCTATCTTGAAAATTTCCATTTTCATAATGGTAGGAAGTCTGTTCCTCTAAGTCCTGAGTTACTCCCTTATGCTTTCTCCATGCCTTTCTCCGTAGATCATTGTTTTGACTGGTAGTGCCATACGTTTTCTTTGGATTAACAAGAGTATCACTGTTCAGTTCCGTTTCTTCAGCCAGTTCATCTTGGTCAATTATGCCACATTTCTCTTCGCTGAGGCTTTCAGGATCAGCCCATTCTTGCTTCTCACCAGAAGCAAAGATAGCATAGAATATCACGCCACTGTAGTGCACGAGAGATGCTATCAGAAAGACATTTTGCCACTCTTCCCGGGTCTGAAAGAATGATATAGGACTCATTAGGTTTTCAGTAAGTGGAAATGCTCACTGCTGGATTAGACCAGGAATTAGCACTCATTGTCTATTGATTGATTGTCCGATTCCTAATTTTATAAATAAAACAGTTGCAGAAAATAACTGTGAAGAATATTTCTTTTTTCCTCCATAATGAAAGCTAATAAAATACTAATGGAATTTCCCTGCGGGTTGTAGGACACTCATGAAGTTAGAAGGCCACGGCCCTTACTAAACATGAGGAGGCAAATCCTACTTCAGAGCAATGATTGTTCAGGAACTTCAGCAGTATTACGCTGCAGTTTTCCAAGTAACTCTTGTGGTTTTTTCTGCAGAGTGGCATGATACCACCCTAAGACAGTACTCTAGGGCTCGTCTTCACTATGTGTGGGAAGGATCGATCTTCTAGTGATCAATTTATCGTGTCTTGTTAAGACGCGATAGATCAATCGCCAGAGGCTCCCCTGTCTACCCCGAAGTCCAGCTCCTCAAGAGGCGCAAGCTGGAGTCGATGGGGGACAGCGCTGCCAACCGCCGCCGCCGTGAGGACGGCAGGTAAGTTGGCTGTAGAGACGTCGATTTCAGCTACATTATTAATGTAGCTGAAATTGCGTATCTAAAGTTGATTTCCCCCCCTAGTGGAGACCAGGCCCTAGTGAAATTTCAGGACAAGGTGCTTAGCAGGTGTAAACTGATATCCCTCTTCCATTGATATCAGCAGAGGATACAGCACCTACTATTCTGGTAAAAGAAGAAAAAAAACACACACCGCTGAAGAAAATTAGAAATCCAATAACCTTTGAAATGATCTTCATTTTGCATGTAATTTAGTCCTCATTATAGAAACAGGTAAAGAAACAATACCTTGTGTTTAGTCATCGCACCAACAATGAGTGGGCACACCATTCCCGACAGCGTCCCCACACCATTGGAGATCCCCATCAGAATGCTGGCATACCGGGGCGCAATATCCAAATGGTTGACATTAAATCCTGTAACAGCAGCAGCAACAATCAACCACACAGTTAGGGTATGTCTTCACTACCTGCCGGATCGGCGAGTAGCAATCGATCTTTTGGCGATCGATTTATCGCATCTCGTGAAAATGCGATAAATCAATCGCAAACAGCACCCCCGTTGACTCCGGAACTCCAGCTTGCCTCAAGCTGGAGTCAATGGGGGAGTGCGCCACCGACCACCGCCGCCGCCACGAGGACGACAGGTAAGTCAGCCAAAGATACGCCGACTTCAGCTACGTTATTCATGTAGCTGAAGTTGCGTATCTTCGGTCGATCCCTCCCCCTAGTGTAGACCAGCCCCCAGTTTCACGCCACGGGGTTAATATGATTTGCTTAACAGTGGTTAAAGGAGATTGAAAAAGGAGGGGGAATCCACACTGCATTAACCAGGGAGAATGGAGAGCTATCCCTCTGCTTTTAGCAAAGGAAGGTGAGTTGCACCCCTTTATCTTACTTCCCCCTTCTCTTAACCCCTGCATCTTCACTTTTGGAGCATAACAAAGTACAGGAGATATAGCTTATTTTAACTACTTGATCCTGTAAGTCTTCAGTGCCTGCAGTCACCTAGCATCTGAAGTGATGCACCCAACATTACAATTTTAATTAAAGAATTAACAACTCATAAGTCTGAGTCTCTAGTTCTTCAGCTGAGTTTCATGATTGAATTTAGGGAGCATTTTCAGAAACATTTTTTCCCTGTAGTTTTAGTGACAATTTGCCAGAATACCAGACAGCCAGAATATATAGTGGAAAGTTTAATTACATTTCCTGTAGATTTCTAGTGGATAAATATTTTATTAGAAAAGAAGCCCCAAGATAAAAAGCAATTTAAGTGATTGTCAAGCAGTGAAATACTGTGGGTAACAAAACCTGTGTGTATCAGCTGTGGATAACTTCAAGGAAGAGCCATGTAAATTCCAAACTGTATTTTTTTCAAGAGTTCAAGGGAACTGAAAGCACTAGAAAGGCTGAGTATTGGTAAAAATTGAAATTAGAAATAAAAACTCCTCTCCGATGAGAAAAATCCTGATATTTCTGCAGTGGAACACAAGCTTCCTCTTTATCAGGGTATCTCTGTGGTCGGCCTTCCATGCTCATTAACAAGAATTCCTAATGAACAGAAGTCACCATTTGAAAAACAATGGAGTCCAAGGAGCTGCAGAGCCCAGCATGTTGCTGGATAAGCCCATGGAGTTGAAAGAAACTACCTGCACAGGGGCAGAGATAGTTATAGGACACACAGCATGATAATGACTCAGCAGGTGCAGCTGGCAGGGGAAAAGCAAGCTGACAAGTAGGATACAGGCAGTGGAGAGGTAATTCATACACTTTCTGCAAATATCAGAGTTATAGAAGGACTGGAGGGGGCTCTTAGAGGAGCAAACAGACAGAACCACCGTGATTACAGCCTGAGAATTATAGTAACTGTTTAAATCACATTTCAAAGCTCCTCATTTTACATTTGAGTTTCAGAATAGTTAGCTCTGTATCCTATAATGTTTTGAATGATAACAGCCTAATATTCTGAGGTAAGTGTGTGTTGCAATCTGAAGAGCATGGAGGTATTGTAATCCTAGAGTGATAAAGACTCAGATTCTCACAAACTTCACCATATATATATATATAAAATGCAGGTACTGCAGGAATCATTCTGTTACACCAGGAAACAGGGCTTTCCCATAAGCAGCCATGTAAGTAGCTAATATGATGATTAAAAAGATGAAGCTTTACCTGAAATAGCAAATCCACTAAATCCTACTGCCAGCACTAAGAAGGAAATAGCCACACCTCTCGTATGAGAGTAACCAACCACCAAAAGCAAAGTTGCTTCCATGCCAAAACCTGCAAAAGAACCACAGGACTAAATTAAGTTCTATAAAATATACTGGTTAAAAAGACACTAATAAGAACAAATCAATCTAGTGAGTTTTAAAATATGACTTAATGCTCTCTGGGGCATTACAATTTCCACTGAACACAGTTGCCAATTTTTTGTGGGATCACAATAACATTTTACTGTTTGTATGTTTATTTATTTTAATAGTTCTTCTTTTTCCTCTTGCTGTGTGATAGACCCAGACAAAACAACCAGGGAAATGCTGACATGCTGACTATAAAGGGGAAACAGTGAACAGGATTACACTCAAGGTGTTGTCAAATGTCTAAAGTAAACAAACTTGGGGAAAAAAAGAGAAATATTTCTCTCCTCTAATTCATTTAAACTCTAGTGATCTGAGATGACCTTTGTAACAATAGTATATGGAGATTTTCCTCAAACAGCAGTATGACATGAATATTATAAATCATCAATTACCACAAGGAACTTCCAGAAACTGACTGCTGTCTTTGTTAAGAGGTAGTGACCATTCTTCCAGGTGCATCAAGTATGGGTGACAATTAACAAGGCAGTTAATTTGACCATGTTCCCTTATGATTTAGGGTGAAATTCGGCCCTGCTCCAAGTGGGTGCAAGTCTTGATTTACTTCATTCATACTGTGCCATATATAGGGACATAAGAACAAAAGAACTGACAAACTAGAGTAGTTACAGGGTCCATCTAGCTTATTAACTTTTCTCTGACTGTGGTTAGTCCAGATGTTTTAGATGAAGGTGTACAGCTGAGCAGTAACTAAGGCTACAGTTTTGTCACGGCAATCACAGATTCTGTGACTTTAAGAGATGCTCACAAGTTCGGGTTTCAGCTCTGGATGGTGGGGCTTGGGGAAGGAGTACACCACCTCCACCCCCTGACTCGCCCCAGTGGGCCACCCTGCCTCTGGCTCCTCTGAGTTACAATGTAATATTTTATTGTTAAATTGTTACCCGTTTTTGTTGTCTTGATCATACCCTGATTTTGTACATTTTTTGACTGTTCCATGAATTTTTGCCTAATTTTACTATGACAAAATTGTATCCATAGTGAGACAAAGCTCTGTCCTTGTCTCAGTGGGTCCCACGCTTCCTGGCAGATTTCGCTGGCCTCAGAGGCTCACTGTGACGCACAATGTAGCCCTTCTCCCTCTAGAGACAAGGGTCACAGCCTTCTGAGCCATTTTCATCATAAGCCAGCAAGGGAGGTGAGGAGAAGCAACCCTCCCTCACATAGTCTCTGTTGTCTCCCAGTCTCAGTGATTAATAGAGGAAAGGAATGGGGGCGCCCGGGCCCACCCTCTGCTCCGGGCTCCAGCCCTGGAACCTTAACAGTAGTAGCTATGGTAGCTGACATTATGGAACTAAGACGTGTACAATTCCCTGGGCCACGTCTCCACAGCAGCCCCCACTTCCTCAATATCTACTTCACTGTTACCTCAGGGTAACACTACTACCACTGTTACCTGCCTGACATCTGATATGGTTTGTTCTACTTAGCTTCTCCAACAAGTTCCTTCTACAGCTCCTGACACCTGCTCCCAACTGACCAACTGGGAGGCTTTTAACTAGCTTCAGCCAGCTCCTAATTGGCTTCAGGTGTCCCAATCAACCTAGCTATCTTCCCTGCTTTCTAGAAAGATCTTCATTTCTCCCAGGTGTCTTAATTGACCTGGAACAACAGCCATTTACTTATCTTGGTAACAGGGCTTTGCTTAGCTTGGGGCTAATATATCAGTCTCCTAGTATTTTTCTATTGTCATCTAGCCTTCTCCCATCACAGGAGCAGTAACATATCTGTGATGGGATGTTCACCCCATACCATAGGTGACACATAGGGGTGTGTGCAGGGTCAAGTGCCTCTCTCCCCGCAGATTTCTTTTCGGCCTGCAGCAGGGAGGAAGGGAGAGAGGGGTCCTGTCTTTCTCCATTGTGCCTCCTCCGAGAACATTTGGCCCCTGCCAGAACCGCCACCGCCCTGCATCCCAGCATATTTCTGGCCCCTGTTCCCAGTAGCCAGGTCTGGGCAGGGATTAGCGGGGTGGGCCACCTCTGACTCCCCAGCCAGGCTCTTTCTCAGGCAGTTGCTGCACTGCATAGAGCAATGACCCAGAGCAGCCAGCTTCAGCTGGTGTGAAAAGTGGTTCCATCCCGCCCTCCACCCAGGCCCAGCTGCCAGGGCGAGAGGCCAAACATGCCATGGGGTAGACACAGCGGGAGAAGGACAGAGCCCACTGTGGAGTGTGGGGAGAGCATGGTTAAGATAGAAAGCCAGGAAATTTGCAGCAGAAAGGGGCTGTGGAAGTTTGCAGTCACTCTCTGAGCTTAGAGAGGGAAAAATAGGAAACCCATGGAGAGAGAAGTTGTGATTTGTGCAGAAATTGCAACACGTGATTATACGTTTTATCTGTAAAATCCAACAGTACCTCCACAATTCATGATTTTTCTTACAGTGGTAGTGGTTAAAATCTTTCTGCTTCGCAAAAAGTCAGCTAATTGCCCACCAATGGGAACAATAATTGTCATAACCATATGTGGAACTGCAGACAAAAGGCCAACCTGAAATTAAACAAAGTACATGTAAGCCAATGTCTTCTCTCGTTCTACTTTTATCTTTTGTTCAGCAATATCTTTTCTTCTGGTATTTATTTGTTTAAACAGACACTAAAGCAGAGGATTCTGGGCTGCATCTCTTACAGAATTTTCAGCCCAGGAAGACTGGGGTTATGGTATGTTTAAGCCACCTTTGTGACATCCCAGTTTTGTGCTGTGCTAGGAGCCTGAGAGGCCTTGGCATAATTTAGAGAGCCCTGGAGGCATAAGTTATGGCAGCCTTCTTTGGCTAGCTAGTAGGCCACAGCACTGCCAGAAATCTACTCCCCCATCCTGCCTTTTGGGGGTCCCCTACACCAGGGCTTGTGAGGGGGTTCTTGGAGGGCAGTTTTATGGCTCTGTCCATAGCTTCTGCACTAGGGGAACTCCCCTCAGCCTGAAATGGGGCTTTTAGGGCCCTTTTATGCCACTTCTCCCTCTCATACAGCATAGAGGAGCCAGAGAAAGGTTGGGAATCTCACCCTAGTATTTTCATACATTTTTCTGGTTCTTATAGTTCCTCTTGCCAAGGCGTTAATTAGAAGAAAGTTAAAATTCTACTTACCCTTCCCCTTGTTATGAATAGGCTTATAAGGATTTGATTTTTATTGGTAAGTGTCAGTAAATGTTGTTTTCATCATATACACAGCAACCAACAAAAATAATACCATCTATAGTAACTGAAATTTATGGCTAGGCAAAGAAAGAAAAATGCTACTTGAGAGCTTATTAGGGTTTGATTTAAGGATATTTACTTTGTATATTTTGACAGATGATGTTCACAATTTGTGTTTTGTTATAAAAGCTTTAACTTTTTCAATCTCAATGTCTGCTGTCATTCAACAATTATTTTCTGACCATAATTTCCCACAACTGTGAAAATTTAAATAGGTAAAAATAAGAAAAAAAGCTTAAAAATAAAGGTTGATATTATCAGCTGTAACTGGCTTTGGAGGGAGTTGAGGCCTCTCAGAACTTTGCAGGGCCAGATCCAAAGTTCCAGAGCTGCAATTAAGAAACTTACCTTGCTTATTGCAAAACCAAAGACCTCTTCAAAGTAAGCAGGCTGACTTATAAGCAGCAAATAGAAGGTCCAGCTTCTACAAAAGTTTGCCACAATGATTGCATACACCGGCATTGAAGTGAAAAACTTCTTCCAAGGGGTACTAAATTTCTAGAATCAGAGAGATAGCCGTGTTAGTCTGGAATAGCAGAAGTGACAAAGAGTCCTGTGGCACCTTAAAGACTAACTAAAGTATTGAAGCATAAGCTTTTGAGGGCTAATACCCACTTCATCGGATACAAGCAGTGAACTTCCACTTCCACATCGGATACAAGCAGTGAGCCCGGGTCCCTCCCTCTCCACTTCTCCCTTCTAGGATACTAGTGGGACAGTTAATACCCTGTTCAGGGGCAAGAAATAGGCTCCCTGAACCCCCCCACAAGAAGAGAAAGCGCAGGATCCATCAATATAGTGCCGGAAATTTGCCACAGAGCAAAAAAGAGCTGCTTTCTTTGAAGGGTTAGGACTTTTGCGATACTGTGTAGAGCAGTGGTTTTCAAACTGCAGGTTGCGACCCAGTACTGGGTCACAGAATGTAAGTCACTAGGTTGCGGTGGCTCTGGTCGGCACCGCCGACCATGCCATTAAAAGTCCCATTGGCAGTGCTGCCCGACTATGGAAGGCTAGTCCCTGCCTTTTCTGACACCGTGCTGTGCCCCGGAAGCTGCGAGCAGCAGGCCTGGTTCCTAGATGGGGGAGCCACGGAGCTCCACGTGTTACCCCCACCCCACCCCCCCCGAGCACTGGCTCTGCACTCCCACTGCCAGTTCCTGTGGTTGAGAGCTGCATGCACCCCTCCACCTAAGAGCCGGACCTGCTGCTCGCAGCTTCCGGGGCCCAGCATGGTCTCTGGTGCCGGGACAGGCGGAAAGTATGGAGTATGACTATAAGCGAATCTCTGTATTTGCGGACCGACTCGTTACAAAAATAATGTCTGCGCACTGACTGGCAGATGCTGGAGTTAAGCCCATGTCCCAGCCCTGTGCCCCCCAAACCCAGAGCCCCTTCCTGCACCCTAAACTCCTCATCCATGGCCCCAGAGTTCGCACCCAGAGCCCCAACCCCTTCCCACACCTCAATTCCCTGCCCCAGCCCAGAGCCCCATCCCACACCCTGAACCCCTCATTACCAGCCACAGCCCTTACCTCCGCACCCCAACCCTCTGCACCAGCCCTGAGCCCCGCCCACAACTCAAACCCTCATCCCCAGCTCCACTCAGTCGGGGGCAACAACAATTTTCTTCAACTGGGTCACCAGAAAAAAAGTTTGAAAACCAGTGGTGTAGTGCAACAGTTGTACAGTGGGTAAGAAGAATTATAAAGTAAATTGTGGGAAAGCCTAGATATGTCCCTCAGTGTCTTCTGGTGTGATTCAATCTGATAAATTTCATATTATAAATATGCAGTAACTAAGTGACAGGCAGATATCAGTTTTAGTTTAAACTGGGGCTTGAACTAAAGTCTTTGGGATCAAATGGAATTTATGCAGTTCACTCTTCTCACTTTGAGATTCCATTTATGGTTCAGTAATCTATACAGCAGGAAGAAAATTACTTCAGAACCATGCTTATTTACAATAGAACTCCCAAAAGAAACAATTTGTAATCATGATAACATGGATAGAGGTGTTTTTCTTCTCGATTGTGTACACAGTGTAGTATGAACTCCATATGGATGTATTTATGTTGATCCAATTAATATTAAGGGTGCAATGGTGACCTTGGATGTGCATGTGTGTCTCTAGCCAGGGTCAGATTGATTTCAATGAATGCATCAGGTGTGCGTCCAAGGGTAGAATTTGACACATTATCCAGTCATCGCAATTGCTAGCCAAACCATCAATAATCAAAAGAGGATTTGGATTACTTTGTTACAGAATGTTGAAGAATGTAAGCCAGGAAGGAATAGGTTATCAAGAAACAGCTTTTGTTTTTACAAACAATAGCAATACCAAATTACATAAATGGAGGAAAACAAATTTGATTGGAAAATATATTTTGGGATTAGGTTTCCAGTATGTTACTGGTAACAAAGCTAAGAAAAGGTCTGGGGAGTGGAAGGGGGGGACAAACAAAAAAATGAGGCTATTTTAAAACCAAGAGAGTCAGAGAATGTCTGGCTGGGCATTCAGAACCTCCACTGACAAGAATTGTAGGCAGCTTCTGATCTAGGTAGAAAAATTGACTTCATTTTTTCTGAACTCGGGATTACTCATAAGCGAGATCAGAATCTGGCCTCTTAAGTGTAGACAGGAGTGGACAGTGTGTTGTATATATTGATTAGATTTTTATATTTTTATGCATAGGCTGGATTCTGTAGTCTTTAAGAAAATAAAAGCTTCCTTTATGTACTCTAAAGTTCTTGCTGTATCCCTAGCTACACATTGATCTAATGCAAAGTCTTAATATGTTTGCCATAAATCACAATGGCCACCAAAACCCAGGTATTTTCAGTCTATGACCATTAAATTATACTTACACTTGCATTTGCACTAACTAAGCTAGCTCCTTCTCCTATACTTGTTTCTATGTATGTCCTTTCTTCACTGGTTATTGTTGGATGTACAGCAGGGCTCTCATAGGCATGAAACAGCCAGAACAGGTACCAAACAATTCCAAACATTCCTGTAGAGGTGGAAGAAAAGCAGATTGGTTCCAAATGCCAAAGTATCTGTAATGTCTAATGTTTCAATTTTTTATCTGAGGACCAAATCAAATCAAACTCTGGCAGGAAATCTATGCAAATTCACATGGAAAAATTATAGCTGTGTATTTATACTGTGTCCATCACCGTGGTATCTGAGAACCTATTCAGCACACTGCACTTATGTGCCTGGAGAGGTGAGGGGGAAGGCAGAAGCACATATCTACATGGGATGCGGGGGGAAATCATGGGTAATCCAAAAAAAATTGGTATGGGCTATGTAAAGACATAGTAAGGAAATCCTGATTGGCAAACCTTGCAACATACTCTGTGTAAAGGACCAAAGTAAACTATCCTAGCCCTGAAACAGACAAACATGCATGGGTGAGCTTCCCCAGTGTGTGTGGCTTTTGGAGCCCCTACTTTTTCGTGAATGGGTAAGTGTTTCGGCACAAATAAGATGCAACTTCAGGGCTGTATCAACATGCTTGGGGCATCTTTGGGTGGCTACGTGGGCTTTCACAAGGGCTCGCCAGTATGTAGCCCTGCACTATATGTTGAAATAATTACAGTTTAAAAGCATTTTGCAATATGTTACCATAGTATCTTATAACACTTCACAGAAAGCTGACAATGAGACTGAACAATTTTGATCGGTGCTATGTTTAAAATCGATTTGTACGACAGTGTCTAACAATGCTGATCCAACTGTGCGCCATTTAAACAACTCACCATACATATAAAAGACTGATGGCCATCCTATATACTGTACCAATATCCCTGCCAAGGGCATGGCGACCACTGCCCCCGCGTAAGAACCTGGAAATCAAAAAGGATTGAGAAAACATGTCAGCTGTCACCTAATTCCTCCAACTCATTTCCTATAGGAATTAGGACAACTACACAGGGGGGCTGGAATAGTTTGTGTACCAAACTAGTAAATCCTGCATATGATGGAAACCACTTCAAGCCAGCACCCCTAGTTCCAGCAACTACAGTGTGCACTTAAGACCAGCATCACAAAGTCCAGGTGGTACCTTTATCATGCAGCAGCCTATGTTGAGATAGGTAAGCTGTATTCTCTGTATTACGCAGATGGATGAATTGCACAACAGAGAAGTTAATAGCCTGATTTTCGGAAGCACTGAGCTGCCACAATTCTACACTGAGAATTTAAATACACTCTCCCATCTCTCTGCTAGCAACTGTGAAACTCCACCAATGCTAGCAACAGTGGGTTGCTCATCCAGACCTCCATCGGTATGTTCAACAATATGTTGACTATTGGCATGTTTCTCAAACTAGGGTCTGCGGGGGTCCCCAAACCCGCTGATCAACTCCTCCTCCTCCCTCCCAGCACCTCCTGCATGCTAAAAGTCTGGAAATGCAGCAGGGCTAAAGGAGGCTTCCTAGCTCCCCCGGCCCCACGCTGCTCCCAGAAGTGGCCCTGCTGACCTGGGAACTGTGTCCAATGGGAGCTGCAGGGGCAGTGCCTGAAGGCGGGGCCGTGCAGAGACCCCCTGACCCAGAAGCCGCTGCCAGAGGGATTGCACCCAAACTCACCCCCTCCCACACCCAAACACTCTCCTACAGCTCAGAGTGACACCCCTCCCCCAGCCCTCACCTCTCCTGCACCCAATCTCTCTCTGAGCCCAGACCCCATATCCAAACTCCCTTCCAGAGCCCTTATCCCGCCCACACCCAAACACCTTCCCAGAGCTGCACCCCTCCTGCACCCAATCTCCCTCTTAGAGCCCAGAGCCATATTCCCTCTCAGAGCCCTCACCCTTCCCACACCCAAACACCCTCCCAGAGCTAAGACCCAGACCCCTCCTGCACCCAATCTCCCTCTCAGAGCCTGCACCCCACACCCAAACTCACTCTTGGAGCCCAAACCCCTCCCACACCCAAACTCCCTGCCTCAGCCTGGTGAAAGTGAATGGGGGAAGGGGAGGCAAAGCAACACAGGAGGGGGGATGGAGTGAGCAGGGGCAGGGCCTCGGAGAAGGGGCAGAGCAGGGGTTGGAACTTAAGGAAGGGGACAGGACAAGGGCTGAGCGGGGGAACTTGAGGGTCCCTGAAAAATTGTAAATCAAAATGGAGGTCCTTCGGTTGCTAAAGTTTGTACTTCTTCATACCAATAGTATGAAGAAACAGTAGAAATAAAGAGTCAATTTTGAACATGTCAACAGGTTAACAAGTCTGAGTTCCAGACCAAAAGAGGTGTGTGGTGTATTGGTTAGGAATGTGGAAAAGGACATGAGCATATAAGTGACTGAAGAAGGAATTTCCGCTGAGAACTTATGTAGACTAGTGATGAAACTCTAGTTCTGGTCAGAATACCTAGAACTGTGAACCACTCATTGGGTTACCCCTCTGCCTTAGTGAGAGTAAGAGCTTTGCTGCTCCTAAGCCGTGGGTCAGCTCCCTGACACATCAGCTTGTCTGCCTCACCAGCAAAGACTTCAAGTCTCTGTCAGTCTAAATTTTACCTTGCAGGTAACAATCAGCAAAACCTGGTTCCCCAGGGATATCTCTTGTGTCCAGTCCCTTTTACTGGGCCCTCCCAGAAATGTATTACCCAAAGTCCATGGTCCCTGCCACAAGACTGTCCCCCCGGTATGCTCTCTAAGTTGCTGCTTCACAGTTTTGTTTACCCTATATGTAAATATACTTTCATGGTCCTCTGCCTGTAACTAAGTTGGTGGGTAGGTAAGTCCACATTCCTTTGTCTAGGGCAAGCTGGGTTTTTGCTCTGCCTCCCACACACGTTTTAAGAATGTATTTCCAGCTCACACACTTATTCTTTCTATACAACCCGTACACACATCAAAGATTATATTTGTGACCAGCGTGTCACCAGTTTACGTATGATTATGGCTAAGATTTTGTCACAGATATTTTTAGTAAAAGTCAGGGACAGGTCATGAACAATAAAAAAAAAAATCACTTAAGCCCGTGACCTATCCCTGACTTTTACTAAAAATATCCATGACAAAATGGAGCTCCACTGGGCCGCTGTGGGGGCTGGCCATGAGCTGTGGGGTCCCCTGGTGGTAATTCAGAGCATCCCAGAGCTCTGCTGTTCCCCCACTGCCCACAGACAGAAGCTGTGGTGTCCCCACCATGGTAGCTTGGAGCCCTCCGTTGCCTGCAGTGGCCGGGAACTCCAGGGTCAACCTGTCACCCGAAGCAGCCGGGAGCTGTGGGGGGACCCCACCAGCTGCTGCGGGTTACAGCGGGACCCTACTGCTCCCAGCCACCATGGGCTGAAGTCACAGAGGTCTTTGGAAGTCATGGCTTTTATGACTTCCACAATCTCCATGACAAAATCATAACCTTATGCATGATGCCTTACATGACACCTTTTAGATTCATATTATGACAACAGTGTGTTGGGGGGAATGGGTGTCCGGCCTAATAGGAGTTATCATACAGTGGGCTGTCTGCAGGTTGGCTCTGAGGTCTGCCTGGATTAACTCTGCCATAGCTGCCATAGGTGCCTTAGGTCCCATATCAATGGAGCTCTTGAGAAGAAAATGGCAAATCCACTTGCCCGAACATGGACACCAAGCAACCAATGACACAGAGAGATATGGAAGTCCATTGCTTCTCATCTCCCCAGCTTGGGAACAAAGGACTTGGGAGGGGGAGCTGGGGAAAAGATAGAAAGTAGGTGTTGGCTGGGGGAAGCAGTCGGGGGGCACACACCTGAGAGTCTGACAAAGGAGATCAGATGTACTTGAACAACAGGGTTCACTGCAGCTTGTCCGGGCTCTGGCTACTCAGAATGGACTGCACTTTAACCTTCATTTCCCTGTGCTAACCAAGGACTTCCTATGCTGTGTTCCAGTTAGACAATAGATCCTACTGTTTGACAATGCTGGCTGAGTGTCACTGCAAATGCTTGCAGAGGTGGATTGCTCCCTAAGATTTTACAAGTCTCCCTTGGGGGGTCTGTCTCACTTGCACTTGTCAAATAGAGCTCACAGTGTGACACAGCAGAGCTGAAGGCCCCAAGGTCCAGTCTAAGGAGGAAGTGAGGCTTATCATAGAGGAAAAGTGAGACTCCTAGCAGGTCATTGAATATTGAAGGGATCTTCTCAGAGACTGTTCCAAAGCTGGGGCCCTAGGACCAATCCTGTGGATCTCTGACACTTAGAGAAACCGGGAAGCTACTCAGAAATATCGTAGCTTCCTAACTGTCCATTCATACCAGTTCACTTTTCAAAAATAAAACTGGGGTGATCCATAGTATCCAAAGGGGTTGGGTGTCTGAGGGAATGTGTCACGATTTTTCCATCCATTAAATTATAGATTCAAAATATGTATAACGCAAAATTCCTGAATATTCTTTTTTAAAAGTCTCCCTTTTTTGCACTTGTTGCCTTTTCCTAGTTTCCCTCTTTTCATTCTGTATTTGATACTAGTCCCCTAGTCCTTCAATGCCTGCATTTGCTAGCAAACTATTTTTTTCTGTGATTTCTCCCCACTGTCCACTTTCACCTTCATCGCTTTCACTCTCCTCTTCACCTCTCTATCCCAGCGTCTCTGCAGCATTCTCTCCCCACCCACCAACCCACCAATTTTACCTCATCTTGGTCCTCTCTCCTTTCCATCACTATCATCCTTCCCTTCTTCCCTGCCCCCACACATATTTCACTTGCAAACCAATATGAATAAATACAAGAAAGCATTTTTAAGTGGAATCACTGATACTTTAGAAACATAGGGTCAGAAAGTCTAGAAATCATATTAAACTTACCACAGAAAGATGTGGTTACCAACCTGCTTCTCTCCAGCGGGGGAGCCCATTTGCTCCACATCCCATGGCAGGCTGGATAGGTTACGCCCTAGAAAATATTTCACACACACACACATCACATGATTTTGCTTTTACAGTATACAGTTGCTGTTATTTTCAGCTGGTATAATTGCTATTCAATATTAAGAGGTTCGGGAGGGATTGAGGAGAGCTATGAAGAACTTTGTTGGTTGCTTATGAAGATTGTGAATGACTGCACAAGAATTTAAGTGGTAAAGTGCTCTGGTGAAAATGTTGACATATCATGCATGCAGTCAAATGACAGTATTAAAATCCGGTAGATCTACTTTCCATAAGTCCATAATCCTGGTCTTTTAACTTTATAGTTTAGACAAATTTAAATATGCAAATGGATCTAATTAAAATGTAATCATCTTAAAAAAGCATAAAGAATGTTATAAAGATGAGGCTTTTCCCCAGTAATAATACTCGGTTGGAGTAAAACAAACTAACATCACTGGATAAAAATGAACAATAAGGAAATTATAAGGAATAAAAAGGAAAATAAGATTATTTTGAAAACTTGAGCAAAACTTTTTCTGATATTATAAAACTGAACCCCCCCAAAATGAGTGAAATATAATCAGGCCAAAATGCTGAGTGTGCCTACCTCTACGAGACCTTGCAAAATTCTTACAAATATAACACAGCCATAATGTACTCTAGCAGCAGACGGGATGAACATATTCAGTGTAGATGTTAGGAAAATAGCTGCTCCAAATACCCTGTGGAAAGAAACAACATAAAAGTGGATCTAATTATTGTTCACTGGGCAGAAAAGACATTGGCCCATTCTTTGTGCCATTTCACCTGCAAAGGACTTGCACAATGAGCCAAGGTCAATCCTGAATATGAAGTCAACAGAGTTGCAGCTACAAACACCAGAGCTGAATCTATCCCTGGGATGGGTCCTCTACCTAAAACAAGAGTTATGCATAAAAAATTGGTACAGAAAAGTCTACTGCTTTTTTTAAATTCTTCTCAAACTGGGGTCCTTGGAGCACTTTCTGGGGGGTTTTTGGTGGACTAATTGGTTCCTTGAGTCCTGAGTCAGGAAAGCATCCCTATTTAGGAAAGTGGTTAAGCCCATGCATACATCCTATTGAATTCAAGGGAATCTAAGCACATGCTTAATGTGAAGCACTGGCTCAAGTGCTTACCTGAGCCATGTTGCTGGTTCTGCTAGTTTCCAGCGACTAATCTGCATTAGAACACAGTTTAAAAGATTCTACTTTCCCAATATTACTTTTCCATATCAGCAATTGCCATGAGGATTTTACATGATAGTGACTGGGAGCGGAGGTGTTTAAAAGGCAGCATCTTGAATAAGATATGGTGACACTACCAAAAAAATGAAGAATCCATACTCTTGAATTCTTAAGGCAGGGCGTGGCTATGTTCAAGTTAATCAAGAATCTCAATTCACATAGGGCTAGATGAGTTCTGAAAATTATTTATGTTGACTGCAGTCACCCAACTTACATGTTTGATTTCAGACCCAAAGAAAAGAGTAGTAGAAAGCTCTGTGGCCTGACTACAGATATAAGCAACATTCTTGGGAGCCCAACATAGTTGGAGTTGAAGGACAGGACAACCCAACTTTCCAGTGCAGGTTTACCTACTACACCTGAGCCTGACTGTGAGGCAGGAGAGCATGGGGTTTTTTGAGTTAATAGATAGAGTAAATAAATAGAGAGCAGTCCGACACTTACTGCACCATAAAAATAGTAAATAATAGTAACAATAGAAGTGACAGAAAAAAGTGTCTGAAACTGAATCATATGACAATCATTTTCTACCTGGCATAAACTAGATGCTTGCCAGCAATGCTTAATTTACAATGAAAGAGGTGCCATGGTTCAAGCAATGAGGTGCCAATGCTCAAGCAATTTTTTTACTTTCATAACTGATATGGCAAGCGTAGAGGTGCCGGGGCTCAGCCCTGGCACAAATTAAGTCCTGCTTGCCAATCTCCAGGGCCATGGCGTAGGTGAAGCACCTAATTGCCTGTCTGAGTCCTCATACATGGCATTTGGATGCCCTCGTAAAGAGTTCATTTAAGAACTGGACCCACAGTGTCACAGGAAAGAAAATAGAAAAAATAGACAGTGGGAATAATAAGGTGGAAAGAAGGTACCTGACAAAAAAATGGGAATCTTTATTTAGGTTGTACAGGCACGTTGTGTCTTACGCAAGGGTTCGGTTCCACTGTTTCCACGTAAAGCAGAAACTGTGTATAGCTGAAACCCCATTGACATCAATGGCGGGTGAAAAGGCCCACCCTAAAGAAAGTTTTTATATTTTAACTTTTCCCTTACTTTTTTTTCGGACGACCGTGTAAAGCGGAAATTGTGCAAGTTAAATGCGCATAAAACATGACATGCCTATATTATTAATATAAGAATCAACTAAAATGTACAGGATTACTCATATTTTCATACCTTGTTGACAAAATCTATGAATTTCATTTCTATACAACAAATCAGCTCTGTGGATTGCATTACATATGCTATGAATCTCCTGGGTTCACTAAACCCATGTCTCTGGAAATTATTAAATTTGATATCACCAAGAACCAGTTTAATCATCATATCACAGGAATGATCCCTGATAAGATGTCTACAGTAGTAAGAGGACATTTGCAGACCACCCTTTTAAGTTTAATGAGCCAGATTCTTGTCTGGGTTCTGTCCCGGATGCACTGCCTGAGTTTCTAATCAGCCAGATCCAGCTCACTCAGAATTATCCTAGTCTGGGGGAATTCTCACCTGGTGCAAAGTGGAAGCATCAGGTCCTTGTGACACCATCCACTCATGAACATATTTGGCCCTGGTGCACACGGACCCTAGCCAGTTGACAGACATTAAAGCAACCCTCCACAGCTACCACCTTAGAATCACAGAAATGTGACCTCAAGAGGCAAAAGTGGGCAAACTTTTTGGCCTGAGGGCCACATCGGGGTTGCAAAATTGTATGGAGGGCCAGGTAGGGAAGGATGTGCCTCACCAAACAGCTTGGCCCCACCCCCTATCTGACCTCCACCCACTTCCTGCCCCTGACTGCCCCCCTCAGAACCTTCAACCCATCCAACCCCCTGCTCCTTGTCCCTGATCACCCCCTTCAGAGACCCCCATGCCCCTAACCACCTCTCTGGGACCCTGACCCCTATTTAAGCACCCTACTCCTTGACCCCTGACCACCCTCTCCTGAGGTGTCCCACCTTAATTGCCTCCCAGGACCCGCACTCCCTACCCAATCTCCCCACTCCCTGTCCCCTGACTGCCCTGACCACACCCCCATTCCCTGGCAGACCCCCAGGACTCCCACGCCCTATCCAACCCCACACATGCCCCCTCCGTTCTCCATCCCCTGACCATAGGGTGACCAGACAGCAAGTATGAAAATCAGGATGGGAGTGGGAGGTAATAGGCACCTATATAACACTAAGCCCCAAATATCAGGACTGTCCCTATAAAACCAGGACATCTGGTCACCCTACCTGACCGCTCCCTCATAACCTCCACCCCATCCAACTGCCCCTGGCTCCCTGTCCCCTGACTGCCCCCCGGGACTCCCTGCCCATTATCCAACCCCACCTCCTTACCATTCCACTCAGAGTGGCAGAAGCAACTGCAGCGCTGCCCAGGAGCAGCAGGCCAGAGCACTTCCGGAGATCTAACGTTGCAGGGGAGGGGGAACAGCATGGGAAGGGTCAGGGGATAGCTTCCCTGGCTGGGAGCTCAGGGGCCAGGAAGGATGGGTCTGCAGGCTGGATATGGCCCATGGGCCATAGTTTTCCACCCCTGCTCTAGTCCCTCCACCACATGCCAGAGCTAGATTTATACCGAGCATGCCTTCACCCCACTCTGCGAAGAAACCACAAGTTCTACCAGTCTCAGACTGGATCTCTGGACTGTATCCCCTCCTCCCCCATTTACCAACCACATTAATCTGACAGGCCCAACTGTGTTTGGCACCTGTCAGCCCTTTTCATCCTGTGACAACAGCTGATTAAAGTGGCTCAAAAATAACTTCTTCAAAACAAAGTTATATTTATTCATCCACATGTACAGAGCACACAAAGCAAAGGGATAAAACAAACAAACAAACAAAAAAGGCTTATCTGACTGGGGTCTTTCCTACACTGGATTGTTTCCCTGCCAGCTTTTGTAAGTTCCCTTCAGCCCAGTTATCCCCCTTCTCTATCCAAGAAAGACAGCCTGCTTGCTGCCATTTCTCTCTACCTCTCAGTGTCTGTCAGTTGGTGTCCCTGGACACTCAACTCCCTCTCTCGCTTCTTTGCCAGACCAGCATCATTAAGGTTTTAGTGTCCCCTCTTGTTCCCCCAAGGACCTTTGATATTACGTGGACTGTACCTTATCTTTGCCATTGTTTTGTTTCCTGTTTGTCTCCAAACAGACTCCTTTCATTTAGCTCCTTGTAGTCTGGCATGATAACAGGTAAATTGCGATGCACCTGATATGCATAAAATTAAAACACTTCACTCCCTCATTCTCCACAATCACAGTAGTGCCTACGAACCCGAGGTCCCTTTGGGTGCTATGTGTTGTACATACATCAGCAAAGAAGACAGTCTCGGACTTTGACCACTCCCATGACAAGCAGGATTCAGCTGAGGGACACAACCGACAAAGGGGCTGGGAAGACACAGTAACAATATAATGAATAGAGTCAACATGAAAAGTGTTCTAAGAATCAGATTGCCAAAAAATGGCAGTGAAGCAAATGGTCACCCACAGACATGTAAGGGGCCATTTTCAAAGTTGAGTGAATATTTAGTTGTGCTACATCCGTTATCACTGAAGGAGGTGAGGGGGTTGGGTACACTGGCCATGCCTTGCCATGAAGGGAAATGTATTCTTTATTGTAGTGCTGTAGAGTCCTCACACTTCAGTGAATTACAGGGCATTACACAGGAATGTAAGTAAAAAAGTGAGGGAAAGAATTATCCACAGGGAAAGACTAGGATTTATTTTCCATTTGCACAGTTCTAATAACTGAATTCACATTCTGTATTGTTTCATTTCATATAGTTTCTTTTTATGCCAAAGATATAAATAACAGTGGCTGAGCTAGAATTAGCTAGTGTTTTCCTACTCTTTCTGAGGGTGAGGAGTGTTTACAAAAACAGACATCATTTTGCCAGCAGTTCAGTGCCTTGTATCCAAGGTAAACAGGTCTCTTTCTTGGCTAAAAATAGCCCAGTGTTTCTAATTCATTCATGTATTCTTTTCTCCTCACCGTTCGGGTCCCTGGCAAGCTGCCACTGTGAAATGAGAACAGAGTTCTTAAATGATGGACTCTGCTGACCAATGAGGTTCTATTCCTGAAAGCCGATATCAGGATGTGCCTCAGGTTCAGTGTCTCTTTATTAGCAAATAACAATGGAGAGTTAAAATGGTACTTTACAGTAGTCAGACATATTTTGTAATGGTGAGCAGTAAGTTAAGGAGACACTGTCATTAAATGGTTTCACGTCAGTGTGGATCTGTGGAAATGTTGGATAATTTATGATTTCACATCATAATGAAGGGAAATTTGTGGGTTTGAGTGATTTTGAATCACTTCCAGTGCAAAACCAGGTTGCCCAGTGTGTTTCTGCTGAGCTTTGCACTGAGAATTGAAATTATGATGATAAATTATTTGTATTACAGTAGGGCTTAAAGCGTTCAGCTGAGTTTGAGGTTCCATGGTGCTACACTCAGTACAAACAGGTGGTGAGACCGTTCTTGTCCCAAAAGGCTCAGAGTATAAGCAAACAGGGTCAATAAAAGCTAGGGAAAAAGAAATAAATACTATTGCCATTTATAGAAGGGGCACAGGGAGATCAAGTTCACAAACAGAGTCTGTAGCAGAGTTAGGAATTCAGCCCAGATCTCCTATGTACTATCCAGGTCCTTAAGAACAAGGCCATCCTTCCTCCTCTAAAAGAGAAACTTGGGATGGGTGGTGAAGACAGACTGAATCTGGAGAAAATGGGTGCATGAACACATAAGTGAAAACAAGAGAGTTTGGAGTATCTCTATAGATATAAACCTTAATACTACTACTGCAACTAGGAATTCCCTTTTAGGGAATTTTCAGCGACCTAGTCTGTCTCAAGAAGTCCTGAGTTCTAAACATACAGGGTCACGTCCTTGAGGCCACAGTATACTGCATAGATGACAACTATGAAAGTCATGTGGCCACAGAAATATTACTTTGTGTGCATCAATAGCATGTGTGTGCCTAGGGATGGCTATAACAAATGCAGTTAGGTCACAATTACCTATGATTTTGTTGTTTACATGAAAATAGAGGAAACAGAACCAAAAATTAATTTGACCAAAGAGCAAAGTACAACGTATTGCAATTTTTAAAAAGTCAATAAAAGCTGAAGAAAATTGTTACATCTGTATCTTTCTTTAAGAATTTATTCTGCAGCTTAGAAACAGCATATGGAGGATCAAATGCAAAGTGAATATGGTAAACAAATAGTATAATTAATGCTAGAAACTGTAACAGTGGCTTGCCACTTACTGTTTAAAACCTAAGTGATTTCTTGCCTGTGAGGTATGGAAAGTGATACACCCATTTAAGGTTCCCATCCAGCACCAATTTCTCTGCTGACTTGGTAGAGTTTGGTTTTTAGAGTTCGAATAGGCATATTGAGACCATATATTAGATTCATGAGTCACAGAATTATATATACCAGCTGATATGGACATATTCTGTACTTTTTCAGTTCAAGTACATGGAAACCCCTTCCAAATGTCACAAGAGCTTTTTTGATGGTGTTTTTGTTGTTGTTTGTCTTTAATATTACAAGCAATAACTTTATGTTATTTAAAATAGGGACAATTTGATACACTATAAATTTCACTATAGAAAGAATGCTCTGGACTGAATTCACATTTTCTATTAGATTCTGTGTGATTTGCAACACATTTGGATTGTAGAAATGAATACATATATTTTAAATCAGCTATAAGGTCTCACCGATTCATCTTCCTATCAAGAGAGCTATTTCTCAGACCTTAAAAAAATAACAAAAAAAATACACAGATTTCCTCAGCTTTACTCAGTAAAATATTGGTAGGTTTGTGGAAGTTTGAGTTGGTCCATTCTATGGGCAACTCAGAAAGATTAAAAGACTGAGGATACAACTATGGTCAGGCTAACTGGTTTGTGGACTGGGAGGATAAGAGAAATACTGAGCTCAGGCAATTTTGTCTGGTGGCAGAATCAAGAGTAAAGGATGCTAATTCTGTAGGAGGAATGATGCAAGCTAAGCCCAGAGTACATTTTGGAAGAGGCAATCTTAGGAGAGGGTTTGGAGCCCTGGACCAGCTGTTCATAGGAGGGACTCTATGCTTTGATAAAGAACTGCCATGCAGTGGACTTCTGCCATATGTAACTTTTTATAGCTATTAGCAAAATGCAGAGGGCAAGGGACTTTGATTTCAAGCAAAACAGCACAATGAAGTCAGTTGTACGGTTCCCTTCTTTTCTTACCATACAAACAAACAAAAGTTTTTCAGTTTGAGGAGACATTTGTTTCTAGATGGTACAAAGTACAGTAAAACCTCGATATAACGGACTAATTCGGCTCAGCCCGCCGCCACTTTGGGGTTTCCCCCGGCTGGCCCCTTGCCAGCCGGGGTCCTGCCTCCTGCCCCAGTCTGCTCCCGCTGTCAGCCTGGGTTCCCTGCACCCAGGCTGTCAGCAGGAGCTGAGTGGGGCAGGTGGCAGGAGCCTGGGGAGAGAGCCCAAAGCGGCGGCAGGCTCAGCACTCAGCCTGCTGCCACTTTGGGCTTTCCCCCCAGGCTCCTGCCAGCTGGGGTCTCACCCAGGCTGGAAGCAGGCTGAGACCCCAGCTCGTAAGGGGGCAGTGGGAGAAGCCCCAAAGCAGCGGCAGGCTGAGGCTGAGCCTGCCGCCGCTTTGGGGCTTCCCCTACCGACCCGTTTAGACATCCCGGTTAATCCGCAGCCCGGTTAACCCACGCCCGGATAATCGGGAGTCTACTGTAACAGTGAATTAAAAACAAAAAAATAACCTGTTAATTTAATTATAAGCAAATCTTGGTTAAAAGCATTTTAAAATTAACAGGGTGTTAATTTTCATGTATGACATACGGACCAGAAATTTTGTCCGTTAAATCCGAAGTCCGTTAAATCGAGGTCCGCAAAATCAAGGGTTTACTGTACTAGTAAGTAAAGAACTATCTTGCACTGAGAAGGAATAGGCTAGATGACCAAACAGCTATTTTCCATCTATAATTCTCTCTCTCTTCCCTGCTCTTCCCCCCCGTCCCGCCACCTTTCTGACCAGGGCAGCTCCAGGCCCCAGCGCAGCAAGTGCATGCCAGGGGCGGCAAGCTGCAGGGGGTGGCTTGCCAGTTGCTGTCAGGGTGGCAGTCAGGCGGCCTTCAGCAACATGGCTGCGGAGGGTCCGCTGGTCCCGTGAATTCAGTGGCATTTTGGCAGCAGGTATGGCAAAGGCGAGGAACCAGTGAACCTCCCGCAGAAACGCTTGGGGCGGCAAAAAAATAGAGCACATATATATAGTTTAGAAAACCTGATTAACAATATTAGAGATAGTGCCATCCTGAAAACCCCCAGACAACCTTATCCATCTAGCACTTATGTTCATGCTCCAAATCCTGGAAGCCATGCAAAGAAATATTTGAAGATACTTTTTGCTTAATGAAAAATAGTTAGTTTTGTTAAAGTTTGTTCTGAAAACAATTGAGTGGAGTTTTTTTTTAAAAAAATTTAAATCAACAAGCTTGGAAAATGGCTGCACAAATGCGTAACGTCTGGTGAAAGTTACAAGAAACTGAAAACAGAGGCTTTAATGTAAAGGGCAAGGCAGCCTTAGCCATAGATGTTACCACTAGCTCAGGTAATACTAGAGGTATTTGAGAGATAGCCTATCTGTATTTTTGTGTTTGCGCGCATGTTCAGGATAGCGTCTTTAAATAGCTCCACAGTTCCAACATGCTCCTCTTAAAAACCTAAGAAAAGCATCTCTATACATTAGGGACCCTTGAAGAGAAAAAGCTGAAGTTTCTTCATTAATCTATTTCAGAGATAAAATGAGCCAAAAAAGCATTAGGAAAATCTTTGAAAAGCAAATGACAGGGACATGTTTAAATCCTCTTGTATGATTTGCCCAAAACTTTTCAGAAAACATTTTATGGGATGACATGAAACACGTAAAAATTTCAAATAGACTAAGTGGTTTGGGTTTTATTCTTTGACCTTGCCTATTCTAACACAAAGTGATATTTATATTAAATACTTGCAAACAAAAAACCCTACCAAAACAAGACACTCCATTGCACATATTTCTGTCCCCCGGGGAGCGGACGAGAGAACAAACAACATGTGAAAGATGTTAGTCACATCACTTAATTAGTAACCTATTAGAACAGAATGGAAATCAAGCTTAGACTGGGAAGCTAGCTCCAATTTTGATTACAGAGGGAGTAGCAGCACTCCATAATAGGTATAAATACCACATATTGATCACTACCTATAATATTCCTGAAATACATTTCTCACAATAAAATGTTATGTTAAATGATGCAACAGTGATTGTTTATATGCCCCATTATTTTATCTTACCTGTTAGCAGCTAGTTTGTTTGAGATAAACCCTCCTGGAATTTGTGTCACAATGTAACCCCAGAAAAATGAGCCATGTATAAGTCCTACTGTCTCTGGATCCCAGCTGAACTGAGCTTTCTGCAAATGAAACAGCATTTTAACTATAAGATGAATATTTAACATATTGAGTCCATAATAAATCCTATTTGGAAGTTGTTTAAAAGTCACCATTTGAACCACACTTCTCATAGATACCATACACTGGAAGTGTACAGGCTACTTCTCAACCTGTTACAGCATGGGTATGACAACTTGCTCATTAAATAATGCCTCGAAACACATTTGAGATCATCTCTTTAGCAGTCAAGTTTTGATTCTGGGGTTCAAGCAGGATAAAGCCAAGGACAGGCCTTCCTAAGTCAAGTCTTTGTGCAACTACCTCTTTTAGCTGATCTTTCTGGACCATTTTTGAGGCCCTAATAGCAATCCCTTTTTAAATTCCTTTTCTTTGCATTAATAGGGAACTGACCTCTCATTTGGTGAGTTAGGTCCCTGACAGTTATTACATTTGCCCTGTACCACATCCTTTGTTTTGGGTGGGATGCATTTTTGGACCATTTGGTTCTTTTTAATTTGATTGCAGTGTTTTTATTATTGAGCTCTTAGATTCCGAGCATCAACCACCTGTGTTCAGTGGGGTGTGAAGGGGGGAAAATGAGGGAGGGAGATGGGGATGAAACACCCAAAGAGGAGACACTCTGCTGGCTAGTGGGGAGAGATGGCTCCTTAAAACAAACCTGGATAAAATTAGCTAGCTAGATATTTTATATAATGCTCATATACACTAAGTTCAGAAGGGACCATTATGATCATCTAGTCTGACCTCCTGCACAATGCAGGCCACAATCTCACCCACAGATTTCTGCCCCAGATCCCTAAATGACCCCCTCAAGGATTGAACTCACAACCCTGGGTTTAGCGGGCCAGTGCTCAAACCACTAATGGAATGGGTGGGTAAAATTCTGTGGCCTGCGTTGTGCAGGAGGTCAGAATAGATGATCATAATGGTCCCTTCTGACCTTAAAGTCTATGAGTCTGTGAGTCTATATTAGATTTAATGTGATAAGAATTATATTAGTTTTAAATTAGGGTACCAGTGCAATCCACACAGATGTTCAGATGATCCATAGCCTACAAATGTCTGATGAACAGACACATGCCTGAACTATGTGTATCTGTCCCTATTTAATGTAATCGCATTAGGAAATATTTTCAGTCTGCCTTTCAATGCTCTCCCTGCATGATGCTGCTACCATTCTTTGGACGCATGTTTAAATGAGCCTGTGTGACATCCTTTGTTCGGATCAACCTTCTATTGCTGGGCATAGGAAAAGTGTGACATTTCATTTTACGGTCATCCCCATAGTATGGAAACAGAGGTGGTTAGCCTTCAAATGACTCTTTCGAAGACAGCACTGTCATTTATATTGGGAATCAGGAAGCCTCACTAAAACACTACCACAAAAATGGAAACTAAAGAGAGTCCTTAGTAGTGACATTTTGGTTTATATTTGTGCCTTTCTGCATGCTACAGGGCAGACCTAGTTCACCCTGTTAGATTTTTTCAAACAAACAAAATGCAAAACAGTTTCTCGTTGTGATCAGACACTTTGCTTGCATCCGACGAAGTGGGTATTAGCCCACGAAAGCTTATGCTTCAAAACTTTATAGTTAGTCTTTAAGGTGCCACAGGACTTTGTTACCTCTGCTATTCCAGACTAACACGGCTACCTCTCTGATTCTTTAATTAGCCAGTCACTCTAACAAATAGTTGAAAACATTGCTCTCAACCATCAATACAAAACTCAGATGAGATCACGCTAGTGGGCTGGGGTTATTTTTTCCAAATGTATGAATTAACTTTGCAGAATGTCCCCATTTTCTATGAATGATTTCTAGTTTAAAGCATAAAATAACCATCAGTCCTGAAAGCAAAAAGGACTGACCAGTGTCTTGATGTTTGGGAGACCTATCAGGGGCACCTTGTTGAGAAGAAGGAAGGATTTGTGCCCAGAGCAAAGTAAGGACTAAATCAAGACTTGTGGGCACAGACAATCCCATTTCAAACTGCCTCTTCTCATCTGGGAGCTCCCATTTTCCCCTGGCCTGTGTAGGAGATATATTCTGGTTCTTACCAAGTTCTGCCTCATTGTGAGAAGCAGCATAGGCTGGATGGATCCTAGAGATCAGGAATTAGATAAAATAAGCACAGGGCCAGCACGCAGCTCCATGATCAGGGACTGGCTAATGGTGACTACTGGTGGGAAAGAAGCAGAAGGCTTTCCATCCACTTTTGGGAGGCTCATTTTATGCTTACAGAGTCTGATCAGTTTGTTTAGCAGATGGAAGGAGAAGAACAGGAAAGGTTGTGGAGCCACAGCATGATGGGAAGGGTTTGTCCAGCTCCCATCTTCCCCTTAGAACCATAAGAAAGAAGCTTCTTGTCCTTAGAGCCACAGGGGTGGGAAAGTCCCTGAGATAACAAGTAGAACTGATCAGCATTTTTAGTCTTGAAAAATACTACGGGCCCTTTTTAAATTTCTAAAAACTGGTGAAAATTTTGAAAAAAATTCATGAAGATTTTGACTTTTTTCAAGCATCTCTAACAACAAACTCTTTGGTAGCAGCAAGAAAGTGCCTGTTTTTCATTAGAGCTGAGCTGATGACTTGGAAAAGTGTGTACACAATGGCAAAACAAAGGCTATCCATAGGCAGGCAGGCAAGGTTATGTTGCTCTCCTAAGTCTGGGAGTAAAATGATGCTTTGCACTTCCATAGTGGCTTTTGTCCAAGGAGCACAAAGCACATTAAAAATGTAAGTTAAATCTCAATATTCCTGTGAAGTAGGTTATTATCCCCATTTTAGAAAATCAGTCAAAAGACACAGGAAAGGTAAGTAACACAGTCAAGTTCACACCGAGAGCCAGTAGCAGAGCCAGGAATGGGAACCAAAAGTTTTTTGGCAAAAAAATTTCCGGAATTTAGGCACCTAGTGAGATTTTTCAAAGCATTTACATTCAAATTGAAATGAATGGAAGTTGGGCTGCTAAGTGGTTTTGAAAATCCCATTTGGCATCAATCTGCACCTGTAGGAATCCAAATCTCTTTAAAAATCTGGCCCTAAGGTATTAGTCACATGCTCTAAGGACTTGAAAAACTCTCATTGATCTTAATGTAGCAGAATCAAACCCTGACTACTGGAGTTCACTCCATCTCCATAGAAGCAACAGAATACACCTGAGAAAGGACTATTTTTCTACTTAAATAAAGACATTCCTTTAAGACTTCACATCAGTCAGTTGGGTTGTGGGACCAGCAACTTTGATGACACTTGATGACAACATTTTTTTTTCCCTCACTGCAGTTAAGTTAAAGACCCAGCCACTGGTGGAACCATGGAAGACATCAAAAGTGAAGGAAAATTGTAGGATTTTAAAAAAACTAGACATTGCTGACCAAGATTTCTTTTAAATGAGTTTTTGTAAAGTTAGGCCCCTAAAACCAAACTGAGGCAGTGGCTGATTCTCAAAAGTACTGGGCACCCTATGGCCACAGTTGCCAACCTTCACATGATAAATAAGCACCCCGACTTTCACAATAAGCCAAAAATCAAGCTAATCCCATTTCAAAACAAACCAGTCCATAAGAACCCCAACCCTCTATGTGACTAGATCCCTGCCCCCGGTGTGCAGTCTGGGACTGTTATGGGCCTGCTGTGTACCCCGACTCACTCCCTCCCTTTCCCTAGCTTGCCCCTGATTGTTCCCCTTTGCTGGGAGCTGATCAAAAAACAGAAGCAACAAGCAAAAAGTTACAAGCCAAAAACTAGCCATCAAGCCACTCACAAGCCAATTAAGCTCAAAACAAGCCCAATTTCTGCAGGGGGAGGCGCGGTTTTATGGGTTTGGCACGTCTGCCTATTGCTCCCCTTTACTTGACTCTCAGCACTGAATTCATCAATGACCTGATTTTCAAAAATTGGGATTTAGGAGCCTATTTTTAGGCACCTGGTTTTTAAAACTTTGACCCTATATGCATAATAGGATCATCCGGAGTTACACTACCTAGGATAAATGTACAGGGCATATCAACCTTTCGCTCCAGAACATAAAACAACTAATTACTACTGAGGATTAGGAAAGACCTTCCCCCTTAGCTATACCTTTGATAATTGTTTATTATGGAGGTTCTTGGACCTTCCTTGGACAGTTCTGGTATTGGCTGATATCAGAGCCAGGATACTGTTCTGATCACAATAACTCTCATGGTTCTGCCCTATTTAGCATCTTATCATTTGGGGATATTTCTGCAAAAGGGATGATGAGGGAAAATCAGTGGGATGGGCTGCTACTCCTTGCATACAAGTAGCTCCCTGTCCCCCAAGAATTACTAGGTTTTGCACACTCAACTTCCCTTCTCTGTTGCTTCCCACCTGCCAGACCTGGCTGCAGAATACCTTTCATTTTGGGAGGGGCTGCTCCAAAAACAATGTCTTTTTAAAGCATGGTGGGGAGAAGTTTAGAGGCAATGTTATGAGATTTGTTTTCTCTACCTCCAAATACCTCCATTCCCGTGGCAATGCACAGGAATCCCCAGACATTTATCTGAAAATATACCCTGAGCCATAAGGGAACCAATAAATTGGGTATTAACCAGTAAAATGCCCAAACCTAAATAAAACATGAGTTATAAAATACTTCTGGCTAAAGGTAGAACAATGCAAAAAAAGTCAATTGTGCCTTGCATGGAAATGCTAAAAATCTTTGCATGCCAATTTCTTGGCTTAATCTAATGTTAAACTAAGCAGCTTGGAACTCAGAAACAACCCACTGGACTCAGAACAAGCACTGCACAGGCCACAGCAAGGCAACCTTGTCTATATGCTGCTCCATGGTGTGCTCAACCCTGACCCAGAGACACCAAACCCTGACCCAGAGGGGACCACCTCTGGGATTGAAAGGCAATTTCGGGGGCAGGGCGAAGTCATTATAAGTAGAGGGCACTCGGCATCTTCTTTGGACCAATGTATGCCTATGGCATTGTATGAAAGATGTAGGTTTCTATAAGTAGGCCCGTCTTCTGGTTAAGATATTGGACTGAGACACACAAGACCCAAATTCAGTGCATGTCTCTGCCACAGACTTCCTGTGTGCTCTTGGGCTAGTCTCTCTGGGTTTCCATTTTCCCATCTGCAATAGCACTTCCCTACCTCACTGGGGTGTTGTGAAGATAAAGTATTTGTGAGGTACTTGGATGGTGTAGTGGTGGGGGCCAGATTAAGAACAAAGACCACTAGATGCTTCTTTACCTGAAGCTCTGGTTTTCCATTCACATAGACTGTGCTGTTGTTAACCATTTCCACTATGGCCACGCCCAGATTGCACCGAATTCCAAAGGAAATACAAAAGCCCAGACCACTCATTATGGCAATGATGTAGCGCTTGGGTAGTCCACAGCAATAGCAGTCACAAAAGGGAGGTTTGTGAGTTGTTGCCAGCACAGGCCTTCCCTCTTCAGTCAGTTCAATGTGGTCTTCTTCTGTGTTGGTTCCATCAATTTTTCTAAAAGGATATGAAGGAGAAAAGGAAAATAAATTATTCTACCACTAAAACTCTTTCAGTTGTGCAGGGCAGCCACACACTCTAATCGGCCACTACAGCTATAGCCCTATAAGAGAGTTAACTTTTGCTATAATGCAGTGAATTAAAAATCAGTTATACTTTTAAAAGCTAGATCTTCAAAAGCTGCCTGAAATGTTTGCATGTGTAGCCTTCCAAGGCCACAGATCCACATCAGGTAGTTGGACATCTAACTGGCCAGATGCTCGTGCAAATGCTGTTTGCAAGCACAACTATGGAAGCTGTGTTGACGTTATCAGAAATGACAAACTCCTCAAAGGAAAAACAAAACACCTTGCTAATGCTCTCTGTGTTAACCATAATTACCAAATGTTCTAAATGATACTGAAAGCACACACATAAAGCTCTTTTTATCTGTGGATCTCACCGTGCTATACAAAAGGAGGGTATTATTAGCCCCATTTTACAGATGGTGTTGTACTTGTAGGGGTCCTGACCCAAAAAGGAGTTGTGGGCACAAGGTGGGTTGTGGTGCTGCTCTCAACCTTCTGAGCTGCTGCTGGCGGTGATGCTGCCTTCAGAGCTGGACAGTGGCGGCTGCAAGCTGGGTGCTCAGCTCTGAAGGCAGAGCTGAGCCAGCAGCAGCGCAGAAGTAAGGATGGCATGGTATAGTATTGCCATGGGTGACTGGTGAACTGCCAGTTGGGTGGGGCTAGGCCCCAGCCGACCCTGCTCCCCCACCCAAGGACCCACCCTTTTCCGCCACAGTCTGCTCATATATCATGCCTTGAGTGCGCTTTGAAAGGTACGAAAATAACTGAATGTCCTGGTTTTAGCCTCTCTGCTGAGATTGCCCGTTGTGGTGATAAATTTTGTGAGGTAAACACCTGTCCATTGCAACCAGATTGAAACTTAATTCACATTGGACAATAAATCACCACTAAATAGTAACAACGTCCAGTCCTGGGCTGGATGTAACCCTGGTGAGCTAGTAGTGACAGGTTCACTTCTACAGCCCACTTAAAAATCTCCTCAAACCCAGTGGTTCCCAGCCTTCTCCTGGAGGAGCCCCCATTGTGCTTGATTGATTGGCAAATGTGCCTCCCTCTGCTGTGCTTCCTCACACTATGCCCTGCTCGTTTTCTGTCTTCTGGCCTTTAGTCCGTCTTTTTCCTTTGCATCTTTTACATGTGTGTGTGTTGTGTGCATGTGCATTCTAATTATTATTCCTCTGCTCATTTGCTTTGTCCCTCTCTCACGGATTCCCATTCACTAGAAAGCAACATGCCATCTGGCTTGGAGGCAGCTACTGGTGGCTGCATGGGGCCAGATTATATGAGGTCCCTTGGGCCAGTGAGAGACGAGTTCTCTATATGGAAAGTGTTCTTGTGGCTGGTTGTTTTAGGGATCATTGTGGAAGTAGGGAAGGAAGTTGAGAGACTTTTAAGAAGCCAGCTGCTGCTTCAACGATCATCACATGAGCACATTTGCAATGAGAGTTGGAGTTGATGTGGGGTTATTCAGCCTTCTCCACCTCCTTTGTTCTTCTGCTACATCCTGAGCCCCATGGCCAAGCCTTCCTCTCTTCCCCAAGGCGACCTGTCCTCCATTGCTGGGAAGCATTGCCCTAAGCCACCCGCCTATCAGAAATCATTAAGACAAGACAGCATTTTCTATTCAGCTTAAACTATTGATAAAAGAGACATCTTTAAAACCAAACCTTATTTGGCTCATGTTTGTATTTACATTAACTAATCGTTATAGTTAGCATTCCTTTCAAAGCACTTTCCTAGTTCAGATAATACTCCTGACCCTAGCATAGGTGTGTCAAATCTCTTAAGTTTAGACAATGCTGTTATATAGGAAGTTGCTAAAATACTGGGTTTATTTCCCATCCAACCAGAAGCAGGAATTTTTAGAAATATTGAAGGAAAATAGTGTTAGTGTGAGATTTCCAACCAAATTTTGCAGACCAAAGAGGTGTGAATAAGCTTTGTAAAAGCATCTTTACTTTGGGGGGGTGTATTAGAGCTCCGCACCCTTACAACGCTGTTCACCCAATATAAAGCTAGACATAGCAAAATTGAATCTTAAAAGTCTGGCTAACCAAGAATTTTCATTTTTAGCAAAACTAAAAAGCTAGAACAATTTAGGTACTTGTCTTTTCAACAGCAAGTTCATTTTTCTGTGGTCATGCATCTCATATTCATCATGCCCAATCTACAAGAACATTGCCGGTATTGCCGGTAGTAACGTTAAGAGCAGAATGAACTTTAATTGCACTCTCTGTACGTAAGCTAAATTTTTCCTTTCCCAACATTAACTTTTCATTCGTTGCTTTAAAATGATGGATTTGAGCCTTAGGGCTCAATCTATCAAAACACTTAATTGCACGATTAACTTCGAACACATGAATATCCATGCTGAAGTCAGTAGCCAACGCATACGCTTAAGCATGTGCTTAATCCAATAAAGCCTTGAGCCCTTAGACAGCACTTGCATTACAAAGCCTTTCAGTTTATGTTATTTGTCACCTGGAAATCAGCTCTGAAATGACAGACTCAGAATGCGACTCTCTTTGCATCTGTGAGGAGTCACTATTGAAGGATTTTATCGCTGTGAAATAATGAGCAGAATTACTTATAAACTCCAAGGCAGATTGAACTGCTTTGCAGGGTTATGAAATGGTTTAACTCTTTCTGATAAGACCTAGTTATTTCCTTCTTCCAGGTACCCGACCTGTAGCATATTTGCAGTACATCACTCTTCTATTTTCCTGTGTTAGTATCTCCTGCTGTATAGCCACAATCACCCTTGGGTGCTGTTCGTTCATATAAAACAGTAAAAAAAATGAATTTATATTCACATAACTCCCTAATAAGATGTCATAGTGATATTGGTTTGGTTGCTTAAGAAATGACTAATTTACACCATTCTGTAGCCGATAGGGGCTTGTCAGAACTGTTTACTCACAGTCTAAAGAACCGCTGTAATTATGGGATATGATTAAAACAGAAAATAATTTCACACATAAAACTGTGCTGAGGGCCAGCCTGCTGGCACAAGGCAACTCTGACGTAACTTTAGCTTGCTGCATTTTTAAATACCCATTTCTTCTCAAAAGTAACTGAATTTGCTCATCAAAAGTAGGCGTTCCCCTCCCCCTCCTCCCCAGTTTCAATAGCCACAAGAGTAGAATTCAGAGTTTTCAAAAGTGCAGATTCCTGAACAAAGCCATAGCAGATCTCACATATTTTGTATTTAAGCGATTAGCTTGTTTCCTGATTATTTGGGGGGTTTGTCACTTATGTGAACAATATGAAGTTGCTTTTTCAACACTCAGTATTAAAATATAGCTGTCTGCCAGTGGGACCATCATAGCATTAGCTGGGTGTGTGGCAGAGAAGCTGCTCTAGAGACAACACAGTTAAATCTTGGAAGAAATTCAAGGCCCCTTTTGAGCCTTCAGTCCTGCCAAAGCTTTAACAGCACCACAGTACTGACTGATTCTATTCCATTCTCTGATACAGAGAAACCTTGCCAGAGAACATGCAGGTGGGCTGTCTCCAGTTGATCTACCTGTAGCTAGCTGAAACATCCTGGGATAGCTGTAATGCGTTAAGCATAGCATCCTCCTGACCCCATAACTTTAACCTACCATCCCTCCCTAATCAGTAGGGAGTGTCCCACACAAAAGACTGTGCAAATCCAGAAGGCAAAAATAATAGTTAGCGGTTTCCTATTGATTTTACCATATCCTTTCAAACAAGAGATTTTTTAAAAACTCTAAAGTCTCTTCCCTTTGCAATGACAAAGCTAACTGATACATCACACACTGTATGTCTCATGTTCTCACTGTAACACAAAAGTTTAACTCCAGCCTCAGACTTCCCCACATCATAAATAACATATCATAATGTCCACCATTGCATGGATTTCTAAGAGATCGTGATAAGGTTGGAGTTAAAATGTTGTTTTATAGTGATATCACAAAGAATGTAGGATGTGTAAATGTTGGAGTTGTTTAGGACTTCTAGACAAAGGATCAGAATTTGTCAATGAAAGTAATATGTAAATTAAGATATATTATAGGAGGACACATTCAAAGGACAATTTCTTACTTTTAAGGGTTTGTGTGGGTTGGTTTGCCCCTTAAGCAATTGGTTTTAATTATTTTTTTCTTTGGGGGACTTGTAGGTAAAAGTGAAATTGATCTGTCTGGTTTCATTGTCCAAGCTGAGTGAAATGCCAGAAGCAAATAACCAGAAAAAGTGAAAACGAAAATTGCTGTGAAGTAAAAGTAGTTATTAGTAAGCCAAAGTATGTAATTATCTTCCTTTGACAATCTAAGTCGGAAGTTATTGATCAATAAAGTAAATATTTCAAAGAACTGTTCTTTAATTTACTTTTGCCTGCCTCTCGCTCTACTTTCTTGGAAGAGGTAAGATTTTAAGTAACAGTAGCATTTTGGGCAGCTGGCAGAGATTATTGTGTAAAGCTGAAACATCTGTTCACTCCCTATACGTTTTCAGCTGACTGACAATGCACATAGACATGAAAACATTCCTCTGACCCAAGACTCGGTGCTTAGTGAACCAAGAAAACTAGGACCTGGAAGCAGTATTGCTTCCACTGAGTCACATTTTTACTATGGTCTTCAATGAGAGCCGGACTGGGCCTTAAGAAGATATAAGTTGAATATTCACAACTCCCTTATAGCAGCGTTCCTCAAAGTTAGGCCGCCATGGCCCCTTTTCACTATCCCGCCTCTACTCGTGGCCCCCATGGTATGTCCGCCAAAATGCCACCAAATAGAAAACTTCAGCTTTCTGCGGTGGCATTTCGGCAGGACAAAAATATAGCACAGTAGCCCAATTTAAAAATATGTGTATGCCTTACATCCAAGGCATATTGCAAGATGCTTCAGAATACATGCAATTCCTGATTTTGTCTAGTTTAATTTGAACACAGTGCTGTAGGACATTGTTCAACCTGTGCTCATACTGGCCATGATCATCCCGTATATCACTCCATTTCTTTGCCCTTCACACTGTTTTTTTTTTCTTTTTGGTATTAAGTTCTGAAAAATAAAATATGAGAATGAACATTTGGACATCAAACATGGATGAACATATCTCCACAAGGCATGGCCTTGCATACTTGCTAGCCCTTTTTATGCTAGTACTTCCTAAAATTCAGAAACAAGAAAACAAAATGGTGGTTACAACAATAATTTAAGATGGGGCTTTGTTTAAAAAACATTTATGGCTGCTTGGCATGCATGACCTCTCTCCCCACAGTCTCTGGATTTTAAGATTAGTCCCAGTTGTGCATTGTAAATTATTCATCTTCGAATCTGATCATGTTTCTTCTTGAGGGACTGCCAAGCTTTCACTCCTTCAGTGGTCTTATCTTGCCTTTTCTTCTTCTCTATCTCCCCCCATGCAGAACCTTGGGCCTTAGGCTCCACTCACTTCTTCCATACAAGTGGATAGTCCCATGTGGGGAGAGGAGCAAACAACGAACCTTCTACAGCTCCTCTCCAGTGGGAAGGTTCCACTCCTCTCGACTGGGTCTGCACATGGGTCCAAGCCAGAGGAGAGCTTAATGCTGCATGCTGGGATGCATTTGCCAGGGTAGGTCAGACTTACTATACAAAAGTCTTTTGGATTTTCCTACATGCCTTCTGAAAATTGATTTTCATCATTTATGAAGGATTATTTTCAGATGTTCAGAAATGTCCTCTTTTAGTATGTGTACACTTCTCAGGGGCATTTTCCAGAGACTTTCAGGTTTATTACACATTCATCTACCCCCTAGATATCTATCTAAACTTTTGGACACACTCCACCTGGAAATTTTAAGGATATATGTATCCCATCCTTAATGTTCATACACTAAATATTTGAAAATCTATTCAAAACAGAACATCAGTATACCTCCAATATTTAGTAGTCATAGACATGGTACTTGTTTATCCTTAGCTGCTTTCTCTAGTCATTTTATTTCATCTTGAACAAGGTCTTTGGATTTTTCATACTTAAAACTATTGATTAAACAGCTTGAATGAACTTTTGAAAAGTCCTAAAACTACTAAGAAAAAATATTTTTAGAGCAAGTGAACCTCACCTCACTGTATTTGTTTATTTTGGTGTAGAAACTAAACCACATTTGGAAAAGATAGGCAGTTACACACAAATACGGAGCAGAATTTAAATAGTTTCATGTTTAATTATTTAACACTGCATAGATGCTGTAGTGATGGGGAAAGTATAAATACCTACAATAAATTAGATCAGATTGATACATTTCAGAATAACCTTTACAGGATACAAGGGGGCTGTAGCAACATGAGACAACTATACAACATTCAAATCTCACATCTTCCTCTTCAACATCATTAACACACTCATCAGTTTCATTGTGGAAGCAAGAATTAGCAGATTCAGTGTAACCTCAAGCATTCAACTATCAGTCAATTAAAACCCTCATTTATCCAAATGTGAACACACCTTCTGAGGTCCAATCACTTAGGATTTGCCCAGGTTCTAGTCATTGATGGCCAACTCTTGGCATAGCAGCACCAGTGCACAAACCTTGGTGTGGACAGAAAAATTCTATGCAAACTGATTTGCAACACAGCAGCTTACCCCTGTTTCAAGCTGAGTGGCACTATAGCAGATGGCGCAGTTACACGAGTGGCTGGTCAGTAGCTGAGATCCTCATGCTGCTGTAGTCTATAAAGTTTTTTATATAGAAAATTTAATACACTGAAGTTCTTAAGCACATATATCTGCAGAGTTTAGAAACTACAGGAGAAAGCCTGTTTTCCTGTGAAATGTAGAAAAGCTGATGTAGAACCAGCTGAATGAATTTCAGGTGTTCCCTTATATTAGACTAATCAAGAATGTGCTATTATTGCACTTTAAACTTATTCTAAATTGGAATGGTTAAAGCAATTTCTAAAACCTCTAGAAAAGTTATTCCAACCGACAACAAGCCAACAGCAACTTGAGCTTCCACAAGATCACACAGAAGGGAATTATTTGTGTCAATGGATCTTAAATTGCAAGGATCATTTTAAAACATTTGAATGGAAAGTAGAAGAATACCATTTATACAATTAATTTTAAAAAAAATCACACCTTTAACCCATCATATTTTACAATGCCTATAATTTTCTTTAAAGGTTGCTATAGCAACCTGTAATCAGTCATCAACCAAAGATTGGAAAATATGTAATATTCTGTGCTGATTTACAAACTGCTGAAGTCAGTGTGGTTGGATGGGGAACAAAGTCAAGGCTGAATTTGGCCCAGCACAATTACCATAATAAAAGCAAAGGTCATATTTTTAGTTTGTGTTTCAAGTAGCAGTGGGTGAACCTCAAGCTAAATAGCTACATTTTTTAATAGTTTACAGAAGTTTTTCAAACATAAAAAAACAAGTTTGGGCTCCAGATCTCCAAAAATAGGCTTCGTCATTAAACTTTCAATGCTTCTTGGTTTGGGTCTAGTTGTAGACACAGTGAGAATAGCCTTGCATTGTATTTCTCTATTTCCTCTTTATCCCTTGGCATTAAAATTAGGAAGGGCAGAAGCACATGAACATTGAAAAAGAAAAAGTTTAACTGACTCTTCTCTACCTCAGATAGGGCTTGGTTCAGCTCACTACAAGTTTTGGGAAAAGCTTGAGACCGGTTCTTACTGATGGGTATTCGAACCAGTTTGCCAGCTCTTGTTAGTTCAGCAACATTTGGGTAACAAAGACATGTCAAAGCTTGTGTGAGTTTTCCACATGGCAATCAATTGCATTGCCAACAAGCCACATGGATATGCCATCTGAATGTTGGACTATAAACCGTAAGTACATTTGTTCATATGGACCAACAGGATTCACTTCTAAATGACTTGTGATTTAGTTGTACAACCATGCTCTGTGTGTGTATACACACACACACACACACACACACACACACACACACACACACACACACACACACACAGAGTCTATATATTTTGCAAGTCAAAAAGCAAGTGTCTGGCTTTGTATAACAGATTGTAAATGGAGAAAAGTTAAGGAGAAACTATGCAGAGAATAAATACTCTGAGCATGCTAGTGTGTTTAAAAGGTGTAGAAGTCCTCACTATCAAAAGAGATATATGAATTCATATTAGTTATGCTTTAAAAAAACAAACATTCTCTCCCACTCTTCTGCACAGAAATAAATTCATTTTTTTTCTTTCTCTGAATAGAAGACAAGCATAGATGCACCAAGAATTATACATGGACCAGCACTCCCAAAAGGAAAAACAGAAATGTGATTTTTGTAAGTAAAAGCCCATATAAATTGAATAAAATAAATTAAAAATTAATAAATTGTGTCCTGATCTTACAAACATTTAAGCATGTGCTTAACATTAAGCATGTTAGTAGCACAATTGAAGTTATTGGCACTTTATTATCCATAAAATATACAAATAAATTAAATCAATGCAACTATCCATGTCTTTAAAGTTGGCATGTGTGTAAAGGTTTGTAGGATAAAGGCACTTACTGATAATATTACTATTTTGTACTAATAGCCATGTTTCTCCTTTACTTGTCAATTAGATTCCTTTGTGAGTATAGATTTTTAAATTATTCTTCAAAAGTAAAAACGTTCAAGCTTTTGTTTTATTTTAAACTTCCAAATCAAGGTGAAAATGGTGAACTTTTTTTTCCTGCTCCTAATAAACCCCAGATTCTCTTTTCTCTCTTTCAAATTCCTGTTTGCCCTCACTAAAATACATGCACAAACACACACGATTTTCACTGGATGGCTTTTCTGCTATCAATCAAGGGTAAAATTTTCAGAAGTACCTAAGCAATTTAGAAGCCTAAATCTCGTTGAAAGTCACTAGGCTTCTAAATCAATTGGACATTTTTGAAAATTTTACCCTAAATCTTTTTAAACATCTACCCATAAAGTTTGCATATCGTAATTTGCACAATGATCATCATTTTGCATGCAAGTCAAAAGTAGAAATCACTCCATTAAATATTTAAAACTGTGTTTAGCTGTGGTCTTTTTTCATGCTCTACATAACAATAGAGTAATGTTTCATAATTTACTTTCAACTTTTGTTCAGCATAACATACTTTCTAGTCTATACAGAGTCAATGCTGTAATATTATTTTATGTGCTAACATTTCTATCTTTTCATGTGTGCTCAGCTATTTTTTCTGCAACCTTAACTCTTATTTTTAACAGCTTTTTCTTCACATCTTTCCTTTTAATAAACATACCCCTCAAATATCTTTAACTAGAACAAAATATGATGTTTCCATCAGAGTTTACCTTTGCAGATTCCCCAGAGAGTCACTAACAGTGGTCTTCACCTCTTCCTTCCCGGGTTTCAAAAATCTGTCTTTCAGTGAACTAAACCCTTCAAAGGGCATCTTGTCTGTCTTCTAAATAAAACCTTTCGGTTAACAGTTATTCACTGCTGCAGTCATATTTGGGGTTTTCAGACTTGGGGGTCCCTGTTAGTCACACTGTTGTTCTCTGGGACAACAACCAGTTGCTCTATAAAGTAGCCCAGAAGGGAAAATTAAGTGCAGATCCTCCAGAACAAGAAAGTCAGGCAGGCAGAGCTCCAGTGTGAAATCTTCTAAGTAGTAAGGGCTCAGCAGCACAATTGCTGCAGCTCCACTGTGTCTGTGCTATAGAGGCTGGCACCTGGCAAGAAGGAGGGGAGTCCAAAGGGATGCAGCTGGAGGAGCTGGAGATGCTGAGGTTCGTATTCCTGGACCTGGTGCTGTTGCCTGCACCTCACGCTGACTTGCTCAGTCTGATTCTCCCTCCCACCTCCCGCTGCCTCTCTCATGCTGAGATCCATGCAAGGTGATGCTATAGTAACGGACACAAAACCTGTCCTCAAGCCACTCACGTTTATTGATAGGATCTCATCCAAAGCAAAGGGAAGAAGCGAAGTTTATTAAATATTTACAAGTTCTCTCCGGTGGAGGATGGGAATTACAGGCTACAGTTCCCAGTCACTGTTTATCCCCTTGTCCATATGAGCCCCCTACCCACATGCACCTGCCTGATCTGGGTTCAGAAATGTCTTCCCAAGAGATCAAGAATCAGAGAGGTAGCCGTGTTAGTCTGGAATAGCAGAGGTAACAAAGTCCTGTGGCACCTTAAAGACTAACTATAAAGTTTTGAAGCATAAGCTTTCGTGGGCTAATGATGAAGTGGGTATTAGCCCACGAAAGCTTATGCTTCAAAACTTTATAGTTAGTCTTTAAGGTGCCACAGGACTTTGTTTCCCAAGAGATGTCGTTTATTATGGACTAGCATAAGTGCCCGGCGTTGCTCAGGTCAGTCGGAGGTGGGGAGGGGGCAGACAGTTGACACCCCCTGACCAACCCCAACACCCACCCTTCACCCACCCTGACATCTTCCCACCCCCCCGACCAACCCCAAGACCCCCCGGCTCACTTACCCCCCGACCAAACCCGACAACCCCACCTGACCCCCCAAAACAAACCCAACACCCCCACCTCACCCCCCGACCAAACCCGACACCCCCACCTCACTCCCTGAGCAAACCTGACACCCCCACCTCACCCCCCGACCGAACAGTGTATTTAATAATCTGTGTGCTACACAGTGCACCGTGAGCCAGGGGGGTGGGGTGTCGGGTTTGGTCGGGGGGGGTCAGGTGGGGTTTTCGGGTTTGGTCGGGGGGTAAGTGAGCCGGGGGGTGTAGGGTTTGGTCTGGGGGGGTGGGAAGGTGTTGGGGTGGGTGAGGGGTGAGTGTTGCGGTTGGTCAGGGGGTGTTGCGGTTGGTGGGGGGTTGAGGTGGGGGTGTCAGGTTTGCTTGGGGGGATGAGGTAGGTGTGTCGGGTTCGGTCGGGGGTAAGTGAGCCGGGGGGGTGTCGGGTTTGGTCTGGGGGGGTGGGAAGGTGTGGTGGGTGAGGGGTGAGGTGTGGGTGTTGGGGTTGGTCAGGGGGTGTTGGGGTTGGTGGGGGGGTGAGGTGGGGGTGTCGGGTTTGCTTGGGGGGGTGAGGTGGGAGTGTCGGGTTCGGTCGGGGGGTAAGTGAGCCGGGGGGTGTCAGGTTTGGTCTGGGGGTGTTGCGATTGGTGGGGGGGGGGTGAGGTGGGGGTGTCAGGTTCGGTCGGGGGGTAAGTGAGCCAGGGGGTGTCGGGTTTGGTCTGGGGGGGTGGGAAGGTGTTGGGGTGGGTGAGGGGTGAGGGGTGGGTGTTGGGGTTGGTCAGGGGGTGTTGCGGTTGGTGGGGGGGTGAGGTGGCGGTGTCGGGTTTGGTCGGGGGGTAAGTGAGCCGGGGGGGGGTGTCGGGTTTGGTCTGGGCACCCACCCCAACACCTTCCCCCCCCCAGACCAAACCCAACACCCACACCACACCCCTCACCTCCCCGACACCTTCCCACCCCCCCAGACCAACCCCGACACCCCCCCGGCTCACTTACCCCCCGACCAAACCCGACACCCCCACCTCACCCCCCCAAGCAAACCCAACACCCCCACCTCACCCCCCCACCAACCGCAACACCCCCTGACCAACCCCAACACCCCCACCTCACTTACCGTCCCACCAAACCCAACTCAGATCCGTCGCAGGGGGGGAGGGGGCCCAGAGCCGAGGGATTCCGGGGACCTTCGCAGGTGGGGGGGGGGCACAGAGCTGATGGAGTCCGGGGTGAGGTGGGAGAGGCAGAGAACTGAGGGCTCTCCGGGGTTCCGTTGGGAGGGGGGAGGGGCAGAGAACGGAGGGATCTCCAGGGTTCCGTTGGGAGGGGGGAGGGGTAGAGAACTGAGGGATCTCCGGGGTTCCGTTGGGAGGGGGGAAGAGTAGAGAACTGAGGGATCTCCGGGGTTCCGTTGGGAGGGGGGAGGGGCAGAGAACTGAGGGATCTCTGGGGTTCTGTTGGGAGGGGGGAGGGTCAGAGAACTGAGGGATCTCTGGGGTTCTGTTGGGAGGGGGAGGGGCAGAGAACTGAGGGATCTCCGGGGTTCCGTTGGGAGGGGGAGGGGCAGAGAACTGAGGGATCTCCGGGGTTCCGTTGGGAGGGGGGAGGGGCAGAGAACTGAGGGATCTCCGGGGTTCCGTTGGGAGGGGGGAGGGGCAGAGAACTGAGGGATCTCCGGGGTTCCGTTGGAGGAGGGAGGGGTGAGCTGAGCGAGTGAGGTGTCTGTTGGAGGGGGGTATTATGACATCATCACCACCTAACCGCCCAGCCGATGTGATTGGCCCTGAAAGACTTTCACCCCTGGGGGGCGTCAGAGGTGAGATCCGAAAATTTTTCGACCCTTACCAGCATCTAGACCCCAAGACCCCTCACTGTACCAAATTTCAAGTCTCTGGCTCAAACGGTGCGGGAGGAGTTCGCAGTCATACGTACATACATACATACATGCACACATACATACATACACCACTTGACTTTTATATATATAGATATCACTAGGGCCTCAGGCAGGCAGATGCAAAAGAGTTCTAAAGTGCTGCTCTTTGAACAGGCAATACAAGATTGGCTGTAAATTGGGTTAATTTGTTATTTTTATTTTAACACAAAGAGGGTGAGGGAGATGACCCTTTCCCACTCAGCATGGCTTTGTTATGACAACATGTCTTTTCTAGCATTGAGTTCAGACATTTAGCAACAGCTCTCGTAAAAATGCAACTACCTGGCAAATCCCTAATGCCTGCTTGCTACAGACACTGAGCTGGGGTGACCTGAGACAGCCTGGCTTTTGGCAATGCTTCAGTTGTCAAGCTTTGGTAATGGAAAGAAAGGCAAAAATGTTGCCCCTTTTTGGTTGGTGTTGGGATGCTGCCAGTATGTTTTGCTTTCCTGGTGAGGTTGGGTGGGGGGATCCAAAACACTTCTGGTTTTGAATTCACAATCAATAGGAAAATAGGTGGATTTATACTTTCCAAGATTCCCCTGCTCCCTTGTGATATAAAGTGAAATGAGCAGCCTCTGTGACTGATCATAGATGATCAGATGATCAGCAGACTGGGAATTAACTTTCAGATTAGATCTTACCCAGATGTAAAGAGTAACACAAAAGGCTGTGTGGTCAAACGGACAGGGCAATGGACTGGGACTCAGAAGATCCAGGTTCAACTTCAATTCCCAGCCGTGTGATGGACCTGCTCTCTGACCTTAAGCAAGTCACCTCACTTCTCTGTATCTCTGTCTGTCTCCTCTATTTAGGCGGTAAGCTCTTTGGAGCAGGAACTCTCTCTCTCTCTGTACGATGACTAGCACAATGAGACCCTGATCTCTAGGTGCCAAATAATGACTAAAGTCCCATAATCTCGGAGGCAAGTAATGGAATACCTCAAAAGCTGCTCTCATAGTTGGAGAAGACGCCTCTGGGAAGATGGAGTCTCAATCAGTCATTAAAAGGCCAGTCAGTAACCTGAGAGGAGCTTTTTTAACCTTCATATTCATATAAGGTATTTGCTTCTTTTGCCATCAATTAGACATCTTTTACCTAAAAAAAATAAAGCCTCGGGAAGAAGAGATAGTTGGCTGAAAGGTGTTTTTGTTGCAGAACTAACTGCTTCATTCTTTCTGGTTATAGTCTCCTTCTGCCCTTTAAATAATTCTTTTTCTGCTTCTAGGGCAACGACAGGAAACCCCAGGCTCAGCATGACCAACCTACATATAGTAGAAGAGCATGCAGTTAATCAGCCCCCAGCAAACTTGCAACACAGGAGGGGCCTAGTAGTCAGCCAGCACCCTTACTTACTTACTTATGCCAGCACCCAGCACATTGCAAATAGTTACGTTGTAGAGGATGCTGCAAATTAGCCCCAGGACTGACAAACTACAGGTAGAACCACACAGAAAATCAACATCCACCATAGCCAAAATTCACAGCATAAATCCATGCAGGTCCTTCCAAATTTCAAGTTTTTCCTGCAGACATTTTTCAATAATCTTTGTAAAACCACAAAATTTGTCACTGGGATTCAGGATCGCATTTAATACTGAAATTACTTCTAACTCGTCTTATAAAATCGACTAGATTTCAGGAAGGCAAGTTCCCCTTAAAATATTGGGCATAAAAAAGTCAAAACCACCGATAATGAAATACCACATTGCGGTATACATACTTTGTGCCTTGCTTGTAAAGGGAAATCATGCTTCACCAATCTATTAGAATTCTTTGAGTGTGTCAAGAAGCATATGGACAAGGGTGATCCCAGTTGATACAGTGTACTTGGTCTTTCCGAAAACCATTGACAAGACACCCCATCAAAGGCTCTTAAGCAAAGTAAACTGTCATGGGATAAAAGGGAAGGTCCTTTCATAGATCAATCACTGGTTAAAAGATAGGAAACAATGGGTAAGAATAAATGGACAGTTTTCACAGTGGAGAGAGGCAAATAGCAGTGTCCCCGAGGATCTGTGCTGGGACCAGTGCTGTTCACCATATTCATAATGGATCTGGTAAAAGGGGTAAACAGTGAGACAGCAAAATGTGCAGATATACAAAAGTTTTTAACAGGTTCAAGAATAGCAGCCGTGTTAGTCTGTATCCATAAAGAAAGCGAGGAATACTTGTAGCACCTTAGAGACTAACCAGTTTATTTCAGCATAAGCTTTCGTGGGCTATAGCCCACTTCATCGGATGTATTTAAAATATTTAAAAAGTATTTAAGATAGTTAAGTCCAAAGCTGACTGCAATGAGTTACAAAGGGATCTCACAAAACTGTGTGACTGGGCAACATGATGACAGATGAAATTGAATGTTGATGAATGCAAAGTAATGCTGTGACATTTCCCAGGATACAATCTGGATTGATGGACAGCTATGTTCCCTCAGTTTAACAAACTAGGGTGCCTTTCACACTGCTTTGTTGTGAGAGCAATCACTCCTGGTCTGCTCTCACACAGCCTCCAGCATGTAAACCACTCCTAGCTATATTGTATGAGTGCTATGGCCAGCCACTTATGAATTACACTGCAAGGCCACACCAGCAAATTCTTGGGCTCAGACTTTCCACCAGAAATGTGCATCTTGTACTGCCCAGTACCCTTATGGACAAAATAAGCTCATATAAAGTCTGTCATTTCATTGATATGCACAAATCTTGATAACCCAAATGGAGTTTCCCAATCACTTCAACACAACTACACTGGTTTAAATAAAACAACAAAAACAAGGTTATAAACTACAGAAAGATAGATTAAGTGATTACAAGTAATGAGGCATAAAAGTCAGAACTAGTTAAAAAGAAATAAAAAGTAAAATGCAACTAACACCTAGTTTAACAAGCTAGGTAAATTTAAAGCAATGTTTCTCTCACCACATGGTCTAGCAATCTGACTGGCTGGAATCCTTTCAGCCAGGTTCTTTCCTCAATCTAATAATACTTCCTTTGTCCTTCAAGTGTTGTTGATGCTGTGAGTAGAGATTATTTTGATCCTTTTCCTCTTCTTTGAGAATCATCTCCAACTGGGGTTCAAGAGACGAAGTCTGGGGAGATGGGAACTTCCAGCTGCTTTTTTGCCAAGATGCAAATTGCTCACTCACACCCTTTTTCCTGCCAAAGAATGGCCGCTTAATCAGGTGATAGTCCTTCGGATTTTGTTGACACCTGTCTGAGGCATCAGTTTGCCTTTTGCCTTGGAGAAACCGTTTTGTGCCTGTTTTTCTAAACTTGGAATATGTCTCAATAATGTCATACAGTAAAAAATCTTATCACTTTTCATACAATGTTTCCACACACATTTTACCAGGATAACAAAGATCAGCAAATTATTTGTTTTTAAATGATACCTCACAAGTAGGGTCCCACCCAATTCACAGCCATGAAAAACACATCTCGGACTATGAAATCCGGTCTTCTGCCATGAAATCTGGCCTTTTGTGTTCTTTTACCCTATACTACAGTAGACTCTCGATTATTCAGGATGATAGGGAAAAAAATAATCCTGGTTAATAAAATCTCAGATAATCACCATCCATAGGAAATATGAGGGAGGGCGGGTTGATTCACCAGCCACCCTGTGTCGGGCGGAGGGGGTGTTGGTTCACTGGATGCCCTGCGCCCTGGTGGTTTGTTGTTGTTTTTTTGTGCTTGGGTTGGCAACAAAGCCAGAGCCGGCCCTGCGAGTTACGCGTATTTTGTGTGTGTGTGTGTCATCCTAGTTAATCCACAACCCGGTTAACCCGATCCTGGATAATCAAGAGTCTACTATATACAGATTGCACAGGGGAGATCAGCGTTCCTCAAACTGGGGGTCCTGACCCAAAAGAGAGTTACAGGGGGGGAGGCTGTCACAAGGTTATTTTAGGGGGGTAGCAGTATTCCCACCTCTACTTCTGTGCTGCCTTCAGAGCTGGGCATCTGGAAAGTGGCAGCTATTGGCAGAGTGCCGAGATCTGAAGGCAGCTCCCTGACAGCAGTAGCACAGAAGTAAGGGTGGCGATACCATACCATGCCATGCTGCTGCCTTCAGTGCCGGGCAGCCAGAGAGTGGTGGCTGCTGACTGAGGGCCCAGCTCCGCAGGCAGCAGCCTAGAAGTGAAGGTGACAATACCATGCCATTCTATCCTTACTTCTGCGCTGCTGCTGGTGGCGGCTCTGCCTTCCAAGATGGGATCCTGGCCAGCAGCACAGAAGTAAAGGTAGCAGAACTGCAAACCTCGCCCCCCCCCCCCCCATAATAACTTTGTGACCACCCCCAAAAATCCTTTTTGGATCAGGACCCCTACAGTTACAACACTGAAATTTCAGATTTAAATAGCTGAAATCATGAAATTTATAATTTTTAAAACCCTATGACCATGAAATTGACCAAAATGGACCCAGAACTGGGTAGGGCCCTACTCACAAGACCTACTTTGTGCAAAATCCATTCGTTTTATAAAAATGGTGAGTATGGGGATATAGACTGTCACCAATATACATTAGAAAACATAATCCTAACTATCCATACACAATGATGGGGTCTAAATTAGCTGTTACCACTTAGGAAAGATATTGAAGTCATCATGGATAGCTCTCTGCAAACATCTGCCCAATGTGCGGTGGCAGTCAAAAAAACTAACAGCATGTTAGAAACCATTAGGAAAGGCATAGAAAACAAGACAAAAAACATAATGCTGCTATATAAAGCCATAGTATGCTCACATAGTATAGTCCCATTGACTATAGTGTGCAGTTCTGGCTGCCCCATTTCAAACAAGATTAAACTAGAATTGGAAAAAGTACAGAGAAAGCCAACAAAATAGATAAGGCACATGGGACAGCTTCAATCTGAGAAGAGAAGAAAAGGATAGTCATCCTTTTTCTAAAATGAACAGTCTAAGGGGGGATATGATTGAGGTCTATAAAATTATGAATGGTGCAGAGAAAATGAATAAGGAAGTTGTATTTACCCATTCACATAAGACAAGAACCGGGGTCCCCCAATGAAATTAATAGGCAGCAGGTTTAAAACAACCGGAAGGAAGTACTACTTCACACACAATGAACAGTCAACTTTTAGAACTCATCGCCAGGGGATGTTGTGAAGGCCAAAAGTATAACTGGGTTCAAAAAAGAAGTAGATAAGTTTGTGAGGATAGGTTAATTAATTGGCTATTAGCCAAGACAGTCAGGGATTTAACTCCATGGTCTGGGTGTCCCTAGCCTCTGACTGACAGAATCTGGGAGTGGACGACAGGGGATGAATCATTCTATAATTGCCCTGATCTGTTTATTCCTTCTGAAGCATCTGGCACTGGTGACTGTGGGAAGACAGAACGGTGGGCTAGATGGTCTGTTGTTCTGACCCACTATGGCTATTTTTATGTAACACTTACTTAGAGGCTGGCTACTTTGCTATCTTATTATTGGGGGTGGGGCGGGTCTGTTCATTGAAAGGACTGGAAAATTCACTTCACATTGGGCATTGATTTAAAAAAATCAAATCAAATTCATACCACATGGGAAAGTCTGGCACCATTGAGCTCAGTGGGAGTTTTTCCATTAACTTCAATGGAGCTAGGATTCACCCCAATGCATAGGTAGGTGGAATTCCATTGACATCCTTTGTTATTTTCATTTTCTATGTTTGTCTGCTGTAGCTTATACTATCTTGAAGGCAGGTACTTATTAAATTCTGTAAAATATACAAAGTTCTAGCATTTTATAAACAATTGTAATATCAACCCAGCCGTGGACGCTGATTCACTACGAGACCGTGCAAAGGTTACTTTAACTTTTCTGTGACTCCATCAGTAAAATGGAGATAATACTGATCTGCTTCATAGGGTGTGATGAGTCTTTTTAAATATATATAAAAGGTTTTGAGGGCCACCAATGGAAAGCACTGTCCAAGTGCTAAGTATTATTCACTTTGTCACCTGAACATTTAAATTAAGAACAACTTAACTTTGATATTTGATTGTTTTTATCTGAATTCTGGGACCAAGCATGTGGTGACATTACTGGTACCTGCAGCGAGACGGCTGCTTGTTGGATCACTTTGCTGTCCCTTTGAGGGAATCCTGATGGCCTATATATGGTACAGTACAACATACACAGATTCATGAGCACACAGAGAGCAATGAGTGTCTTGAACATTAAGGGGAGATTCTTGCTTGGGAAGTTCCTACATTTTAAAAAAGCACCTTTTCAGTCAGGAGAGCTACTCCTAAGGGATGACGCACCTATATGTTTGCAGCACGCCATACTGCTACATACTTGACTCAGCCGGAGCACACTCCACATCTTCTGCTCAGAACAGAGGCAGCAATCAGAGCTCCATGGAAAGAAGGGAAGAGATGGATATTGGAGTCAGTGGAAGGAATTGTTGAGGAGCAAAGGGAAAATATCAGATAGTGGGAAACACGGCAAAACATGAAAGACTTGAGGGAGAGCAGCCAGAGAAAAGGTAGAAAAAATGAAAGATTGATAAACAAAGAGAAAAAATTATTTGGAAAAATGAAATGAAAAAAACACAGAAAGTAAGAAAAGCTGAATTTCACTGATTCAAATTTCTACATTTATTGTTTTTCCACTATTGCCAACCAGGAACACACAAGCAAAACAACCAGAATTAATAGTAATATTGTTCTTGGACATTAGCAATTAGGATGACAGTTTGTATCTCAGGGTATGTCTATGCTACTGCAGTAAGTCGACCTATGCTATGTGCAACTCAAGAGGTTGTACCTTAGGTTGAGTTACCGCAGAGTCTACACCATGGGGGATCAACTGGATAAAAATCTCCCATCAACTTATCTTACTCATCTAGATGGGGGGGTAGAGTACAGGGGTCAACTGGAGAGTGATCTGCAGTTGATTTGGTGAGTCTTTATAGACCCACTAAATTGACCACCGGTGGATCAATCTCAGAGCATCAATCCCTGCTGTAGTGTAGACTTGCCCTCAATATCCCCAGCTGTAATATGGAGATAATTCTTCCCTACCTCAGAGGAGTTCTATGAGGGCTAGTTTGTTTGTTTTAGACTTTTGAAAATGCAGAGCCCTACTTATGTGCTAACTATATTTATTATTACATTGTAAGCTCTTTGAGGCAGGAACAGTCTCTTACTATGTGTCTGTACAGCACCCAACAGACTAAGGGTCCCTATCTCAGTTGCAGGCCCCTTAAGTGCAATCACAATATTGATAAATAATCATGTATACAATGGATTCAGAACTTATTGAGCTTGATGCAAAAGTTACTGGGTGAAATTCTAGGGTCATGTTTATGCAGCTGAGACAAGGTGATCAAGATGGTTTCTTCTGCCTTTGAAATCTATAAATCTACAAAGTCCGTTCTCTTAAAATTTGCCTTCCGATACTGAGCAAGTCCAACTGGGATTCTGGTCTCTAGGTTACTCTAATACCTGAGATCAGAATCTAGATCTTTTATTTTTACAACTTGATCAACGCTTCATGCATGGATTCAACCCAAGTCACAGTTCTGGATGAAATCCCAACCCCTAAGGTTTCACCCCTAGGCTCTAGAATTTGCTTCCTGACCAGGTCACAAATATCAGAGATTCAACCATAGTTATCCAAGGAAAAACAGAAATGTCATAATACTAACAATACATTAATAATTACAAATATATAATAAACAGGACATTTAATATTTAACCTTCCTGAAGCTACTAATGTAATGCTAAGTTCCTTGAATCTTATATACTGATGCATGAGGTGTTTTTAATAGGTATCTCCAAAGGTACTCAAAGGTATGTGGATGTTATATCATGCAGTACCTCAACTTCCTCAAAAATAAAAAAAACCCTCCGATCCTGTTTCTAAAGGCAGATAACTTGCAATCACATTTACAAATGCTAAACATGTATGCTAGCAAGACATATTTTCTGTTGTTTTATAGCAGTTTTAAGACCTTATACTGTAATCCAATATACTGACAAATACTGTAAAACAGCTAAAAAGGAGGCAAGCAAATTACCACTACAGTTTATAAAGAAACATGGCCTACATTTCAAATGATGAGGTTCATAGTTCCTCAATTTTTGAGTTGTCCAATCTGAGGCACATTTAAAAAGACTCATCTTCAGAAGGTGGTTACTCAACACTTCTGAAAAATCAAGTAACCTTTAAGGTCTGGCAAGTTCAATATCCAAAATCATTGATCACTCTTGAAAATTTAGACTCACTGCACACTAGAATCTGAGTGGCTGGCTATGTCTACACTGCCCACCAGCAGTGGTGGCAGTATGGAGAATATGTTTAGCTCAGGGGTGGGCAAACTATGGCCTGCAGGCCCCATCCTGTCCGGCCCCTGAGCCAGGGCCAGCTCCAGGAACCAACAGAGGAAGCACATGCTTGGGGCGGCACATTTTAAGGGGTGGCATTCTCCCCCTTCCTTTTTTTTGTCTTTGGTAGCGTTCTGCGGCATTTTTTTCCCCACAGTCGCACTCTTAGTCTTGGGGCAACAAAAACGCTAGAGTCAGCCCTGCCCTCTCAGCTGGGAAGGCAAGCGCCTGGACCCTTCCCCGCCCCCCAGAGTCTCAGCGTGTTGCACAGGCAGCACTCTGGTGTGCGGGGTGGCACGTTCCTGTGGAGCCAGACACACTGCTCTGAGTGGCATAGTAAGGGGACTGGGGGGTTGGATAAGAAGCAGAGGGTCCCAGGGAATGGGGGGGGGGATTGGATAAGCATGGGACCCCTGGGGGGGGGCTGTCAGGGGCGGAGGTGTGGATAGGGGTCAGGGCAGTCAGGGGACAGGGAGCAGAGGGATTGGATAGGATTTGAGGTGCTGGGGGATCATTAGGGGGTCTCAGGAGGGGACGGTTAGGGGACAATTAGAGGGGTTGGATGTGTTGGGGCTTCTGAGGGGAGTCTGGGGGGAGGAAGTGGGAGGGAGCAGAATGGGGGGCAGCAGGGGCTAGGCTGTTTGGGGAGGCACAACCTTCCATACCCGGCCCTCCATACAGTTTTGCAACCCCGATGTGGCCCTTGGGCCAAAACATTTGCACACCCCTGGTCTAGCTCCATGAACTAGTGAAAAGAAAAATGCATCCACCCCGCAGTGTGTAAGAACATATGTCAGTGAAGGGCTCTGGTACGGTGAGGCAGCAGGGAAAGCCTTCAATAGCTCCCACCTCCCAGAGTCTCTCTCTGCTGCTAAAGTCTTTTCCTGCAGCGGGAAAAGGCTCCTGAAGTGGGGAGGCAGATGAGACACTGCCCTGCTAAAAGGAGCAGTGTAGATGGAGAGGCACTGCTTGGGGGAGTACAAAGCAGTGTAGAATATACACAAGGGTATATAATCACATGCTTCAGGCATGTCTTTACTGTTCTCATCTAAACTGTGCCTCATCTTCTAGAATGCTATTTATACCTATGCTAGGGTGGCTACCCATGTACATACTCCTCTACATGCTGCCAAAAGAAGTATCTATCTTCAAATTATATATGTTTTGCAGTTCCTCACAAGACACTAGACCTGAATGTTAGATTAGGATGAAAAGTGACAAGGTAACAGATCAAAAGAGTTTGCAAATTCAGATTGACATTTTCTGTATAAATATACACACATGCTTTTTCCGATGACATTTTAAAGCATGGCCTTTTTCAGCTACACAATCAAGACACAGTAGTCGGATAAAATAATTTCTACAAAGTCACTGAATAGATTGAAAATCTGTGCTGCATTAGGTTCAGTATCCCCACTTAATTGTTTAGGTTATACTGACATCTCATGGTAGTTTTATTGTTCTCTATTGAAGTCACAGTTAAGTAATGAGAATGTAGTCCTCAATTCTCACCTGCTCATAGCTACTATTTGAGAATACAGGAAGTCAATGGAATGATTCACCAACCCCCTGCATATTAGTTCACTGTGTTCCTCCAAACCCAGGTCTGGGTCTTTTAAAGTGTATTGCAACCTTTCTTGTAAAGAAGCTATAAGCTTTGAATGCTAATGAAAAGAAAACTTGTGATACACAAAATTCCCAAATCAGCTATTCCATAAGGAAGTACTGGTAGCCCCAGGGTTAGGATGTTTTACTGCAGTGAGACACTGTGGTTTGAATTCTGAATGGGCACCAAAACATAGCTTATATTACAGGATTAAGACTCAATGTCTCGCTAACAAATATGCTCTAGTTCACCCACAAACTAAAATTGATACAACAATCACTGGGTGAAATTCCGTGGCCTGGGTTGTCTGTGCAGACAATCAGACCAGATCACTGTCATGGTCTCATCTAGCCTTAAAAAAAATTAAGAACTAGTACAGAGTCTTTTGTTTGTGCTACTCTGAATCTCTCCCTGTGCCCAGTTAGAAATAGCAATAACTCCCCAAAAGGAGTTTTAATCTAGTTCTTTTGCCTTAAGGGAGTTCACAGTGACAGATTTTTTAAATTTCATTTTTAATTTAAATTAAATACATTTTTCTTTTAAAAATCAGCCTATTGAAAATGAAATTTCAAATTCCAACAGCCTCTGTTAAGCCCTAAACGTATTATAATTTATCAAAATCACTTAAATTTAACACAAAAAGTGAATATTCCCGTGGCACAGAGCCCCAGGATCAGTGCTATGCCCCAGCATTGGAACAGTCTCTTGGAGGAACCCTTTTAGTGTGCCAGACCCCCAAGAGGTCTCACTCTTCCTTCAGGGTAGGCCACACAGCCTCACTGCTGTCTACACTGACTGGGCTCGAGCACTCCTGCTTCACACCATCAGCTCTCCTCAGCAAGTCCAACTGAGATAATCTCCTAGTAGAGACTTGTACATTCTGCAGGGACTAATGGTCCCCATGCAGAGTTTGCAGCAACAACCCAAACAGCCTTTTCATAACAGTAGGATGTACTGGTCAAGTGGAACACAGCATTGGAAGTCCTTAGGTTAGCCTAGAATAATAAAGGTTAAGCACAGTTCATTCTGGTCAAGCCACAATTCACCAGCCAAGCTGTAACAAACTTATTTTCTGGCTCCAGGTTTCTCTACACTTAAAATGATGGGGCAGAGCTGTAGCACTTCAGTGAAGGCACTACATATGCCAACAAGAGCCCTCTTGAAGGTGTAGGTACTCCACCTCCTGGAGAGGCAGTAGCTAAATTGAAGGGAGAATTATCCTGTCATCTTAGTGCTGCCAACACTGGGGATTGGGTCGGTTTATTAACTGCATTCATTGCTCAGGACTGTGGATTTTTCACATCCCTGAATAACGTAGTTCTAGTGACCTAATTACCTAATGTAGACCAGGCCTCTGTATCTCTCCGACTTTCTTCCTTAAAGGCCATGTCTACACTAACACTTACGTTGGCAAAACTTATGTCTCTCAGAAGTGTGAAAAAACCACACCCCTGAGCGTCATAGTGACACTGGCATAAGTGGTAGCGTGCACAGCTTCTCCTGCTAACGTAGCTACTGCTGCCCGTTAGTGTGCTTGATGTCAACAGGAGAGCTCTCGGCATAAAGCAGCTAACAGAGATCTTAGAGTGGCGTGGCTGCATTAGTACAACTGCGCCACTGTAAGCTCTTTAGTGCAGATGTCATCTTAGTCAGTTTCCAGGTGAGAGCTCCCGGCTTCTACAAGGGGGGTTAGGGTGACCAAACCCAGTCAAACAGGGTGCAAAATTTTCCCACAACCTGAGCAATGTAGCCAGGTTGATAAAACTGTTACCTATCTTTTGTAATGGCTGTTCTTTGAGATGTGTTGCTCATGTCCATTTCATTCTAGGTTTGTGCACGCCCATGTGTGCAGTCGTCAGAGATTTTTGCCTTAGCAGAACCCTCACTTAAAAATTTACAACTGATTTCCCATCTGAATTTGTCAAGCTTCAACTTCCAGCCATTGGATTGTTATTGATTGATGACCCCATTATCAAGTAGTTTTCCCCATGTAGCCTGTAATGAAATCACCCCTTAAAGTTATTCCTTGTTAAACTAGATTGAATCTACTGAGTCTCTCTCTACAAAGCATGTTTTCTAATCCAATTTATTAACATCCTTCTTGATTTGTGGACATCGGAGTTGAACACAATATACCAGCAGTGGTTGCAGCTGTCTGTACAGACAAACCCTAAACAACAGGAGAAGGGAGGTTTTTCCTGTGGGCTGATTGCAAAGCCAGGGATTGTATACATGAGAAGCAGAAAGCCACCAGAAAAAGCCAGGAGACAGCCAGAGAAGTCCTGGGAGGAAGCCAGAGTGAGATTTTATTAGACAGTGTGCTGTCTGGAAAGAGGCTTGGAATTGGTAAGCAAGCAAATGGGTTCTTGTTTGTTTCTACAGTGTTTAGGGAACTAGGACTTTGTTGGTGCAAACCTGTTATTTATAAAGAATATACACAAATACCTGGATTTCCATTAATTTCCCCTGATAACAGAAAGAACCCCAGGAACCCAAATACTGCCTAACTGCTCAGGTCAAAAGGGGCAACAATATCAATAGAAATTTTGCATTGGGAAGACAGATGACAGAATATGGCCCTTATTAATATGCAGTGATGGAGAGAGGAGACAAAAATTAAATGCTAATTTTAAAGTTTTAATATTTGTGAATGTTTTCCAAGCGTGGCTGTGATTCTTCAAACTTCTCTGGCTCTTTGCTGCATCTCATGCTGTCCATTCTGTGCACATGTGCAACATGTGCTCCAAATCCACAGGTACCTCAGCAGCAACACTTGAAGGGAAACTGAATCCAGGACTAACCATCATTCTGCGGTTATCTTATGCCCTTCTTAATGGATAAAAATATTCACTTTTACTTCCAACATGAAAATATGAAAAATTCATTTATTTTAGTAAGCAACCTCATTCAGATTTTAAAACTACACCATTTTCATTCACAATACAAAGTCGTATGAATTTCTTTAAACTCTCATTGTGCATTTTACGTTTTTTAAGATTACCGATCTAAAAGCTGATACAAGAATAAATTTATTGTTGAACTGTGATGTTCAATAAACCAAAATACAATGTCATGCTATGACAGTTCTGCTAATCGTGAATCACAGCTGACACTATAGTAACAGCACTTTACACACTTCATGAGAATTTTAATGCTTTAAACATAAAATTGCCACTAAATACAGACTGTACAATTGGAGAAGTAAACAAACATTCTGTTAAATATCTTGCCCAAGGCCTGAGTTCACTATAATACATTAAAGCAGATTTGATTTACAACTTCAAGTCTGAAGATCTGTACAGTAGTTAGAACTGCCTGAATTTTAGCACTTATGAGAACAAACTGGAACGTTAAGGGGACTTGGGGTACTAATCCTAGTCTCTAATGTCTCATGTGACTTCCTTGTACATGAGTCAAATCCTATTGAAAGAGAGGTACAAAGCAGAATCTCATTGCAAACCAGATAGTTTGGGAGAATTCACCCGGAAAGCTGTTTCAAAACAGAAATGATCAGTAAATAAAATGCATCTTGCACTAAAGAGAACAAACATAAAATGCACATTTTTATAGGGTATTTCTTTAACCTTGAACTGCACAAGCCAATCAACTCAAACACACCCACAAAGAAGTCACTTCTCAAGTCCAATACTAAGATCAAGTGTTCTTAAGCTTACTTTCGGAAAAAGCTCTATTCCCTTTCTGCTGCAATTCAGGTAGATATAGGCATATAAAGACTATATCAGCGATTAAACTGATAAGAACAGGTACTACACATTTACACAGAAACCATAACACAGAGAAAGAAAATCATCTTTTTCCACATGGAAGATGGGTGAAATTTAACTTCAGTCTAAATTCTTACATTTCATTTTTGTTCTCACTTATGGGAAAAGTAGCAGCAGTTCTGTTCCCTCCCTCCACTCTTGATTCCTGCAAAAGATATCAGGCTCAGAAGCTTCTCAGCTCCCTCTCCCCCAGGAAAGGAGTCAACAGTTCCATGGGCCCCACTCAGCCCACTTGCCCAGGCAAACTTTCTACCAGGCCAAGTCGAGCAGGTTCTTCAAGTCCTGTTAAATACTGTGGGCCCCATTTAAAAGGCTAATTTGTTTTACTGATTTTGTTTTTCACAGAATTCTCCAGACTTTAGAGTACAAAAGGGCCTGAACCAGAAGGCTATGACTAGGCTTACAGTCACTAATTTATACTGCATGGCAGAACAGCAAGAGAACTAATGCTCGCGCACACAGGAAATGCATCTATATTTCCCCAGTGTTTATATTTAGTATTTTACACTAAAAAACTGGCAGTGAAGTGGATCAAAGGAGAACTTGCTCCCTCATCCCTTTTTTTGCTTAGATATATTCACCCGTTTTCAGTTCTAACAAATACGAGTTACCACACACCTGGACTACAATCCTTGACTAAGAGCCAGATCCATGCAGAACTCTACTGTAGTCCATGGGGGTGACACTGCACAAATGTAAGTGCAGGATTGGGGAGTTATATAAACAAATGTACTTGATCCACAGAATGTTTGCACATATTTTTGAAGTTCATTTCAGTGTGAAGGGCAGAAACGTAAAACCTACATTAATTGTTCCAGGCAACGCAACACCATTTATTACACAGTGGACAAATATACATATTTTCTACACATTGCCTAGCTAATATCAATTTCAAATCAAAATTTCCATTCTGTTTGACGGCTAAATGCACGGAGAGAAAGAAAATAGATACAGAAAATAAAGAAGGGTCAGTATAGGTGTGACCCACCTTCCTGACTTACGTCAGAACCCATGGAATTCCCTCCTTTACTAGGAAAATGGCAGGCCTGAGGCACGGCCATCTTCTGTAACATTGTCTCTGTATTTCTCCCCCATTCTTTCGCTAATATCTTTGTGGATTCCAGATACATATGTTATTGCTGATCCAGTAGTATTAACTTAGACCAGATTCTATACTATCTTCTGCTGTTCAATCACAAATTTTGCACCAAAGTGCTGCACAGAAAAATGTCAAATTGCTTAAGCCAGAAAGAAACATTTATCCAGTATTTTACCTCTGTGTACACTCTCTCTCTCTATCAAAAATAAACCCTACAGGACATAAAAATAGTTTACAAAGAACTACCCTATACTTTGAATTGGAGATTGGCCCAACTAAAACCATGAACCCAAAATTCCTATTTTTGTGTCTGTCCCCTCTCTCTAATAGGCTGACCAAAATCCTAAATCTGAATGCCCCTAAACTCTGTGTGTGGGACGGTCCCGAGAATGGGAGCGGTCAAAATCCAGATTAGAATTTTTTGGCTTGAGTGCATCTCTACTATGGACATGAAATTTTACAACAAAAACTACAGTAACAGTTTTTAACTGTTATTTTCCATATAATTCAGGAGAATGCAGACTCAAGTCATTCTTCAAAGTCTTGCCTTAGATTGACCTAATAAAGTAAATCTCTCAGAAATTAAATGTGCAAGTTGATTTAAATAAAAAAAGATATCAGGATCACCCACAGTATAGAATGTCATTAACCATATAGGTATCGAAAAAGTTCAGTATCGTGTTCAAATTATACCGCTAGTTCAATGTAACCTACAATATCTACCAAAAATATCAACAGCACATACAATGTGCTTTTAAAAAAAAAAACCCAAAGCATTTTTCACTGGTCCCAGATATTTTAAAACAAAAGGACTAAGGCAGTAGCTATAATACACACATTTTTAAAGAGACACATTAAACATTTTTACTGCTTAAAACTGTGGAAATATAAGTTAACAAAATACAAGTCACATTTACAGCATAAGGCCCTTTGGTTTCTTAAGCAGCAAATGAAAGAACAATTTCATCAGTAAAAGGCTTTGAAAAATAAAGTACAAGTTTTCTATAAAAAAAGTTAACTAGTTCTTTCCTTCTCAAAATAGCCAGCTATAGTCTTCTAAATATTACACAAGAAGGCTCCTGAATTTCCTAGGAAAGAAAGAGTTAAAACCAAACAGTAGTAACTGTCAGACCAGAGATTCTACTATGGGCAAGCTGAACATCTACCTGTTGGGAAGCAGAAGAAACTACTGCTTAATTTTCTGGAGAATTTTATTAAATTTGGAGCAATACATTAAAAGGATTTAAATAGTTATCTAGTCACCAAATATATTCTAGTGCTTACAATTTTGCTTTTGAGAATTCACTTCATATGCATTTGTCCTTCATAAGAGTTTGACAGAAAAAAACCTGAGTAACTTTATTTTAAATCAAGGTAATCATGACAGACTGCTTTTTCACATAACTATACACAGCACTAGTTGTGAGCAGTCCTCTTCAGTCTTCTCTAATACAGGTGAAAAATGTTAAGTGACCCAAAATGTTTCCATGTAACTATGCAAACTATATCCAATTTTGAGGCAGTTTGTCTTAGCCACTAAACCACAGAAATATTTCACTTACAATATACATGACTGACCAAGTTACCCACCATGTTTTAAGCAGGATTTAGAAAGTCTTAACATCAATGGCACGTGGCTCTTGCTCTGGTGCTGAAAATTGAGAATCAAAAATCACAAAGCAAGTTATAATCTAGTATGACTACTGCAGCAATGCTTTTCTGTGTCCTAAACTGGATATTCTTAGAGTTAATATCACAATTTCACCCCAAAAATCTGCATTCTGTTTTAGTGAGAATTAGAAGGATCACCACTATCACTTTCCTCTTGCTGAACACTATTGCTCTATTAATCCGTCTTCCTCTCTAACAAGTTAAAGTGAAAGCCAAAACATTTCCCTTCAAAACCTTAGTGACTTGTATGTGATTAGAGACATTTTCATTCAACATGGCTAAAAAACCAGACAATTGGATGCAGCGTAACAATTAACTCTTCCCATGGTGTGTCACAGTACAACTCAGGGTCATGCCAAATTTAGGCTATCTAAAATCAACACCACATCAGGATTTAGCACACATTCAACAGAAACCTCAGGGGCACTAAACAATATAAATTAGCTTATTACAACTTAACCATTTTTGTTCAATTTATGGAGTAAAATTACACAAATCCAAAAACAATTCAGAACAAATCTATGAACTATGAAATAATTAGCTTCTGCTTTTATGAATGGATGTATGCAGATTAATGTATCCTGACTTAAAACCCTGACGTTGGGAGAAAAGGGCCATTATTTATCACATAAGATGACTTGACAATTATGAGATTTTAGTGCATTACCAGGTCAGCCTGAAAACAAAATCCTTTTCTGGTGCAAGTCTTTATTTTGCTAGGTGGAAAGTTTCCCCAAGTCAAATTTTTACCAATCATACAAAGATGCTAATCAGCTTACCCATCATTCAACTTGTATCAATCTTTGAAAAAGAAAGCAAGACATTTTACCCAAAAAGATCTTTTAAATCATTGCTAGCTGAGCTGCTGTTTGTCATAGTGTTTGTTGGCTGTGCAAAGTTCTGAGGATTAAAGAAAGGATTACCCTGCATACCAAAACCAGGCTGTCCTGCAGTGTTCATCTGTGGTCCCAAAACAGAACTGCTTGCACCTGGGGAACCTTGAGGGGGTACAAATTGAGTAAGCCACTGGTTTGGTTTCGGTTGTGACAATTGGTTCATACTAACTTTGGGTTTTTGAGGACCAAAAAGACTATCTAAAGAAGACATGTCTGGGGATCTGTTGTGTTGTGTTGGCTGAGAGATTCCAGATGCAGCACTTATAGGGCTGTAGTTTGGCATGTTGGTAGTTGGTACCATGTTCATCTTGGCCATTCCCGTTGCAGTTGGACTACTGAAGAAATTCTGGTTTGTAGTGCCTGCCCCAAGGCTGAATCCAGAAGTCTGAAATCCCATATTAGTATTTAGTCCATTTGCTACATTTCTCTTTGTGCTGTCAACAGGTGATAAAAATCCCATTCCAACACCCACAGATGGGACAGAAGAGAAGCTACTTGAAGAAGCAACTTTAGGTTTGCTGATGGAATGGCTGGTCAAAGACGACATATTATCTATCAAGGTATCTGTCAAGTCCTTTGTCTGCAAAACATACAAGTATAGTTACATGTTACATGTTTTTGCTGCTTACAGACACACTAGCAACACTTTATTACATTGTTTCTCCAGTACAGGTGGTACTCTTTTAAACCCCAATTTTCAGAAGCTGAAATTAATTCAATTCCACGTTTCACTCAAACTTGTCATAAAAGTTAATATATTTTCTTTACACAAGGACAATTTGTTCATTTTGGTACTCAGGTGTTTGACTTGTTCCACAGATTTGGCATATGAGTTTGGCAAGTACTGTTTTTCTAAACTAACACTTTTGAGGCTGATGGAGAACAACCTGCCCCCAAGACCCAGCCGGTGGTGCAGCGGGGCTCAGGCAGGCAGGCTACCTGCATGCCATGGCCGGTGGCCCTGAGCTGCTCCTGGAAGCAGCCGGCTGCTGGCACATCTCTGCATGCCCCTGGCAGGAGATGGGAGGAGACTCCGTGCACTGTCTCTGCCCACGCATGGAGACCCACTGTCCCCCTCCTGCCAAGGGGAACTGTGGCCAATGGGATATGCGGGGGTGCCGCCTGTGAGCAGCAGTGTGTGAAGACCCTGTGTCCCTCCCCATCTAGGAGCCGCTGCTGGAAGAGTGTATGTGCGGTCACTTTAGGAGCTGTGCTGCCCGAGGTGAACACTGCCCCCTTCTGATCTCAATCCCCTGTCCCAACCCAGAGTCTGCACCACACACCCAAAGTTCTTCCTAGAGTCTGCACCCCTCACACCTTAACCACCTCCCCAGCACCTGCACCCCATACCTAAGCTTCCTCTCAGAGCCACCCCCCACACCTCCTCTTGTACCCCAACCCCAATCACGGTACCTCACTTTATTTTCATTTACTTCCCATTACTTATAATACAGAACGAGAGTGAAGGCAGTCAGGCGCCCTTCAATGGCGCGCCTGTGGGAGGTCCGCTGATCCCGGTGATTCAGCGGGGTTTCTGCGGGAGGTCTGCCAGTCCCTCGGGCTTTGCCATATCCGCTGCCGAATCCATGTGACCAGCGGACCTCCTGCAGACATGCCGCCAAAGACTGCTGCCTTTATAGCAAACGGCAGGCCACCCCCTGCGGCTTGCCACCTTAGGCACACACTTGCTGCGCTGGTGCCTGGAGCCGCCCCTGGTTATAAGACAAAGGTCCTATGTTTCATCCAAGGAATATAAGATGTGAAACAGAATGAAGGTATTTAAGAAGCCAGCTCAAAGAGTTCCTCCTATACAAGCATTCAGGTCTCGTGTAGTCCAGGCAAAGAACGCATGTTACAACAAAGCTTAAACTCATTCTTAATGATAATTTTAAAAGCAATACTAGCTGCCTATTTAATTTTTAAAAACAGCAAAAAATATCCACCTCCCTTTCCATTTCTTGTAAGGAGTCTTGAAGTTTAAATCTCCTCAGTGTAATAGATATGCTTGCTTTGATCTGCTTAGCTCTTCGAAGTCCAGGGACTCCGGGCAGCTGGGCCAGTGCTGTCCAGGATCCCTAAGGTCAGCTCTGTCTGCTATTAGGAATTTTTTTCCTGAGAACCCCCTGTAACATTTCATGAATCCCCAGGAGCTATCTAACCTCAGTTTCGGAACCAATGATCTAGAACAATGGGACTCCAAATCATGATATTGCCTCTGGACATGACTGCGTCATAAATAATAATTATTATTTAGTATTGCTATTGAGGCACTGGACAGAACATAATTTGTTGTTATTTAACTATGTTGACTTTATAGTATTGACACCACTGAAAGCAGGGAGTGGGGAATGTCAGTAAATCAATAAAGTAAGACACAGAAAATAATCACTTTTATACACATACAGTACTTGCAAGGAGGTAGGGGCAAGATTATCATGGAAACTGTTCAGTACAGATTTTTTCTTACCTGTTTGACTGGAGCTGTGATTGCATGTGATTGAGGCTTAAGTGGTTGCTGGTTTTTCAATTTTTGTGCCTGTTCTTGTTCTTTTGCTAATTTTTGCTTCTCTTCAAGTGTAAGTGACACCTTTAAAACACAAAGCACTAGCATTAACATTGGATAGTATGTCTCATGACTAGTTACATAAATTTATATTTAAATCTAAATGATAGTGCTAGCCATTTAATGATACAGTACATACTTTTTATTCCAAAAATAAACTTCATTTCAAAACTAGCTAATGCTGCTAAGTGACAAAAACCTAAGTAGTTAAAAAGCAAGAAAATGAATAGTTAAAGATATCATAAATGCCCAAATCATTTCTCATAGAGTATGAAGAAATGGCCATTTCATCCCAACACTGCTGCCTTACCTCTGACCCATAATTTGCTGGGTTTTACAAAAAACAACATATTTTATGTAGGTATTCTATTTTAAGGAATAAATGAGATGTATCAGCTAATATAATCTGCCAAAAAAAATTGTGAAGTCATTGCAATAGATGTTTCTTGGAAGAATTGGCGTTTCCTGTGGTCTGAGAGCAAAATCTAAACTACCAATTTACTGTAAAATTAAGTTTGTATCGGTGGATTGTCATCTGAGGGTCATCAGTGTGTTGTTACTATAACAGAGACAAGGTAGGTAAGGTAATATATTTTACTGGATCAACTTCTGTTGGTGGAAGATGCAAGTTTCTGACCTACACAGAGTTCTTCAGGTCTGATGAAAGCAACCAGAGTGTCTGGGCTAAATATAAATTAACAGTCGACACACAGACCTCTTTCCCCAGACCTGAAAAAAAACCTCTGCAGTTTTTATGTTCTTACCTCTTGTGTCTCTAGGACCAACATGGCTACAACACTGCAAATGAATTATTATATAATTTATGTATTTCTTTTTCAAAAGGATTTTGTATTTATATTTTGAGATTGCTGAAGAAAGGTTTTAGTATTTAAATTTAATTTTTGTTGACAGGAGGGGAATCTCCTTTGCAATCTATTTCAAATGAAGGAGATGATTCAGAATATTAGGGGGAGGGAAGATTATATTTCTGAATTTCTTTTGGCTACTAATATAATTAGAATAGTTAATTTATTCAGTAGCTGAAAGAACCTCAGATAGAGCAATTCTAAAATCAAGGAATTTGGTTCCTTTCATTTTTTGCCTCCTTTAGCTTTTTGCCATTGTGTTTGCAGTCTTCATTTTTTAAAATCTGCCTCTGCCTTGTAACCAAGCATTTGGCTTTTCTCTATATCCTCTTTAGTAACCTTAGGTTAAGGCTGCCTGAGGTAATGTAATAGAAAATGCAAATAAACAACTACATTTTACTATAAAGTTTTGTTGGCAGTGAAGTAAGAAAGAAACCAGTTGATATTAGTTTCTGCCTGTACTGCTGGTGTCACAAACAATGTGTTTTTACTAAAACTTTCAAAGAGACTCAGGAACATAATGAAGAATTTAAACATTTCTCAGTGCTCCTCACCATGTGGACATTCAGAGTGCAGTGCTGAGCAAAAGTGGTCAGTTATTGGCTTTGGCCTGCTCTACCCTGGGGGAGTTGAGGAGGGAATTGATCTAAGTTACACAAGTTCAGCTACATGAATAATGAAGCTGAAATCGATGTACTTTGACCTACTCACAGCAGGGTCTTCACTGCAGTGAGTTGACTGCTGCTGCTCCCCCCATCGACTCTACCTGCACCTCTCGTGGCGGTAGAGTACAGGAGTCAACAGGAGAGCAATAGGGAGTTGATTTATCGCACATAGACTAGACAGGATAAATCAACCCCTGCTGGATCGATCGCTGCCCACCAATCCGGCAGGTAGTGTAGATATATCCTTTAAGCATTAAAATATATGATAGGGATTTACATGCATACTTTTTCGTACAACACAGGCCTTCGGCTTCCAACACATCTGTCTTTCACACAAGGTATCTGCATAACGAAATACCTTCAGAAAAAGAGCTTACCTTTTTCTGTTTTGATGACAGCCCATTTTCTTTACTATCTGATCCACTAGGTGGAATGTCATTTCCAGTATTGTTAAACACCTTGTCAATCTGTTCACATTGAAAAAGATTATCCATGAACAATTTTAAAATTTGTAGTTTATGATTAAGAGAAACCAAGTATCAGAGAGAGAATTTCAAATTTGATGCCTGTGTGTAACCAATGCAAATACTGTCTCTTACCTGATTAACTGTAGTATTAGATTTTTTCTCTTCAGATACGTTCATTTGATTAGTTATATCCAAAGATCTGTAGTACAGAGTACAAATATTACAAAAAGATGGCTCCCAGTCAAACCAATGACCCTAATTCAGCAAAGTTCATAATTCTAAGAGTATTAACAAGGTAGAAAACTTTTCTTATCACAGCACTGTTGTATTTAGAGTGAGCATGCATGCATGAGATATAGATTAGAAAAGGCAGTATTGAAAATTGTAGTGAAAGTTATTTAATTCCAGTTTCAAATATTCTTTGTTTCTCTTCTAAACAGGAGTAGATATGTATAACTAGTTTAGCTTAATTTGATTTAAATTAAATTATGGTAAATCCCATACAATATCCCTAGAGTCTTTAGTAAGTTTTGTTGTTAAAAGAACTCAAATTTTCTCCAAAGTAATTTTTCAGTCCTCAACAACTATTGAAAACCAACTGTTTAAATATATTTTCATACTCCAAAACTGTACTAAATAATGGAGATCTATAGTGGATTACCATATTGCATGAATTAGCTAGGAAACTGGAGGGGAAAAAAAATCACACTGCCAAATGTAGTTTAATTTTATTACAATACTTTGCAGTAAGTGTACAGTATATTTTATAAAACTAATTAATTTTTAGTGACAATACAAGACCTCAATCCAAGGACTCAAATTTTTGCTCAGAAAGTGGTGGCTGTGGGAAGATAAGACTGACCATTGATTGAATTACGAACTAGCAAGGCTCTATTGCATGTGCTGCTACAGCTAGAGGTGTTTCACATTTGCTCATACAGGTGGAAGTGAAGTAGATTACAACACACACTTACTTTTGCTGTTCTTGCATTAGATGAAGTTGTTCAAGTTTGGTCTTATGTTCAACCTCCAATCTACCAAGCATTTCTTTTATGACAGAAATGAAGGAATTGAACTATAAAGGAAATGGGTGAAAAGTTAAGATTTTGCATTGTGACAGTAAATATATAAAAAAATTAATTGTGTTCTAACATTATTTATTGCCAGAAATCCAGTTATATAGAACTTTAAATGGCTGTTCAGTATGTTTATAAAACCTATATTAGATATGAACAGATACAGTAATTCTTCTAAAAGCCAAGTCAAGTTTATCATTTTTTGCTATTGGGGTAAACCTCTCCCTCACCCCACTCTGAGCAGAGTAATGTGGAGCTGAAACTGAAATACATCACAGCAAGTAGACAGTGACAGCATCTCTCTTCAGGCAGCTCCAAGTAAGCTCTTACAAAAGAGCTCTTACAAAATTGGGGTGTTACTTAGCTAATTACAAAATTGGGATGTTACTTAGCCAATTTACTTTTTTAAAATTTCCTCTTGGGAATTCACGTTTCCTTTTTTTTTTTTTTTTTAAACAGCAATATATTTGCATTGCTACACTACTCGCAACACTTGTAACAAAGCTGAGTGGAAACATTAAGAATGCATTCTAGCTTTTGGTTTGTACTGTATTAATGTTAGGTGAATTACATTACCGGGACATTTAGGAAACATTGCATTACTACTCCATGGCCCTTTCATTTCTGAAGCTTTGATTAAATCCCATTACATTTTGTCCTGAATATTTTTGTGGTATATTTGAATGGTATCATGTTTGCTAATGTTAAATTTTTCATCAGCCTTACAAAGTTAATCTTGTTTAAATTTTTCCATAGTGTTTATATTCTGTATCTATCATCTGCAAACTCAGACAGGTTTATAGTCAGTCTCTTGATTAAACCATTATCTATAGTATAAAAACAACAGATGAGTAGGAGTATGGATCAAAGAAGTGACATGCTGATTTCAGTTCCTCTATTTTTAGTCCCACAGTTTGAAATATTTACTTACTTTGAGTGCTGACATTCTGCCTAGAAAACCAGAAAAGCTCGAAAATGCCAGAAAGTAAATATAGGTCTGTTAGATGTTATTCTGAATACATACTCTCTCATGCCTCTATTAACTAAGTCAAGACTGTCGGCTGACAATTTCTTACATTAGAAGGTATGTAATTCAGTTACTAAGCTATACTGGATTTTATTGGCAAATATTAGTGAAAATATTCTAGAAAAATCAATAATTTAAGAGAGAAGAAAATTGAAGATCTAGTGATAATGAATGGATGCAACAGGTTTAAAGATGAAAACATCACATTTAGAATCAAATTAGAATCATTGACTAGATCCACTATAAAAACATTGCTCTTCAAGCCTATCAATTATGAAGTATCATTGTAAGCATTTAGAGAGTCACACTGAAATGAACTAACATATACATTATTTTGTCAGAGAACTCTCTTAATTTTGTATCCAGTTCTAGACCAGCTAGGTAAAAGTGTGAACAAACAATAAAAACTGTGTTCATACCTGATTGAGATTAAGATTGTTCTCAATACTAAGAGGAATCAGATGGGGCAATACTTTTCCTGCAAGTTGTTCTTTGGTAATTCCCAGCTTCTTATGAGTAAATGTACATTTGTAAATACCTGATATAAAACATTAAAATAGCAAGATTGTATGTTTAATACATAATATTGTGAATGAGCTCCAAGAAAACTATACATACTGATGATAAAAAAAGTTCAGAGCACCAGGGAAAAATCTGTACATAAAGAAACTGATTAATTTGTAACTAAACATAAAACTAGGGAAAAAAAGGTGAAGGACTGAAGTACAGTAAACCCTCGATTTAACGGACCTCGATTTAACGGACTTCGGATGCAACGGACAAAATTTCTGAGCAAGTCTGATGCATCCGAAATCCATTTCTGGCGGGCTGGCTGCCGGCTCCCGGCTGCTGCCCGGGTCCAGGCAGCGGGCGGGCTGGCTGCCGGCTCCCGCCCGGGTCCAAGCAGTGGGCAGGCTGAGGAGCTGCCGCCCCGACCCTGTGGCGGGCGGGCTGCTGCTCCGACAGCTCTTTTTTTTATTATTATTAAATAACGGACTTTTTGATTTAACGGACACCCCCTCGCCCGAATTAGTCCGTTAAATGGAGGTTTTACTGTATTGAACTCCAATGTAACCTGGGTACAAAAGACAGGGTTTCTTAACAGGGGCGACATTTCAGATTTTGGTATGGGGAACAGAGGGGGGGGGGGGGGACTTTAACCATAATTCCAGGGGCTATTTAGGCACCTGAAAACTCTAGGATTTGTGGGGTGGGCTTGGGGAAGATAACTTAGAAATTAGCTGATAGGAGCACTGTATCTAATTCCTGTATATAAAAAAATAATTCAATATTAGACCCACTCAGTTCAAATACTAACATTCTCACATCTTGTGTCAAGTCACTTAAGAGACACTGGTTAGATTTAAAATTGGAATATATAATCTTACTTTGAAAATCTGGCATTTAGTATGTGTGTTCCTCAGTACCCCATCTGTATAATGGGGATAATCGCACTGCTCTACCTCACTGAGGGGCTGTGAGGAGAACTAGGTTAGATATTGAGAGGCGCTCAGATACTATGGTGATGGGACTGCACAAGTACCACAGGTAGAGTGGGAACTTCTCTATACCACTGCTATCTCTTCCCTTGGGTTTGGGCCCTTCTTTTCACCTATGCCCCCAAATCTTCCACCTTTCTGAATGTCACCTTGGTTCAGAGGGCTTGGCTATGTTCTCTTTAAAACAATCCCTCCTCCCTTCCCCAGGGACTCCTGTTTTACACGCTAAACTTCCAGATCCTTAATTTAATCACCAGCCCTTTCTTATCTTAATCACCCTGACTTTTTAAACAAAATACTGACTTCCTACCCCAGGTGCACCTCTCCTCTGTAGAAAACAAGGTTACTTACCTGTAACTGTTGTTCTTCGAGATGTGTTGCTCACATCCATTCCACTATAGGTTAGCCACGCGCTGCGGGCCTGGTTGCCGGGTAGATTTTCCCCTAGCTGCAGACTGGGTGAGCAGGGAGCCCCCTGGAGTGGCGCCACTGAGGCACTCTATAAGTACCCCTGCGACACAGTCTGGCCCTCAGTTCCTTCTTTGCCGGCTAAACCGACAGTGGGGAAGGAGGGTGGGTTTGGAATGGATGTGAGCAACACATCTCGAAGAACAACAGTTACAGGTAAGTAACCTTGTTTTCTTCTTCGAGTGATTGCTCACATGCATTCCACTATAGGTGACTGCAAGCAATACCTAGGAGGTGGGGTCGGGTTGACCCATTGCTGATCGTAAGACCGCTGACCCAAACGCCGCATCGTCCCTGGTCTGCTGGACTATGGCGTAGTGGGCGGCGAAGGTATGGACGGAGGACCAGGTAGCCGCCCTGCAGATGTCCGTAATAGGGACTCCCTCCCGGAAGGCCGCAGAGGACGCCTGCGCTCTCGTGGAGTGTGCTGTTACTCTCTCAAGCGGCTTGTCCGCGAGTTCATAACAGGTGTGAATGCACGAGGTAATCCAGGGGGAGAGCCTTTGGGCTGAAACTGGCTGGCCCTTCATCCTCTCCGCAACTGCCACGAAAAGTTGGGTTGTTTTCCTGAATTGCTTTGTTCTATCTAAATAAAAAGCAAGAGCCCTCTTAACGTCCAACGTGTGTAATTGCTGTTCCCTTCCAGAGGTGTGTGGCTTAGGATAAAAGACTGGGAGACAAATGTCTTGATTAACATGGAAGGGAGAGACCACCTTAGGCAGGAAGGCCGGGTGGGGACGTAGCTGCACCTTGTCCTTATGGAAGATAGTGTAGGGCGGCTCGGAGGTCAGTGCACGGATCTCTGACACTCTACGAGCCGAGGTGATAGCTACTAGGAATGCCACCTTCCAGGAAAGGTGTAGTAAGGAACACGTGGCGAGGGGCTCAAACGGGGGCATCGCGAGGCGTGAGAGCACAAGGTTGAGATCCCAAGGTGGAATGGGACGCTTGACGCTCGGATACAGCTTATCTAGACCCTTAAGGAAACGGTATACCACAGGGTCGGAGAAGACTGAGTGGTTCGACTGACCCGGATGGAAAGCCGATATGGCAGCAAGGTGGACCCGGATAGTAGAGGTAGAAAGGCCCTGATTTCTGAGGCCTAAGAGGTAGTCCAATATGCATGGGATAGTAGCCTCACTTGGAACGATGTCATGTTGTGTGCACCAGGCAGAGAAACGGGTCCACTTGGCGGTATAGGTACTTCTGGTGGATGGTTTCCTACTACCCAGAAGGACGTTCTGTACCTCGGCTGAGCATAAGAGCTCAGGACCTCTCAGCCATGGAGTAGCCACGCTGTGAGGTGAAGGGACCGCAAGTCCGGGTGCAGGAGGCGACCGTGATCCTGGGAGATCAGGTCTGGCCACAGCGGGAGGCTGATGGGAGGGGCCCTGGACAGCCGGAGGAGGGACGCATACCAGCATTGCCTGGGCCAGGCCGGGGCTATGAGGATGACGTGTGCCCTGTCCCGTCTGATCTTCAGGATCACCTTGTGGAGAAGCGGGATCGGAGGGAACGCGTAGAACAGGTGCCCCGTCCAGGGTAGGAGAAAGGCATCTGTCAGGGATCCCCGGGAGCTGCCTCGAAAGGAGCAGAACTGGAGGCACTTCCTGTTCTGTCTGGAGGCGAAGAGATCGATGTGGGGAAACCCCCACCTCAGGAAGATCGGCCGGATGACATCTGGCCGAAGGGACCACTCGTGCGTCATAAAGGATCTGCTGAGGTGGTCCGCCAGGGTGTTCTGGATTCCGGGAAGGAAGGAGGCCACCGGGTGAATAGCGTGGGCTATACAGAATTCCCACAGGAGAATCGCCTCTTGACACAGGGGGCTGGAGCGGGCCCCGCCTTGCTTGTTTATGTAGTACTGGGCTGTGGTGTTGTCTGTCAGCACCGCTACACAGTGACCCCGTAATGTGTCCCGGAACGCCTGGCACGCAAGCCGGACGGCCCTCAGCTCCCTGACATTGATGTGGAGGCAGAGGTCTGACTCCGACCAGCGGCCCTGGGTCCTGAGTTCCCCTAGGTGAGCTCCCCACCCTAGTGACGAAGCGTCCGTCACCAGGGACATGGACGGGCTGGGGGGAAGGAAGGGGACCCTTTGGCACACATTGTCCTGGTCTTCCCACCAAGCCAGAGCGGATAGGGTGGCTCTGGGGATGGAGAGGAGGGCGTCCATACTGTCCCTTCTCGGTCTGTAGGCCACCGCGAGCCACGACTGCAGTGGGCGTAGCCGTAGTCTGGCGTGCTGTATGACATGAGTGCACGATGCCATGTGACCTAGCAGGCTGAGGAAGACCTTGACCGTAGTCATCGGACAGTTGCGTAGCTGTCTGATGGCCGACTGGATAGTGAGGAACCGAGGCTGGGGCAGGGATGCCCTTGCTACCGTGGAGTCTAGTAGGGCTCCTATGAACTCTATGTTCTGGGTAGGCTCCAGGGTGGACTTCTCCCTGTTGAGAAGGATTCCCAAGCGGTCGAACGTGCTGATAACGAGTCGCACGTGAGCTGACACTTGGTCCCTGGAGGTGCCTCGGATCAACCAATCGTCGAGGTACGGGTATAAGTGTACCCTGCGGCGCCGAAGGAATGCCGCTACTACCGCCATACACTTTGTGAACACCCTGGGTGCGGTGGACAGGCCGAAGGGTAGGACGGCAAACTGATAGTGTTCCCCCGATACCAGGAAGCGGAGGTAACGTCTGTGTGAGGGTTTGATGCTCACATGAAAGTAAGCGTCCTTCATATCGAGGGCAGCGAACCAGTCTCCCGGATCCAGAGAGGGAATGATAGTGCCCAAGGTGGCCATGCGGAACTTGAACCTGATCATGTAGGTGTTGAGTTCGCGCAGGTCCAGGATGGGCCGGAGGCCCCCTTTCGCCTTGGGGATCAGGAAGTAGCGGGAGTAGAACCCCTTCCCCCTGAACTCCTGCGGTACGGGCTCGATGGCTCCCAGTGTGAGGAGCGACCTCACCTCCTGTACGAGGAGTTGCTCGTGAGAGGGGTCCCTGAAGAGGGACGAGGAGGGTGGGTGGGTGGGAGGAGTGGAGGAGAGCTGGAGCGAATATCCCACCTCCACCGTGCGGAGGACCCACTAGTCTGATGTAATGGCCGACCATGCACGGCGGAAGTAGGACAGACGGTCTCCAAAGGGAGGATCCAGGTTTATGATTGGTGAACTGCCCCCGGGCGCACCATCAAAAGTTGGGTTTGGGCCCCTGGGAAGGCTTAGAGCCTTGTTGTTTCCCGCCCTGCCTAGGCCCTTGCCGGCGGCGGTAAGGGCGGCTTCTCCTGAGGGAGGAGTCCTGGGGCGGGTGCGCAGGTGGGAAGAATTTCCTGCGTGGGGGGATGAAGGAACGCCTCTGCGGACCTGGGGTGTGCATGCCCAGGCCTTTGAGGGTTACCCCCCTGTCCTTGAGGGCCTGGAGACGGGCATCCGTATCCTCCGAGAAGAGGGACTGTCCCTCAAAGGGGAGGTCCTGGATTTTAAATTGCATGGCCGGGGCTAGGTTGGATGACGAGAGCCATGCTGCCCGGCGGAGGGCTATGCCCGAGGCCATTGTTCGGGCCGCAGAGTCGGCCGAGTCCAGGGCCGCTTGCAGGGCATGACGAGATATGTCCCTGCTTTGGAGCAATAGGGCCCTGAACTCCTGTTTGCCCTCCTGCGGGAGAGCAGTCTCAAATTTAGTAAGGGCCTCCACCGTGTCGAAATGGTGCCTACTCAGGAGTGCCTGATGGTTGGCGACTCTGAGTTGTAGGCCCCCGGAGGAATAAACTTTCCTGCCGAAGTGGTCCAACCTTTTGGCCTCTTTGGCCTTGGGGACCTGCGCCTCCTGCCCGTGGCGCTCCTTGTTATTAACAGAGTCCACCACCAGGGAGGAGGGCGTGGGGTGAACATACAAGTATTCATATCCCTTGGCTGGGACAAAATAGCGCATCTCCACCCCACGAGCAGTGGGGGAGATAGAGGCGGGGGTCTTCCAAATTGCCGCCGTGTGGAGTCTAATAGTATTAATGAACGGCACTGCCACCCGTGCCGGAGTGCCCTTAGTTAACATGGTGGTGACCGGGTCGTCCACCACTGGGACCTCTTCCAAAGGCAGGTTCATGTTTTTAGCAACTGCCTGGAGGAGATGTTGGTAACTGGAGAGGTCCAAGGCGGGCGGGCTAGTTGATGAAGTGCCCGCCACTGCCTCTACCCCTACGGGGGAGGCGTAGGGACCCGGCTCCATAGGGCTACGTGCCGTGGAGGGCTGGACTGCCGATGATGGTCCTGCCAGCACGTCCACTGGACCCTCTGAGCTCACCGGGAACCCGGGTTCAGACTGGGTTTCCCGGGGCCGATCGTACCCCCATGCCGCCCACTCTGACCAAGCAGGGTTCTGGGTGACCTGGGCTGGTCCCGCCGAGCGAGGGGACCGCGTGCCGGCGGACTCTCGACGCTCCCGGTGCCGTGGGCTTCTCGACCGGTGCCGGGCGGTAAGGTGCCCATCCGAGGAGTCGTGGCTACCCGAACGGTGCCGCCTCGGGAAGTCTCGGTGCCGAGACGATGATCGGTACCGGGGGGACCTTCGGCGCCGCAACGGGGTCCGGTGCCGCTCTCTACACTCCCGGTGCCGTGGGCGTCTCGACCGGTACCGGGCGGTATGGTGCCCATCCGAGGAATCGTGGCTACCTGAACGGTGCCGCCTCGGGGAGTCTCGGTGCCGAGACGATGATCGGTACCGGGAGGACATTCGGCGCCGCGACGGGGTTCGGTGCCGAGACGACGAGCCGTGCCGGGACGCGGAGCGGCTTGTGGAGCGACGTCTCAGACGGTCTCGGCGCCAGCTGAGGGACCGGTGCCGGGAGTGCGACCGGTGCCGAGAGTACGACCGGCCCGTACCAGGGTGCCGGGACTCTGATCGGCGGCCAGAGCGCGAGTGGCGCGAACGGCCAGGAGGAGACCTTGAGCAGGGTCTCAACTCCTTGCGGCGCCGAGACTGCGACCGGAGCCGGGCGGGTGACCGTTGCCGGGAGTCTGGTCGGCGCCGCGAGATCGAGCGGTGTCCATGCCCTGCCGGGCTCCGACACGTGATCTCTGCCTCGGTCATGGGCGGCCTGCCCGTCGACCGGACTTGTTGCTGCGGGGCGTCCCCGGCAAGCAACCCTCTCGCAGCAGTACACGCCTCCATCGTGGAGGGAAGCTGCTGCGGAGTTGGCACCCCAAGTGGCAAGACCACTGGCACCGGACTCGACGGGGCCTCCTGCGGCGCCGGAGTCAGCGGTGCGGGTGCTGGCGGCTCTTCCTCAGGTCGGCTCCCCGGAGAAGGCTGAGGTCGCGGGACTGGTACCGACGGCTGGACGCGGTCCGGAGCGGGGCGAAGTTGGGCGCTCCTCTTCCGCTTGGTGCTGGGGGAGCGCGACCGGTGCCGAGGCTTGGCTCTCGGCGGTTTGGGTGCGGGGTCCGGTGCCGCACTCGAGTCCGGGGCCGCCTCCATCAGGACGTGCCGCAAGCGGGATTCCCTGTCTTTGCGGGTCCTGGGCTGAAGGTACTGCAGATCTAGGAAGAAACTGCCAAGTGCACTTACCAGGCACTTGAGAGGCACTTAGAGTGTGGGTGTCCCACAGGCATAGGCTTCCCACACTCTGAGTGCTTGAATCCCGGAGCCTTGAGAGACAGAGGCTCCGGCAGCAGGGAAAAACCCCTGCACTTGACTATTTACACTACAAAGACTATGTAAACTAACTAACAACAACTGCTAACAACGAACAATTAAGAGAACAATCGACTAGCTAGGAGATAAGGAGAACGCTGAAAAGCAGAACTCCTCTTCCGACTACCAGCTCGAGCCGTAAAGAAGGAACTGAGGGCCAGACTGTGTCGCAGGGGTACTTATAGAGTGCCTCAGTGGCGCCACTCCAGGGGGCTCCCTGCTCACCCAGTCTGCAGCTAGGGGAAAATCTACCCGGCAACCAGGCCCGCAGCGCGTGCCTAACCTATAGTGGAATGCATGTGAGCAATCACTCGAAGAAGAACTTACATTTCACACTAACTCAGGGGTGACAGTAACATAAAAGGTTTACCAGTATGGGGCTGGCTCTGGGCCAGGTGGTGTGGGGCCTCAGGCAGAAAGGGCAGGATGGGGCAGGTCAGCCCTCCCCCAGCCAGCCCTTCAGCGCTGCCCGACCTGCGCCGCTTAGGGCTCTGGCAGCAATTTAAAAGGCCTAGGGCTCTGGCAACTGCTGCAGTAGCAGCAGTCTGGAGCCTTGGGCTCTTTTAAATCACTGGGCCCTGAGGCAGCTGCTCCTTTTCCTGCTCTTCTCCAATCCACCCCACCCCCTCGTTCCTACCGGCAAGGTCACCAAGGGGGGGGGGGGGAGGGAGGAGGAAAGGGGGCAGCAACATTAAAGCGCTGCTGTTGGCTGTGTACAGGCCCATACCAATGCACACGTCTTACTGGTATGCTGTATCAGCACACTTTCACCTCTGTACTAACTATAGTTAAGAGCTTGCAAATCTTCCGTATGAAACTCTGGGCTGGGGTGGGTGTGTGTATGCGGGGGGCTCCCGCTCCATCCCCTCAAATTGTACCCTGACTTCCTAACATTCAGAACAAAAGAAAGAAGTAGCTGGGTGGCTCAAGGTAACTTGTTGTGGCTGTTGAACCCAAGTGACTCCCATATACTGAGAGTTCATGACCTACCTTTGGCAACTGTGAAAGTTTTGCTGTCTACTTGCTTTCTGGAGGGGTTCCTTCTGGAAGTTTAGGCCTGTATTAATCAAGAGGTTGGGCTACATAATCCAAGAGGTCTGTACAGTTTATTTCTGCACACCACTCCAAAATTAAGCCTTTATTCTTCTCTGTGTCTGAGCAGAGTTTGGGCACAGTGCAGATGGGACATCAACAGGGAGAGAATTATGACTCCCTTATTCTCAGCCAGCCAATCAGTCATAGTTTAATCTCATTGTATGCCCCTCCAGATACACTCCTGCTCTGCCTGCCCCCTCCTCTTGCTGAGGGATATAAGTGGTGGAGCCACCCATGGCGATTCCCCCCGGCAGAGAAGGAATTCTCCTGGGTCATTTTCAGCTCATTTGGTATAACCTAAAAGTGTCACAAAGTAAACTTGGTGGACCAGAAAGCCCAGCTCATTAGTGTCCAAAAATAAACTGCTTAAGAGAAATGCAACTGCACAGTGTAAGGGGATTCTTTGCTGTACACCAAAGCTATCTTGAAAGTCAGATTTTACAGTTTAGCTACTGTAAAAGAGGAAATAGGAGGTGACAGGGATTTATAGTGCTCTCAGGCAGATTCCAAAAGTGCCTGCAGCTGTGGAGACTGAAGGACCCATAGAAACTCCACAGGTCAACAGCTGTGGAGGATACTTGTGACTGAACTGACCCCACATGCTACAAATACATCTAATGGAGAACAGAGGAGCATTGGGAATATAATTTGGAATAAAAGGAAATCCCTGAGAACTCAGAAACAGTTAATAGGCTTTTACATAAATTGTTAGCTACGAAACACATACAGCAATACCAATATGCCATATAGAGATCACAACAACAAAACCATAACAAGAAGGGAAAATTAAATATTCATTACCTAAAATTCCCATAAGCACAGCAGGTTCCTTGGATGGAATTTGTTGTAGAAAGGGTAGAATGTCATCAAGTACAAACCACTTATCCAAATATTCCAAAATCTTTCCTAAGCACACTAAGGAGTTCACACGGACCTATTAAATATGTAACAGAAGTTAAGTAACATCTCTAACATCTATTTTGACTAAAATAAACATTAAAAAAAAAAAGAATTTTAAATCTTTATAAAAACAGATTAAATACAAAAATCTTAACTTCTATTTTAAGAAAAAGTGATAAGACAAAAAGACTAAAATAACTGGACAAACTACATTTTTATAAGATTGCAATAGATAGAACCCCAAGTCCTCTAATACAAAGTTATGATTAAACAGTATTGTAAAAATGCCATTAACCACAGAATCACAGAAATGTAGGGCTAGAAGGGACCTTGAGAAGTCACCAAGTCCAGCCCCTAGGCTAAAACAGGACAAAGTAAACCTAGACCATCCCTGACCGGTGTTTGTCCAACCACTTCTTAAAATCCTTCACTGATGGGGATTCTCCAACCTTTCTTGGAAGCTTATTCAACTGCTTAAACTACTCTTATTATTAATATGTTTTCCTAATATGCATCCTAAATCTCTCTTGCTGCAGATTAAGCCCATCACTTCTTCATATCTGCTGAAAGGAGGGTAAGAATAACAGATCACAGTCCACTTTTATAACAACCTTTAACGTGTCTGAAGACCGTTATTAAGGTCCCTACTTCATCCATCTTTTCTCAAGACTAAACATGCAGTGTTTTTTTTATCCTTTCCTCATAGGTGAGGTTTTCTAACTCTTTTATCACTTTTGTTCTCACTGGACTTTCTCAGATTTGTTCACATCTTTCCTAAAGTGTGGCACCCAGAACTGGATGCTATACTCCAGCTAAGGCCTCGACAGTGCTGAGCAGACCACAAGTTACCTCTCATGTCTTGCACACTACAATCCTGTTAATATACCTCAGAATATTAGCTTTTATTCCACAACTGCATCACATTGTTGACTCATGGTCAATTTGTGCTCCACTATAACCTCCACATCCGTTTCACCTCACAACATATTCCCCATTTTGTAGTTGCGTGTTTGATTTTTCCTTCCTAAGTGAAATACTTTGCACTAGTCTTTATTGAATGGTCGATTTCTGAGTAATTCTCCAATGTGTCTAGGCTGCATTTTGTGAGCACACACTCTGCTACATTATCCAAGTCATTAATGAAAATACTAAATAGTACTGGACACAGGATTGACTCTCCTGTGGAACTCCACTAGATAACACCCTCCCAGTCTGACAGTGAATCGTTGATAACTACTCTGAGTGCAGTCTTTCAAACAGTTGTGCACCCACTTTATAGTAATTTCATCTAACCACATTTCCCAAGTTTGCTTATAATAATGGCATTTGAGACTGTTAAAAACCTTACTAAAATCAAGGTACATCATGTCTACTGCTTCTCTCTTGTACCTCACCCCCCCCCATTAGGCCAGTTACCCTGTTAAAGAAGAAAATCAAGTTTTTAGCATGATTTGTTTTTGACAAATCCATTCACCCACCCACCTTATTTTACTCTAGATGCTTACAAACTGATTGTTTAATAATTTGTTTCAGTATCTTTCCAGGGATCAAGGTTTGACCAACCGGCCTCTTTGCTCCCCTTTTTAAAGATAATGAAAACATTCCATTTTGCAAAAGACCAATTCTAATATTAGCTCTTTTCCATTATCAGAAATTTAGAGTGGGAAAATATAGACTGTACTACTCTTTAGTACAGTTCATTGACTTGTGCTTGATATAGTCCCTCGACAGAAAGTGTATCAGAATTAAACTACACTTGATACTATGCACTAGACAACCTATGAAAGAATTTAGTGTTCTGTTGTGATATTGCCTTTGCAGTGATCATGAGTACATTCTTGCTGTAGTTTACTAAATTAAGCAGATGTCATTTAGAGTGATACAGAACCATAAGTAGTGCAACTCACAATATAGAAACTGGAGGAACCTGCAGTATCCTGCAGGACTCCTTCTCATACATCACAGCTCATGTCTTTGATTCGCTCAAAGAATAAGAAATTTCCCATGGTTGCTAAGATGATATAAACACTGCTGCTTTGCTTCAAAAACCTTTTCTGAACATAAATAAGGTTCAAATATTAATAAAGACGGGATTTTTTTTATAATTGGCCTCAAAGTTAGGATCATTACTTGATGGGTACTTCATTTTGAAAAATCTCTCCATTCTAATCAGAGAATCAATTAAGGCTTAATGCAGCTCAAAAAGTATATGTGAAATCTACATAACTGAAATGGCATATTACTTTATTGAACAGACTCAACTCTGAATGCAAGGATCACTAAGCATTCCAATTATTCACATTTTTGACAAGATATATCTAAAATGGGGAATGGCTCAAGAAATCCAGAAAATTACTTTGAAAGTTTATAAAATTCATATTAAGGAGCACTAGACAATTATTTTTCACATTAGCTAGAGTTTTCATATACAAAAAGAAGTATACAAAGGAAAATACAGAACAGTTCTTTTTAAAAACACAAAAGAAAGTTTTGCATCACTGAAACATGAGTGACTGCACATTGGTTACTGAACAAACAGCAATACTTTTAGAAACACCTGAAGTGAATGCACAGTATTATGGTGGGAGTTGCTCTGTTTTCTGCAACAGGCTCTTGCTTTCCAGAAGCATGTTAATAATTAAAGCAACAGAAAAACCAAAATTATCTGAGCACTATTTTAATGTTTTGGGAGTAGGGGATGGAGAGATCAAAAGAACATTAGTTTACTTACAGCAAGAGAGGAAGTTTGCAAACACGCATTTTTAATTCTTGGTATTAATGCATTTTTCATTGATGGATAGTCTATTAGGTTGGCAAATGTTGGAATTATGTTAAGGCAAAGTTCCTGTAAATAAACAACCACAGGAGTTTTAAAAAACTTCACTTAACAGTAAAATTAGTAATATACGGTAAGAGCAAAAATATTAGTTAAAACATTCTCAATCCATCCTCTTCAACAAACACTAAACATGGTCACCTAATTGATCCCTAACATTTTTAAAAAGCTAGAACTTCAAATAGTCTGATTTACTAAAAACTTGTCTTTTATATTACTGATACACCATTCAGTTACCATTACTACATGCTATATTAATGAAAACTACACTAGCATTACTACTTCTACTAAAGCGTCATTTGAGGATTCATGCCTGGAAAGTCCTTTGAATGAAAAGAGCTACATTAGGATCACAACTATAAAATATCTGGATCAAAAAAAGTGTCTTACATGTTCACAAAACAGCACTTTACAGAAAGCTAGTTTTTAATCACAGAAAATCAAATAATTAAAATATAAAATTTCACCTGCTTTGTTACACGAAAACTAAATTCACATCAACAACGTATGTGAGAGCACCTAAAATACCATCTGACTACTATAAAAAGTGTCTCAGCAGTAAAGATGTATCCAGTTAGAATAATTACTTAGACTAAATTATGAATAGTAAAACTAACCTAAGATTTAGCTACAGGTAAAACCTGGTTAAATTTAACTCCAGTTATCCAAAATTCTAGTTAAGTCACCTGTCAGTTACTTCCCCCCCCTCCATGACTTCTAGGCTTTGTGGAACTGAAGCCCCTATTTACCACGGATTTTGTGAAGGCTTCTGGATAACTGGAGTTTGGAAGTACATAAGTAAATTTCAAAAGGCAAAAGACAAAGCAATAAAAGATACACTGAATACTTATTTAGGCAAGAGGCCTAAACAGAAAGTGTCACGCTGCTTGACAAAGCTTTTCATACACCAGAAAACAGTGAATTAACAACATTAGGCATGATTAGGGGGGAATACCCACATTTTATTAACTGATCTCATTCTCGTCAGGTAGGGGAAAAGTCCAACAAAATATTCTGGAATTAATGCATAATCCTTCAGGCATGTTGCATAACTTTTAACTTCCTCTCTTAAGGAGAGAAACATTGTAGGGTATACATAAATTGACAGTATCCTTTCATAACAAAGAGGAAAGTTTTATACACGCTTAAAGAAAAAACACAGTTACTACACCTGAATCTGAATTGAAGGCGCTTCTAAGGCTCTATAAACCATTGGAAGAACACTATTCTTTATTTCATCTGGTGGAGTCTTGGTTAGGAGCAAATCCATTTTTTGCAAGAAAATCAACAAAATCTATAAAACAAGACATCAATATGTTATGAATACCACAGATTTTAATTCTGTAACATTACACTTTCAATTTGAAGTTTATTATTGCAATATAGTTTTGAAACATTAAAAAAGCATTCTTATAACAGAGTCAATGGTATTTACACTCACCATGTTGCTAGCCTGAAGGCATGGAAAATAAAAAGACACTTGAACATGTTATTGCACTTTTGAAACAGCAAATAATAGCTAAAACAAATATACCAACCTTTAAAAAAAAATCACAATGCTTGTGGATTTGTGGTTTACAATTCCAAATTAAACATACTCTTGACACACACACTTTTATGGAAATCACTAGTTTCCAAAAAAAACCTTAAGTCAAATTCTGCTCTCAGATGTGTATGTGCAATTCCAAATTACTTCAACTGGAGTTGCACATATGCATCAGAAGGCAGAATTTGGACCTTACTGAAGGAGCACAGCATTACAGTGACAGTATTGGCACAAAATAGATTTATTCCTAAAGTGAAACCAAAGTTGACATTAAAATGTGTAATTCCCCAAGCAAAATGCTTCAGCAAGGTAATTTCATTTCTTCTTTTGAAAGGCAACACCAGAATTCATAATAAAAAACTCCAAACCCAACAGCTTTTCAAGGAGGCAGAATGGGTTGAGGGAGTGTTTGTTTGGACATCTAACATATACCATCAGATAGCCAGACACACCACTATCTAATCATCTGAAAGTTTGAGAAAGGTGAAAAAACCCAACCTTTATCCTAGATCCCTATGTTCCCTCTTTAGGCTTGTCAATACTGGCACAAACAAACAAAAAAAGAAGAAAAGAAAAAAAGAAGAGAAAAAGAAGAGAAGAGAAAGAGAAGAGAAAAAGAAGAGAAGAGAAAGAGAAGAGAAAAAGAAGAGAAGAGAAAGAGAAGAGAAAAAGAAGAGAAGAGAAAGAGAAAGAGAAGAGAAGAGAAAGAGAAGAGAAGAAAAAAAGAAGAGAAGAGAAGAAAAAAAGAAGAGAAGAGAAGAAAAAAAGAAGAGAAGAGAAGAGAAGAGAAGAGAAGAGAAGAGAAGAGAAGAGAAGAGAAGAGAAGAGAAGAGAAGAGAAGAGAAGAGAAGAGAAGAGAAGAGAAGAGAAGAGAAAAGAAAAGAAAAGAAAAAGAAAAGAAAAAGAGGTAGCAAATGTATCCAGTATTGTTTAGTCCTGCTCAGAACAGGTCTGATGGTCAATTACAGGTCTGAGTTTTGTTACTCTAGACTCATCATATCAATACAATATTACACTTGATGAAAGGTGTATTGCCCTTTTAGAGAGGGAATGGTCTGTCATGCTAAAATTGCATTCCAGACAAGCCAAAGGCAGGTGTGCTACAGAGTCAATGGTCTCAGTGCATTTTAGGAGATGAAATGTCTTGCTTCACTCAAGACTAAGCTCTCTGGACAGCTACAGAGCAGAACTGAGGTTTGGAAATTTGTGTTGGATTAGAACAAGGAAATAAATAGAAGATTGATTAGGATTTTGTCAGGAAAATCCTTGAAGAAAAAAATGAGATTTACTTTTGAACATTAATCTACCTGGATTGGTTCTTGCTGTTTAAAAACAGGGCCAAGATCAGGCAGAATTAGTTTGATGTACTCTTCTTTGGTGCACTCCTCCGCAATCAGCAGAACGTTAGGCAAAACAAAGGGTACCATATCAGGATTCACAAACTCTGAGGTCAAGTAAGGCAAAATTCGCTGCACTATAACACGCTGAAAGAGAAAGAAAAAAAGGTGTGGTTGCTTTGCATTGCAATAAAATATTATTTTCTAATTTTATTTCAGCAAAGATTTTCTTCATAAAAGTCAGGTTTATACAATTGAAGACAAATGCAATAATGAGTTATTTAAGAGTAAACTTGAGTTTTATATACTACTGGTTTGTTTTTTTTCTGTTTGTATTTAGGACACAGTCTGTCCAAATGGATCCTCAATCATCTTATTTTAATGCCACTTAAAAGCTATTAAAACATAACGAGGCTGTATACAGGATTTAAAATCATGCATACAAATTAAGGAAGCCACATATGATAACATATTTCTAAAGACTAGATAAAGAGCTATTAACATAAAATTCAACTTTTGCAGGACTCCAAGGTTCACTAGCTTGGAAGCCTGTAATCCTAATACAAAAGTAAAGTACTTCTTTCCCACAGCTGAACAACACCTCCGACCTTTGGTTCTATTTTTGCTTGCAAGAATCTTGCAGACATATCTAGCCTGGATAATAAGCATTTGATAAATGGCCAGTAATGGTGATGATTCTAGAAAGCCTATTCATTGAGATGTATTTAACACCGATATACTACCACCAATGGAAATGTGGAGGAGGGACTTAAGGCTGAAGAGCTTCCCTGTGTCTTCCTGCCTTCTCTTTCATAACTCTTGGAAACTTTGTCCAACTCCAAAATGTCACAAAAATAATTAATCAAAGAAGAAAATTGCTAAGTTAAAAAAAGAAAGACATGACTCAACATTAAATCTTCCTGCAGTAGGATTGTACACTAAATAGTTCAAAAAGAAAGCTTAATTAAAGATGAAGAAATGTAATCACATGGGTCACAAAGGTCATTGTTCTATTATGTAGTAAACAAGTATTTTTTCCATCTTAATTGCTTTGGGACTACTAAAACAAAGGATTAACAAAGAAGGGAATGGGATGGGACCAATGTTCTCATGCCATCTGCCTGCCATACAGGAGAAGAAATTTGGACTGATAGCCTGGAAAGCTAGAGACCGTCTGTGAGCACGAAAAGCACAATGGGCCAAGACCCTTGGGGAAGAAAGCTCTGCATCACTCAGGAACAGAGAAGCACTGACTAGCTTTAAAAAATAGTTCAGTCAGTCCAATTGCAATGGAAGGATGCGGACTTGAAAGATGGGGATTGTAAAGAACTGGAAATGGGGAACACAGGGAGGAAGATATCTTCTGTTCCAAGTGGATTAACCTAGGGGAGGTAAGCGAACTCTTCAAGGCAAATTTTGCAACCACAAAAGTTCAAGGTTGCCATTTTTTCTAATCTCCAGGAGTATCAGCAGCTGCAGAGTATTCCCACATAAAATGAGTTTGTCATAACTTTTCTTCTTTCCTTCTATGTTCTACCAATCCCACTGCAGTCCACTACAGAACAGAGAGGTATATAGAATTCAATAGTCTTAATTAAAAAATAAAGGAATACAAACCTTAGGCAGTTTTGGTAGAACCTTTGGTAGCCCTTTAAAAAACTGTGATTTCTGAAGATTATCCCTTTGGAATAAAGAATCAAAATATTGAAGTGTCATTGCCCCAACATCATCAAAGAATGGTATCTAAAAATAAAGGATAAAAAAGGGTGATCTTTGAGAGAAACCACCACCAATGTTATTGTAAATGTAACATATGTAAAATAATCATCTAAATTTACCTTTTTAAATGCATTATAATCAATAAACTTAATAGTTAAGTGGCTATAGCTAACAAACAGAAAAGTACACTTTTACACAATAAGTAATATTGTGACTGACAGGTAAACGAAAGAATTAGCTGTTTGAGCCTAGCTTTATAAAGGAAACATAATATTTATATAGTGATATGATCTGTCTAACTTGGTTTAATTTATATGGAAGACATTTTTCTGCATGACAAAAGCTCTATGAATGAATACAAATTTTAATAAAAGAGCAACCTTATCAAGAAGTACTGTATACTTATTACATCTCTACCCCGATACAATGTGAATTTAGATATAACACAGTAAACAGCGCTCCAGGGGGCAGGGCTGCTTTACCTCCTTATATCCAAATTCGTATCACCACAAGCAGTTCCTCTGCACCCTCCCCTTACTTGCTGCAGCCTCCCGCCCCAGTTCACCTCCGCTCCGCCTCCTCTCACTAGCACATCGCAGCTCCTCTGCTTACCTCCAGGGGTTTCCTGCTGCCAAACAGCTGTTTAGCAGTGCTTAGCGCTTTCCAGGGGGGACAGGGGAGAAGCAGGGAGCGGTGTGCTCAGGGGAAGAAGTGGAGAAGAGGCAGGGCAGGGATTTGGGGAAGGGGATGGAATGGGGGTGAGGAGAGGGGGGGCCTCAAGGAAGTGGTGGAGTGGGTGCGGGGCCGGGGGGGGGGGGGGGGGGGGGTCAGTGATACGGCCTTCGGGCCAATGTACTAGTCCTCATGTGCCCCTCCTGGTGATTCGAGTTTGAGATCCCTGTTCTATGCACTCACCTTTGTCATTTGATCTGCATCAGGTCTGACTGCAGGAGCTACATTTAATAGCAGTTTTACATGTTCACGTACTTCCTCTGGCATATTCTGAAGTGTACTGGAGCCTAAGCGACTCAGCTGTACAAATAATTCAAGCACATGATCCATGAATACAGAAAATTCTGCATACTCATTATTTTAAGACAAAGTAGAACTAAAAAGCCATCAAATCAATTCGGCAAATTTTATAAAATATAATCCTTATAAATGCAAGCACAAACTTCAGCTGTGGTCATTCCTACCTCTTTTCTTACAGTGACACTGCATGCTGACACTGGCTTAGAACCTGAGTTTACTAATGCCATGTCTATACATACAGTGCTGCAGCGGCACAGAGGTACTAATACAGCTGAGCCAAGGCAGCACTTGTGGTGAAGACACCCTATCCCGACGGGAGAGAGCTCTCCGGTCAGCATAATGAGACCACCTCTGCAAACGGCAAAAGCTATGCTGTCGGGAGCTCTCCCTCTGATATAGCGCTGTGTACACTACTGCTTATGTCATTGTAACATGTCGCTCAGTGGAGGTGGAATATTCACACCCCTGAGCAACATAAGTGGTAGTGTACACAGAGCCTAATTCTGTGGGGCTATGGAGATCAACTATATGGCTCCCTGGCTCTTTAATAGTGCATTGTGATCTGTATTGTCATGATAGAGCATTACATGTGACTAAGGACTTGTCTACACTGGTAATTTACAGCGCTGCAATTTTCTCCCTCAGGAGTGTGAAAAAACACTTCCCTGAGCGCAGCATATTTCAGTGCTATAAAGCATCAGCATAAACCTCTCATGGAGGTGTTAACACAAGCCATGTTAAAGTGCTACCGCATAGTAGACAAGCCCTAAAGAACATCAGTATAACTCAGCATCTCTTCTCTTCCTCCAGCAGACAGGAGGTGGAGAAAGAAAAGTTAATCTATTTTTCTCTGAAGTTAAGTGAGGGAGGGCATCTTTCGAATTCAGCTGTTGGGATGGGAGGGAGGGAGGAGTCATCCACAATTTCTCACCTGAGGGGTGATTTCATCACCTTTTATTTAAACTCAGCAATTTCCACATGGCTAACAGTTGTTTACTGTCCTGTGGTTGATATCCTGTTTTCTCTACTCACAGTCAGAGTGGCACATCATATGTCTATCCCATATTTGCAGCATATGGAGACATAAGGAGCCCCAGGTAGAATGTCAATACTGGTAGTTTATTCAGAGAATTTGAATTATGCATCTATTTTTATTCCAAGTATATTGTAAAAGACTGATTTTAGAGAGGTAGCATGTATGTGACCAGTTATTGTAACAACATTTATATTGTACCTCTCGGTGTTGCGTACTACACTGAGATATCCATTTGTTTTCTTTTTAAAGCAGCAATTGCTTTTAAACATGGAGGCCTGGTCTGCAGTACACAATTATATCGGAATTGGTCGAAATTAATGGCTCTTAAATCCAGTTTCTGTACTCAACCTTGGCAAGGGGAGCAGTGCTAAATTCGGCATCACTATTCAGGATTTGAGGTACTATGGATGCAATTCGAAGCTATTGGCCTCCGGGAGCTATCCCAGAATAATCCATTGTGACTGCTCTCGACAGCACTTTCAACTCATATGCACTATCCAGATAGTCAGGAAAAGCCCCGGGAATTTTTGAATTTCATTTCCTATTTGGCCAGCATGGCGAGCTCATCAGCACAGGGTATCATGCAGAGCTCATCAGCATAGGTGACTTTGTAGTCCCAGAATCGCAAAAAAGCTCCAACATAGACCAAATGGGAGGAACTGGATTTGATCACAGTATGGGGAGAAGAATCTAAGCAGGCAGAACTCCATTTAAAAAAACAGAATGCCGTTCAAAAGAAAAAAAAAATTAACCCAGAATTCCAATGGGCAGTGGGGACTGCGGGAACCGTGGGATAGCTACCCACAGTGCACCACTCCAAGAGTCGATGCTAGCCTAGGTATTGTGGATGCACTATGCTGAATTCACGCGCTTAGTGGGGACACACAAGATCGAATGTATAAAATCGCTTCCAAAAAATCAAATAGAATAATTATGATATAATTTCGTACTGTAAACAAACCCGGAGACATTTAAAAAGTGATCATCAAATTCAGAACATATTGCTAAGTATAGCAGATACCTGATCCAGCTGTCTACTGAAACTTTTATAAATATCTTTCTTGTTGATCTCAAAAATAGGTTTCCCTTTATTAAATACTGCATACGTGACAGCTCCTAAAGAGTACATGTCACTGGCAGTCTCGCAGCTCACTGAAAGGATGTATTCTGGTGCCAAATACTCAGGATTTGGAAGACACAAGGACGGCAAGTTTGGGTCCCATTCTTTACATAGGAACTTCAGCTGTAAGAACAACAGTGAAAGAAAATATAGTAGTTGAAGATTTTAAATTGAAATTACTCAATAAGCAGCAAACAGTCAAATTCCCTCAAATTCACCATAAGTAAAATAACGGACACAGTGAAGCAAAATTGACTAAGTGGCTATATAAGCTAAATGGGTATTGCTTTGACTGTTGCAGCTATCACACCAAGATGATTTAGAATTAGGACACTTGATGAACATTTCTAAGTATGGTTTACATACTTAAGCACAAATTAATCTTTGGAATAAAGAGCTACAGAAAATATGCTACTCATTTTACTTTAGGAAATTAAATGCATTTCTAGATAACAATCGGCAGTAACCCCAGGAGCACTGCACTCTGTGGCAGGAGGGTAGCCCAGTCTTTTGGGCTGTTATTGGTTCATCTTGGTGCCACGGCTGGTTGGTGACCTGCTGCCTCAAAAAAGTTGTGCTAGGAAAAAAGGTGGCATCCTCCTGTATTGATCTACCAGTAGACATATATGCTGCACTCTGCACAGACAAACTCCACATCCTGTTCCTAATTCCCTGAACTATTTAGTCCCTGGTTAATCCACTGTTAAGTTTCTTTTAAGCAACAACTATCAAACGTGTAGTAGTTCTGCAACAAATGTGCATGGGGCTCAAGGATGAAATCACATTTGTTTTCAAAGCACAGGCAATTTTTCACTGACCACTATACGAGGACTATAACCCAATCCCTAGTCTAAGGAGACAGCTCAAACTCATTTTCAGTTCTAACCCAAGGCAGAATTTGAACTCAGACCTCCAGCAGTAAAGGGCCTATAATGTCATAAAGCCTCCCCGCTATTAAAAAAATGGGGGGGAAAGGTGTCGAGAAATGAGTAGGTGATCCAGCACTAGAATTAACAGATCATGCCCCCTGCTTCAGATACTATCTGCATTTAAAATAAAAAGCAGACAAAAGTAAAGCCTTATTACCTCTTGTTCAGATGGATTTGTTGACTGAATACAAAAATCAAATCCCATAATTTTCCATGCTCCACTTTTATTCAAAATTATATTTTCAGGAGTAATGTTTCCGTGGACCATTTTCACACTGCTGTGCAGAAAGGACAAACCTTCAGAGACCTGTGAACGAGGAAAGATTATTTCAAGTTTTTTGAAAATATTCTTTCAAAACACTTGCAAAATATTTACATCAATTATCACGTCATTTATTACTTCCCATGCTCAACTGGCATGTGTTAGTTAAGAAACAGTCAAGCCAATCTACCACACGGGAAGAAAAAAATTCAGACTAAAAATCTTTGAAAAAGTTAAACATGTATGAAGCGAACCAAATTCCGGTTGAGAACTTGCTCGCAGAGTCACTAATGCCAAGTTAACTATAACAGGGCTCGAAAGCCCCACTTGCCTAGGATCTGGTGAACATTTTCTCATGAGTTGGCTGAATGGGGATCCATTGACTCCTTCTCTAGAACAGAAGGAACAGAAAAGATGCAGAGTAGCATATGCGCTCGTGCTCCTTTAGCAGACGGGAAGGTGGGAACAAAATTGCCTGCGCACAGTAGTTTTTAAGGAGATCTGGGACACAGCAGTTTGCTTTGTTCTTTTCACAGACCTACGTGGGGAGCGGGAGTGTGAAAGAGCAGAGTAGTTAGAAGCTCCTTTTTTAAACAACAAAAAAATAATACCTCACCCAAACAGAATGGGAGGATGAAGCAAGGAGTAGCAACCTCTGTGCCAGGGCTCATTTACAAGGGGAGAGACAGACAGTAAGAAAGTGCTCACAGACAGAGCATCTATAAAGGTAATAGCAAGAGCAGCAATAGGTTGAGGGATAATCTATTCACTTAAAGACAGAGCACTAACTGAATTATGTGGGTGGCAGTGGTATGACTTCTTCTTCAGTGGTATGACTAGGGGGAAAGAAAAAAGCAAATTTAAATTTGCCACATTTCAAATGTATTTTAAAAAGACAAGAGGCCACAAAGCTAAGACTCTCAGCAACTGGCATCATTCTTCATTAAAAAGAAGGGGGAGAAGGGAGGACTAGAAGGCAAATGGTGAGATGTACAGTTCCAAATTCTCTAGCGAGATTGGGCAGAAACAGTAGCAATCCAGGGCATTCCATCACGCATTCATCCTTTTCACCAGTCTGTTTATAGAGGGTCTTCAAACTTTACAGTATCTCTCCTCATAATTATTTCATGTACTATGTGCTCTTTTGAAGCTGAAACCTGCCATATAGCAAAATATCCATAACTGCTGTTTGCTCCAGTTTCTTTGGTTCGTCTCTTACAATGCAAAGTTGGCTTGAAAAAATTATTTTTTTTATGATCACCATCATTGGTCTTCAGATTACCTGCCAAAAGGTATGGCCCAAAGGTGATTTTTTAAATTTCAAATGGGTAACTCCAGGCTGAAACTTTGTAGGATAATATTTAAACTAAAATCAACTATTATAAAAATATACAACCCCCTGAAAAACTGTATGTAATGGAACGGACAGCAAATCCCTGAATACTTCAGGGATAAGAAGCACCACTAGAATGTATTCTGTCTGGAACTAACAGGGTTCTGTGCCCTCACCTCACCTTTCTTCTCCAAAAGATGGATTTGCACTTAACAGTTCTCTCAAGGAGAAGAAAATAGATCAAATTTGCCAAGGATGGCAAGAGGAAAAAAAAAAAAGTGATTAAGGCATTGGATAGACATAGACTCAGGCTATGTCAGGGTGTCTCAAACTGGGGGTTGCCGAGCGCTCCCCGGGGAGTCGTGAGCTCCTGCTGCCACCAAAAAGCTGCCAAATGGATTATTTCCGCATTTGGCGGCTTTTTGGTGGACATACCGAGAGCACTCGGAAGCGCTTGGCATGACTGCCGAAAATAACCGCCGAATGTGGAAGTATTCAATTCGGCGGCTTTTCGGCAGACATACAAGGGTCGCACTGCGCCGCTGGAGCACAAAAAAGGGTCGCAGTCTCAACAAGTTTGAGAACCACTGGGCTATGTGTTATTCTCAGCATCACCATAGATTTCCTGAGAAACCTAGAGCAAGTTACTTAACTTCTCCATGCCCCAGATCCCTATCTCTTATAAAGGGAAAATAGTCCCTACTCACAGGACTGTTGTAATGACAGATTCATTAATGCATTTAAGGAGATCAGAGACTATGGTGATGTCCATTATAGAAAAAAAACTATAAGTAAATTTTAAAAAAATTAACATTGCTTTAATTGGGTTTAACACTAGAAATAAATGGAGTTGAATGCACTTACATCAGCTGTGAATATTTTTTTTAAATCTTATCAATACTGAATGCTCGGATAGAAATATCTTGTGCTTTTAGATAAATAATCCAGATTCCTAAGCAAACTGTTACCACATGCTTATCTTTACTCACAATTACTCATGTAGGTAAACACGTGCATAGCTGTTAGTAGGATCATGGTTTAAGTTTGTAAACCAGTATTAGACATGCAGAAAAAAATATAAAGATAAAACCATTAACATACCTGAAGCAAGCCATATTTGGTTTCCACATCATAAAGTTTGTATTCCTTAATATCAGATGGTAAAGGAGAGGGTAGATTGTCCCAGTTGCCAAGAACATTAGCTAAACTTGCAAAGACTGGTTCTGTACAAAATGCCAGGCAATCTCTAAAAGGGGAAGAGGTACCCAATATATCCAGTAAATACATTTAATAAGCTCTTGGTCATGATTTTGAATTACAGAAAATAACTTTAACATAATATATCACCACAATAATCAATATTACTTAAACCATGCTGTATGTCAGCTTTTGAAGAATAGCATCTCAAATATTTTAATTCTGTAACAAGATGTCTTGGAAGCACACTGGAAGTCAGAAGGTGGTACTGATCAGAGTAAGGCATTTATTACTCTGTATATAATATAATATTAAAAGCATGCACAGAGTTTGGTAAAGAATACGAGAATATTTTCCCTGTACTGAGCCAACACAACAAGGGGAGTAAAGTAGGAATTCATGCACAAGTTGCAGGATCAGGCTTTTAGTTAGGACCGGGATTGATTAGATTCTGAGTAAAGCAGCCTTTGTGTACACCAGTCAGCCATACACCAGAACATTAGGGTCAAAGCCCAAAGTCAGCACCAAACTAGAGCCTTGTTCATAGTAGGAGGCAGAGAAAATAACTGAAAATAAAAAATTCAGCAGAGCAGAGAATATGTGCTGACCAACAATTAACAAAAACAACTGTTGAATATTTAATAGCACTACAAAGTATACAATTTTTTATGGCAAAGGTGCTAGAGACACTCATCAGAATGACTGCACAATAAACATTATGTAACTGTGTCGTCTTTACTCTCTCCCTTCATCCCTCACCATGTCCCCACCTCCTCTTTCCCACTGTGGTTTCATTTCTTCTCTAACACTGTGTTGTAATGTTCACGTCCTATCCTCCCAATAAATGAGGTTGCCTCCCTGTGTCTATACTCAAAATGGCTCATTTCGCCTTTTCCAGGTCTCCTCTCCCTTAGTGGCTATAAGAGGAGTACACATGTATATGTACATAATTACAAGCCTTCCAGCCAGTGTCAAGGAACGGAGGATCATGATGACGCTTAACTCTCCATATCAATCTCATGGTGCCAGCAAGTTTGCTGCCCACACTGCCTCAGAGGTATAGGCTTCAGGTAGCATAGAAAGAATGTTCTTAAGACCCCTGGAACAGCCTTAGCAACTTAAGAGCTGTGGGTTAAGTCTTGATTGTTCTAAAGTCTACAGGAAAAAGCTTTACCTAGTTGATACACTTTACCTAGTTGATACACTTGAGAGCTAAGAAAACCAGTCAGAATATATTACTCAGGGTGATGAAGTCTCATGCAAGAAAAATAAATATTTCTTGAGTCATTCAAAAATATCACAGGGAACATGATGCAGTAGGATAAAACAATGATTGTACACTTCACAAGCCAATGAAATTGCTCTCTAAAGTACAATAAGGCCAAAGAAACAAAACTGACGAAACATGAAAGATCCTTGCTCCTCACCTTCAAAGACTAAGGGTATGTCTATACTACAAAATTAGGTTGAATTTATAGAAGTCAACTTTTGGAATTCTGGGAATTGGAATTCTGGGTTTAGCTCCCATTGCATGATGGGGCAAAAACATTCTTACGGGTTTTTGTGGGTGCATCTTGTTAGTCATCCCTCCCTCTGTGAAAGCAAGGGCAGACAATCATTTCACCCCTTTTTCCTTGGATTGCCCGCGCAGACGCCATAGCACCGCAAGAATGGCGCACACTCAGATTACAGTTGTGAGCAGTGTAAACATCTCGCGCATTATCATGCAGTTTGTGCAGAACCAGAGCCTACAAAAGAAAGCAAGGAGGCGACGGCAGCACGGTGACGAGAGTGATGAGGACATGGACACAGACTTCTCTCAAAGCACGAGCCCTGGCAATTTGGACATCCTGGTGGCGACGGGGCTGGCTCATGCTACTAAATGCCAATTCTGGGCCGGGGAAACAAGCACAGACTGGTGGGACCGCATAGAGTTTGCGGGTCTGGGATGATTCCCAGTAGCTCCAAAACTTTCAAATGTGTAAGGCCACTTCCCTGGAACTTTGTGACTTGCTTTCCTCTGCCCTGAAGCACAAGAATACAAAGATGGGGGCAGCCCTCATAGTTCAGAAGTGAGTGATGATAGGCCTCTGGAAGCTTGCAGTGCCCAACAGCTACTGGTCAACTGGGAATCAATCTGAAGTGGGTAAATCTACTGTGGGAGCTACTGTGATGCACGTAGCCAATTCAATCACTGAGCTGCTGCTATCAATGGCAGTGACTCTGGGAAACGTGCAGTTCATAGTAGATGGTTTTGCTGCAATGGGATTCCCCAACTGTAGCAGGGTGATAGACGGAACAGATATCCCTATCTTGGGACTGGACTACCTTGGCATACACCGCAAGGGGTGCTTTTCAACGGTGCTGCAAGCACTAGTGGGTCACAAGGGACATTTCACCAACATCAACATGGGATGGCTGGGAAAGGTACATGAAGCTTGCATCTTCAGGAACTCTGGTCTGTTTGAACAGCTGCAGGAAGGGACTTACTTCCCAGACCAGAAAATTACTGTTGGGGGATGTTGAAATGCCTATAACAAAGACGTTTTTTTGCTGCAATATGGTGACCAAGACCAGACTGCAAAGAGAAGCTGCAGAGCTGCAATTCATTTGAAAATTTGACACAATCAGTCTGGGATTGAACAAAGATTTTGAATGGCTTGCTAATTACAAAAACAGCTTCTCCTCTCTCCGAGTTCACACCTCCAATTCAGCTGCCAGAGGAATACCTCACCCTCCCTGATTTGAGATAACAAGCTGGTTCAGCCTGATTGAACTAACCTTGTTATCTCCTACCTGGTTCTTGCCTACTTACCTATACCTGCCCCTGGACACTTCCACTGCTTGCATCCGACGAAGTGGGTTTTAGCCCATGAAAGCTTATGCTTCAATACTTTAGTTAGTCTTTAAGGTGCCACAGGACTCTGTTACCTCTGCTATTCCAGACTAACACGGCTACCTCTCTGATTCTTGACGAAATGCCTATAGTTACCCATGGGGACCCAACCTAACCCTTAATACCATGGCTCATGAATCCATACACAAGCACCCTGGACAGTAATAAGCAGCAGTTCAACTATAGGCTGAGCAAGTGCAGAATGGTAGTAGAGTGTACATTTGGACATGTAAAGGCTCGCTGGCGCAGCTTACTGACTCGTATAGACCTCAGTGAAAAAAATATTCCCATTGTTATTGCTGCTTGCTGTGTGTTCCACCACATCTGTGAGAGTAAGGGGGAGACATTTATGGGGGAGTGTGAGGTTGAGGCAAATCGCCTGTCCGCTGATTACATACAGCCAGACACCAGGGCAATTAGAAGAGCATAGCAGGACAGAGAAGCCTTCAAAACCAGTTTCATGACTGGCCAGGCTACAGTGTGACAGTTCCGTTTGTTTCTCCTTGATGAAAACCCACCCCGTTGGTCCACTCTACTTGACTGTAAGCCAACCACCCTCCCCCTTTCGATCACCGCTTGCAGAAGCAATAAAGTCATTGTTGTTTCAATATCATGTATTCTTTATTAATTCACACTAATAGGGGGATAACTGCCAAGGTAGCCTGGGAGGGGTGGGAGAGGAGGGAAGTATCGAGTGGTGTGGTGGATGACAGGAGGAGGGAAGGACTGCACTTCAAAACTTATTGAATGCCAACCTTCTGTTGCTTGGGCAGTCCTCAGGGGTGGAGTGCTTGGGTGCCCGGAGCCTCCCCCCGTGTTCTTGGGAGTCTGGGGGAGGAGGATATGGAACTTGGAGTCCTATATATGGAGTTCAAGATGGGACAGCTCCCTGCTGTCTGGTGACCTCTGAGGGTGCATATATACCACAGGCAACAGCTTACTGGAGGGGTGCATGCTTCCTTGAATTATGTACCCTGTGCTATAATACTGAACCAGGCCCCATACTGCCACTCTGCACTGCTACCCAGCTGGACTTCCTATCTGCTTCAGCCAGGTTTCCCCAGCTATGTCTTTGACCCACCCAGTCCATTTCCCCTGCAAGTCAGTCTCCCCTCCCCTGAAAGTTATGACATATATCTTAACTTTGTATTTCATGATTTTCAGAGGTTTAGATTAGTGTTGCCTTAAGACCACAGTATAAACACATCAGAGAAGCCCACTCACCTTGGCACCCACCCCACATATCACCCTTCTTAATGTTCCATCCCTCATCTCCATCCTCTCCCTTGACCTGAACTTCCCAACCCCTCACAAACACTCCAATTTATCCCCCACCACCAGAAACCCAAACATCTTTCCCCAATTCCTTCTTTTCCTCTGCTCCCCAGTTTCCCCTCCGAGCAAACATTTGCACACACAATTTATTTTCTTTCTTTTCAAAGAATTTTGAATTCTGAATTTTCTGCTGTACTCAGATGACATTTTTCCAAAATAACAAAAGGCCTCTTTGACACAGGCAGATTATAGCAACATGACTATATTTCATTTCCAGATTTCTACCAAGGATAGGTTCCAGATTAAAATGGCTAGGATTGCTCATATTCAATAGTCATAGCATGTCGCATTCAGCCATCCAGATCATGTGAAAACTGGCTGACTAGTAACCCACTTCGGTACTATGCACATACACAAGAGAATCACTTTTGTGCATGAGTGTTAGGCTCAAACCTTTCTGTAGAGATTAACTTTGTTAACATTTTCAATACTGCTTCCCCAAAGGAGGCTACAGCAGGAGACCTTTTGGTGGACATAGAGGTCTGGGGCAGGAGGAACATTTTGGTGAAACAACCCCAAATTTATCTCATTATCCCTACCCCAGAACCCAAAGAGGCATATTAACTTTCAAAGGAAAGTGAGTGACTATGCAGATACAAGAGCACTTAAAAGAATTGAACTCAAACTAACATTTTCTCAACCTTAAAGATCTGGGAGCTGGCACCCGCCTATAATTTTAACTCTCTTAAGCATGGGCGAGGTCTCCTGCTGTAGTTCAGATGAAGAGTGGAAAAGGACTGGGGACCTGAAGGTGGAAAAATAGCTTTATTCATGAATTTTTACAAAGGAGAAGCCAAAACAAAATAAATCAAAATCCAGAAAAGCTCTTTGCTTTGGCAGTTACCATGACTTCAGCCCTCTTTCAAGTGAAGTATAACTGCACAAAACAAGGTTGTTTTAATAAATATTTTAGCAGTTGAAGTCAGTCACATACTGTATCTTCAATATTTCCGTGAGTAATATCAGAAAAAGTGACCCTTTCGGCAACGGTGCAACCAGAACATGTATGACTTACTTTTACTTATTTTCTCTAATTGCCAAGTCCATATCTTTTGTTATTACTTCTGCACATTTTTCTAACTGCCCCAGAACAATATGTCCAGCAAAAAAATTAATACATACAATTTTATTAAAATTTACCTGGATTCTTCTAATGGATGTTGGACGGTAACTAGTCGAGGGTGTCGAAGCCTTGTTAATTGTTGAACTCCACGCTTTAAAGAATCAATAATCTGATCCTTTTCAAATTTCTGATATTTGTCTATTAACTTTTTATCAAAGACAAAAACAGCAACTTCCTAAAAATAAGCAACAAAACTCAGTTAGTATTACCTAAGTCACACAGTAAAATCAATACAACATGATCCACCAAAGCAGAAAGTAGTTCATTATAAACCCATAGCCAAATGCTATACTAATTTATTTCAGTTACAATCAACTTGGGTTTTTTTAATCTTAATTCAAAAATGCATTTTTCCTGGGCCATAAAAAATAATGAATTGACTATTACCAGTGTTAATAGCATAGGCACCGACACTGTGGGTGCTCTGGGACTGGAGTGCCCACAGGAAAAAAATGGTGAGTGCTGAGACCCACCAGCAGCTCCCCTATCAGAATCTTCCATTCCCCGCAGTGCTTCCCGCCCGTCTTATAGCCCCACGGATCGGATCAGCGCCTTCCCCTCCCTCCCTGTGCCTCTTGCAGTTCAGCTGTTTCGTGGTGTCAGGAGGCACTGAAGAGGAGAGGGAAGGAGCGAGAGTGCATCACGCTCAGGGGCGAAACTAGGCTGTGTGCTGGAAAATGACACACATCTATTTTATTTTATTTTATTTACTTATATTTTAAAATATTGGGTAAAAATCAACATACAAGAAAAGAAAAAACAAATATTAACACTAGTATTTACAATCTGTTAAAGTGAAGTCCTCTACACACTGAACAATTTAAGACAGTTGCTTGTCAAATTTTAGTGGAATCTTCCAGAAGAGTATTTGGCAGAAAAGCAGTTTTTTATGAAGCAGTTATATAGTCACCAAAAAAAAAAAAAAAAAGGAAATATCAGAATGTATTATTTTAATGTGTTGGACTGGGTTTCTTTCTATTTACGGCTTGTCTATTGCTTGTCTATTAAACATTAAATAATTATGCAACTACTCTAGGAGATTTAACTTGAAATGGCCCTTATAAAATACTAGCAGAAATTCCCGGCATTGCTCGGGTCCGTCGGAGGGGGGGAAGGGGACCCAGCGTTGCTCAAAGAGAGCTGAGTGTGGGGTCCGTTGGAGGGTGGGAGGGAGGAGAGAGCTGAGCGAGTGGGTGGGGGGCGTTGGAGTGGGGGGAGGAGGGGGAGAGAGCTCAGCGAGTGTGGGGTCCGTTGGAGGGAGGGAGGGGGCAGAGAGCTGAGCGAGTGCCGGGGCCGTTGGAGGGGGGTAGGGGGGCAGAGAGCTGTGCGAGTGCGGGGTCCATTGGAGGAGGGTATTATTACATCATAACTATGTCACAGAGAACAGCAGGTGTTAACCTGCTGCCCAGCTGATGTGAATGGGCTTTAAAGAATTTCACCCCTGAGGGGCGTCAGAGGTGAGATTTGAAAAATTTTCGACTCTTACCCTGATTAGGACCCTAAGGCCTATAACTGTACCAAATTTCAAGTCTCTAGCTCAAATGGTGTGGAAGGAGTAAGGGAACGTACATACACGCACGCACGCATACACCATTTGACTTTTATATATATAGATTTGGCAACTATATTCTAGCCTTTCTGTGGGGACTTAAAACATATCCATCTTTGCTGCATTACTTCTAGCACAGAAGTGGTGTGCCAAGTTTTCATTTATTCACTCTAATTTAAAGTTTTGTGTGCCAGTAATACACTTTAATATTTTTAGGTCTCTTTCTATATAAGTCTCTAATATAGAACTAAACTATTGTATGTAAAGTAAATAAGTTTTTCAAATGTTTAAGAAGCCCCACTGCATGGGACTGAAGCCTGAGCCCCACTATCTGGGGCTGAAGCCTGACCAGCCTAGCTTCATGAGGGCTCCCTGTGGTATGGGGCCCCAAGAAATTGTCCTGTTTTCTACCCCGTCATAAGTATAAAGTAGCTTAGAATTACTGTTTTACCTATGAAGGGTTAACCTGAAGTAACCTGAGAGAGGGGATGACAAAACGTCTCGGGAACAAAGAGTGTTTTTTAGTTTCAGTTTCTCCTCGGCTCGCTCGGGCTCTGGTGCTGCTGTTCGCTTGGCTTTGAGACGAACCACACCTATATCTCTACTCTATTTATCTATAATCTTGTAACAAGGTCAAGTCCAGTAGTAAGTGAATTGTATGCTTGAACTGTATCACTTGATAATTGATCCACAGTGTTTCTTTTACTGTTAAGCTTTGGCAAGGGAAGAATTCCCAGGGAGGGATCAGTTATACTGTGTGATGTTAGTGGGTTGTTTAGTCTATTGATTTCTATACAAGGGATTCATGCTTCTGTTTTCTCTAAGTAAAATCTTCCTTTTAAGACTCTGTCTGCTTGCTTCTATTGGATAGATCCTGGTTTGGATCGGGCACGTCTCACAGCAAGTGAGGATTTTGGTCTTTGTTTCTCAAACCTCTCCCAGGTGAAGAGAGGAGATTTGAGAGGTGTTACAAGGGGGTTCCAATTTACCCTAACCCATGGTTTTGGGGGCTTAAATTGGTGGTGGCAGCATTATTCCAAGTCCAAACTGGAGAAGTTTGTGTTCTGGGGAAAAGTTTTAATGTAAGCTGACAAAATAAGCTTGGGGGGTTATTTCTTCTTTCATGCGGGGTCCCCACATCTTTACCCTAGAGTTCAGAGTGAGGAGGCACACCTTGACACTCCCTAACGCTGACCCTGGCTGTTACATGCAGAATATCAGTTGTCGTGACACAGGTGGGCCATGAATGTTTTATAGCATGCTGGGAAGGCCTCAGAAAGATGAAGGTTGAGAACCGCTGCTCAAGAGGTTTATCCACACAGAGAAGAGACTGACTACCTACTCCTAGGGGAATTCTGTGCCATTGTGCACGCACAGAATTTATGTGCCACATAGAATTTTTTTTCTCTCAGCAGATAATGCATTTTGATGAGAAGTGTTGAAGTTACACCATAGTGGCTCCTGGTCAGTGAAAGGCATAAGAACAGAGGGTAGATGATTCCAGAAGGGAGCAGCCCAAGCTGTGAATAGGGAAGAGAAAAGCTTGCATTCCACACAGAACTCTGCCCATGGGACCAGGTCAACAGGCATGGATACATGCAGCACATGGGGCTACTGGGAGTGGGGAGCTGAGGGTGCAGGGACACAAGGGGACAAGGGGATGGGGCTGGTTAAGTTTGGAGGGGACACATGGTGACAGTAGCACATGTGCCTGACTCGGAGAGGCTAGGAGTCAGCACAGGAAGGAACCCTAACAATTGATCCCTCATTCCCCAAGCTCTATTTAAAAAAAAAAAAAAAAAAAAAAAAAAAAGTTCCATACTTCTACCACCGATACTCAACAACCCTCAGTTCACACCCAGGCTCCTTCCCAGCAATTACTTCCCTCGACCTCAGCTCCTCTGTTACCCCTGACTCCCCCAAGCCTTTGTACCGCTTTGGAGGGGTGCAGGAAATACATTTCTGTATTGTAGATTAAAGAATTAGTATTCAAAATTCTTTATCAATATGCCTAGTAAGGAATCTATTTGTCAAAAAACATTTTCTGAATCTCTTTTGTTGTCTGTATTGCTACAAATATACTTGCTGACAGGTATTTTGAAATAAATTACCAAAATAAGTGAAATTGGTGTGTTTATTTTGTGTTATTTTTACAAATAAAATATGCAGAATTTAAAAATATTGTGTTCAGAATTTTTAATTTTTTGGCACAGAATTCCCCACAGTAGTAAGCTACTACTGCAATAAATTACTCCTTTTGCGCAAGTGGCAGAAGTCTATGCAATGGAGCTAAAAATCCTAACCCTGCTGACGACTCACGAGTGTCAATAAAACTCCACGCGACTGAATTTGCTCTTTAGGTTCATTTTTTTTAAAAATCTTGGAAATTACACTCAAAAGTCAGGAAATGACAGAATTAGATTGCCTATGAATATGAAGTGCTTCTAATTTGCCCCCATCCCCACAGTTATGCATGATAGTCTTTAATTACATGCTATTTCCCTCCGCCACACCCCCCCACAGGACCCCTGCCTCATTCAGTGTACAGGATGGACCTGCTTTGAGGATGAATCAGGGCTGCGCAGTGAAGGAGCCTTGACTGTGGGAACCCCTGCTTCATTTGTTCTGAAAGCTGGAAGGTATGTAGAGAATGACATAAGGGATTGCAAAAAGAGAAAGGATGGTCTCACTGTTAGTGCAGTTGAATGTTATTTTACCTCTGACTTTGCCACAGATTTCCTATACGTTGCTGTGTAGGTCATTTAACCAAACCTTTCACTGGTGGGCACTAATTGTGTGTTTCTCATTTTCTCGATGTTTGAGTAGACACCCCACAATCTAATGGCAGAAGAGTTGAGCATTTAGACACAACTGAAGTTGGTGGGAATGTGCTTTGAACATAACATGTTATATAATGCTAAAGACTCTGGAAAAAAATAATCAGATTCTAGGTTCCTCAAATTGGGAGCCCAAAATTAGTGGATACTTTTGACCCTAATCTCCCTGTGTCTCAGTTCTCCAGCTGTAAATGGTGATAATTATACAGCCTCATCTCAAAGGGGTGTTCTGAAAATAAACTCCTTACTCTTTACGAAGCACTCAGCTAGAGTGCCACAGTACCATCTCTAAAAGCATTCACCTTCCAGACACCAGTGATGAGATTTTCAAGACTGCTCAGTGTTAAAAGACAAACTCCCACCGACTTAAACGGAGAGCTGAGGTTGGCCAACACAGTTCAAAGCATAATCCTACCTCACCCACTTCCACAATATACCTTACTGCTACTTATCCAGGGAACAAGAGACTTATAATCAGTTCTACTTCTCCCATATGAAAACCCACGAGTTCTGTGCAAAGGGTTTTAAACTATGTATGCTGCTGCAAAATGATTCTGTAACCAGAGGGCCAAAGAATCTATATTTGAATACTGAATACCTATTTGTGGTGAAAAGACAGGAATGCTGATAGCTCCAATTTTTTTGTCAGTGGTATTTAAAACAAAGGACACTCAGGTATCATTTTGGGGAAGTTAGTGATGTCATTGGCACAGATGACAAAGAGCCACTCACAAGTTGTCAGAAGGGTGGACTGGCAGAACAAAGGAATAAAATAAATTACTAATGAACAGATAACATGCAATATAATAACCACAATATATCTTGCACATCTCTGTATACCTCAGCAATGTTCTGAAGGAGTCTACCAAAAAAGTATAACTCCTCACAAACATCTGGCAAAAGATATCCTTCAGGAAATAATTGTGGGAAGCCCTTTCACACACAAAGTACTTACCATGCTGATTAGTTTTGTTTTGCAGCATCAGATTGAATACTGACGTGTTAACTAGCCACAATATGGACTAATGATAATCATGTCACTACTAGTCAAATGCAACTAATCATCACGCAATAAATAGTATGCAGAAACATTAGTCAGTGTTTGCTTTACCACATTGGGAGCCAAGTCATGTAGACTCTACTGTGAGGAGACCCAATCAAAACTTGAAAAATGTAGGTAAACCACTCCAGACAGGGATTTAAGCTTATTAACCAGGTAAAAGATACCCAGGGTGCCATAGCTCATGCTCCCACAGCCACACTCATACTGCCTTTCCCCAGGCCCTCACAGCTGCATCCATTGCAATTTAAAGGAATAGAACAGTTATCCCATCTATTAAGTACTGTAATTGTATTTTGAGGGTTACTGATCCAAGAGTGCTTGGTTGTTTCTGTATTCAAGAGAGTATTAATAAAGTTGATATTCTTAAATAGATTTTTCTTACGAGAGTGATATTGTGTAATATAGGGAAACTGTTAAATGCTTACTGTTTCCAGTCCATTTTTACATTATTTTAAAAAAACAAATCCACTTAGAAGGCAACTGTGGGGGTAGGGAAGGCTTTGGACCCGTTCTCGGCACCAAAGTTATACAAACCTGCCGCCCCTGATTGAATATAGCGTTTACAGGAATGAGGGGTTAACAGCAATGACCTGAAACAGGCATGTGAAGGCAGTTAGCATGAGGCCATCCCCCATATAGTTTTGGTCAACGTACCTCATGACTAACATTTCTTACTGCTCAATTTCTGCAAATCTATTGACCCAGAAACTAAATTGTGCCAGTCTGTTGTGATTAAATGAGCAGTGGGAACCTTAAATCAATTGACACATTTGGATAGCTTTTCTGTCTTTGTTTGACTTCACAAGTTGTAACACTAGCAACAGCTTTCTGAAAATGTTCTTCTAAACCTTTTCTAACAAAGTATGCAATTGTTATCATTCCTCAAGTATGATTTTAATGTAACCACAGGCCTTCACCTGAGATCTCACCTGTTTTGTTGACTTTTTAGTTCCATTAAAGATCTTCCAAGCAAGCCCATTGCCACCACTGGCAATATGTCGGCCAACATCAAATTCCCTGGTAACAGGATTTCCCATGACCGCACTGGTGACATCAGCTGTTACCTTTGTAACGGTACTTTTCAACTTATTCAGCATGGACTCCATTGTCCCAACTATATGCTACTATTACGTTAGCCTACAAACAGAAGGGGGGGGGGGGGATTACAATTCTTTCCATTTCTGTTAATGGAAGGTACTGAAAATGGTTAGTTTACATTAGTTCATATTTTTAAAAACACAGAACACAAATCCAGCTATGGAAAATTTTAAAAGGGAAGAGTAAAGCTTTATTTTTTTCTTAAAAGAGAAAACCTGTCAAATATCTCAAATCGTCAACAGTATAAATGTATATTTACATTGAAGACATTTTTAAAATGAGTCCTCACTCTCTCACTGTACCTGCCAAAACCCACACTCAAAATTCAGCGTTTTACCTGAAACAACTGCTGATGTTACTAACACTTTCTGTTCTGATGTGTTAATGAGTCCATCAGCTGCTTCAGGGACAGTGGAGAAACTGCTTTATCTATGCTTTGCTTGACAATTAGTGCTTCTGCCTGGTTAGGCAATTTAAGAGATGCAAGAGTCTGGTTTAGAATAAAGTTCATTTTCACCTGTATTATATACTAGCATAAGTGCCCGGCGTTGCTCGGGTCAGTCGGAGGTGGGGAGGGGGCAGACAGTTGACACCCCCTGACCAACCCCAACACCCACACCTCACCCCTCACCCACCCCGACACCTTCCCACCCCCCCTGACCAACCCCAACACCCCCCGGCTCACTTACCCCCCCGACCAAACCCAACAACCCCACCTGACCCCCCCCCCGACCAAACCCAACACCCCCACCTCGCCCCCCGACCAAACCCGACACCCCCACCTCACCCCCTGAGCAAACCCGACACCCCCACCTCACCCCCTGAGCAAACCCAATACCCCCACCTCACCCCCCGACCGAACAGTGTATTTAATAATCCGTGTGCTACACAGTGCACCGTGAGCCGGGGGGGGTGTCGGGTTTGGTCTGGGGGGGTGGGAAGTTGTCGGGGTGGGTGAGGGGTGAGGTGTGGGTGTTGGGGTTGGTCAGGGGGTTTTGCGGTTGGTGGGGGGGTGAGGTGGGGGTGTCGGGTTCGGTCGGGGGGTAAGTGAGCCAGGGGGTGTCGGGTTTGGTCTGGGGGGGGTGGGAAGGTGTCGGGGTGGGTGAGGGGTGAAGTGTGGGTGTTGCGGTTGGTCAGGGGGTGTTGCGGTTGGTGGGGGGGTGAGGTGGGGGTTTTGGGTTTGCTTGGGGGGGTGAGGTGGGGGTGTCGGGTTCGGGGGGTGGGGTAAGTGAGCCGGGGGGTGTCGGTTTTGGTCTGGGGGTGTTGCGATTGGTGGGGGGGTGGGTGAGGGGTGAGGTGTGGGTGTTGGAGTTGGTCAGGGTGTGTTGCGGTTGGTGGGGGGGTGAGGTGGGGGTGTCTGGTTCGGTGGGGGGGTAAGTGAGCCGGGGGGTGTCGGGTTTGGTCTCGGGGTGTTGCGATTGGTGGGGGGGTGAGGTGGGGGTGTCGGGTTCAGTCGGGGGGTAAGTGAGCCAGGGGGTGTCGGGTTTGGTCTGGGGGGGTGGGAAGGTGTCTGGGTGGGTGAGGGGTGAGGTGTGGGTGTTGGGGTTGGTCAGGGGGTGTTGCGGTTGGTGGGGGGGTGAGGTGGCGGTGTCGGGTTTGGTCGGGGGGGGTAAGTGAGCCAGGGGGGTGTCGGGTTTGGTCTGGGCACCCACCCCGACACCTTCCTCCCCCAGACCAAACCCAACACCCACACCTCACCCCTCACGCACCCCGACACCTTCCCACCCCCCCGACCAAACCAGACACCCCCACCTGACCCCTCCAAGCAAACCCGACACCCCCCCCCTCACCCCCGACCGAACCCAACACCCCCACCTCACTTACCGTCCCACCAAACCCAACTCGGATCCGTCGCAGGCGGGGAGGGGGCCCAGAGCCGAGGGATTCCGGGGACCTTCGCAGGTGTGTGTGTGTGTGTGGGGGGGGCACAGGGCTGATGGATTCCGGGGTTCCGTTGGGAGGGGGGAGGGGCAGAGAACTGAGGGATTTCCGGGGTTCCGTTGGAGGAGGGAGGGGCAGTGAGCTGAGCGAGTGCGGTGTCTGTTGGAGGGGGTATTATGACATCATCACCACTTAACCGCCCAGCCGATGTGATTGGCTCTGAAAGACTTTCACCCCTGGGGGGCGTCAGAGGTGAGATCCGAAAATTTTTCGACCCTTAGGACCATCTAGACCCCAAGACCCCTCACTGTACCAAATTTCAAGTCTCTGGCTCAAATGGTGCGGGAGGAGTTCGCACTCATACATACATACACCACTTGACTTTTATATATATAGATTACTATTATTTCTTCATTTAATTGAGGTAGTTAATTACAAACAACTGCTGCCCGACACACAAAGAAAACATACCGTCCAGCAGCTCAAACCATGAATATGAATACCGTTCTGCTGCTGGGGGTGCTATTGGAAGAATAGGACAAGAAACATACTGCATCAGGGAGAGAGACATACAGTACACATTTCTTGTTCCCTACCCACAGTAAGAAATGATGTCAAGATGGAACACAAGGAGAAATTAATTGCTAGTAACAGTTAACATACATAGAACACCCAAAAAACAAACTGTAAATTAAGACATATTCCAATTTCATCTTAAGAGAGGGCATGGAGGAATATTCATTTCTCCACCAAAGGTGAAAAACTTGAAATATAGTGCATTAGGGAATATTTCAGAGTGTGCAGATATATTATTTCAATTTACAGCCTTATTGGTCACATACCTATGTCACCACAATATTATTCTTACAATAACTAAATCACTACTTTCTGGCTTACTAGCCTCAGGAGGTAATTTAGTACATTTAGTTCCTACCATCTTCCTTGACATTTAAGACATATTTATATGGATTTGGAGTATCATTTCACTCACCAATCTAAAGAGTGCCACTGTGTTTTCCAAATGGAAAAGAGGATATTTTGGTGTGAAACAGAAGATGTTTTCAAAACTGTGAAAAACAAATGATAGAAATAAGCGGGGGACACAATATGTAAGGATGACGTAACTAGGATTAAATTGAAAATTGTAGCTGTTTCATGCAAGTTGCATTTCATTTTGATCACCTGCAGGTAAGTGAATTTAAGTAATTTGTTTTCAAAGGTTAGAATTGTGGATGTGGGTACTAGGAAAAACAAAACAAAACCCTGAAGTGACAATACTCCCTAAATGTATAATTGTTATATTTCTAATCTTTTTCAGTTTTTACATTTCTGCTGAATTCTTCACCCAACTTGTACTGGTTGGAGAAAATGTGTTGTAGAAAGGAAGGGAGTTGCCTACTCAGATTCCAGTCCTAAAACATTTCACTTTAAGCTCATGAGTATCCCCTGTGGCTTCAATGAGACTACCCACATGCTTAAAGTTAGGCACGTGGGTAAGCATTTGCAGGATCAGGGCCTTAATTACTTGGGTATGAAGAGTTAAGTATTGGTAAATACATTTCATCTGAAGCAGCTGAACTTCATGATACAGAACCACGCCAACACAGCAGAAGTTTCCTGTTCAACCAGCTACTGAACAGGAACAGAGAAACCAAAGAATGAGGTAGACAATTATTTCAGAGTAATTACATATTAAACTATAGAGAGTTAATGCATTTTTGGAGGGGCTAGTGAAAATAAGTTAGAGAAATATACTTAATATACAAGGTATAAATATATTTAATAATGGGTTAAGGTATGATGTTATACAAATTGTAGTTGCGTCAGCCAAGATAAAGACTGATTTCTTATATCTAAACTCCCCAAGCTAAGGAAAAGCAGTTGCTAAGTACAGAAGTAGTTGATAAGTACAGAGAAACATCATGCTTCATGGGTCATAGGACAGCCCGAAATAAAGAGATGCTGACATCTATAGTCATTCAAGACCTTATTCTACAGCCATTCTGCATGGGTGCTCCGCATGCAAAAGGACTACAGAATCAGGCCCCAAGCAGATATGAAGATAAAAATATATAGTATTTGATATCCTGATATTGCTTTTTCTGTAACTAAAGATTTTATTCAGATAGGTAGAAACAATATATTCCAGTTCGATCCCTTCTAAGGCCTGGTCTACACTAGCAGGGAGGGTCGACCTAAGATATGCAACTTCAGCTACGTGACTAGCGTAGCTGAAGTTGACGCATCTTAGGTTGACTTACCTGCTGTCCTCACAGTGGCAGCAGTCGACAGCGGGCTCCCCCATCGACTCTGCCTTGCACCTTTTGGTGAGCTAGAGTTCCAGAATCCATGGGAATGCCTCTGGGGAATCGATTTATCGTGTCCTAACGAGATCCGATAAATTGATCCCCAACAGATCAATCTCTACCCGTTGATAGTGTAGACAAGGCCTAAGTGTCTCCATTTCTGAAATGCCTCTTCAAGTAAATTTGGGCCCAATCATGCAAGGTCCTGAGCACACTCTATCCCCACTGGGATCAACAGGATGGCAGTGCTTAATATCCCACAGAACTTGACCCTTTACTAGTATAGCAATATCATAAGAGCTATACTGGTAACTAGTTTAGCTGCACCCTGCTGGATTCTCACTGTGGAAGGACAGCATATAGGACTCCATGTTTTACTGATCTTGGCTCAAAAGCAGAGAAACTCTCCCCGAAAGATGTGCAACACAGAATCTCAGGGTACAGAATGGGCATAGTGGGCAAAGGACTATGGCCAGGTCTATAGTACCCATCGGATCTGCGGATAGGGATCAATTTATCGTGGATCGATTTACCGTGTCTAGTCTACTTCAGAACCCCGCTGCTGCGAGGGGCAGAAGCGGAGTCGACGGGGAGCAGCAGCAGTCGACTCGCCACTATGAGGATGCCAAGGTAAGTCGACCTAAGATATGTTGACTTCAGGTATGCTATTCGCAGAGCTGAAGTGGACCTATCTTAGGTCAGATTCCCCATCCCCACCCCAGCAGTGTAGACCTGGCCTAAGGTAAAACACGTCTGTGACACTAGGATTAAATGAATACTTATGTATTACCTCAAACTTGTTAAACTAAACTGATTTAGGTCTAGATTACTTTCTGCCATTTATATTTCTTACTTTTGTATTTCATTCAGCATGGACAACAAAACTAGAACAGTCAGTTTCTTTTTCTGGTATTAATCCAATAGCGCAGAGTCTGTGTGTTTGAAGTCACAACATGGGAGGGGCATTTTAAAAAACCTGATTACACTGGAAGTATGAAGTAAACAAGTTCCTGTTCATACTCCCCTTTACATAGTCAAATTCCTTATATATGCTTAACTTTGATGAAGAATCTCTCTGTTGAGAGGTGGAAGAATGAATGAAATTGCTTCCAATTAAACTGGAGGAAGAATTCTCTGCTAGACGTGGAAGTTCTACGTGGTAATGATATTAAAAAGATTGGAGAAGACAGTAAGGGAGGATACTAACAAAAAATGATCATCAAAAGAGTGAGGATTTACAAATAGGCCTGGTATGCATGATCAAACCTGCTCCTTCCCAACTTGACACTTCACAAAGTTAAACTATTGACTAATTCAGCAGAGGAAAGATAATGAGCCAATTTTATCTCTCATCATAAAGACTGTTTTCATAAATGAATGTTTGTTAATAATGCCGGTATATTTTTATAAATCCTTGTGTGGACAATCTGACTGAAATCTAAAATGGGTTTTGTTCTACAAAAATAGTTTGTTTATTACCAGTTTCAATTACGCCATATTAAATGTCAGTTGAAATAATATACCTAAAGACACAAATCACAAGGAGCAAGTACATAAAAGATTTTAACTTGGGGAGTGATAATTTCAATAACACAAATTACAGTAAAAACAGTTGTATATAAAATATCAAAGTAAAAATAATGCTGAAGAAGCCGAGATTAAAGTCTAAAATTGAGCTACTATACATAGAAAAAGTAACAATCACAAGACAATGATGTAATAATGTCAAGCATCTACAAGGGATAAACTATTTTACACTTGTAAATTAAAACAAAGAAGAGACAAAAAGCAAAAAAACCTGCAGTATCTTAGTAACTCTACTCCAGGCAACAAGGAGTGGGCATTCTAGAACTATTTAAGATAGAACTTTTCCTCTTCCTGTTTGACATTTGAGTACAATATCTATACAAAAACAGGCCCCCATCCTATAAATTGGTGGGTAGGGGGGGAGCCCTTACGCTTGTACAGAACCCTATTACAGTCAGTGGGAGCTCCACGGTAGTGTTTGTCTACACAGATCAGCTTGCAGAACTGGAGCCTTACCGTTTTGCTAAGGCAACATGTGAATAAAAGGCACAAGATAGGGGAATGTTAAGAATACTGAAAATAGGAATAAAGCAAAAAAAAAAAAAAAAAAAAAAAGCCCCCAACTCCTCACTTTTCATTTGAGTAATCACTTTGAGCTAATTTATTCTCTTTTCTATGGCAATCATGTAGGGGATGTTTGGGTGAAACTAAGGCCACCCATCCCCCATGGTTGTAACAGTGCTCTGCCTGGTTTGTGCCCTCCACCCCTCCCCTCCAGGGCAAGGCTAATACTCCACTTGTGAGCAAGGGGGCAAGGAGCTAAAAAGACCTAACTCCACCCCATTATAAGGGCCATTCCACAGAGCTGGCTAGATACACACAGTGGTGCACCCTACAAAAAGTAGAGGAAACAAAATCTTGTGGCACCTTAAAGACTAACTATAAAGTTTTGAAGCATGAGCTTTCGTGGGCTAATACCTATTAGCCCACGAAAGCTCATGCTTCAAAACTTTATAGTTAGTCTTTAAGGTGCCACAAGATTTTGTTTCCTTTGCTATTCCAGACTAACACGGCTACCTCTCTGATTCTTTACAAAAAGTAGATTACTCCCCACCAGCTCAAAAGTGGGGCACAGGAGCAACTGGGTCTCAGTGGGGTATTTTTGATACCCAGTGACTCCCAGTAGTCTCCTTAAACTCAAACCTTCCTTTACTTGTAAAAACCATTCAAAACACATTTTTGAAAAGCATAAATAGTATGGTCCATGCGAAGTACCACGGATAGCAGGACAAAGCGCATCTTCAGGTCAGCAGGAGTTCTGTACCAAGGCGGAAAACCCCAAACCCTGGAAGCTACCACGGGGACAGTCGACATCCCACGTTATTTATTGGAAGCTCCCAGCAGGGAGGGGGTTGGGAGAGCGCGGGGACAAGCTGGACCGTCACACGAGCCCCGTGGGCACAAGAGCCCTTCGGGTGTCGAGAGGGAATAAATTACCCCCTTTAACGGGTCACGTGCTCTTCGCCGGCGTGTCCTGCCCACAAAGCCACGTATCGCTGTCCGCGAGGAGCCCCCGCCCCCCCCCCGGGGGGCTCCTGTCACCGCTTTGATCACCGCCTCGCCCGCCCCCCAGCGGAGGGTAGCTCGGCGCCCCCCGCCCCCATGGTTTATAGTCGGTGACCAGCCGCCCGGCCCGGCGCTCCAGCCCAGCCCACGGCCCCGGCTGCCCGCGAGCGGCTCCTGGGCGAGCAGGCGCCCGGTGTCGCTCGGCCAGAGGCAGCCGCTGCCCCCCGCTCACCCGCGGAGCCGTGTCCCGCCGTCTGTCTGTCCGCGTCGCGCTCTCCGGCCGCGGCTCAGCCCGGTCCCCCCCTGCGGCTACTCCATGGCGACCGAACCAGCGCCCGGGCCACCAGCCCCCCCCGCGCGCTCCCTCACTTCCGCCACGGGGCCAGGGCAGGGCCGGACGTGACGCTGTGGGAGGCGGGGCCGGAAGGTAACTGGCTATGGCGGCGCGTTTGACTCCGCGGTTCAGGAGGATTCAGAGCCGGAGCGAGCTGGGCGCGCGGCGGCGGGGCGGAGGTGAGAGCGCCCCGGTCTGGGGTTGCCGGAGCCTGTGGGCCCCGGGCCGGGGCTGCTCGCGCGGGGGCTCCCCCGGCGAAAGGGCCGGTCCGTGTGTCCCGCAGCGGCCGGTTTAGACCCGGCCGGGTTTTGCTCCTGGCGCGCGCGCGCCCCCGACTAGGGGCTGCCAACGTTCTAGTCCCAGAAAACCGCCCGCTCCATCCCCCCTCCCTCGGTGACTCGCTCTCCCCCACCCCCACTCGCTGTCACGGGGCTGGGGTGCGGGGAGGGGGTTCAGGGCTCTTAAGTGGGGGTGCGGGCTCTGGGGCAGCCAAGAAATTAGGGGTTCAGGGTGCAAGGGGGTTCTGGCTGGGGGGGGTGGCTCTAGGGTGGGGCTGGGGATGAGGGGTTTGGGGTGCAGGAGGGTGTGTGGGCTCTGGCTGGGGGGGTGGCTCTAGGGTGGGGCTGGGGATGAGGGGTTTGGGGTGCAGGAGGGTGTGGGGGCTCTGGCTGGGGGGGTTGGCTCTAGGGTGGGGCTGGGGATGAGGGGTTTGGGGTGCAGGAGGGTGTGGGGGCTCTGGCTGGGGGGGTTGGCTCTAGGGTGGGGCTGGGGATGAGGGGTTTGGGGTGCAGGAGGGTGTGGGGGCTCTGGCTGGGGGGGTTGGCTCTAGGGTGGGGCTGGGGATGAGGGGTTTGGGGTGCAGGAGGGGGCTTCCGGTCCGTGGGAGCTCAGGGCTGTGGTATGGGCTTAACCTTGGGTGGCTCCCAGGCAGTGGTGTGGGGGATGGGAGGGTAAGGCGCACACCCACACCATCCATCTCCTGTTGGCTGGAAACTGGCCAATGGGAGTACGGAGCCGGAGCTGGGGTGGGGGCAGTCCACTGAGCCCTGTGTCGTCGTTCCCCCCACCCCAGGAGCTGGACTTGCTGGCCACTTCCACAGCGCAAGGCAGCACAGTGCCCGCCAGGATTACTAGGGACTGGGCTGCCTTCACGCTGGAGCACCCCCTATTGGACTTTTAAAGGCCCAGTCGGCTGTGCTGACCCGAGCTGCCAGGGTTCCCTTTCAACCAGGTGTACTGGTCAAAAACCAGACCCTTGGCTACCCTATCCCTGGCCCATCCTGTGAGAGCACAGACAGCTGAGCCTGCCCGGGGTGAAGGGGACAGCCCGGTGGTGGGTGCGCATGTGGGGGCATCTGAGCCCTGGTCAGAAAGGGTGGGGGGAGATTCTGAGAGTCCTGGTTATGGTCTCAATGGAATAAGGAGAGACTCTCAGCAGTGAGGTGGGGGAGTAGGGAGGTGAAGGCAGGATCTTCGGAATTGCCCTCCTGGGACAAGGGTACTGGAACCAGGGATACTGGAACTGTGGCAGCACCTCTGGCTTGAAGTGGTAATAACAACCAAATAATGTGGTTTCTGCCTTCAGCACCCCAGTCTTGGGGGAAATAATGTACCTCTTTCTGAGCTCCCTTTGTAATGCTGGGTGCAGCTGCCTGCTCCTGTGATGTCAGTACCTAGACTGGTTTTTTGATACTGTCATAATGGGTGCTGGAACTAGAGATGCTGCTGCACCCCCTGGCTTGAAGTGCTTTCCATCATGTACAGGGTTTACAGTTTGGTTAAATGGCTCTCAGCACCCCCACTATAAAAATTGTCCCAGAACCCCTGGATATTGTAGTATATAAAGGGTTAAAATAGTTTAAGAAGAAAAATATTTTTGTAGACCATATAAGGTGTCTCTCTTAGCAATTGTGGGAAGGTCTTGTATGAGTTCGTTGCTAATATATGCCTAACCAAGATGGAGCCCACCAGCATGTGTTTAGCACCCATGGATTTAGTTCTTTCTTTATAGTATCTTAATTAAATACTTATGAATGTTTGATGCTGTTTGAATGTAGAAATGCCTTATGATTTAGGCTTTTACACATTTAGAGCAATTGTATAACTCCCCTTGTGGTTTTGGATTTAATAAAGGAATTTATGGTTAAACTATTATCTGATGGTAGGTACATTGTCTTTCTTTTATCTAGAATAATAATTTGAACAGATACATTGAGATTGTTTGAGAAAATGAAAAGAAATGGATTTTTTTATTTAGCATGTTCTTGTTTTCCTTTCCTGGCATAAACTTGCCTGTGTATAACCTAGTGTCAAATCAATGCAGGAATTTGTTTATTTTACTACCACTTATCTCTGGCTGTGCTTTGAAAAGTGAAGTTTCACTTCTCGAGAATGCAGCCAACTCACTTTCAAAAGAAAAATTTAAAAATAATACACTTAAATTTTACAGTAAGTGTTTACACTATGCAAATGTAAATGTTTTAGTAACACGAATGCTTAAATATTTTTGCAGGAAGCAGTGGTCCTTTTCAAGCAACTCTGTTATGGAATGGCATTATTCATGCTCTTCAAAGCCAGGTGGAAATAAAAAGAAGACGACAACATCTAAGGACATATAGAAACTGCTTTACTGGCTCCAATGCTGTTGATGTGGTGCTGAGCTATCTTATGCACAGTATGTACCTAAGTAGTAATGATCTTTCTCGACTGAAGGGAGTCAGTCTGTGCCAGGCTCTAATGGAACACAAGGTTTTTGAACCAGTTGGACCAAAACTGTTCAAGAATGAGAGTGAGCTAGAGTTTGAAGACACAAGTAATAGTCTTTATAGATTTCTGGACAGCCATCTTTCTCCTCTTTTACTGAAACGGAAAGGATATATTGAGAATTTGTCCCCTGAGGAAATACTTGACCTTAAGGTGAAAAAAAATTCACGGTTAGTAATGCAGATGTACACATTTAATGAGTCTCTAAAATGTGGGCCCAATAAATACAACAAATGCCATCGTACACAATCATGAATGGGCTGCTCCACGAGGCACTCTGTTTAGATGTCATCCATGCTATGAAAAAATGTGAGACCTAATTCAAAGGCAAGATATTAATTATGGAAGAATACAAAACATTTCTTGATTGTCACCTTGTGAAAATACTAGGTGACTAAAATATTTACAAAAGGACTTGAAAGACCCGCTTGTTCAGACCCAGCTTCGGGGAGCTGTAATTTTTAGGGACCTAAAATGTAAATACTAATTCCAATTTTTATTTTGAATTATATTTTTAGTGCTATCATCTTCTGAAGAGATCCTTGAATGTGAATACACCAATTGCTAGCGCCAAACATTCTCTGATGCTTTTTTGTTTCCAAATAAGATATTAACAATTTTCTCTATAGCCACCCTTGGATAGACCTTTGAGACCTGTGAAATGTGCTGGGACCAGTTCTTTGACACTGGGGAAACACCACATTTAATTCACAATACCACCACTGAGGATTTTACTGGTGATACTAGAGTGACTTCAAGCCCCCATCCTGCCAGCTGCCTACTTCAGTCTTTTCTTCTGAGCAGCCAATATGCCTTTTGGTCAGTTCACTAATGCAGAAGGGAGTGGGGGTAGTTGGCTAAGCATGTGACCTGGACTCTTGTGTTCTGACGTAAGCTCTAACACTGACCTCTGGTTTTAGTCAAATTACAGCCTGTCTTCCTCAGCTTCTCCACTTGAAATGTTAGTTGTTCACAATGTGTTGTGATTATTTATAAGGCATTAAGTAGGTAGTAATATTCATCAGAATTCTCCTGCAGCTCCCAGACTCCCATTCCATATACAAATAATTCCTTGGAAACGTCTTTTTTTTTTAAAAAAAAAAAAAAGTCACACTGCTGCATGGGCTCCAGCACAAGCGGTTGGACTCCTCCCTCTCTTCCAGCAACCACAAGAGAGCACAGAAAGGAAGTCAGCATAACTGTCCCAAGGCTAAGAAAAATGGAGCCCACAAGCAGGATTCAAAGTAGAGCTGGTCAGGAATTTCTTCAAGTGTTTTTCATTCAAAAATGCTGAATAGTCAAACTCTTTGCAGAAATGTATTAGTTTTGACTAATTTTCACTAGGAAAGTCTTTCAGGTCCAGGGTGGAATGTTTAGAGAGAGACCTAGGAATAGGCAATAGTCCAGGGGTTAGGGTACAAGCCAGTACAGTATCTTATTCTTCCTGAGACAGGGACCTGGCCCTGTGTCTCCCACATCCTAGAGGCATACCCTAATACTAGATTTTTAGCTATGCTGGGTTGGATTTGTGTGTCTGATTTTTTTTTTTTTTTTAACCAGAAATTCTATCTTGGAACTGAGAAAGTTTGGTCAGAACCAATCAAGGAGTTTTAAAAGGGGTGTTCTGCCTGATTTGGCACAGGAATTTGAACCTTAGTCTCCTGTGTTTCAAGTGAATGTCCTAACTACTGGACTATTGGCTATTCTGAGGGTGGGTGGGAAGTGGTATGTCTGCACATGTATGCCTTGCTCTTATTGTTTCATAAAAAGCTTGGCACGGTCTTGGTTTCAGTCCGCATCAGAAACAAATGTCAACATTTTTCAGAAAATGGAATTCTTGTTTTCTAACCTGCTCTAATCCAGACCGAGGACCCTTGGCTTTTCCTTGTGCTCCTCCATCTATCTGTATCCATCTGTTGTCTCTTGTCTTATACTTATATAATCCCTCTCCCGAAAAGCTTAGAATCTTTGTTCTGTGTTTGTACTGTGCCTAAACACAGTGAGCACCTAAGTGCTATGATAATACAAATAACTGCCATTTATCAGTGCTTTTTCATAACAGGGTGAAATGTGAAACAATTTCAAATCCCTTAGCACTAGAAGCTGCTGATAAAAGGATAGAGGAACTTCTACGAACTATAAATGTACATCCATCTTTACGTTTAAAGAACACAGTTAATGAACCAGTATGTCTACTTTCAAAAAAAGGTGATTATATTTTATTTTATAAATATAATATATTTTGTGCTATTTAATATTACCACAAAGTATTTATGAACATTAAGCTATAATTCATTTTTTGAAACAAGCAATGAATAATAGATGTTTTGAAAATTAGAAATATACCCTTTTCCAGCCACTTAGAGTACTGGCACATCTTGCTGAAATATCATTTCCTTGAATTATTATTTGAATTTTGTGTATCTTGCTACTTTTATAGTTGAAACAAATCTTTTGAGTAGTGCCCAGGATGTTGCAGAAAGTGACTCTTACACTAAACCCAAGATTTTTTAAATGACTTGCACAGAATTCAGGGCTTGATCCTCAAGCCCTTACTCACACAGTTAGTCCTATTGAAATCAGTGTAGCTATTTATGTAACTAGATTACTTCCATAAGAATTTCAGGGTTGGGCCCTAGTTTAATAAATTACAAAAGCTTTAAACATAGTTTTTGTTTGCTTGAAAATAGAAGCATTTAAAATCCATATGACAAAGTTCTTGCTATATTAGGAAATAATAAATAACAATAACACCCACTAGACGTTTGTGAAGGCTGGGGCGGGGAGAACTCAACTACTCGTTTTAAAAAGTAGATACTTAACCTGTGTTTATCTGAAGCAACTGTAACCATAGTGCGTGGAGTCTATACACCTGCTCCCTTCTTTTATTTGAAGAGAAGTTATCCCTACCAAGTAGATCACATTGTGTAACACACTGAAGCTATCTAGAAATGTTTTCCATTGAGGTCAAATGTTTTTGCTCTTGTTTATGTTTGAACCAGGCTTTCCCTGGTGAATGTACTTATGCCGAGTTTTTTGCCAGGTTGTGCTTATTTGATCTCTGAGGTTGTAGCCTGGGACATAAAGGAACGCTGCGAACTAGACAATTGTAATTGACTAATTTGAAAATCAACACCCTTTCAACAACAAGTCTAGATGCTTTTGAAAAAAAATTATTCATACTTTTCTGATGTTTCTGACGGATATTCCATGACGAATAATGGACACATTTGAGAGAGACAACAACAGATGTGGTCAGGAGCTATTCTCACCACTCCCTGCAATTGATGCCTGTCAAGCCAGTTCCCTTTCAATGTCCTTGAAGTTAGCAGTAAGCATCTGTCCTCAAGTGTTCCTAACATGAAGGAAACTGAGGATCCATGCTTCTTTTCACTGCTCCTAGATCCTCAGTTTCCTCCAGGTTAGGAACGCTCGAGGACAGGGGAAGCCAGGCCAGTGGATTCCCATAGCTCCTCCCAGACTCAGTGATTCCTATCTCCTGCCTGGACTCTTATGTCCCTCTTGGCCCCAGGTTGTTCCTGCCTCTGAGGGGAGGGTTATGAACAGAGGATGCTGCAATTTTTCTCTCCTGCTCCTGTGTATGTGAAGGAGGATAATCCTCATTATTTCCCAGTTTAAATCCAGAGAGGAGGTTTTCTTGGGGAATTTCCTCTGGTTCCTATTCTCCAGTGTTGGGAGAAAGGGATAAGGTGGGGGCTGTCACTTTCTTTTTCCTGGCCCAGCTGAGGGGCCATGTGGTCCTGAATCCTGTTGTGTAGTCTGGCTGTAAAAGGCTTTCCTGGCTCCCAGCCCCCTCCAGAAGTCTTGGGATTGAGAGGAGACTCTCCTAGGGCTTGTCTTCACTTGAGCCGGCAGGGATTGATCTTTTGGTGATCGATTTATCGCGTCTCGTTAAGACGCGATAAATCAATCACCAGCGGCTCCCCCGTCGACTCCGGAAGTCCAGCTCCTCAAGAGGCGCAAGCTGGAGTCGACGGGGGACTGCGCCGCCGACTGCCACCGCCATGAGGATGGGAAGTAAGTCGGCTGTAGAGACGTCTATTTCAGCTACGTTATTAACGTAGCTGAAATTGCGTATCTACAGTCGATCCCTTCCCCCCTCCCCTCCCCAGTGGAGACCAGCCCCTAGTCCCTTCTGCCCTACCCAATGTTGCCTCCATGGACATATCCCAGGCTTCTATGTGCAGGGAGTCCAGGAAGAAAGAGCCCAAGCCACACACTAGTAGTTCTTGCAGAGCCTGGGGAAGAACATTCATGTGAGCTCCTCTCAAAAGCAGACAAGCTTCGTGCAACTATCAACAAAACAGTAAAACTGTATGCAGAGTAGTGCTAAATGCACACAGCAATCAAATTGAAAAAACTAAAAAGAATATTCTCTCTAAGTACCTTAAGGGCTCATTTAAAATAGCCCATACCAAATTTTCAGATGGATATATGATTTGCAAGTTTACTTTGCCCCTCTTAAAAACACAACCTGTTGGGAGCTTTTTGGTTATCAGGTTTTTCCTTTTTTTAAATGTATTTATTTTCATGTATTTTGTTTCTGTATATATTAAATGTCTTTAGAGCAAATAGTTATAAGAAGTAATAACTTAGACACAAAATTATTTAAAAGATTTTTGTCCAGTTTTCTTAAGACACTTTCTCCCCCAAAAAAACAAAACACAAAACTCACACTAATTTACATCTAATTAATATATTGTAAGCTGGGTTGTTTTCTAATTCAAATCAATCCAAAATTCCTCTTTTTGATATTTGCATATGTGTACCTACTCTTGTTCCCAGTAACCTTGACTTCTGGTTTAATTTTTCCATCTTCCTGTTTTTACTCCCAGTTATAGATGATGTCTGGAAACAACAGACTCTGTTACGACTACTGCAGTTAATTGATCTTCCAGTCCTGGAAAATATTTTGGAGTCTCCAAACAAGAGGAAAAATGATCATCTTGGCAAGGAGGAAGATCTGATTATCTCAAATACTTTCCTTGACAGAGAGGTCGCATGCAGCCTAAATTTGCCCGAGTTAGTTATAAAAATACATATTTAATAAAAATTTTGAATAATTTAGCATTTCACTGTTTGATCACAGATTCATTTCACTCTGGCTTTCAAGACTTCTGCTCTAAGTGGGCAGGGTAGGCTTTGTGGGTGAGGCAATACCTTTAGATTGCAATAGGATGAGCATGGATTACTCTCTACTGCTTTTCAGAAGTAGCAAGGGAATTCACTGAGACTGGCAAGAGGTGTTTAAATAAGCAAAAATTAGAGTTTTATCTTGAGAGTATAGGTGAACACTTCCCCCTCTTCTAGTCTGGGTATTTTACAGCTAAATGCTTCTTCTACAAATATGGGGGGGGGGGAGTGGATTACGTGAATTTTGGTCTTTTTAGGGCTTTTGTAACTGAGGTGTCCCAAAGGTGATCATACAGTCCTTTTCTTGGTGGTTTGAAGTGGATGTGCAGTGAGTGTGTAAAGCCATTTTTAAAGAGAGCAAGGGAAAGCCCCTGCTGTGACAAGAGTAGTACCACAGAAAGAAAGAAAAGCGGCAATTTGGTGTCAGCCTGTTTACCTTTCCAAATCTTCCAGTATTTCTAAACTATTCCTGTTGATCACATCTGGGTTGATGTCAGGTTTTACTACATGGCAGTCCAGATAAATAAAAAATTCATTTTGTAACATGGAATGGTGTCTTGAGGCAAAGCATCTTGCACATGGGTGGCCTGAGAGTTATGTAACCAGGGAAGCTCCAGTTGCTGCTAATTTCTAACTGGTTTAGCTGTTCAAATTAGTTTTAGGTGGTTGAAGGTGGCCTGAATTGAGTCTAAGGAACACCTCTGGTTTTGAAGCCAATTTTGTAAAAATAGGTGCCTTCAACAATCTAAAACCCATTAAAGCAGTAGCAAAGATCCAGTTTTCAAATCAAATTAAGCTGAGCTATTTTTCTCTTTCAGCAACAATTCCATTTGAGAATTGATGGTATATTCAAACAGTTGATTACAGTTCCAGTATTGGTATACCTGACCCCACTAACCAAGGGTATTTTCCAGATTCATACTGATATGAAGTAGTGTCTCAGGATATTAGAGAGAATGGACTGAAATCAGGATCTCAGCTGTGCCTTTTCAATTCTGACTCTCTCTCTGGGTTGCTTTCTGGCAGCCTACAGTGAGGTTTACTTGTGCTTGGAAAAAGATACTGGTATTCCCTTTGCTTATGCTGCCATATGGGATGTGTTTACCCACACTTGCCATGAACCATCTAGAACAGGGGTTCTCAAATTTCATTGCACTGTGACCCTCTTCTAACATCCAAAATTACTGTGTGACCACAGGAGGGGGACTGAAGTCTGAGCCCAAGAGCTTCAGTCCCAGACAATGGGCTTTGACCCAGGCAGTGGGGCTTGGGCTTCAGCTTTGCCCCAGAAAGTCTAAGTCAGACCTGGTGACCCCATTAAAATGGGATTGCAACCCACTTTGGGGTCCTGACCCACAGTTTGAAAACCACTGATCTAGAAGAATATTTCCTGTTGGAGCCATAATTGTCCCCTGGTGGGATCTAACACTACAAAAAGAGAGTTGCTACCCTTCTTACCACTTGCAGTGTTATAGCTGTGTTAATACCAGGGTATTAGGCAAGGTGGGTGAAGTAATATTTCTGATTGAACCAACTTCTGTTGGTGAGAGAGAGAGACTATTTTGAGCTTACATAGAGCTCTTCAGGTCTGAGCTGCAAAAGAGCTGTATGTAAACTCAAAAGCTTGTCTCACCAACAGAAGTTGGTTCAATAAGAGAGATTATCTCACCCACCTTATCTCTTTTCCTGCCCCAGGGAGTTGAGGATGTTGGAACCATCTGTGTGGTGCCACTGCAGGCAAAGGCAGTCTTCAGTGCTTATTTCTTGTTCTTTCCTAGTTAGTTAGGGGTGGGGGGATAGCTCAGTGGTTTGAGCGTTGGCCTGCTAAACCCAGGGTTGTGAGTTCAATCCTTGAGGGGGCCATTTAGGGATCTGGGGCAAAAATCCTGCTAGTGTAGGCAGGGGGATCCTGCTAGTGTAGGCAGGGGACTGGACTCGATGACCTTCAAGGTCTTTCCAGTTCTAGGAGATTGGTATATCTCCATTTATTTATTTATTTATTTTATTTAGTTGTTGGCATCCTTTCATTTGACAGGGTTTTAAGTGTTTGGTTTTTGTTTTTAAATTGCAGGTCTAGATTCTTTGCTGCTTTAAAGTTTCAGCCCCTGAGTTTGGTTGTGTAGCTGGATAACATTTTTTTCCTAGTAATGGCTGAAACTGACAAGGCAGGACTGCAGGGTCACAACTTGCATTTCTGAAGTGTTTGTGACAGACTGCACCATTGTGGCTTCCTTTGTCTGAGAGAAGGCAAAGCTAAGCCATATTGTAGGGAGGGGAGAGTTAACTACAGCAGTAGTTTAGTGGCCTTATAGCTACAGCATCCCACTACATTCTTTAATTGCTTATTAAGTAAGTTGTATGATGCTGTGGTTCAAACATGCATGTAGTTGTTTGTGTCTGGTTAATTCTTTCTGAATGTTAGCTGAAATAAAGCATTTTACGTAGCATTAAATGTAAGTACTAAAACTAACTTCCTCTCCCCAGGCTTGACCAATGGCTTTGTGCAGCAATCGAATGCTTGGAGTATTTTCCAGACCAGCTAATGGTGATGGTTGGTCAGCAGTTACTTCAAATCAGTAATGAACCAAGTCACTTGAATATGCGCAAGAAGATACTTTTTGATGTGATAGCAAAACATTATAATCAAGTGAGAGATCCCTTTTTCACCAATCATGATCTTGATATTCATTCAGGAGTTGTTGAACTTATAGGTAAGTGCATAATCTTTATTTACACATTAAGGAAATTAAAACTGTTTTATTAACTTAATACTAATACAGACATCTTATGAGTAGAATCACTTTACTATACAGTTTCCCTGTCAACCAAAAGAGGGATTCATAGCATAGGGCAGGGGTCTCCAAACTACGGCCCGCGGGCCGGATGCGGCCCGCGAGGCCCTCTCATCCGGCCCGTGGAGATCTTTTTGTCTACGGCAGGTGTTGGGAAACAGCCACGGGGCCGGGACGCGCCGTGTGCTCCGCTGCCGCCGCCGGCCGGGACATTCATGTCCATTTCAGTCTATTTCTGCCGAACATACACCAGTCATGACTCTCAGGTCAGGAGCACGCGGCTGCCGCCGCCAGCCGCGGGGCCGGGACGCGCCGCGTGCTCCGCTGCCGCCGCCGGCCGGGACGCGCCACGTGCTCCGCTGCCGCCACCGGCCAGGACGCGCCGCGTGCTCCGCTGCCGCCGCCGGCCAGGGACGGCTCAGAGCTGGGGCCGGGACGCGCCGCACCGCCACCCAGTTACAGGCGGCGAAACAAGGAGCCACCCACTGCCAGGCGGCGAACCGGTCTGTGGGGAGAGACCGGGTTGAGCGGGTCAGTTGGGGGGGGGGGGGAAGAGACCGGGTTGAGCGGGTCAGTTGGGGGGGGGGGATTGGAGGAAAGGAGGTTTTGGGGGGAGAGACCTGGCTGGGTGGGTCAGTTGGGGGTTGGAGGAAAGGAGGTTTGGGGGGGAGAGACCTGGGTGGGTCATTTGGGGGGGGGTTGGAGGAAAGGAGGTTTTGGGGGGAGAGACCTGGCTGGGTGGGTCAGTTGGGGGGGGGTTGGAGGAAAGGAGGTTTTGGGGGGAGAGACCTGGCTGGGTGGGTCAGTTGGGGGGGGGGGTTGGAGGAAAGGAGGTTTTGGGGGGAGAGACCTGGCTGGGTGGGTCAGTTGGGGGGGGGGGTTGGAGGAAAGGAGGTTTGGGGGGGAGAGACCTGGCTGGGTGGGTCAGTTGGGGGTTGGAGGAAAGGAGGTTTGGGGGGGAGAGACCTGGCTGGGTGGGTCAGTTGGGGGTTGGAGGAAAGGAGGTTTGGGGGGGAGAGACCTGGCTGGGTGGGTCAGTTGGGGGGTTGATGTGTAGTGTTGATGTGTAGTGAACAGGTGTTCATGTGTAGTGTTCATGTATAGTGTTCATGTGTAGTGAACAGGTGTTCATGTGTAGTGTTCATGTGTAGTGAACAGGTGTTCATGTGTACTGTATCAATGTGTTATTAAATAATAACTGAATAAAATAATATTAAATAAATAATTAAAACCAACATCCATGTTTTGATTCTTTTTTATTTGGACCTCGAGTGTGTTGTCGGCCCCCGAACTGCTATTTGATAGTTAATGCGGCCCTCGGGCTGAAAAGTTTGGAGACCCCTGGCATAGGGACTCAAATTTCCATTAATAGCGAATAAACTAACAATGTAAGGGACGAGGAAAGTTCTCTTAATTCTAAGATTCAATTCAGGCTATAAGAAGTTCTTCCTGATTCTGCAGTCTTTGTGCAAACAACTAAATCTTCCTAAAACAAAATAAAAGCAAGGGTAACCTTAAACTTGGATTTAAATGAAACTCTCTCCTGAGTATGTCCTGTTTGTACCCCTTAGGTCTTGCAGAATGTATGGAACTTTACCATACAGAGATGCTTCACAGAGCTTAGTGCCATATGAGCTCAGTGATGATACTCAAGACATTGAGCATGTTCCTGCTGACACTTGGCAAAGAGACCCTTTTTAAATTAAAATAAATAAAGGGAGCTTAAAAAGGAATCTGTGGTAAGACTACAGTAAATTCCCAATTTATGATTACTAATTTGAAATCATTGGTTCAGTTAAAACGGAACGTTACCCTACCATACTTTCATATTAGAGGAAAGGGGAGGAGGAGAGGGAAGGGCTGGTGACACAAATCACTGAAAGAACTCTTTGCTTTCCATGCTATAGCTCCCTCATTCCCCATTTATTTAAAATCTCTTCTTAAGCTAAACAGTATGTTCTATGAACATGCCAAGCTAATTTGTGCCAGTCCTGTGTCACTTCCCAAACTAGTCAGCTAAAATCTGACTGGAGAACAGTTTAAAATTGTTCGTTTTAAACAGCTTAGTTTTAACTTCATGTTGGACAGGTGGTGGTGCTACTTTATAATTAAATGAGGTCCACTTCTAAAGAACTGTGGAATGCTAAATATTTTTAGGTTTGATTTTCTCCTGCTGCCCAATAATCTACAAAAGATGCACAGCTTGCTCATACATATATTAGGAGGAGTTTATACATATTTTACCATTGGTTGCAAAGTGCAGGCTATAGAGTTGCCTAGGGTTGCCCCTATATTAATCTTTATTCTGCTGGGTGATGCTTTTGAGCAGAGGGCCCTGTGCTGTAGCTCTTACTCAGGTAAACCTGTCACTTATCTCTTCAGTAGGACTGCAGGGCCTGGCCTAATTTAGTTGTTGACTATTCCAGATGGCAAATTTGGCCTGGGGCGGAGGAGGGATTGTTACATGCTCACACAATCACTGTTGCAGCCAATTGAAGACAACCTACTCTTGCTGTGTGTGCGCTACAGATGCTGAAACTAGTATCTCCATGAACCTACAGCCAGCTTGATTTCAGAAAATATTTTTGCACTGTCAAGACTGAAATAATCTTTTTTATTTTTTTAAATGAAACTATAACAAAAACACAAATCAACCCCCTCTCCTCACCACTACCACTATTACCCCTAAAACAAACAGAGCACCATGGTTAGTGTGTGCATGCAGGTGCAAGGAGCCAAGTGCATCATAGACTTTAAGAGCACTTGTCCCCTACTGCTTTTAACACACACTCTCCTTTCATTTTCCTCCAACCCGCTTAAAGCATCCTAATAAAGCTTTTGAATTATTTTTAAAACTCCTCCTGATCTGTGATCAAACCTCTGGGACAGCTGGAAACTATCCTTTATCAGTTATCTAATCTGTCAACTTCTCCATATTTTCCTTCACCTTGGTCTTCTGATGCTCTTCTATATTTGCTCACTCTCTTCTTTTGCTTTCTGCTTTCCTCCTTTTCCAAGCCTCAGTGTGCTTACCTATCAATTCTAGTTGCTTTTATTCTTTCAAAGAAAATAATTGATTTTTGGGCCAGACTCCTTTTTTAATGACAGGTTGCATTTTGCTAGTCATAATTATCTGGACCAGTGACTAGAGCAGAGGACTGGGAATCAGACCTTGGTGGCCCTGACCTGCTGTGACTTTATTCTCTTTCTGCCAGTTTCCCCCACTGTTAAATGGGGATAAGGATCCTTACCTTTGCAAATGCTTTGAGATCTACAGCTGAAGAATGCTATATAGGAGTTTGATTCCTGAGATGTCCTTTTACCACAAAATGGTGGTTTAAAAAGCTCATCAGCAATGGAAATGGTGCAGCAGTGAGGCATACTGGTCATGTTGCATCACATCATATAAAGGAGCAGTTAAGGGTTCAGTCAAAGGTAGGGAAACACAAACTGTATGCAAAAGGTGAAATGGAGGTTCTGCAACTGGTACATTTAAGACTTCAAAAACAACGAGGAGTCCTTGTATCACCTTAGAGTCTAACAAATTTATTTGAGCATAAGCTTTTGTGGGCTAGAACCTACTTCATCAGATGCATGGAGTGGAAAATACAGGAGCAGGCAACCCCCATCCTTTCAAGTGTGAGGTCAGTCTAACTAGATAAATCAATTAACATCAGGAAAATTTTTGAATTGGTAATGTGTGGCCCATTACAGACTGTTCACAAGGTGTGAGTAACAATTGGGGAAAATTAGGTTAAGACTTCATAATATCCAGGGGATGTTACTTAAAAATATTACTTGCCTAGCTCCAAGACAAAGGCTGTATGGTTTTAAGCCTAGAATCCGAAATTGGCTCCTATTTAATACATTTTCTTGATTCTGTTCAAACTAGTAGACTGCACTATATGCAATATTTCACTAACATTGCAGAGAATGGAAAAACAGCACAAGCCCTGGAGGCATTGCAGCTTTACTTAAGATTACTAGGGCCGAACATCCGAGAAGAATTGCGAAGGCTACTGATATTTATGGTTGTTGCATCAGAACCTGAGGGCTACAAGTTACAAAAACAAGTAAGTATTACATTGAAATGTAGTGTAGAAATTATACTCCCCCATAGTAACATTAATAGACTTATTTTTTTAACAGCCATAGAAACTGACCCATTACTACATTTCAATCTGATGCTTTTAAAACTAACTTAAATGTATTTTTCCCACAGTGTAGATTTTGTCACCTGTTTATAACCATCATTTAGCTAACACCTAAAATAACTGCAAGCAAATCTAATCCAGGTCATTATTCTTCTGTTTTATAGTTTGATAATAGATCAGTGATCATCAAGACTTTTACCAAGGCCATTTTACAAAATAAAGGATTATCAAAAACACAGACTGAACAGCTAATCCAGTTACTGATGAAGAATCATACTGAACTCTTCAAGGTATTTCCTTCTCATTTGACAAACTTTGACCTGGTCATTTTAGATGTTAATTGTCAAAAAGCAGCTTTATAGGAATGTGCTTTTTTGTATCTGTCATGGCAGCCTTTGAAAGCTACACAGTCTTGTAGGACCAGAAAGTGTTCCAGACTAATTCAGTTTTTCTGGACTACAGGGGAAATCCTTCTAAAATTAGCCTCTCTACTTCCATCATCCCCACACTCAAATTCTCAGGCTCATTGTATGTAGCATTTCTCTCTCTGCAAAGCAGTGTTGGAAACAATTCCCTGGAGAAGCCAGCTAATGTACTTTCAGTGCTATCTAAAGGGAGTCATTCAAAGGTGAAATTCTGCAGAGGCTGAGCACGCACTGGCAGCGTCTCAGCCCCAGGAATTAACTTACTTTTTTTAAAACTTACCTTGGCAGTTAACAGAAACCTAGCCTGTAAATCAATTTTTTCCATTTGTCCATAAATTCATTCTGAATAAGCAGAAATACTTCTATAGCTTTTTCAGTTACATTCCACTATATCTTGCATATGAAAAGATCTACTTTTTCTAGCTATTTAATTTTTGCAGATTTTTAGACCACACACATTAAAACTTGTGTGTGTTGGAGTTGTTTTTCCAGTTGCGAAACTAATTAAAAAGACAACTGGGAAAATGTCTGGTAGTTCAAACTCCATCTCAGCTGTCTGCAAATGGTGAAAATCAAGTGGTACATATTCTCTGGATAGTGTATATGTGTTGGGGAGGGAGGGTCCTCCTATTAAACCAACCCCACTGTCTGATACACAAATGTTCACATGTCCCTTTTTGTTTCGTATCAGCTGGGATCAGAAATGGAAGCATTAAAATAGCATAAGAAAGCTGCTAATGCACTATTTCTGGTTCAGTTTCAATTATCAAGTACTAGAAATAGGGAAAGACTGTCGGTTTCTCAGGTAAAGAATTAGATAAACTTCAGAGGTTTGGGATGCTTACTAGAACTTTCAGACTCCATCTTTAAGGGGGTTTGCCTAATTTTATAATGTGTTTTATAATGAACTGTATAAACACCAACTAAACATCTGAAAATTCTGTTCTTGTGCAGACCCCTTTAATTCTGTTGGAACTAATTGGCAAGAAACTTACAAGCTTGCTGGAAGGACAAGATCCTGATGCCAGTTCAGGTAGCAAGTCAGATATTGTGAATTTTATGAGTAGTTGCATGAAAATTAGTTTAATCACTACATATCAATTTATGGTGAAATGCTTTTCCTGATTTCCTCATCCTCTCTGTTATATTAATAGTAGGGCTTTAAGTGGTTTAATTAACTCATTTAATTACCCATCTAAAACAAAGCATAGAATTAAATGGAGACGGAGGCCATATTCTAATTTCCTTCACAAAGTTAAATTCAGGAGAAAATAGTGTTAAATAAGATTTGGCTAAAGACATAAACTATTACTTTGGCTTTTTTGTTCACTTTTCTACATAGCATACATTATTAAAGGGGCAAATTACTTACCTGTAATTTGGTTTCTCTGAAGATTTCATTTGACTGTGGTTCCTATTGTGCTTCTACTAAGAGGTATATGCACAAATTACCCTAGCACTCAAAGGTTTGGGGGGTTTTGCTGCACCAATAGGTGTCTCATGCACAGACCAGTCAATTCCTTTTTGCTTGCAAGAATATTGTCCTTCAGTTTCTTGATGAGCAGGAAGCAAAGAACTCCTTAAATTCCTAAACATAACTTGGGCTAGAGTATATATAAATATATTTCTTTAATCACTATCCGCCAGGGAATAGATTTTATTTTTTTATTTTTTTTCAGTTAATTCCTTTGCTTCTGGCCCTGCTTCTAAAAATGTCATCCAGAATTGTTCTTTAAATGCTTTGCTATTTCTACCATCTGGTTATTCAGCTTCTGCTTTACTTCCATTCTTTGTATTGAAAATTCAGGCATTGTAGATATTAAATACTAAAGCACCAAAGAGAAACAAATTATGGGAACTGAGTAAAACTGTAAGTGGCCCTACCTTGTTCTATACATATGTTAGACATTTAATAAAACTATTAGATTGTACTAACACTATTAACCAAATACTCTTACCCTGTCTGAAGCTGTAATTAAATGGACTTTGTGTGCAGAGAACAAAAGGAATTCTTCTTTCCTGTGGGTCTTAGGCTCCTGAGTATCCACCTAGCAGATCCAGACTCTACTTCAGCTCATGAATTATAACCAGTATCTTGCAGTAGATGAGCACTGGCCTTATCCTATGTTGGGGTGGGCAAACTATGGCTCATGGGCTGCTTCCAGCCTGTCAGACATCTTTATCCAGACCTTGAGGTCCCGCTGGGGGTCTGGGGCTTGCCCTGCTCCAGTTCTCCAGCCCAGGAGTGGGGCTGGGAGTTCGCCCTGCTCCGCCCGCCGGCACTCCCCAGCCCCCAACTCACAATTCCACCATCTTCCAGTACTCACGCAACTTCACCAGACTGTTTCCAGGATTGGAACCCCGCCCCTATGTGGCGCAACCCCCCCATGCAGCAGTGCACCCAGTCCCCTCCAGGTCTCTCATGACCCCACACTCGAGAGCCTTAAAACTACTCAGGGGCCACACCTGTCCCAGCTAGGGTGCTTCCACCCATGATGGTGCCTGGTCCAGCCACCTTGGTGGCAGGGTCCCCCAGGAGTCCCTGGTATCGCCCCTATAGAGCCCTCTCCACCCCCATTCCCCCCCACATGCCACACCCCACGAGTCTCCCCTTCCCCTACCTCAGTAACATCCCTTACCGAGCCTCCCCCCCATGCTACACCCCATAAAGTCCCCCCACCAGGCATTCATGGCCCACCATACAATTTCCATACTCAGATGCACCCCCCAAGCCAAAAAAATTGCCCACCCCTCTCCTATGCCAAACTTCTCTATCCAGGGGTGAGGCCAGAGCCCTGCAGACCCGCACTTTATAGCATGTCAAAGTGAGGAGTTAAGAATTGTCCCATGTAGCTCTCTTCAGCTTTGTACAAACGCAAACTGGGAAATAGCTGGCTAAGCAGCAGTGCTGCAGAAAAGGATCTGGGGGTTATAGTGGGTCATTAGATGATCTCTTGAGGTCCCATCCAGCCCTACATTTATATGATTCAGCTATTAAATATATAAAGATGTAATGTCTGTAAAATAATCCTAACTTTTTTTTCCTATTAAGGCTTCACCTTTTGTCAGCGTTTGACTCCTGAAGAATTTGAAGACCAAAAGCAACAAACAAGGCATCATCTTCAAGAGTTGATTCAAGAGATGGACAGTAACCCCACCATTTTGCTTAAGCAGAAAAAGAAGCTATTGAAACAATTCCAAAAGCATCATTCTGTAGCACCGTTGAACTGATTTTGAAATTGAATGTGGTTTTGCACTATAGCAGAATGTTTAAATGAGCCTCATCAACTATTGTTTTTAGAATGCTAACAATAATGCTTATGAAGAGGACTCGACTCGTTTTCATACGCATTAATCGTTAAAGGGTTGTATTTTTTTGAACAACCCCTGTATTAAACATTGTCTACAGTAGGTAAGCATGGCAGGCTCTATTGCTGATCTAAGTTTACGGTCTGGTGACATTTCTACTGTGAAAACTGTCTTGGTTTCAATAGTCTGACTGAAATTTTGCATGCAAAGCACTTTTATTCTGACTTAAGTTTGAGTTACTAAATTTCTAGGTATTTAAAATGTAGTCTAGTTCCAGGACTTATCTACACAGTGAGTTGGTGTGCATACAGTGCATTAGTTGGAAAGTATGTCAAAGTGCACTATGGAACTTTTAGCATCCACATGGAAAATTAGTGTGCAGCAATCTAGTGTGCTGTACATTCACATCCTAGCTTGCATCTTGGACAAGCCTCAGGGAGCTTTAGGGCACAATGTAATAAAATGGACTTACGTTGGTGTACACTAGAGCCCTCCACAGGACTTCTTTAAAAAAAAATCCTGCTCCTGTCCCACCCTGCAATTCCCACTCCATTGTTTTTTGGGGGGTTTTTTGCATTTTTATCCCACTTCCACCTTAGAACCCACAAGAGAGAGAGATTCCTCTATTCTACTGGGAAAAAAACTAATATATTAAAATATGGAATTCAGCCACAATTTTACCACCAAAAGAAGAAAACAAATATTACTTAAGCCATGTAAAAATATTTTAACTTCTGATATAATAGACATATCTTTCTATCCCTCACTTTAAAACTTTTAATACTTAAATTTAAGTGTTTTCTTGCAAATTACCACAGTTGTGTAGATTTTTGGGTTTTTTTGCCCACCCAATCTCACCCACAACAAAGCCATTATGACAGCGAGACCCACGGGATCCCAGTCCTACTGCAGGGCTCTGGTCTACCCCATAGATACAGGGATGGGCAGGTTTGTATAGTAAATGTCTGATACAGAAATATTTGATCCCTGATTATAGTTGTGTATGTGTATAGTATATTACGATAATGGTTGAGTAATTCGTAAATTATATTGTCCTATTAAGACTTAATGATATTTAAAGTGTACATGTACCAGTTAAACACTTTACTATGAAGCAATAATTTACCTGTTGAAATGTCTTACACACCCTTAATATTAGATTCATGTTAAACTGATGAAAAATCTGAGGTAACTTTCTTCAATTATTTTAGCTTTGGCTATGGCAGCTAGGTCCTTAGTATTTGATGCTGTAAACATAGCCTGAGTAATACCTTTTATGCACAGCTTGTGCTTTGTAAAATCCTGATTTAAAAACTTGCATAATGTTGAGTAAAAGTTGAGGAGTAGATTACTTTATCTATGATGACCTCAGAAGTAGTCTGAGGGGAGGAGGGAGAATGTGTGAGATAAAGAACTATCTTCTACCATAATGTTATGAAACCAGTTTTTGGAAAAAATAGGATTTAGACACATCAATGTTGAAATGTACATTATAACAATGACTATAAGACAACCTAATATCTTGAGCTGCATCACAGATGCTTGAGGAAAGTTTTGGAACTTGACTAGATTGCATATATGCACTTTTTAAAAAAATTATCCTTGAACAGGTTGATCTACTGGAATAATCTTGCATTAGGAATTTAAAAATTGTGTCAATGTATCATTATTAAAGAACTGTATGAGAGGATTGAGAAAAGATCAGCATTTTATACTGACTTAAATTTCACATTATTACTTAATACTAGTACAAATAAGCCTCTGTTGATGATTAACACCTTTCAAGATTAGATGACAGATTTTAAGGACAGTGTCCATTACAAAACAAAGATGTGATATTGTAAAAAGCTTTTGCTGTCAGCTGTCTCAAATCCAAACCAATAAGTATTGTCTACACATCTGGAAGAGGACATGGCACATCCCACTTATTTAAAGGGTTGACATGCTATGCACTGCATGAAACTTTCTGCAGCAAAAAAAATCCAGGAAGAGTTGCCAGAACTGCTTAAGTACATTTTTTTCCGGGACACTTCCAACACTACACATTCCAAAAGCACATTAAGCTACTTTAAAAAGGGGTCAGATCATTTTAAGTTGCCATTTACTTAAATCACTTAGAGTATAAGAGTAAAATTACTACTAGTTATCTGATGGGTCTATAGTTTACTAATTCAGTAAAACAATAACTATGGAATAAATCTCTTTCATTAAACTATTGAAGTGGCTTTACTTTGACTCAATTTCAAATTAAGGTCTGCTTTACCTTGGTAGGAACTTACTGTTTCTATCAAGCAATGGGGTGAACTAATCTTACGTAACATCTTGACTAATGAGAATGTTATATTAATTCCCAGCTGTGAACCTGGTAGGGGGACCCCATGCAGCTTCCCAGCCAAGACAGGACCCAGTGCAGCTGCACAGCAGCAGGCAAATCCCCTGCAGCTGCCTAGCTGCAGCCAGAGCTAGTAGTTTGGGAACCCTGCAGCTGCCCAGGCAAGGGGATCCCTGTAGCAGCTCAGGGGCAGGGGGCTGCCGGAGTTCCCACACACTGCATCAGTGGGGGATCTGGGAGCCAGCGTCAGTGGGTACTGAACCCACCTATCCCTTTTGTCAAGGATATTTTTAGTCAGGGGCCAGACTGCCATGAATTGTTGTTTATTTCCCATCACCTGGCCATGACTTATTTAAAAAGAGATGTGACAAAAACTTAGCCTCCATGATGGATGGTCTCCTGCCTAGCAAGAGGGCTGAGTACCTATTGCTATGATAATGAAATGTTCCTGTCTAGATTCTCACTTGACTCCTTGGGGAAATAGAAGTTTTGCTACACTTATGTTGCCATTGTTTTGTCCCCAAGTGCCTGCTCTTAAATAGCATTAGCTACAGTTTGTATAAAGTAGCAATTCTGAATGAAGGCACAATGAAACTATGAAATATGTAGACACCTAACCCAGATCTTCAGACCCAGCCCGTGGCTCAGGAGTTGCTCTGCCATGTCATTTCCATCTTCTGCAGTCTTGTCCCTCCCTTTTAAAGGTCCAAAAAAATGTTTTGCAACCCAGTCAGTGCATCAAATATGACACATTCTGGCCTTTGAATCAATATTTTAAGACTTCAATTTTTACAGGAAATCACTCATTTAACCTCTGCTCCTCTCCCCATGTTATAGTTCTTGGCCAACTCTTCTGGACTTCTAAGGTTTGCTTGCCTTGTTAATCCACCTATTTGAAATTGTCTGCCATTTAGTAGTAGCCACATGATTCCTTGTAATTGATGTAGTCTAATTTTTAAATGCTTATATGCCCATTCGTGATTCCTACCCATTTGATATATTTTTTTCCTAACTGATCTAGCCTCACTGGCTAATCATAAGTGCCTAATCGATCACTAATCTGATGCTACTCAGACCTCTCTTGAATCATTTAGTTACTTCCCTTGTACCTGCCCAGCAACCGCTACCATGAGTGAAAAATGAACAGCAGCTCCCCTTGCAGGAGGTGAAGATGGAATGCCCCTCCAGGCCTAGTATGGTTGCTGTGGTTCACAACTCCTGCACCCCACGTGGGTGCTTGGCTGTTCCAAGCCTTGTGAGAAGTAGGGAGAACTGCCCTGGATGTGTTAGTGCTGTGCCTTTTCTGGGGTTTGCATCTTCACTTTAATTAAAAACAAAAAGAACTCTAGTTAATCTCCTTCTCACTCTTTCCCATCCACTCTAGTCTTAAAACTCTGTCACCTCATTTCCAACAGCCAGCCCACCCTCTCACCACCTCAAATGGACCATATCTCACTGAACATCAGAGTCCATCTTAGTGGACTTAATTCCACCATAGAATTAAATTAGTAGACCTCATTCTAAATTATCTAATTCTACCATTACTGGATTGTTCCACAAATCACTTGTAGTATTTTGTTGTAAAATCACATGCATTCTGTGCAAGGATCCTCTTCCCTTCTGGTACATACAATACGCAAGAGATGGGGCATGGAAAGAATGCTGCAAAAGTGTAGCCTAGCCGAGGCAGTTTTTTCTTTTTTAAATGAAAAAAGATATACATTTCAAATTAATGAAATTATTTATTACATGATAAAGTTATATTAAGGTATTTTGCAAAGGCCAATTGGAAGTTTGTTTATTTTTAATACTTCTATAGCAGATATTCATGGCACTTGAAACAGCTGATGAGTCTATAACTGAAAGTTTAGTATCTAAATTAAATGCAACAGCAAGGGAGAACAAAGGGGGGGGGGGGAGGTATGGAAGGACAAGGATTAAAATAGAGACCTGAGATGTTGCTGTATTATACACAACTAACTTTTTTTTATAATTTCATATTCAAATATGAGTCCAGTACTCAAAATAAAGGGAAGAGTTAGAGCCAGTGCTAGAAGGCTAACAAAGAAGTTAATCTGGAGACTGAATTGTTTTTTCTAAACTACAGGTCGGAGCTGTACAAAGGGTTAATCTCTGGTGTATAGCTTTACCCTAAAGTTATTAAAAGGAAACATTCAGAAAGTTGGGGCAGAACCCACACTGGAATAATTACACTGAGTTTAAGCACTGTTTAGCCATTCACTGAAATAATTACAAGTCAGAGTAAGCCTTTTATAGGATTTTGTTTTCTCCTAGGACATATTAAAATGAGCTCCAGGTTAAAGAGTATTTGAGGCAGATTATTCTGCATACTATTTCAGTAAAAGTCTATAGCATTCATGTTGGAAGAGAAAATAAAGTTTAGACTAAAGCTTCATTTCCATACAATTGTTTTACACTAATCTTCAAATATTTTTGTTTCATGCCATTAAATAGTTGATTCACTTTTTAAAAGTAAAATAACATTTACTGAAAAATTTTAGTAAGATAAAATGACAACATATTAGTCTTCTGGGGTAGTTTAAAATCTGTGGAAATAATGTTATTTGCACTAATTCATTGTACATTCCTAATTATAAGAAAGTTAGAACACAGTTCTAATTTACATAAAATAATCAAAGAAGTTCAATTCAGAGTGAAATAGTGGAGTATCACTATATATATATCCAAATTTGCTACTTAAATATCAAATTTCTCTTCACAAATACAGTGTCCATTTTCTTCATAATCTTCTCTAGTTACTACCATATCTTCAAAATCATCATTTTCAGAAATTAACTTTCCACCTTCCCAAGAATAAGTAATAGGGCTGAGGGGGAAAAAGTGAACACACAAATTAGTTTTAAATACTTCAAATTATGTAAAGAATCAGAGAGGTAGCCGTGTTAGTCTGGAATAGCAGAGGTAACAAAGAGTCCTGTGGCACCTTAAAGACTAACTAAAGTATTGAAGCATAAGCTTGCATCCGACGAAGTGGGTATTAGCCCACGAAAGCTTATGCTTCAATACTTTAGTTAGTCTTTAAGGTGCCACAGGACTCTTTGTTACTTCAAATTATGTAGTAATTTGAAAAAGTAAGACCACCATTTTAGGGCTTTTATTTAGAAATGAGCTGTGGCCATTAATAAAATGTAAAACCCGAAGAGATTGTGCCTTTACATCAGGACAATCTGCTGAAAAACTGCATCCATTAGAAAGATGCAGTGGGGGCATGGCTCAGAACATTCCAGATCTTTTTAGTGGGTTTATGAAAATTTTAAATTGGTAAACATGTTTTTTTTAGGAATGGTGAGTCCTGCATTGAGCTTCAGCAGCAAATATATGATGAAAACTTTACAAATTCATTGTTGGTGCTATACCTCACCCAAGTGATATTTTCAAAACGAAGTGTCCATTTAAAGAAATCAGAACAACTTAACTGGGCCAAAGAATGGTGGTGTATTGGTATCAGAACTCATGAGATGACAGCAAGAACAGAATTTCTATTGAACAGAAAAACCTTTACATAGCTAGATCACAGATCTATATAGGAGAGTGATCACATGTTTAGCAGAAATACATAGGCTTTCGTTTAAAACTGTTTTATTACATCAGGCATGTACCACTTATTTGATGATCAAGTTTTGAGGTTCCTCAAAAAGGCCAAGTAACTAATTTCCATGGATAAAGAATGTTTTCCTCTAAAAATCACACTCCACATTTACAAGGCTAATTTAAAAAAAAATCTGATTAAGTTATTCTACAAAGGTGAATGGCTAGTACTAACAGTATTGGTTTAGAGCCAGCAAGTACGATACTGTGATCTAAGCATTTGGTTCAAAGGAATGTTTCAAACATTAGGTTCAAATTTGAGTTGGACGGACCAGTCTTCCATGATAGATAAAATTTCCATACAATATATTTATTTGGTGGTGGAGTCTTTTGGATGAGATTTTGCACCTACATTCTCGCTACTCTGCATAGAGATTAATGATTGCATAATGATTTTAAGAGAGGTGAATATCTGTCCTGGCACTCCTGACACTGTCAGTTATCCACCGCGATGCTACTCTCCAAATCCCAGAAGAGCTGCAGGTATCAGTGATATGGTATGTATGTTTATAATACTCAGGAATTCTTCAGAATAAGAGAAGTGAAAATAATTCCCCTAATCTTGCAAACACATATGCAAATGGTTAACTTTGCTGCTGTGAAATGGTTTCATTGATTTCAATGGAGCTACTTACAGAAATAAACTTACACACACGTGTAAGTGTCTGCAGGACTGCAGCAAACACAGTATAGCTCTGCAAATTCACTTTAAGTACTGAGTTACAACATCCTTCTGGTCCAGTTTTGGGGCACTTGAACAGATTAAGTTATATGATGAAATATAAAGATGACAGATAAATATATTTAATTAGCTGAAGGAATCCTACTTTACAATTTCTATTCTGTTAGGAGAACCAAATAGGAAAATAGATGCATTTTTATTTATACTGTTTAGGACTTACTTTTCTGGCAGAACAACAGAAACATCATAATCAGTAGGAGTGAGGCATCGAACTTCAGAGTAGACTCGATCCCTGAAGCCTGGGAAAAGGGTATTTCCCCCACTCAGAACAATATTCTTGAAGAAGTGAGGCTGCATTTCTTTAAACAAAACCAAAATATATGTATTTAGTGATAAGTTTAAGATTCTCCAATTTCTTCATGAACATTAAGTTAACATTAAGAGTTAAAGACTTAACATTAAGAATTAAAACAAATGTTTTTAACTACACTTTAGATAATGTTCTAAATATATTAAATACATACTGGTTATATTTAGGGAAAGGGTATTGCATGGATAACTGTAAGCCACAGAATGTGCACATATCAAGAGGCTCCACTAAGCATATAATCACAAGTGTGAAACTAGTTTTCTAGTGTGATGGGTGAATTTGATGAACTACACCCTTTTTAAACAAGAAAACTTTCATTAATGTTCCTCTGCTTTGCGTGGTTTTCAAAATTTGTCTTTTAGAAATTTGTTATTTAAAAATGTTGGATTCCATGAATTTCCTCAAACAGCCGAGTTTAGGGGAAAGAAATATTATCAACGTCCAAGAGATTTTAATTTTAATATTTTTAGAATGAATGTAATTTTGTGGCTCTGATGCTACAACTGTGGAGTGACACCACATAGTCACTTGCAGAAGTTTGGCCCTATTCATTAGAAATATATCTAAATACCTACTAACATAACAATGCACATTACAATTGTTGCTTCCACAGAATAAAACACTGCCAGACGGGTGATAAGTTTTCATTTTTAAGATTAAGTGGCCTCATTTGCCAGTATATTGTGGCCAGCATGAATTCACTCCTCTCCCAACAGTAAAACACATTTTAAAATAAAAATAAAATTAAGTTCAACTGCAGCCATGAGGATTCCATCCTCAGAGGAAAGACTTCAATGTGGTTGTGTTTTGTACTGGAAAATGAACTTGAGGTTTCCATTCATGCTGGTAATACTTTATCTGACGCACAAATAAAAACAAATAAGCTTACCAGAGTGAGCAAGCATTTCCACAACAAGAAAATATTAAAGGAAACTGAAAAATAGCTCTGGAGAACTGACATTCACAAGGAGTTAAAACTGAGGTACTTTTAATCAATTTTTAGTTCCTTAAGGCCTGGCACATAAAATATGCTAGGCTTCTGATAAGTTCTGGATTCTAACAAAAATATTCAGACTTCAAGAATGCATATCAAAACATTACTACCACTATACCTTCAGGCAAGTTCTGAATTGAATAAACAATGGCTTCGGGAATTCCCATTTCTTGAATGCCAATATCTGAAGGATGGAAGAGAATTTCTGGAACAGCAAATCTCTCGTTTGCTAGACGAAGTATTTGTTCCCCCGTCTTGTATTTTCCACTTAACACCATTTCTTCCCTTGGCTAAATTAGGCAGACATGAATGATAACTACCTCTTAAAAAGGGAAGAACACAAAAAAGTAACAATTTTATCTGATCTTATTGTTTACATATTATTCACCTGTTATGGATGTTTTGAAGGTAGTATCTTCTACATAGAGTAACATATCATACACAAGTCTTTGGGAGCTGACATCTGTTCCAGAATGCTTTGTAATCCCTTACTCTAGCCTTTAAGCATGAGAATGGAGTCCAATGTTTACTTTTTACTGCCATACCGAGCAGACAGTGGTGTCAATTTGAATAGCATATGAAAGCATTTTGGTGCTACATTTTTGAAGGAGACCCATTCTGGCCTCTGCAATGACACCTGCAGTTTTGCCTAAGCAAGATTAGTGCACTTAGGTACTTTTCTAAATAACACTACAGTAAAACCTCGATTTAACGGACTAATTCGGGCGAGGGGGTATCCGTTAAATCAGAAAGTCCGTTATTTAATAAAAAAAAAAAACGAGCTGTCGGAGCAGCAGCCCGCCCGCCACAGGGCCGGGGTGGCAGCTTCGCAGCCTGCCCGCTGCCTGGACCCGGGCGGCAGCCGGGAGCCGGCAGCCAGCCTGCCCGCTGTCTGGACCCGGGCGGCAGCCGGGAGCCAGCCCTCGACAAATGGATATCGGATGCATCAGACTTGCTTAGAAATTTTGTCCGTTGCATCCGAAGTCCGTTAAATCGAGGTCCGTTAAATCGAGGGTTTACTGTACCAATAAGCAATTTTGCAAAGTCTGAGTATTGGTTTTGTGTTATTCTAGCAGGAAAACATTTTTTTTTAACCCTCATAACTCAGAAATGATATTTGATCCTTGCAAAAAAAATATTGCCTTAGGATACAGTACAGGCATGGAAAATTTCTGCCCTAAAAGGTGAATTGTGAACAATAGAACAGAACACTATAATGGAAGGCAGTATTCCATTAGTAATTATCACAATTTCTATTGGTAACCATGCTAATAAAATTAATCCACAACACTTGCTGACTATAAGGTAAGTTTCTGAGTTCCAGGAAGCAGCTAAACTTCTCAGGATAGCATTTGAAAATAGCTGAAAGATACCAGAATCAGAATTGTGCCTTAGGACTACACTTTGATATAGAACTATTAAATTACAGCAAAGGAAGTTATATTTAACTAGGCTTGGCAGCTTTCGATTTTAAAACTGATAAACTGTCAGCAAACATTATTTCAGCTGATGCACTGAAATCAACAATACTGAAAACAACAACAAAAATAGTCACTAACAGTTGGGGTGCCTGCAGAGATTGGATTGTCACTAGCCATGAGGAGAGCCTTTTGGAGGCTGCGGGGAACCTGTTCCTGCCTGGTGAGCGAGTGGAGCCAGTGACACAGGATCTCTGCAGGTACAAGGTTCAGAGCAAACTGCAGTCCTGGCTCCGCAGAGCAGACACGCCCAGTCAGGACTGCAAGGAGGAGGAGAGGAGTTGTTGTAGTCCCCAGCCACAGGGGAGGTGACCCTGATGCTGAATGGCTCTGTCCCTAGGCAGGAGCCATTCAATAGCAGATCCTCCCTCCTCCCCCGTCCAGGGACATGTCCTCCTCCTTGCAACCCTGTTCCAGGGTGTCTGCTATGCCCCACCAGGACCCCAGCCTTCCCCACAGCATGTGCCTGCAGGGATCCAATGTCACTGGCTCCACAGCTGTGCAGCGAGCCCTCGGCAGCTCCACTGTCATAGCCCCACTTGTTCACTCACCAGCCAGGAGTGTGGGCAGGAACTGCGCACAGTTGGGTGGTCTCCCACACAGCTAGAGCCACATCCTACTACTTACAGTTCGGGGCAGGAGTCACTGCTGACCACAGCCTCCCCTGCACCTTCAGCTCTGGTGTCTGGGGCCCTTTGGCTGCACAGGAAGCCCACTGCAGTCATGCTGATAGCATTGCCCTAACCCTAACCCTACCCCCAACTTTAAAAATAAAAAGTTAAACATTGAAAAGTATCATTAAAAATCATATTAGAAATCAAATTCTGCCAGGCTGCAAGTTTTTCAGGGAGGTCAGGGAGGTCCTGAAAAGTCACAGAATACATGACCTCCAAGCAGGGCCGGATTAAGACCTTTAGAGGCCCTAAGCACTGAAAAGATTATGGTCGTCCGTTTCCCCTCCCCCCCCCCCAAAAAAAATATGTAATTCAAAATAAAAACAATACCAAACCATAAAATAAAATTTTATTTTTTGAAATGACACAAAACTTGCATGTTTGCTGAAATTAAAATAGCTTCTTTCTAGATTTTCTGAATGCAAAATTCTGGATAAGTTCATCGAAGATGACTCAACAAAGCATGTCCGCTTCTATACACAATAAGGAAAGTGAATTACGTCTGTCCTGACACATTGTTGTTCTTTGAGGGGTTTTTATTCCTTTCAGCTGAGAAAAAGTGTTCTGCGGAGCAGTTAGTAATCATCAATGTTAGAAACATACATAGTGCGATCTCTACATTTGGAAATACATACTGTATTCCGTTTTTCAATATTGTGTCATGAAGATCAATGTGACTGATTTTCATTTCTCCTGTTTCATTAAACTTTGTGTAACATATAACAGTGGAACTGCCGTACTTTTCCACAGAGATTCATGTTCAAGTCAACAGGGTGTGAGTCAACTAGCTTTTGGGAACCTTGTGAATATTGTTTGTCAGATGAGTCCATATCGTTTAGAAAAGAAAATTTACTTGATACTTCTTTGTACTCTTCACCTCTCTTCATATGAGCTTCAAGTGTATCAATTATAGCGTAGTAAGTAGATATGCTAAATTTGTCTCTAGGATTCAATGCTGTTTCTGTTGCACTTCTATCATTTGCTTGTTTTTTCCCCAATTTACTTGGGGGACTGGGCTTCTTTGTAGTTAGTATCAGGCCAGATATCTTTTGATATGTCTTCAAAACTTTCGAAATCATTCCTCCAAGTGTATAACTGGTCTGCTAATGATTGACAGAGGTCTGCACGTTTTCAAATCCAATTCTTTTTCTTGGAGAGCTTTACTTGTGTGGTAAAAGTGTTGTAAAATTGCGTTCCACATGGTCAACATGAATACAAACCCTAGTTTTTGCATCTGGTTTGCAATGTTTTCCGCCTCTCATACAGTTTCTCCCTTTTGTGACTGGTCTTCAGCTACACTTTCTAATGCATCCACAATCTTTGAGTAGGACTCAAGAATTGCACTTGCTGCACTTGTTGCCTCCCAGTGAGTATTAGAAAGAGATTTCAACACACTATCATTGCCCAAATATGTTTGAAGACGACTTCGATGCTTTTTTTGAAATATCAAATATCAATTTTTTTCCCCCAAAAAATCTTTTTTTTTGGTGCTCCCTGCTTTGCTGGTGCCCTAAGCATGTGCTTAGTCTGCCTACTGGGTAATCCAGCCCTGCCTCAAAGACTTCTGCAGCGGCCGGTGTGGCTGACCCCAGGGCCTCCTGAACAGGTGAGGCAGCTCTGGGACCAGTCACATCGGCCACTGGTCGGCTGGCCCCTGGAAGCTGATCGTAGGCCGGGCTCCAGACCATGCCAGCCGCTGGAGCAGCAGCGGTGGGAGTCCCTGCAAGCACCTAAATTTTAGTTAGGGATAGTCATGGACAGGTCATGGGCTCTAACTTTTCGTTTATTGCCCGTGACGTCGCCATGACTTTTACTAAAAATACCTGTGACTAAATCGTAGCCTTAATTATAACCATGTAACAAGTAATAGTTTTGAGATGGTGATCAAAATTAGGACATAACATACTTCACATTTTTCACTGAAATGAGAAATACAGGGCTAAATTGAGATACTGAGCTTGTGGGATTACAGCTGATTTTCAGATGTTGGATAAAATATCTAAGAATACATACATGACTTTGAAAATTAGTTAAACTTATGTCACTTACATTATTATTTTTTTTGAAAATTTTACCAATTAACTCCTAATGAGGAAAATATTACCAGTCAGTACCACAAACCAACCTACCCCTCCTCCCTCACTACCAAGGAAGAAGAGGAAAACAGAGTGTTTCAGAAAAAGCTGACAGTCATAATTACCTTACAAAACCCTTTTTTGATTGTGCTGAAGTCTGGCAAAACATAGTCTATCATTACTGTATTTTCTTCCCCTTTCCACCTGGAAAAGACAACAAACTTAGAATAGAACATAGCTAAAGTGTGCCAAATCCTGGAGGATGTACTCAGGTAAGAGTCTCTTTGACTTCAGGGGGAATTTTGCCTGAATAAAGATGGTAGGATTTGGCTTTATGCAATTAGATTATTGGGAACTACCTCCTTTCAAATTTGGCAGTGTAGTAAACTTACTTAGCAATCTCCATATCTTTGTAAAAATCCTGAGACACATAACATACATCTTCTTTCACTTGATTAATTACATGAGTTTCATCCATAACGTGTAGCTGCCTATAAAAAAAATTAAAAAGTTGGAAAACAGATCAACCTGAACATACATTATTTATAATTATTTTTTTCAATATTGGTCAGTTCCTACAGTTTTCAAATTGCAAGAAGTTAACATTTTAATATGTAGAGGTTTACATTAACTTACATATAAACAGTTTTGACATGCAGAAATGAGAGGGTGTATCTTAAAGTTTTTAATTTTATATGACAGTTATGTGTATTCTAATACATTCGTTGTGATGCACTTCAATAAATGCAAAACTACAAAAATATGTCTGATATTCTGAACATCTGGATACTAAAGACCTTATGATTTACTGTTTAATCCAAAAAATGTAAAGCTGTCAACACTAAGACCTGTTGCCACGATCTTGCATCTGGTTCTGCTAGCAAAGATGCCTGCACAGGCATAAGGGTCCATTATAGGCGATCCAAATACAGAATGCCAGCCTTAGTGCAGTGGTTCCCAAACTTTTTACTAAGGTGACTCACCAACTGCCTTTTGTCTTTTTTTGAGACTCACCATAACATATAAATATCTCCAGCCCAGCACCATAACCCCAATCCCAACCCAGTGCAGAGGGGAGACCCCAAAAGAGGAAAGATTGGAGAATGAGCCTGCCACATGGTCTCTGGAGCAGCAGCTCCTGCTTTGTGGGACTGTGCTACACTCTGGGTGGCCAGACCAATTGGTATTTGAGCGAGTGGTATGGATAAGGGACAGCAGAGCCAGATCTGAGTGGCACTGCAACCCCGTGCCCCTGGTTGCAACACCCAGAACGGGGCGTCAGGCCCAGTCCAGTGAGACAGAAGTCACCACTATTGGGTGATTGCAAGGCAGGCTCACACTCTGACTGCACCTCTTCCTCCCAGGGCATCTCCTCCAGTCTGGGCTGGGGACGTGTATATTTACGTAGGGCCCACAACCCATCTAGAACCTTCCTGCAAACACTGCTTTAGTGAATTCTGTTCATTGTTCAGATGGAATTAAACTGTCAATTTCTCAGAGCTGGGCCATCTTATCTGTCAAGTGGAAATCTGGCTACAGCTTTACTACTATGAAGACATCTCAATAAAAAGTCAGAGGGCCTAATTCTGTAAGGTATGTAAGCAGATGTGTAACTTGAAGCATGCAAGTAATTCACTGAAGGGGACTACTGACATCCTTAATATTATGTAACCGCTTTAAGTATTTTGCTGAATTAGGGTCTTAAGGTGTTAAAATGGTAGCTGAAGCTCAAGATGTCATTTTACAGGCTTTCCTCTTCCTCAAAAAGGGCTTAATTCTAAACCCCTAATTAAGTTAATTAAAAGACATCTATTGACTTTAACTGGCTTCTGACCAGGCCTCAAGTGTCTGAAGTTAGCACATTTTACCTGTAAGATATGATCTCCTTTAGATGATTGGTTAAGAGCTTTCCTCCAACATTAATCCTAAAAAGAAATAAATATTTTCTGTCATTATTTGCTTCAAACATACCAAAAAAGCCACCTATAAAGAAATAAGGCAATTTACCTAATAATTGCCTCTTTCTTCTTTTTACTTCTGCAGTAAGGTACAATATGTGTAAAGGAGTAGCCACTGTCCACAATGATACAACATAGCTCAGATGGATTGTCCCGGAAATATCTATGTGCACTGAGAGCCCCAGCTGAAACACAAAAATGCCAACCCATATTTATATATAAATCTAAAGGTAGTATTTGAACATTAAAATGATTTATCTCATTAATCTAAAAAAATTCTGAAAAAGTGAGATCACAAGTGCATTTCGCTATGTATACAAAAATATTAGTTTGCATTTATTTAAACTAAAAAGCATCAAGATAAGGAAATAAATCTCTATCCCATCTTTTAATTGTGGTATTCCATTTGGCATTTTAAAATCTTGTTTAAAGTTCTTAACAGTTCCATTGCACTCCCTTGTTAAAATACACGTAAAAAAAAAATCCATTTGAGAGCACGCAAAACAAAGTGTCAGTTCTTTCAAGTGGGAAAAATAATAATCTCAAGATGACATTTTCAAAAAAGAGGAGTTAAAAGTGGTTTGAGGAACCACACAGTCTATCCCCTAAGTCTCCATTGGGTATTTCTGATTTTATAGTCTCAGACGGAGGAATTTAAATACTTGGTAAAACAAACTGGACAAGGGGAAATAGTTCTCCTTCTTCATCAGCCTCCTAGTTACAGTACTGTAGTGTGAATACTAACTTTGTGCCCCATTAATTATAAATTATAGCTGTACTGATTTCTTAGTTTTGGCTACAAACACTACTCTGTGCCAGACACAATATCCCTGAAAAGAAAGAGAATCCACTCTAATTCTAATTACCTACATATTCTGTAGAACTATCGGAGCAAGAAACTTTACAAACTCACAAATGGATTAAAGAAACTTTAAAAAAACACAACAGAGTACATCATAACCTGCAGTTATCTTTATGAGAAAGACTGTCTTTAGAATCATAGTTTTCTTTACTATATATACCTCAAAAAGTACAGTAGAACCTCAGAGTTACAAACTGACCGGTCTACCATACAGCTTATATGGAACAGGAAGTATGCAATCAGGCATCAGCAAAGACCAAAATAAGGAGGCAAATACAGTACAGTATCATGTTAAACATAAACCACTTTAAAAAAAGGGGCAAGTTTAAAAAAAGATTTGATAAAGTAAGAAAACTGTTTCTCTGCTTGTTTCTTTTAAATTAAAAGCAGCATTTTTCTTCTGCAGAGTAAAGTTTCAAAGCTGTATTAAGTCAATGTTCAGTTGCATGCTTTTGAAAAAATATCCATAACATTTTGTTCAGTTACAAACATTTCAGAATTATGAACAACCTCCATTCCCAAGATGTTCATAATTCTGAGGTTCTACTGTACTTCCAAAGAGGAAACATACAAACACAGGGCCCGCTTATTTATTCTTCTCCCATTTATGTCAATAAAAGCATGATCGGGCCCACGGTGTCCTATGCATAATAAATTCATATGCATCATTTATATTAAGTCTACGTTCAATGGCTCCTGAATATATAAATATTTTTCAGAAATAAAGAAAACGGTGACTATAAAACATTCCCCTCTAAAAGCTAAAAAATGTATTTTATATGTTCAAGTCTAAGATAGATGACTTATTTCAAGGCCAGTTTTAAAAAAAGAAACCCACATATCTTTCCCATAATTTCAGCGTAACACTACCAGTACTGAAATTCGTTTGGAGTTTATCTAAAATGAGACTGAATAGCTTGCAAAGACCCTCTCCACATGTACTGCCAAGTCATCCCTCCCAAACTTTTATATCATCATCAGGAAGGGCACTATATGATGAGTCATGTCACCACTTTCATGTGTTCTGCAGGATCGGATTGGATTGGATTGGATAGGAAAGAATAATTGTAGCACTATAATTCATAGGCCACTTCAAAAGGTCGATGAGAACTGTCAGAAAGTCCATACGAATCCTGCCAAGAAACAAGTAGTAGTGCAGTCTCTTTCACATACTACCTCATCTGAAAAAGTCTCAAACATTCCTGTCAACAGAAGCCAACTTAAAAACAGAATCTTGACAGAAAGGAGCTTCAAGACAAAAGTGACTTTCTCCCTACATTGATTTCCCTCCTATTTCACTTTGTGTTTCTTGCTGTTACATATCAGAGTCCTCTTACTAAAGTACTATAAATATAGAGGAATATAGAAGAAACATTAGATGTGTAAGCACAATTTAATATAGGTTAGAGAAATAAAAAGTTGCATACTACTCTACAGAGTCAGGGAACAAATGAAATAATCTTCTTGGCACATTATTTTTAAATTGGGAAGTTAGCCTGGAGCACATTAATGTAGAGCAACAAAATATACTCACCGTTTACTCTAAGAACTGCTTGAAACTGATATTCTTCAAATAAAATTTCATTCATAGAGTCTTGTATTGAACTGAAGTTAAAATAAGGTTCAGTAATAATAATATTTGTATCTACAAAGTCCACCTAGGGGAAAAAAATAAAGTTATGTTCCCAAACATTTTAGACATCACTATCTGTACTACTTACATTTTGTGGTATGTAACAACCACAATGTTGTATAAAATTGCCCCCAGTCCTATTACAGATATCAGTGCTACCAGCTGCTTGTGGTACATGGGTTTTGGGGGGGAAATTAACAAGAAACAGTATGTGCACGGTCACTGCTATACCACACAATGTGTTAAACTTTTTCAGGGCAGAACGGAATTCCTACCTTTACCTGTCCTATGCCCCTATTTTTCATGTTGTGGCTCTTAAGAACAGCCTATCCCTTTATCTTTCTTTTACACTTCAATGGGTAATAATAAAAGAGTATTTAAAGTGTATACAAGAAACTTTGCACTAGTCCTACCAACTATAGAAAAAAATTATCTTCAGAACTGCCACTTGTACAGAAGCTTAGCTCCTCTAGTAACCTGGATAATATCCTGGCCCCACTGAAGTCAACATCAAAACTCACACGGAGTTCAGTAAGGCCAGGATTTCACCCCTGCTCTCTCTGCACTTACTCAGTTCTCAGACTTTCTAAAACAAGCCTTCACCTAGGTGCGTTGACCATAATGGGAACAAGAACACACAGGTCAACAGTTCCTTTCTTTAGTGTTCACTCTGCAAACCAGTACCAAAAGCCATTTCAATAATGAGTATCCTTAATGAACCCAATACAGTGAAACCTCGATTTAACGGACTAATTCGGGCGAGGGGGTGTCCGTTAAATCCGAAAGTCCGTTATTTAATATTTTTAAAAAATAATTAAATAACAGGACTTTGGGCTTTAACGGACACCCCCTCACCCGAATTAGTCCCTTATATAGAGGTTTTACTGGGCGGGAGCTGTCAAACTCCCCCCTCCTTCCCGCAAGGGGGGGGGCTTTGACAGCTCCCGCCGGGCTCCCCGCAGCGGGGAGCCCGGCGGGCGGGCTGACAGTTCCCGCCGGGCTCCCTGCGGGGAGCCCGGCGGGAACTGTCAGCCTGCCCGCCGGGCTCCCCGCTGCGGGGAGCCCGGCGGGAGCTGTCAAAACCCCCCCCCTCCCGTCCGCCGGGCTGTCAGTCCGCCCGCCTGGCTCCCCGCAGCGGGGAACCCGGCGGGAACTGTCAGCCCGCCCGCCTGGCTCCCCGCTGCGGGGAGCCCGGCGGGAGCTGTCAAAGCCCCCCCCCGCCTGGCTCCCCTGCAGCGGGAAGCCAGGCGGGAGCTGTCAAAGCCCCCCCCCGCCCGGCTCCCCTGCAGCGGGAAGCCAGGAGGGAGCTGTCAAACCCCCCCCCCCCGCTCCCGGCCGCCTGGCTCCTGTGGGGAGTTGACAGCTCCCGCCTGGCTCCCCGCAGCGGGGAACCCGGCGGGAACTGTCAGCCCGCCCGCCTGGCTCCCCGCAGCGGGGAGCCCGGCGGGAGCTGTCAAAGCCCCCCCCGCCCGGCTCCCCTGCAGCGGGAAGCCAGGCGGGAGCTGTCAACCCCCCCCCGCTCCCGCCCGCCTGGCTCCTGGGGGGGGTTGACAGCTCCCGTCTGGCTCCCCGCAGCGGGGAACCCGGTGGGAACTGTCAGCCCGCCCGCCAGGCTCCCCGCTGCGGGGAGCCCGGCGGGAACTGTCAGCCTGCCCGGCGGGAGCTGTCAAAGCCCTCCCCCCCGCTCCCCTGCAGTGGGAAGCCAGGCGGGAGCTGTCAACCCCCCCCGCTCCCGCCCGCCGCCCGCCTGGCTCCTGGGGGGGGTTTGACAGCTCCCGCCTGGCTCCCCGCTGCGGGGAGCCGGGCGGGAGCTGTCAACCCGGCCGCCCGGCTCCCCTCTGCGGGTATCCGGGCAGCCGGGTTGACAGCTCCTGCCCGGCTCCCCGGGGCAGGAGCCGGCAGCCCCCTATAACGGATTTCGGATGCATCGGGAAATTTTGTCCGTTGCATCCGAAGTCCGTTAAATAGGGGTCCGTTAAATCGAGGGTTTACTGTAGTTTAAAATCTTAAACCAGCCCAATTTCCCCACCCAAATCTATATAAAGAGATATTTTGAGGCGTTATTTTGGCTCCCAACATCTTCCTCTATAAATACTGTAAAGACCAGCTTTATAAGTTAACATATTTCATATTTCTTATGAAAAAAAATTAAGGCTGGAGCCACCAACACTCTTTTCATGCTAAATTATGTTGATGAGGTGAGCAAAATAATATTCTATTAATACACTTTATCATTCAACTTATTCATCACAAAAATGAGAAATCCACGCACAGAAAATGGCTACTTGATCCTACAAGACTCTTACAATGTAAAGCTAGCCCTTCTACTTTTGTAACTGTCTCCTTCATGAAACAAAACCTGGCTCTTCAAATAAGTTATACTAATTAAGTCTATGAAAACTATCAAGCAACTTTTACTAGCTGAAGTGCCAATTTTGGAAACACATGTTTAACTTTATTCAAGTCACCAAAGCTGCTCGCATGAGTAAAGTTAAACATGGGCTCCAGTTTGCAGAGTCATGGCCTGAGTGAGCTGAGCTCAAAATTACAGGTAACTCAAGTTCCTAAATTTTAGGTGTAAGTCCTTGTTGAATACCCCTGCAAAATTCATAAACTGATGAATTCACCATTATATCTGTGTCATAAATATAAAGGGAAGGGTAACAACCTTTATGTATACAGTAAAATAAAATCCCTCCTGGCCAGAGGTACAGAATCACTTACCTGTAAGGGGTTAAGAAGCTCAAATAACCCGGTTGGCACCTGACCAAAAGGACCAATAGGGAAAGAAGATACTTTCAAATCTGGGGGGGGGAGGGTTGTTTTTTGTGTGTTCTCTCTCTGTGACAGAAAGGAAGCAGGGCAAGAAAAAACATCTCCTAAAAACCTACCTGAAATAAGCAGCTAGGATTACAAAAATTGTAAGTAAAGCAAGAAAAGGCATTAGATTATCTTTTGTTTTAGCTTGTGAATTATCCCTATTCTAAGAGCAAGTTTTATTCCTGTTTTCTGTAACTTTGAAACTAAGGCTGTGGGGGGATCCTCTGTATTTTAAATCTTGTTGTTACCCTGTGAATTTACTTTGCATCCTGAGTTTACAAAAGGGATTATTTTATCTTTTTTTAAAAAAAATAAAATAAAATTCTTTTAAGAACCTGATTGATTTTCAGTGTCCTAAAAATCCAGGGGTTTAGTCTGTGCTCATCTGTACCAATTGTTGAGGATATTATTCTCAACCCTCCCCAGGAAAGGGGGTGAAGGAGCTTGGGGGACTATTTTGGGGAAATAGGAACCCCAAGTGGTCCTTTCTCTGAATCTTTGTCTAAATCACTTTGTGGTGGCAGCAATACCATCCAAGGACAAGGAAAGGATTTGTGCCTTGGGAAAGTTTTTAATCTAAGATGGTAGAAATAATTTTAGGGGGTCTTTCATGCAGGTCCCCACATCTATACCCTAGAGTTCAGAGTGGGGAGGGAACTCTGACAATCCATGATTTGGAATATTTTTGTATTACTTCTATTAATTGTTTTGAATCTGTACTTATAGATTTTTGTATATTAAGTGTTTCAGTTACCTGATACATTTCCTTTCCAAAAAGGTAATCCCAAACCTGTCTCTGAACATCCCAGTTCACCAAGTAACCCTGTGGAAGTTTGAAAAAAAGAGACATTATTTATAAGACAACATTGCATATTTATTAACTACTCCAAATCTGCAGAATTTCAGGCTTCTATCTGTAATTGATTAGATGGCCTGATAACCTAACAAAATTCAGAAATAAGAGCTTCTTCGTTAAGATTATGGAAGCCCTTCCAAACCTATTTAAAGGGGTAAATTTTTGTGCTGCTCCAGGCAAGAAGATCCAAAGATAAGTGATATTCTACCTCTATTGTTCTCTATCATTTAGTTTAAGTTATTGAATAGTAAGTTTACCATAATATAAATCATGCTTTCTAAATTCGTATCTGGTGGCAGGTTATGGAAGCCACTCTTCATACTTGATAATGAAGCTACACTCCTGTATATGATGTTTGTTTTAAATATTATTTATGCCTCTACAGTTGTAGCATATTGCATATCTTAAAGATAAATATTCCTTAACCCACAGCCTGAAACAAACTGCATTGCTAAAAATATAAAGCATCTTAATTACCTTCTGAAAAGGGAGAATATAAAAGAGTCCAGAGGGATCTTTAATTTCATCCAGTTGATTCGCTGTAAAAGTTTTCAAACGTGCTGTTTTTGATCTAAACTGGCAGTTGGGAAGAACACTGAAAAAAAGTTAAGAACATTTTCCTGCACATCATATCACATGAGATTTTAAAAAAACAATCTGCATTTTCACATCAATTCCTTAAATACTTCCTTTTCCATCATATTCTGACTGTATTTTTTAGAAAGTAGCAGTTACCCTGGTTACTGTAACACCACAAGATTCAGTATGTTGTCATTGGCAAGACAATAAAACAATCAAACAGTAAGTGCTAAAAGAAATTACAGAAACTTCCAACCATGGGTTAAGAACATTTTCCTTAACAATCTTTTTTTGTTGTTGTTGCAAACTGACCTGAGGCAGTCAGGGCCGGCGACAGGAATTTTGGGGCCCCGTACGCAGATCGTGCGCCCCCCCCCCCCCCCCCCGGCGACAAGGGGGTACAGCTGCGTACCGGGCCTGCCCCGGACTTCAGGGCCCCCCCTGAAGTCCGGGGCCCGGTACAGCTGTACCCGTAGTACCCCCCTGTCGCTGGCCCTGGAGGCAGTTGCCCAACACTCAATGGTCTGGGCCTAAGACACATGAAAAGATACCTTAAGGCTATAAGATAAGGACCATAATCAATAATAACAGGCAGTTAAAGCAAGGGGGGGGGAAATCAAATTCAAAATAAATTCCCTCCACTTTATTTTTTTTTTAAATAGTATGGGTGATTAACCATTGGAACAAACTGCCAAGGAAATGGTGGAATCTCCATCTCTTGATGTCTTCAAGGCTGGATGCCTTTTTCTGGAAGATATATTTTAGTTGGCAAGATACAAGGTTAACTAACTGAAGCTTTGCTGGTGCAGCTCTCCAGGACCGGGGTGGGAATACTGTTGCTACACTTTATGTGAAATATAAGCAGAAGGGAGCCCCCCACTTTGAAAATTCCCTCAACCTTCCCTAGAGCTGCCAAATTTCTATTGGCACATAACCAAACACCCTAGCCCCACCTCTTCCCCTAGGCTCCATTCCCCCTCTGTCAGTGGCTCACTCTCCCCTTTCCTCCATCCCTCCCTCACTTTCACTGGGCTGGGGAGTGTTGGAGGAGATGAGGGCTCTAAATGGGGGTGCAGGCGGCTTCCAGCCAGCAGCGCAGCACGGCTAAGGCAGCTACCTGCCTGTCCTGGAGCACCGTTCTGCACCTGGAAATGGCCAGCAGGTCCAGCTCCTAGGTTGCAACTATGGCATGCACTGCTCTCCCCTGCAGAGACAGCCCCCCAGCTCCCATTGGCCGGCTGAGTGTGGCGCTGGGGCTTGGAATGGGTGAAGTGCATGGACCCCCATGCCTTCCCACTTAGGAGCCAGACCTTCTGGGGCACAGTGCAGTAGTGACTCGGCCTGACTTAGGTCCGCAGCACCGCCGACCAGATTTTTAGCGGCCAGTCAGCAGAGCTGACCAGAGCAGCCAGGGTTCCTTTTCAACCAGGTGTTCCAGTCAAAAACCAGACATCTGATCACCCTAGCCTTCTCGCTCCTGGGCAATGCAGGCAGCAGCAGTATTGCAAACTTCACAGAATCAAAAATTATGTATCAGACCCTAAAAAATAATGAGACTGGCCCCAAACTCATAAGGGTTTTTTTTTTTAAAGATGACACTGTGTTTTTAAGTCAGTCTCTTGATTTTTGAACTCCCCTTACCCATCCCCAGGTGTGTGCATGTGACTTAATAGTGTTGCCCACTCTCCCACATATATTGGATAAGGTGATTTTGGACTCTGCTACAGGAGCTCTCAACCCCCACAAACCTCTCTCCTGCCCAGCAATTAATTCTATCCCCATCCAACCCACCTCAATTCAACCTTCCAGACCTTTTCATCACTGCCTCATTAGATCAGCACCCCTAAACCATCAACCCTCTCTGCCCTCAGTTCACCCTCCCAGCATTCATCCCAGCTGCTCAGAATCACTATTAATACAGTCCTTCAACCCCATCAGCCCTCACCTTCCTCACTTCAGTCCCTCTGAAGCCCCCAGGTCATAATTCAACCCTCCCAGCCTCACTCCTGGCTCCTTTTAGGGTTCTTCACACTCCCCAGGCCTGGGGAGAGGCTACAGTGGGGTCCCGTCTCCCACTTCCCCGGCTGACATTGGGGAGCCTCAGCTGCCCTGTGGCTGAGGCTGACAGAAGGGAGCCCTGAGCTGACAGTAGGGAGCCCTAATCAACCAGGGCTGGTTGACCGTGGGAGCTCCAGAGAGCTGTAACTCCCGGTTTCATCCCTGGTTGGCTGACAGCAGGAGCACTGACCAGGGCTGGCTGACAGCAGCAGCCTCTCCACATGTTTACCAGAGCTCCCACTGTTGACCCACCTGCAGGTTGAGGGCAGGCACCTCACCTCACAGGGACTTCATGAAGAGGGGTTCCTGTGGTCACCCCCAAGTAGCTGTGGCTCCTGTTGTCACGCTGACACCAGGTGGTCCGGCCGCCAGAGGTAGACTAAGGACCAGGGCTGGTTGACAGCAGGAGCCCCAGCACTTTCCAGGTAAAATTAATCCTGACTAATGACCTGGGGCACAGGCTCAAGCACCCATGGGACAAAATAGGGAGCGCTCAGCACACCAGTCACAGCTATGTGGGGGCAAAGTCTCCGATCAGCTGTTTGGCAGCTGAGGAAGGCGTTTGCGGGAGGGAAAAGAGCAGCAATGGGAGTGGGGAGCCTCGAGGGAGGGGGCAGGACTTTGGGGGGCGGGGCACCCGCACCGGGAAACATACAAGTCAGCGACGGGAGCGTTGGGGGGCAGGGGGCAGAAAACGGACCTGGCAGGATTTTTATTTCCAGCCGCGGCTGTTCCCAGACCCTGACTCCGGCTCCGTTTTACTCAAATCGTGTCTCTCACGGTTAATTCCGGAGAGGCGGCAGGACCGGGGCGGGGCGGGGCGGGGCTGGACGTGCCGGGCTCACAGACTCCTCATGCGGGGCCGATAAACCAACGGAGCCTGAGGGTCACGGGCCGCCCTCACGGGCTCTCTCGGGAGCAGGGACCAGGCGGCGGCTCGTTACCGCAGAGAAGCCGCCCGGGCACCGGGATCTCGGCGGGGGGGAGGGGTCAGGCCTCACCTGACGTGCTCGTGGCTGTAGCCGATCTTGGCGTTATAGGCGCCGTTATCCAGCACCAGCGTCGCCATCTTCCTTCCGGCCCCAGCCCCTGAGCGGGCAACTCATCCGCGCTTACCATAGAGTCCGAGCGGCGGGACGCGTGCGCGTTGCATGATGGGGAGCAGGAGGACTCCGGCCGAGCGCCGGCCCCAGCTCTAGTTCTGCGCCGGGGATCGAGCGCACCTGGCGCGGGAGGGCGGATCACGCGCGGTGTTCGGTCCCGGCCTCGGCTTTCCGCCATGACACTGGAGGCAAAGCCCTGAGGGGACCGTCACCGACCTGGTGGGAGGCGGGGAAGAGTCGCCCCCTTCGGTTCTGATGCGTCTTGCGCGAGGCCGCGGCTCTGCACCTGCTGCAGCTTTACCGGGGGGAGGCGCCACGGCGGCTCGGGCGGGGACGTGGTTCTGGGATTTCTATTGCAGCAGCGAGAGTAGCCCCGGGTCGCTCCTCTGCCCGCTCGCTTCCCTGGAGGACCTTGATCTAAACGCCTCTGCGGTGAAATCTCTGGGTGAGGTTGCAGGGGGAGGCAGACAGTGGGGAAGTAGCCTGATACTAACGGGTGTAAATCCCTCCCCGCAGCTACCAAGAGGAAATTATTGGTTCAGCCACAAAACAGCCCAGGGAAACAACCAAGTAACCACGTCCGTTGTATTCAGGAGAAAGCAATTGAGAAGTGGTGCTCTGTGGTATCTAGCGTGACCAAACAGTACATGTGAAAAATCGGGACAGAGGGTGGGGGGTAATAGGAGCCTCAGGCATGAAAAACACTAGAGCAACTCAGCCAAGGCTCAGGGTGAGTGAAGGTAGCAAGCACTTGAAAAAATCTGAAAATAAGATTTTTTTTAAAAAAATGGCTTCTGCAGGACAGGTGATAGATTTTAATATCTAAATGAAATGACTGTTACCACTAACTACACTGTAAGAAATATGTAAACAACACTGATTTTAATGGAAGTAAGGATATTAAATATCTTTGAGGGTCTGGGCTTTAAAGCTATTCAGGTTATCAAGCTGTCCTGCAGTGTCTCAAGAGCATGGATTCTAACCTCAGGGCAGACTAAGAAACAACACGCACCCAAGTGGGTTGCAAGTTCTACTTAGGTTTCACCAATAAATTATCGAGTGCAAACTCTAAGTACTATAACAGCCCTACATGGAGTCACAGGTAGTTTCCCTTGGGTACTCTGATCTATTTTGCCATCCATGTAAGTTTGTCTTTGTGATAGGTGGTCCCTTGCACCAAAAATCAAAACAATATTCAGGTTACTCTCAGCCCCAAAAGACCAGTCACTTACCCCAGGTCTACTGCACCTGAGATCTCACACTAAAACAGTGCTTGTAGTTCATTATAGGATTAGCTATCTAAAGTTTTATTAACTAGAGAAGAAAATAAGATAATTATTTACAAGGTTAAAGAAGGTAAATGTATAAACACAACACGTAATGGATGCTTCTCTAATAAGCAAGCTCTAGGGCTATTCCAGGCCCTTGATCGGGGGGAAATGGGGCAAGGGTGCAGGAAGCAATCAGCAAATCTTTTTGTCCTTTGATGTTCCACAATGGTTCATCTGCTATTGATGGGTCTCTTTTTGTTGAATAAGAGATAACGCCTCCTGTGACAAACTAGTACTTCATACTTGATAATGCTTCCATTTTGACTCTTATGGAGCAACAGTCATGGAACAAACACTATTACCTTATAACATGGAATACAGATGATATAAGTGAAATAAATACATGCAGCAATTTACAAGTATTCCATAAAGTTTAAACACTAAGCAAATTTGTGTAACTCTAATACTTATTTTAACAATACTAACACATGTGTAAGCAGTGTCGGGATGGGTGACATCTGGTGGTGAGTTGCAGGAATTGCAGTGACTTTTGGAAAATAACACCTTATTTGCTTAGACACACCCACTGCACCTAGCCTGCACTCTAACAGCCCAGATGGTCACTTTGGGTACTGTGAGACCCCCAGTTTCTGTAGTATTGGGGCAAGAATGATAAGGTGTTGATTGACCTGTTTATGTGTATGAGGGGTTGGGACATGTATTTGGCCTTTGGCATGCTGGAGGGACTCGCCATCAGCTGGGTAGCGCTCACTAGACAAGGGACAGGGGTTCCAAAACTCACTGAATTGAGAGAGGCTATGGACAAGCTTCTATACCTTGTGGTGAGGGCCTTGTCTGAGGGCCTTACAGGCCTATTGCACCTGGCCTCTCTCCCCTGTGGAGCTGACTTCAGCCCACTGAGCTGAAGTTGCTTTGGGTCTGGTGGTGCCTCTGCACTAAGGCCCCCCACTATGAGCTGAAATCACTCAAGAGCTGAAGAATCAGGGTGGTAGCCGTGTTAGTCTGGAATAGCAGAGTTAACAAAGTCCTGTGGCACCTTAAAGACTAACTATAAAGTTTTGAAGCATGAGCTTTCGTGGGCTAATACCCACTTCGTCGGATGCAGACAGGCAGTTATAGAAAAGTAGGTAAGAGCCAGGTTGGAGGTGAAAAGGTTAGTCCAATTAAGCTGAGCCAGCTTGTTATCTCCGATCAGGGAGTGTGGATTATTCGTCTAGCATTTGAATGGGGTGTGTGGACATGGAGAGATGAGAAACAATGTCTGTAATTAGCCAACCATTGTAGATCCCGGTTCAATCCCAAAGTGTGTGTGCTGAATTTGCAAATGAATTGAAGCTCTGCAGTCTCTCTTTGCAGTCTGGATCTGAAGTTCCCTTTCTGCAGAATGGTGACCTTTAAATCTGTAATAGTGTAAAGGTCACCATTCTGCAGAAAGGGAACTTCAGATCCAGACTGCAAAGAGAGACTGCAGAGCTTCAATTCATTTGCAAATTCAGCACACACACTTTGGGATTGAACCGGGATCTACAATGGTTGGCTAATTACAGACATTGTTTCTCATCTCTCCATGTCCACACACCCCATTCAAATGCTAGACGAATAATCCACACTCCCTGATCGGAGATAACAAGCTGGCTCAGCTTAATTGGACTAACCTTTTCACCTCCAACCTGGCTCTTACCTACTTTTCTATAACTGCCTGTTTGTGAACACTTCTACTGCCTGCATCCGACGAAGTGGGTATTAGCCCACGAAAGCTCATGCTTCAAAACTTTATAGTTAGTCTTTAAGGTGCCACAGGACTTTGTTAACTCAAGAGCTGAAATCACTTAAGAGCTGAAAAATCACTGAGCTTTATCTTAAATGGGGGGCCCTAAGCAGAGCAGTTCCTGTGCTGGCTAGTGGACCAGTTCTTGAGACAGCTGGCAGAGCAGTTCCTGTGCCGGCTAGTGGACTAGTTCCTGAGACAGCTGGCAGAGCAGTTCCTGTGTCGGCTAGCAGAGCGACCCGCACGACTGGAGAGGCGGGGCAGTCGGCCTCTGACCATGTAAGGTGCCCCATAACCTGCCCCCCCCCACCTCGGTGGGGAGGTACAACTCTGCTGTGAACTTTTGAACTCTGCTGGGGCTGTTGGACTTTGGGGGACTTTGGGGGACTTTGGGGCTTGTGGGACTCAAGAACCCAAGGGAAAGGACACTGCCCATTGACGTGTGGGTGGGTGGGGGGGGGGGTTTGGTTCATGGTTTGGTTTGTGACTTTTGTTTGTGGTATTTACCCAATAATATGCCACAGTGTTTCTCTCTCTCATTAAAAGGGTTTTGGTACACTCAGACTCTGTGCTTGCGAGAGGGGAAGTATTGCCTCTTAGAGGTGCCCAGAAGGGTGGTATATTGTTGTCCCAGGTCACTGGGTGGGGGCTTGAGCCAGTTTTGTATTGTGTCCTTAGAATGGAACCCCTGGATACTGAACCCGGCCCTTGCTGCCAACTCTGATGGGCAGAAGGGTTACACATGGATATGCCTTACTGGTTCCAGTTATCTATTTTCAGTGTACAGCTGAGGTCTAGGGGCCTTTACATGAGCTGGCACCTGGTCTGCCAGCATTAAACAGGCTTTACTTTATCAATGCTGGACGTGTACAGTTGTTTTCTTTGGCCTCTGCTGCTATGGAACAATCCTTCAACTTGGTTAACATTTAGCGCAGAGCAGCAAAATTAAGATAGCATGAAGGGTAAATACTGTGCAATAATGCAATCCTTGGCACACAGGATAAATGATTTTAGGTGAGTTGCAGCTTGACAATTTTAGATTGAAGCAAAATATATTTTATATATACATCTCGTTCATTTTGTGTTCAATATGCCTATGTATGTTAAACTAATAATTATAGTTTCTTGTCTTGAATTCATATTTCTAAAAGTGGTAACCCCAAGAAAACTACTGTGTGTGATGCCATGTTATGGTGTAGGTAGGAGCCAGGAGCACAAAAAGGAATGTGGTTTCAACAGAATTAGTATGATAATGATAACAGAAGTGGCACAACAGTCAGCACTGTTTCTGAATGTAGTCAGATCTACAATATTAACTCCTTCTCTAGCACAAGATAGTATGTGTATGCAGCACATTTTACTGAGTGGGAGCTAGCCTACCAGCGAGGGCCAACAGACAGGCTAGTGAGGCTTCTGCTAGTGCTCTAAAAATAGCTGCATATACAGTGCTTTGAAGTTGCACCTTGGGCTCTGAAATCTAGGGAGGGAAAGATGTGCTTCAGCACAAGGGCCAGCCAGAATAACAACTTCAAAGCACTGTCTACACAGCTATTTTTAGACAGTTAGCACCAGCCCAGTTAGCCCAAATCAGTTTACCTGAGCTAGGAGGCTCTCTCCCCCTTGCTCCAAAATGCCATGTAGACATACTGACAGTCTCCCAGGCCAGATCTTCACTAGAAACTGTTGCCAGTACACTAATGAGAGTCAGGGTTAGGATTTTTTTTGTTTGTTTTTACATTTCTATATCTGCAAAAGCTCCCAATGTAGATTCAATTATATTTGTCAATATACCTTATTTCATTTGAGGAACCAGTATGTTTGTCTACATTAGAAAGTTTTGCCAACGTAGCTATACCAACCAGTAAACCTTTTGTAGTGTAGATTAGGCCACACACAGAATTTATATTCCATAAATTTCAATTGCAAGGCACATTCAATGATGAAAATTTAAAAGAAACAATACTGATGAATGTATAAAAGTATCGTGACAGGTTCAAGAATATCAGCCACGTTAGTCTGTATCCATAAAGAAAGTGATTCCTCGCTTTCTTTATATAAAAGTATGACACCCATGTATTCCTTACAGCACTTTGCTTTTTGTAGTTTATATCTGAAGCTCATCAAGATCTTTATATGGGCCTTTTAAAAAAAAATAATTTTCTCATAAATCCTCGTGTTCAGTAACCACCTTAAAAATCATGTATCTCCTGCAATATTTAGAAAGCACAAACCAGAGAGAACTATCAAACAGTGATTAGGCTATGCAAACAGTAACCAGAGTCTTGTTCTAAGGTAGTGTGAAGATGAATGCTTTTGACCATTTGGTTGTACAGTTATTACCACAAACATGAGGAGCTAGATTCACAAAAGAACTTAGGTCTCTAACTGCAACTTTAGGCAACTAAATCCCACAGTCAGGCCCCCACTGGGATCCGTAAAACTCCAACTTAGCTGTCACTGAATGCTGTAGGTGCCTAAACTTGCTTAGCACCCAAGGTTTTGCAGCAAAAAGTTCCCTGGGCACCTATGTTTATGCCCCTGCACATGCACATTGCAGGCCCACTGTAGGTGTCCAGATGCCCAATCCCCAGAGCAATGCATGAACCAAGGGAAGATAGGAGTTCCTCCATCCAACTCGCCCTCAGGGCCCAATCCGCTAAGCATGCTCAGAGCTCATCTACCACATCAGTCCCAGACATGAACTTGCACAAAACAGGTGGAGGGGGGAGGGAAGAGGAGGACCTACCTCACAACTTTTAGCCCAGTCTTTAGTGCATTCATTTGGGATGAGAAAGAGCCCCAGTTGAAGTCCCCACTCAGGAAAAGGGATTTGAACAGCGTTCTGTCACCTCTCAGATGCGTGCTCTAACTGTTGAGCTATAAGAGAGTCTCATGTGGGACTTCCTCAGCCTCTTCTGTTGAAGTTGTTTTACTAAAAATTAATAATTAAAAAGCCATTGGAGCAGGGGAACTAAATCATGGGTCTCCCATGTGAGTGCTCTAATCACCAGGCTACCGAATCATTCTCTTGCTTGCAGTTTCTTGCTCTCTCTGTGGGCCAGTGACTTTTTAAAATTATTTATTCATAGTGGAACAGCTTCCCTGGAAGAGAGAGAGGGAGCCCTCCCATCAGAATATCCTATAGGCTAGTGGTTAGAGCACTCACCTGTGACACATCCCTTCTCCCCCTCAGGTGGTCTCCTGCGGGTCCACGAACTGGGGGTCTCCCACACTCCAGGTGAGTATCCTAACTATTGGATTAAGAGTAACAAGTGTGGTGGTCTACCTTCTTCCAGACTTCTTCAAAAACAGCATAGGCGCCTAACTCCAAGAGCGCAGGAGAAGACACCTTCCTGGAACCTGGACTGCACTACAAAGTTAGAAAAACATAAATTGCTTTGCATTGGTGCATGTGCTTATGCTCAAATTTGTCTCCAGTCAACATAAGTGCCATGTTATGACAACCCAGTAAAGCCAACTGCCTGACTGGCATGGAGCCATGATCGACACTGAGGTGAAGGCAGTGGAAGCACAGACACTGTGACCTGTTTTGATCCTAAAAGTCCTCCAGCACCTGTCCCCACAGTGTTCAAAAGTGACTGATCCGCTCACAATTGTGAATTCCACTCCCTAGCTGTCACAGAGACTGGAAGTGATGTACACCACGTACATATTTTTGAAAGCCTTTTCCTGATTGCCCAGCTTGGTGAGCACACCTAGAAGCTCACCCTTGTGTGCATCTGCACAACCCAACATGCCAGCTCAATGCACTAGATGCGCTCCTGCCTAGAGTGTGCTGGATGCATTGGATCTCCTGGCCGGAGGGGGAAAGAGGTTATGTAAGCACAGCTGTGGACCAGCCATAAAAACATGGACATCAACAAAGGGGATTTAGGCAAAGGGATACAACAGGGATCATCAGCAGTGCCATGTGAAAGTGAAGGAACTTAACCAGGCATACCACAAGGCCAGGGCAGCCAACAGTAGATCTAGTGCTGAGCCATAGACCTGCCACTTTTACAATGAGCTGCAGCCAGACTTGGCAGAGAGTCCACCAGCACCCCCACAACCAGTGTGGATACCTAGGAGAAGCCCAAGACAGAGTTCCCTGCTGGGAACAGTGAGAAGGAGGAGATGGGAGACACAGCAGGAGGGTCCAGCCACATCCCGAGCCAGGACATGTTCTACACTCCACCAGAGTCTAGCCAGTCCCACTAGCCAAGTATGTATGAGCATGATGAAGGAAAAGGGGCCTCAGCTAAGGGTGTCTGTAGCGGGGTGACCACCCGCTCCCTGCCTGAAAGGGCTGGAGTAGCCCAGGGAAGGGGTTGTGGCCAGGAGCCAGCAAACTCCCAGGCCTGATTAGGGAGTAGGCTCAGCTGGGTGGCCACGCCCTAAACACTAGCAGGCCTGATAAAAAGGCTGGGAGGCAGGGACAGGGAGTCAGTCTCCTCTGTCTCCAGAGGAAGACAGGCCTAGCTGTGGGCAGCCTTAGGCAAGGTACCTGGATTGGGGCAGGGCTGGGGCAAGGCACTGGGAGCTGGGGAAGCTCTAGCCTGAGAGCCCCAGGCTGCTGGGCCTAGCAGAAGGCCTGACCCAGGGGTACTGGGGTTGCAGGGGGCAGCCCAGGGCTAGCATTAGGAGCAGCAGGCTGAACTCCCTTGCCGGTGATGAGAGGCCATGATACTGCAGTCTGCCTCAGTGAGTGGAGGCAAATGGTGACTGGCAGTGGCCAAGTCTGAGGTAAGGTGGGGATAGTGGGTGGAGGGTCCCCTGGGGAGGGGGAACCCTAAGACTTGAGGGGGTTCTGCAGGGGTGCAGCACCCTCAGCTAGGGGGCACCAGGGTCTGGGAGGGACACGGGGCCAGAGTAGGAGCGGGACATCGGCCGGCAGAGGGCGCTCCGGAGGCTGGAGAGCTGATTCCCCAGAAGACCAGCGGGAGGCGGCGCCGGGGTGAGTGCCCGCTCGCTTACAGTGTCCATGCCCCTTCCACACCTGCAGAAAATCTCACCGTGATGAGGAGGAGAAGTTGAAAGAGTAGGGAGGATGTGTTCAGCAAGATTCTGCAAGGCAGTACTGCATTTGGCCCATGAACAAAGGGCCTAGAGGGCCAATATGTCAAGAGCATGAAAAAGGCCCAATAAAAACAAGAAGAAGACATACATCAGGACACAATGGGTCTTCTCATGCAGCAAACCCAAAGGCTGCAAGTCCCGGCTGACCTGCGGGTCCAAAAATTCCAGACTCCCCAGACTTTGCAGTCCTACCCCACCATACCATGTGGCATCATGGGCTGCATCCTTACCCCTACCACTCCATGCTGGGGGACAACAAGGAAAATCACAACTTCATATACACTGACCTGAGAAAACCACGGTTGGTGTATGTGTAGCCACAACTGACTGCATTTGTGCACTGAAATGTCCACCTCTACCTAGTTCCTAGGGCTCAAGGCATAGCCCAGATAATCCCATACCCTTTCCCAGTTCCTAGGGCTCCAAGTGAAAGGCACCTAACTTTACCCAAAGAACTTTCTTTTGGACCCCAGTTTATATATCTTAACAAAGATAAAACAGTAAAGAAATGAGGACTTCATAATCACAACTGTGATGAGGGATTTTTTTGCCAGACAGAAAGCTATCAAACTAAGTTTTATGTAACCATCTTAAGTGTTGTTTCTCTCTCTGGTGATAGTGGGAGCCATTAGGACAGGACCACCTTCTTAGCAGCCTGATATTACATTGTTTTAATGTAATTTAGATGGAATGTGAGGGATGTGACTTTCTGCTTCTTAGCTAATGGTTACTGCACTCTTAGTATGCCTGCAGACCGTATGGAAATGGCCTTACCCTTACAGCACCACATAGTTCATAGCTTTGGGAAAACATCTAATCATACTTATAAGTGTTCAACAAGTACTACACAATTCCTAGCAGCACCCAAAGCTCCACACCATAGAACAGCCATCATTTTGCACCTATTGGGTTGGTAATTGGATCTTTCTTTGGTGCTGTCAAGCTGGCCAGTGTATGGCTTCATGAGCTGGGGGAGCACTGAGCAAGTGGTAGGCCAAATGTCCCAGAACCGCTTTTCAAATCCCCCAGAACCACTTTTCAATATTCTAATGATATTCCCAGTCTATATTGATATCTGTGAAGTGTCCCCAGTGATCCACCAATTTTTACAAAACCACAGAGAAGTAGCTCTTTCCGCTGATTTACTCTGCAGTGAGGTGGACTCATACCAAAATAGACATATGCGTGCCATCTACTACCCCAATTGCAGTCTGGGAATGCCACTGCTGTAATCCATCCACTGTATCCTTCACCCTGCTGAGAGTAACAGTCCTGCACATTCTGTGATTGTATGCCAATGGTCACTACTTTGGATTTTCCAATTTCAAAATTATTTCCAACTGATCCTGAATGTCATTGCCACTTCCTTGTACATTGTCAATATAGCTCTCAATCTGTTGTGTCTGCATTGGAATGCTGGGGCGAACATGGCGCATAGATCAAGGAATTTGGCCTTTTGCATCTGAAAGTCTAGCAGCAACTGCTTGTTGTCCCAAACCTGTGTTATAATGCAATCCCACCAGTCATTTCTCAGGACCAGAAGTGGGGCTCCACCATCTGCAATTGTGTCACAAATGCCATCAACAACCTTGAATTGTTTCTCCCTATGTCCTGCAGCAAAATGTCTTCAAACAAATTGCCATAGCCCACATTGTTGCAGTATTTCCTGAAAATCTGCAAATACAGGAGAATAATGCATTCCATGTTTGCAACGTTCATGAGAATAGTGCAGAGATCTGCAGCCTCCATGCTTCTATCAGAGATACCAAAAAATGCTGCAAGGATTAATGGGATTTAAAGAAAAAGCACAAAAATTAAGGGATATGGATAGCATTATGGAATGAAGAAAGTGGCATGCTGGGAATTTGACTCCTAGCTTACTGAGCAAGTAATTTCTATTAAACACCACATTGCAAAAAGTTCCCAAAAGGCATTGTGTCAGATGGTAGTGCGTGGCATCTTGGGATCTCTACACTGCACTTTGCGTTCACACATGCACTCCTGGTGAGTACACACAGAGCCAGTGCAAGCAGCAAAGTATTCATAAGCATGAGAGATATTCAAACTTCAGCATCTGTACACAGACATAACTTGCATTGATCAAAGTTTGTAGTGTAGATGTGGCTTTAGGTGCTCAATTCTGAGATGGCTGGGGCTTAGGACATGCCCCAGCACCTTGGCATCTTCCTTTGACTAGCTTAGGCACCACCTAACGTGCTGGTTTTTCTGAATCCCGTTCTGAGGCACCTATCTCTCTCCATACATTATATTGGGAACTTAGATGCATAAGGCAGACATTGTGGATCCCATTGATTTTCTAGGTGCCCCAATTTATTTGTGAGTGTGACTGGAGTCCTAGGGGGAACACTGAAATTGCTGAATTAGGGCAAACTGCAAAGAATGGGGCAGATGATCCCCCCCAAACTGGTGATTATTCTAATACTTAAATTCACCAAGCCAGCAACACAACAGCTTCTACAATACCTTCCTGGTTACCCAAAAGCCAAAATACAGTATCCTTAAAGCAACCCAGCCTCTGGTCTTCCTCCCAGACAGCTAAATCAAATATGATGAGGATTACTGAATATCTTGTTCATTCATATAAAAAAGTTTTACCAGTTCCAAAAGATTGGTCACATTACCTCCCAGGTCAATGAATATTTCAGATCTTACCGAAATACATGCTTACAGACAGTTCTTATTAACCAAACTAAGCTTTATTTAAAGAGAGAGAGAGTATTAGTTAAAAGATCATTATTCATTTAGACCTGAATATAATTCTTAGGTCAGTTTCATGGTAGAGATGGTGGGCTTCAGAATTGCATAGATTTCTTTCAGAATTAGTTCTACAGGTTATAGTTCAATGTCCAAATAGTCAATATCAGGGCAGTCCAGAGTGTAACTGGACACCACAGTCTTGTGCTCAAACTTCCGCTGACTAAGCTTAAGAAGATCTGAGATTAAAAGGATCAGGTGCAAAGAGTTTTTATAGAGATTTTTGCAGCCTTTTGACATCACACAGTCCTTGGGTGAACAATAGCCTTTTGAAGTAACCTTTTTGGTAAGCATCACCAGTAATTAGTTACATTCATTAGTATAAGGTAATTATTTATTAAGCAGTTTATATACAGTTTGCTACAAACTTCAAAGAGAAGTATAGATGATGAAATTATTACACTCAGGTTTCATCTAAATGTTAATATTTCCTTTTGATCTTTGAATTAACCGATAGAGTAAGAAACAGGAGCCATCTGTTTACATCTAACAAGACATAAGCAAGCACATACAATTAATTTCAGAATGGTAGCCCTGTTAGCCCATATCAGCAAAAACAAGGAGTCCTTGTGGCTACCAAATTGATTTGGGTGTAAGCTTTCATGGACTAAAACCCATTTCATCAGATGCATGGATTGAGAAATACGGTAAGCAGTATATATATTAGAGCACATGAAAAGGTGGGAGTTGCCTCGTGGTTTTCACATATAATTAGTATTACCTTTAATTCTCTAACAATACAGGTTTGCATTTCAAAGCTCTAGTCTATTTAACAAGACCATATTAACTATTGTTAAGGAATAACCCTAATGACCATTTATATATTCTTCTAACATGTCGTTAAAGATTGAATTTGGGTCATTTAGCTTATAAATTGCTTAACCCCTTCTGGTCCTGCGTCATGGTGAGCCTAACCTGAGGTGTCTAATTGTAATTGTAAATTGGGAAATGTAAAAGAAAGTTACAGACATTCTAGACAAGTCATGGGGGGTTGTGATGTTATTGACATGAACTGTAACCATATAGATCATTGTTGCAACCAAGTTCCTATAGTTGCACCAAATCTTGTACAAAGGAGATCAAGTGAGGTGTCTATGGAAAGGTTGTAATTTGCTGGTTATGAATATGCTGTCTGTATGCTTGTATCATTTTTGTATCAAGTTTTGAATATTGGCTATGTACTTGTATCTCAATGTCAGGGCCGGCTCCAGGCACCAGTCCCCCACGCACATGCCAACATCGGGGCAGTGTGCTGCGTATTTCAGTGGCATTTTGGAGGCTATACCACCACTGCCACATCTTCCGTCGGTAGCAGGTTGACGAGCTACAGCAGCTTTTTTTTTTTCTTTCACCGCTTGGGGCGGCAAAAAGCCTGAAGCTGGCCCTGCTCAATGTGTGATTCTAATTAGCATCAATGAAGCATTTGGTCAGCTTCTTGAGAAAGGACTATTCTGAGTAAGTGCCCAATCAAGAAACACTTAACTGACAATGGACTCCAATCGACATCTGAGAAGCCTTCATGGGAATGTTCAAGGTAGCATGTGAGCAATGGTTGCTGACTGCAAACTGAATCATGCATGGATATGTGACTTTCCCATGTGGCTCCAAACTCCATCTTGCTGCTATGATTTTCCACAGTAAGAACAAAGGACTCCTTCCATATGGAAGAGGATATAAAAGGCCCTGGAACCCCCTCCATTTTTTTAAAATCCTGCTTCTAGAGGAACTTTGCTACAAACTGATGCTCTGAATATCCATTCAAATCCTTGGATATATCCCAGATACTTGATTTGAGCCTGAAGTTTATTCCATGACTGTTACAAGCCTGAACCAAGAACTTTGCCATTGCTGTATGTAATTGATTACTTTGACCAATTTTAGCTCTCATCTGTATTTCTTTCTTTCTTTTTTTATGACTAAACCTTTAGATTTTAGATTCCAAAGTAGTGGCAACAGCATGATTTGTGGGTAAGATCTGACTTGTATATTGACCTTACTCTGGGGCTTGGTCCTTTGGGATTGGGAGAACCTTTTTTCTTTTACTGGGGTATTAGTTTTCATAACCATTCATTCCCATAAGGAATGACGCTGGTGGTGATACAAGGGAACTGAAGTATTTGAGGGAATTGCTTGGATGACTTCCGGTTAGCCAGTGCAGTAAAGCCAAAGTCCTCTCTGTTTGGCTGGTTTGGCGTGCCTTAAAAGTAAAGAACCCTCAGCCTTGGGCTGTGACTGCCTTGCTCAAGCAATTTGTCCTGAATTGATACTCTCAGTAGTGTCCCACCAAAGGCTGCATTGTTACAGCGGTGCATTTTTATAGCTTTGAATTCGCAATACTATAGTACAAATATATAGAAATCAACGTTTAGAGATACACAAAAACATAAATTCCATTTTTAATTCTCTGTTTTCTCCTTTTCTGTTGTGCATATGTGAGCAGGAGCAGAGAGAGGTATGTTTAGTGCTAACAGAGGTAAGTGCTTTGTTCATGGTAACCCAAAAATGACACAGATAGAGACACAGAGCTACACTGTTAACCCTTTCAGTGCCTACAAGCAGATCATTTACCCCAAATACTGTAAGAACAACCGTAATGCTATTTCTTGTGATTGGTGGTTGACGAGATCTTGTTTCACTGAAGTCCACGTCAGACTCCCACTGTGTACAATCCCAATATGATGGATTATATATATATTTTTTCTAGTTTAACATAGTTTGCATTTTTGTTGTTATCCAATAATGTACGAAAAGCATTATAATATTCTCATCCCTCTTTAATATAACTGACTTTCTTGCAAATACTGGCCTTAGAAAATGATTGATATAAAATGTTTCCATATGATTCACAAATAGAGATCTCTTCTTTCCAGCCAGGATTGGTAGCAGAATGCAAGGCATTCTGGATTTAGACCAGTCCTTGTTATGTTCTGCAGGTCAGTGACTTAATGACAGGATCCTTAATCCTTGCTCTAACAGATCAATTTTTTGGTTCTTGAAAGGAGGTCACTGGAATTATCAGAAGTCTATTTTCTAGTTCAGCAGTTTGTTTTCCTCTTAACATTAAATAAAAGGCACTCTAAAATATGGGCTGATTTCCTAACATGCCTCTCAACTGCCAAAGTAATATGCTATCAAAATTAATTGATTTTAAAAAAATCCAGAAACAGAAACACAAATATTTTTAAAGTTATAATTGTTGCATATTTTCAGTCTTTAGCATTCTTATACTACTGCTTTCATCTACCCATTGGAGTTCCTAATATACAAAAGATACACAAGTTACCATTCCCCAGCTTTATCATTATTACATCTTATTGACAACAAAAAATACTTACACTAGTGGTAGAGGGGCAAAATGTCAGCATGTCTATTGCTAACTTTTCTATGCTCACACTGTGTGAAATGAGGAAAAATGCAATTTAGTTAATTTAATTTAGACTATTGTTGCAAAAACTGCTTCATTCCTTTGGAGGCCTGTCCCAATTTACCTTCAAAGGACAGGCAAACTCAGTAGGTTTTTGAAATACAAGTTTATTTGCTAGCAAATAAGGAGCCAAAGAGTTAAAACCCAAAGCAAATGGCTCAGCTCTATACATGGCTTTTTTATACCCTAGTGTGAATAAGGGAGGGGGGGTTTCAATACACTTAAACAAGTGGAAACGCTTAATGGCTATCACACCCATTGTCTGGTATTAATTTATTCCGTTTACCTGTCTGGAATTCTTTAAAGACAAGAGGTACAGGATATTCAGACACTGTAGCTCCTGCCATGTGAAAAACACATTTGGGGCAGGGTGAGAATGAGTTTAAGATGCAGGGCAGGGCAGGGGTCAAGAGTGCATATGCAAGGAGTGAGAATATAGTTTAAGACTGTTTTAAAACCATACTACACAACATTCATAATGCAGTTACTTCTAAGCTACATTATTCTAACACTGGTATGGTCTGTTTTATTAATGTTTCCCTCCCTCTCCCCACACCGCCAACTCAGTCACTACTTCACATCACACATGCTTATTTGGTAGTGTTATACTGAACTCAAACTTATATTTTCACTCCTTTTTAGGACTGACAAAAATTGCAGTTTTAGCATCAGACCAGCAATTCCACCTACTTCAACCAGAATATGTTACTGTATCTAGATTTCCTAACAGTAAATAGAATAAAATGTCTCCAATAATTCAGGAATCTGAATCTGTAGTATGATGTGTGATAAAAACTGATCTCTGCAGTCCTAGAATATATTCAAGAAGTGCCATCAACTGTTGCTGTGGTACTGTGGTTGCACTTTTAAAACTTGCCAGTTTTGCCATAGACAACTTTTGTACTGACGTACTCTTATTTAGTTAACTAAGGTGTTTCCCAAGATCATCAGGGTGCCTTTTTGTATATTTTTGGGTGGGGAAGCTCTAGAATGAAAAGGGGTTGTTAGAGAGATAACAAGGTATGTGAAGTAATATGTTATTGCACCAACTTCTGTTGGCGAAAGCTACAAGCTTTGGAGCTTAGAAAAAACTCTTTTTCAGGTCATATGGATTGTTGACAGAGTGAACTGATCTCCAAAGAAAGGAAGTAATCTATATGTGTATTTAATCTCCCTGTGTAGAGCCTCAGTAAGATTAAGAGAAGATCTCTTTTAAAAAGTCTGGGACTTGAGTAATTGTTGGACAATTCAGGTTATCACATGCACAAATATCCATAAGTGTTGAAGTACTGAAGACGTTTCTCCTTAGTAGTTCTTATTAGGGCAAAGGTTACAGGTTATATCTATGATATCTTTCTTTGGGCCTTGTATATACAGTAAAACCTCGATTTAATGGACTAATTCGGGCGAGGGGGTGTCTGTTAAATCAAAAAGTCCGTTATTTAATAAATTAAAAAAATGAGCTGTCGGAGCAGCAGCCCACCCGCCACAGGGTTGGGGCGGCAGCTCCACAGCCCGCCCGCTGCTGGGACCCGGGCGGCAGCCAGCCCGCCTGCTGCCGGGACCGGGGCAGCAGCCGGGAGCCAGCAGACGGCCGCCAGCGAAGGGGACTGGGGCCGCAGCAGGGAGGGGTCGCGGTCTGATATGGATCAGAAATTTTGTCCGTTGCATCGAGGTTTTACTGTACTACTTTTTCTTTTGACTTGGTGCTCCTGGTGTAGATATACAAATAAAAAATATGTTTCCAGTTGGAAAGAAGTATTGTTTGTAAATAAAGGGTCTAAAAGCTTCATTTTGATCCATCACTAAGGAAAACAGAACTGGAGTAGTATGAGGAAATTCCATCCTGCCTTGAAATATAACAAAATGGTGTATTGCTGGTGTGAATGAAATAAAAATTTTCCAACTCCACACATGACCATTAGGACATTTGTGGGAGATGACCATGATAATATATATAATCACTAGTGTAAAAGCCCGTGGACACGGGCCAACAGTAACACCCCCCCCCCCCGCTCCGCCCCTCCACTCCAAGGCCCCCCCCCCGCTCGGCTCGCTGCCCCCTCCCCCTCGCTCGGCTCTCTGCTGGGCACAGCTGGCTGGGCCGGCCCAGCGCCCCCTTCCCGTGCCCCGCCCGGCCAGAGCTCCCTGTCCACGCCTCCTGCACCCAGCCACCCTCCTGCCTGCGCTCCCCGAGCCCCTGTTCCAGACCCTGCTTCCCTCGTGGCGGCACACGCGTGGCAGCCATGTTGTGCTGCTGAACTACACCTCCAGCATGCTACACCTCCCAGCATGCCGTTCGTCTGGACCGTCTCTACTGCGCATGACGGCTTCACACACACTTTTCTAGCCGATTATAATATAGGATGTCAAGCATCAGAGAGGTAGCCGTGTTAGTCTGGAATAGCAGAGGTAACAAAGAGTCCTGTGGCACCTTAAAGACTAACTATAAAGTTTTGAAGCATAAGCTTTCGTGGGTTAATGCTCACTTTGTCGGATGCAAGCAGTGGAAGTGTCCAGGGGCAGGTATAGGTAAGTAGGCAAGAACCAGGTAGGAGGTAACAAGATTAGTCCAATCAGGCTGAACCAGCTTGTTAACTCAAATCAGGGAGGGTGGGGTATTCTTCTAGCAGCTGAATTGCAAGTGTGAACTCAGAGAGAGGAGAAGCTGTTTTTGTAATTAGCAAGCCATTCAAGATCCTTGTTCAATCCTCGATTGATTGTATCAAACTTGCAAATGAACTGCAGCTCTGCAGTTTCTCTTTGCAGTCTTGTCTTGAAGTTTTTTTGCTGCAATATGGTGACTTTTAAATCTGTAATTGTGTGTCCAGGCAGATTGAAGTGTTCTCCTACAGGTTTTTGTATATTGCCATTCCTGATATCTGATTTGTGTCCATTTATCCTTTTTCGTAGGGACTGTCCAGTTTGGCCGATGTACATAGCAGAGGGACATTGCTGGCACATGATGGCATATATTACATTGGTAGATGTGCAGGTGAATGATCCAGTGATGGTGTGGCTGATCTGATTAGGTGCTGTGATGGTGTTGCTGGTGTAGATATGTGGGCAGAGTTGGCATCGAGGTTTGTTGCATGGATTGGTTCCTGAGTTGGAGTTATTATGGCGCGGTGTGCTGTTGCTGGTGAGAATCTGCTTAAGGTTGGCAGGTTGTCTGTGTGCCAGGACTGGCCTTCCTCCCAAGGCCTGTGGAAGTGAGGGATTATTGTCCAGGATGGGTTGTAGATCACTGATGATGCGTTGGAGAGGTTTTAACTGAGGACTGTAGGTGATGGCCAGTGGTGTTCTGTTGTTTTCTTTCTTGGGCTTGTCTTGCAGCAGCAGGCTTCTGGGTACATGTCTGGCTCTGTTGATCTGTGTCCTTATTTCCCTGTGCGGGTATTGTAGTTTTGAGAGAGCCTGGTGAAGATCTTGTAGGTGTTGGTCTCTGTCTGAGGGGTTGGAGCAAATACGATTGTACCTCAGTGCTTGGCTGTAGACAATGGATCGTGTGGTATGTCCGGGATGGAAGCTGGTGGCATGAAGGTAGGCATAGCTGTCGGTAGGTTTTCAGTATAGGGTGGTGTTGATGTGGCCATCAATAATTTGCACCGTGGTGTCTAGGAAGTGGACTTCCTGTGTAGACTGGTCCAGACTGAGGTGGATGGTGGGGTGGAAGCTGTTGAAATCATGGTGGAATTCTTCCAGAGTTTCTTTCCCATGGGTCCAGATGATGATGTCATCAATGTAGCGTAGATAGAGACGGGGTGTGAGTGAACAAGAGTTGAGGAAGCGTTGTTCCAGGTCAGCTATAAAGATGTTGGCATACTGTGGGGCCGTGCGGGTGCCCATAGCAGTGCCACTGGTCTGGAGGTATATATGGTCACCGAATTTGAAATAATTGTGTGTGAGGATAAAGTCACAGAGCTCAGCAACCACTTGTGCTGTGGCATCGTCGGGGATACTATTCCGGACAGCTTGTATTCCATCTTTGTGTGGGATGTTTGTGTAGAGAGCCTCTACATCCATGGTGGCTAGGATGGTGTTTTCTGGAAGGTCACCAATGCATTGTAGTTTTCTCAGGAAGTCGGTGGTATCACGGAGATAGCTGGGGGTACTGGTGGCATAGGGTCTGAGTAGAGTCCACATATCCAGACAGTCCTTCAGTAAGAGTGCCAATGCCCGAGATGATGGGGTGTCCAGGATTTCCAGGTTTGTATATAGGATGGCCATAGACAATTTGAGGCTGGGGATGGGAGGTTAAAACCCCCTTCCCGATTAGGGATTTCAGTAATAAAGAAAACCTTGAGCTTGGAACAGAAGTTAATTTCTCATTATTAAAAGTGGACAAATTTAGTCATGGTACAAAACTACTCATTCAAGTGATAGTCAACAGCTCTTATGTTTTAACTCTAAGCCTCCCCCCAAATAAAATACAGTTGTCTACATTTGATCACTTTTTAATCAAGACTAAATGCTGTCATGTGAAAACAGTAGAATCCTAGCTCCCTCATTCTGTATCTCACATATAGCATTTGTATTAATCTATTGATTGTATTTCTTATTTTCAATAAAAATAGCAGGGAAAAATAGATCATGACTGATAATCTCCTTCCTCAAAGTCGAGTGATGGAAATAGGGGTTGGGGAAGTAGGGTGGGGAAAGTGCTTGAACAGATGATACAGTGAAGGATGGGATGGGAATACGGGTGAAGAAGGAGGGCTGGCAGGATGCAGGTCTGGGGAATGAGTGAGGGAAGCTTCAAGTAGAAGTGAGGTCCCAAGGGGTTGGCAAAGAAATAAAACGAATAAAATTCGAGCCGCATCACTGCAGGGCGCACTTTAATTTCGGTTTTACCAAAAGCTGCCGCTCACATTTTGCGATCGACCGTCCACCCCCCGGTACTGCGGGAAGGGAAGGGGGAAGGGAAGGGAGTGGAGTGGAGTCAAGCGGAGGCGCAGCAGCAGGGCAAGGGAAGCGCAGCCATCCGGGGGGTGGGGGGGAGAAAGTTGTCTAGGGTGAGGACTGGCAGGGGAAGGCTGGTCAGGGTCGACGGGGAGGCTGACTGTGGATGACACAGACGGGGTGACCTGTGCCAAGGGGGAGTCCGGTTGGGGAGAGGCGGGCGCGGGGTGCGAGCCAGGCTGGAGCCGGGCGACTCCCTCCCGGATCCCCCAAGCGCCTGCCTCAGGCAGCGAGGCGCGAGCGGGGTTTTGGCTCCACCGAGTCCCGCGCGGGAGCGGCGGCGGCAGGGCTCCTCCAGTAGCCCCGGGGAGGTGGCTCTGCCCGGCGCCGCCCCCTCTCCCCGCCCCCGGTCTCTGTCACTAGGTGATGGTGCAGCTAAGATGGCGGCGGTAGCGTGAGCGGAGGCGGCTCAGCTCCCCGATCCCGGGCGGAGGCAGCGCAGGGATGAGCCGCGTCCCCGGCTCCGTTTGGTTCCCGTGAGGCTCGCAGGGAGCGGGCGGCGCCCGGGCCATGGCGGGGATTATCAAGAAGCAGATCCTCAAGCACCTCTCCAGGTGAGTGCGGGCCGGGGGCGCCCGCTCCCCGCGGGATCCGGGGCGTGCGAGGCCCGCCGGGGTCCCCGCTCTACACTCGCCGCGCGTCGCTCAGCTCCTGCTGGGGATGGGGTCCCATGAACGGCCCCTCGGGTGAGGGGCCGGGCAGCCTGGGGGCGCTGGCGGCGGTTTGCAAGTTCTAGGGTAAGAACAAAAAATCTCCTTGCTCGGTGTCCAGGTGCGGGCTCCTTGGAAACCCCCGCGAGAGAGCGGCCCTGAGCGGGAGAGGGATTCGCCTTGGCTGGCGTAGGAGAGTCAGGGGGGTGAGTCACACTGGCCGGGTTGGTTCCCCTCCAGCCACCCCCAGATCCCCGAAGCGCCCCCGTCCCCCTTCCGAGCGCTGCAGGAGACAAGGCGGCCTCGCAACCAGCCTGGACCTTTGTCACTGTCGCAGAGGACAAAGCTCCGTCCGCACCCCTCTGCCCCAGCTTCATCCGTGTGGAGTTGGAGAAGCAGAACGACACTGTGTGTGTGTTAATATCTTTAATTGGACCAACTTCTGCTGCTAAGAGTGACAAGCAGTTGAGCTTCCACAGAGCTCTTCTTCAGATCTGGGGCATGTCCTTCGTGTGTCACAGCTAAATACAAGGAGGGGTAGATTGTTTAGCATACATAGTTAGCACGGGTTTTAAGGGAGGGCCATTCAAGGTGAAGTAGGTAGGAAGGTGACTAACCGGGGTGTGTGAGGGAGAGCTGAGCTACACTCACTGGCCGGGAAAAGAGGGAGTAGTGGGGCGGGTTGTAAATTGTACTTGACACGTTGTATGTGGGAGGAGCAAGCAGCAGCATGGCTGATGTCATGCAGTCCAGTGCGCACAGTCTTGGCTGCTTGTTCCAGACAGCTCCACAGACACACCACATTTGTCTCCGATGACAGGGAGTCCAGAACAGTGGTGACATTTTAGCAGGTGCTGTAGCTCACAGGGCAAGGGAGTAATCTGGGACAAGAAAATCTCTGACATAGAGAAGGATAAAATCTGATGTAGTTAAGGTCCAAAACATCTTTGCTGGTCTGTTGAACCCTTGGCTTATCACAATCACGTGTAGTCCCCCATGGGTAAGAAATCAAATTCTTTTGCATGTTTGCTCAGCGCAGGTAACAATTCATTCCCTCTGTGTCAGGCAGTCAAAAGATTACAGTTTTGTACTGTCTCTTGTGATTGATATTTAATTCACTTCATGGTAAAGGGCAACTCTGTTATAAAATAGGCACTGAGTCCTGGGTGTGTACATGCATATCTACACAAACTTGTGTGTGAACGATAAAAACTGTAATCAGAGGTGCCAGCTGTTATAAAATGTAGTGAGGTGATCTGATTAATGGGAGGGTTTTTTAAATTCAGTTGAATAATTTGGTTTCACAGTTTTAAAAGGGTGAGCCAAAAAGTTTCACTGTGTAGTCAGAATCTGTGGTGATAGCACAACATTGGCAGCCTTTCAGAGTTTGTGCTTGTGATTAGAAAAACTGCTCTGGAAAGATAGAACTTTATTACTCTTCTTAGTTGTTCCATATGTGTCTTTCAAGTCGTATATGATTTACAGAATATGCATTTACTGCTGCCAATAGTAATAAATAGCAAATAAAAAAAAAAGGAAAACCAAATATGGCTGTGATGACAGCTGAATTCTCTTGTGCCATATGCATCAACAACAGATTTGTTAGCTAAACTCTTTTGCAAAGTCTTGGCTCTGTCTACTCTTTAAAGATTAGTAGTTGTATCATTTCTACTTCATACATCACAACTATTTTTTTCTGATTTTTATAATTGCATTGATGATTGTTTGAGAAATCTTATGTCCTGAACATAATAGAACATTTTGAGACTGGATATGGAATACCAAGATCGAAGTTGTACAGAATCAGTTTTTTAACCATTAGCATACATGAAATTGCAGGCCTTTATTTAGGGCCTGAGCCTCTGTGGTGTTCGGTGTCTTCAGCTTCCAGTGAAGTCAGTAGGAGTTGATAGATTTCAGCACATTGTAAAATCAATCCCATCATTGTTCTCTAGAAGTAATTGTTCCATATGTAAAGATCAAGAAGTTTCTAGTTCAAAAGCTCTAAGTTTCTGTATATAGTAGTGGTATATTATTTTCATAATACAACATTATATCATGTATAACACAAATTGTATTCACCATGAAAGGAAAAAAAGAACCATGGTCTTTGTATTTTACATTAAGGTCTTGTTTGTATTTGACACATGGATATGCCTAAAATCAGCTGTGTGCACAGAAGTTGGTTTTATAATATAAATCCACATCCACATGTTAGATCAGAATGGAGCCCCTAGATTATTTTTTTTACCGTTCTATACCTTTGCAGTTGGTTTCTAGTGGTTTGTAAAGATACTTATTGGAACACAACAGATCATTCAAACCTTAAAAGTTTGGCAATTTTTTAAACCCTCTGATAAGGTATAGCTGACAGTTTGAAATCTGTACCAATATGTGTTTTTTATGGCCTACCTTACACTTGCAATATAGTAGACATACTGTTTCACAAAATCAATGGGACTACTTGTGGAGGAAGGCTTTGCTCAGCACGTGTAAAAGGAGCAGGATTAGGCCTCTATTTAGCTGATACACCTAAATTATAGAGATATGTCACGTCAATAAATTGCTGATTTGACATGTCAATAAAATGCTGAATGGAGAATAAAGAAAACATTCCATTAATATCAGAGATGTTTTCCCTAGGAAATTAAAATTTGTGTCTAGTGGGGCATGTATATATGATTGTCTATAGCTTTATATAGGTTTTATAGCAAAGTAGAACAAATTGTCTTATAATGATTTGCAAAGCAAATGCTAATTATCTATCCGTCTCTAACTCTTGAAAATGTGTTCTGGTTGTGGTTTGGGGCTTAATTATATATGTTCTAGCACTAGCCGTTAGGTGCACTAAACTTCAGCTTCTTTCTCATGGTAGTTCTCAGTACTTCAGGGTTCTTTCTCACATATGACCTACTAATTTGTTTGCTTTAAATGTAGGGGAAAAATTGCAAATTACAAATCAGTAGCACTCTACCTTACTCCCCGTCCGCACTGGCAAGGTACATAGCGTGCTCAGACTCCCTGGCTGGAGTGCTCCTGGAACTCCACCTCCTCAAGAGGATTAACAACTGTTGTGTATTGGGTGCTTAGGGTGACCAGACAGCAAGCCTGAAGAATAAGGACAGGGGGTGGAGGCTAATAGGAGCCTATATAAGAAAAAGACCCCAAAATCGGGACTGTCCCTATAAAAGTGGGACATCTGGTCACCCTAGAGACACTTCACGGTCATTGTGGACAAGGAGTTATATTACTGTGCTCTGATTGATCTCTGGAAACACCCCATAATCTTCTTAAATCAAGTAGTCACTCTTCCCTTTGTTGTGAAATCGTGGCAGAAATGTGGAAGTGCCTTTTCAAAGCTCTGTTTCAGACAGTGGCTGCTCATCTGCTAGGAGGCAAAGCAAACATTTACTGAGTGAGTGAGAGAGAGGCAGGGGGGCTACGGGACACTGAACTTACAAGATAGTGTCAAGACACACTCAGCACTCCAAAAACCTACTCTCTCCCCCCACTAACACGCAACACACTCCACCCCACCCTCATTTGAAAAGCACATTGCAGCAACTTGAATGCTGGGATAGCTGCCCATACTGCGCCACTCCAGATGCCACTGCAAAAGCCGCAAATGTTGCCATGCCAGTGCACTCGCAGCTGTCAGTGTGGACAGACTGAAGCACGTTCCCTAGTGCACTCTCCGCAGGCTGGTTTAATCCAAAGTGCTTTACAGCTGTAAGTGTAGCTAAGCCCTGAGTGTCCAGGGAGATTGAATGTGATATATGCCAGCAATACCCTTCTGATGTGTACATTGGTCAAACCAGACAGTCCGTATGCAAAAGAACGAATGGACACAAATCAGACATCAAGGATTGTAACATAATTATAACAAATGTCTGCAGAATGCTTTATGGGAGTATGTGTATGAATGTATATATGACATAACTGAAATATGTTTTATGCTACATATGCCATGTAAAATATCTCTGTGAAGGTTATGCTGTACCAAATATATTCATCTTATTTATATGCATGTCTCATTTGTATTTGAAGTTATGAATATTGGCTGTATACTTGTTGGAGTTTAAGTAGCCTTAGTGAACATATGGTCAACTTCTTGAGAAAGGAATGTGCAAAGTAAGTGCCCAATCAAGAAACACTGAAGCTAACAATGAACGTTAGGAGATGCCAGTCCACATTTGAGCTTTCCCAGGAATGTGGCCTAGCTGGTAAGAAACTTAGTCATACATGGACATGTGAATTGGCCATGTGACTACAAAACTCCATCCTGGAGCTAAGTTCCGGATAGGAGAGAGGAGGGGGTCTCCACCCCTAAAAGAAAATCTATTAAACCCCTTCCATTTTTGTCTTCAGCTGGCTCAGAGATAGCTTCTCCACCCCAAAGGATACCTGAAAGAAACTGGGACAAAGCAGAGTAACTACAGGGGGTGTGAGTGATTGCTGGACCCAGGCTAGAAGGAGGCTAGTTTGTAAGAGGCTTATTGGGACATCTCAGAGGGTGAGATTTTATCTGTATTCAGCTTCTTACTGTATTAGCCATAGACTTGGATGCTTTATTTTATTTTGCTTGGTAATTCACATTATTCTGTCTGTTATCACTTGGAACCTCTTAAAATCCTACTTTTTGTATTTAATAAAATCACTTTTTACTTAATTAACCTAGAGTATGTATTAATACCTGAGGGGGAGGGGGCAAACAGCTGTGCATATCTCTCTATCAGTCTTAGAGCGTGAACAATTTGAGTTTACCCTGTACAAGCTTTATACAGGGTAAAATGGATTTATTTGGGGTTTGGACCCCATTGGGAGTTGGGCATCTGAGTGTTAAAGACAGGATCACTTAAGCTATTTTCAGCTAAGCCTGTAGCATGGGGAGACGTTGTTCAGACCTGGGCCTAGGTTTGCAGCAGGCTAGCATGTCTGGCTAAACCAGACAGTGTTCTGAAGTCCCAGGCTGGCAGGAGAAATGGCTCAGAAGTAGTCTCAATACATCAGTTGGCAGTTCCCAAGGAGGTTTCTGTGATCCAACCCATCACACTGTATATAAAATCTCTAGCTTCTAGAGCAGAAGGGGGAAAACTATGTCCCATGGGACCATCCCGCCCAGCCTTTGAGCTCCTGGCCAGGGAGGCTAGCCCCCAGCCCTTCTGCTGCTGTGCCTTGTCCCCCACAGCCTCAGCTTGCTGTGCCACCAGTGCTCTGGATGGCAGGGCTGTGAGCTCCTGCAGGGTAATTCGGTGGCATGGCTGGCTCCAGCTGGGCGGCACAGCTGCCAGTCCCGTTGCTCTGAGTGGTGCAGTAAGAGGGTGAAGGGCTGGATAAGGGGACAGGAGGTTCCAGGGGTAGTTGGATGGGGTGGAGGTTCTGGGAGGTGGCAGTCCGGGGATGGGGGAAGGAGGTTGGATAGGCATGGGAGTCCCAGGGGGCCTGTCGGGACACACATGTGCAGAGGAGTTGGGACAGAGACCAGGGAGGTTTAATAAGGGGTCTCAAGAGGGGGCAGTCGGGACAAGGAGCAGGGGGGGTTGGATGGTTTGAGGGGGCAGTCAGGAGGTGGGAAGTGGGAGGGGACAGGGGCCATGCTGTTTGGGGAGGCACATCCTTCCCTACCCAGACCTCCATACAGTTTCAGAACCCCAATGTGGCCCTCAGGCTAAAAAGTTTGCCCACCCCTGTTCTAGAGTGTGATTTTTTGAAAGGAAGAATGCTGGGACATAATGTGGAGTGGAAACTAATGGTCCATGGAGGGTCAAGAAGTCTCAGGTCCAGCAAAACTAAAAAGAAAGGGTATTAGGACACATTAAAGAAGGTAAAAGGCATTTTAGCAATCTGGGTATAATGGTGCCCTTCACTGCTCGTGCCACAAATTAGCTGGAGACCACTTCTGTGCAAACACCAGTGCCCCTTTTATTTCCTCGTATCAATTCCCACCACCACTTACATACAATTCAATTCAGTCCAGTCCAAGTAGCCCCTTAGGGGACAGCTAGCTTCTGCAGATAGCAGGGAACTCCAGCCACAGGCTCCTCCTTTTCCTATCCCCCACCCCCTGCTAGCTTTATAAAACCTCCTGGCTCATAGAGCCCACAGGTGTTTTTCCTTTAGCCCTGTAATGAGCCAAACCCTGCCAGCTCCCCTTAATTCCCCTTAATGGGAGCTGGGCTTTCAGGGCTGAGCTAACAGGGGCTGGCTTAGAACCTTCTGACTAATACCCTGTTACACTGGGATATGCAACACATAATTTTATCTTTTATCCCTTTGTAACCAATACTGACTTTTCTGACCCTTTATTGTAATAATTTAAAATCGATCTTTTTGTAGTTAATAAACTTGTTTTATTGTTTTATCTAAACTAGCATGTGTTTGGATTGAAGTGTTTGGGAAACTTCACTTGAGATAACAAGATTTGTGCATATAATTTTCTATTAATGAAATGACGGACTTTCTTTGAGGTTGTGTCATCAAGGAGGGTACAGACCAGTGCAAGACTCATATTTCTGGGGGCAAGTCTGGGATTTGCTGGTGTCACTCTGCAATATAATTGATGGCTGGCTGGCTAGCTAGCTATCTACAGCACTTATACAGTATAGATGGAGGTGATATCCATGCTGGAGATTGTGTGTGACAAACCAGGGATATGGTTAGACTGGCGCTTTGCGGCGCAAAAACCCTCCAGTAGCGCAATAATTTTCGTACCGAACACACTTCAAAGGGACATTTTGCGAAATGACTCACTGTTTAAAGCGCAAGTATTAAACCTCCTTTCCCAGAGTGATAAGCCTTTTTGCGCTAACGTTATAGCACAAGGGTGGGAATGTGGACACCCATGGGATCTCTTGCATGCCTCCAAGCCATGTAAAGCCATCAGCAAGCCATTGAAGGCCATCAGCAAGCCATTAAAGACAATCAACTTGCCATGTAAGGCAAATGATGTGAGGTGTTGTTTTATAAAAGCAGAAATAGCTTTGCAGTTTCTCTCTAACAACTCACACAGCAAATAATCAGTGAAAATGCTTGCGGGCGGAGCTGTGTGTCTGAAATAGACAGCCTGTCAGTTTTCGCTAATGAAAACTGACAGCCAGATCTCGTCTTCCTGTGAACAACTTCCCAGTTCCCCCTCACCCCCCCCCACACACTTTGCAAAGCACGTTGCAACCAGCTGAATGCTCGGCTACCTGCCCTATCCCACAACTGCTACTGCCGCCAGAAGCGGGACAAATGTATCCATTATTTTGCGCTACAAGGTTTCAATCTGTACAGTCTCTAGCACGATACCTATTGCGCTACATTGGGAAGCGCTACAAATAAACGTGATATAATCTTCAGTCTAACCATACCCCAGGAGTGGCTACTCTCCCAGTGAAACAGTGCAAAAGGTATCCCAGGTTAGAGAATTGAGGAGACACAGCTGATCAACCATCCAGATTGTACCCTGGGTAATGCCACACAAATGTATCTGCATTTTTAAAATTCTACATCAGCTCTTTGTTTAAAGATACAGTTAAAGAGCCTCTCGATTATCCAGAATTGGGTTAACCAGGATGTGGATTAACCGGGATGTCAAAAAAATTATGCAGAACTCACAGGGACGGCTCTGGCTTTGTTGCTACCGCAAGCACACCAAAAAAAACCCAAAAAAACCCCATCAGGGCACAGGGCAGCCAGTGAACCAACCACCCCTCCCCATATTTCCTACGGAAGGTGATTATCCGGGCTTTTATTAACCAGGAGTATTTTTTTCCCTATCATCCTGGATAATCGAGAGTCTACTGTAGTTGCAACCGTGTAGCATCAGTACAGTGATGGATCATCTCCCTTTACACTTTATACAGATTTGTCATTTCATTTTACAGAATGCCCTAATGTGTAATGTCATAATTGTAGTTCTCTTTTTTTAAAATACTCTCATTATTGTATCATTCCTCTTCCCCTTTAAATTTGCTCCCTTGTGTGTCCCCTGTGTCCCATTCCCTGCAGCGATCCCTGCTTGCTGTGGTGGAGATTGATTTGCTGTCAATATCCTTACTACCAAAATGAGTGCCAGAAGCATCTAAGAAACCATGGGAACTGACCACTTGCTTTCAGCAGGAATGGGGGCCTTTTTGCCTGAATTTCTTGCCCTCAGGTAATACTCCCTTTCCCCACCTTTTTAAAGTAAATGTTAGAGGTGGCTATACATTTTTTTATAGTCTGTTTTGGGGAGAAAACTGTAAATTACTAATTCAATACCTTTTGTGTGCCATCTATAATTCTGTGGAAAGTAGCAGTTTGTTATGTGTCTAGAGTTCAAAGAAAGATCTAAGGGTAAATCTGCAAAACCTGTTTGTGAATTAAACCTACAAAACCACATAGCACGTAGGTTTTATATGCCTATTTTCTGAACATGATTTTTTTCTGATGCTCCCCACACTTTAATGGTATTTTGGATTACTTTCTAATCTAGATTTTCACATACATGTGTCCTTTGTATTACTTAAAGCTCGTAGACTTCCTGTAGTTGGTAGCAGGGATGCATTTAGCTACATTGAAAGAGGAATTGGCACTGGATCTGGTTTATATTGGAGATTTGATGGGGTAATTTAATTTTATTAAAGAAATTAAAGTTAACTCTTAATGGAACAGTGTTGATGTAATGGTCTATTCAAGGGAATTCTTTCATTAGTAAGCAAGATTTGGTGCCTATGCCTCCACTTACCATTAATTAGTTATCTGTGTAATGCCATATACGGGGAGACTGCCTCCCCACTTCCTGCAAAAGTGAACTTACTTGGAACTGTCATGCTTTAAGGACCCGAAGAGAATAATGAAAACCATAGTGAAACAGATTTAACTGTAACATATGTGAAACTTAGAACTTCATCTAAGTTCAGTGAAGGAATGGCAGCAGTTTAGAGGGAACACATGCCTTTTATTTTTCAGTGTAAAACATAAGAAGCTAGAATTTTTCATCAGTGAAAGTGAAGAAGAGATGTTTCTGGAATACAGCTGGACCTTTTTTTTAGTCAAATAGTTAATTCATCAAAAAATGCAGCATTGGATCCACCAAAACTATTTGTGAATTTGACACAAATTTGCTTAATAATTTCAGTAGCCTTCTCTTGCACCTCCCCTCCCCTGCTCAAAAAAAAAGAAAAATATTCAGGCTAGATTCACAAGGGCACTTAAGTGCCCTCCTAAAAATTGGGGGGAGGTGGTGGGTGCCCCCTTACACTCTGTAGCCCAAAGGTTAGATACTCAGGATGTGGAAGATATGGGTTAAAGTCCACAACATGCCTGATTTAGAGAAGGAATTTGAGCTTGGGGGGGGGTGTCTCATGTTTTTGGTGAGTGCTCTAATCACTGAGCTTTGGGTTATTCTGGGTTAGGGCTCTCAGTCTGTCCTGTTGAAGCTGTTCCGTGTTGTATAAATTAAATATATGTGGCAGCAGGGACTGGGAGCCTAGGTGAGTGTGCTAACCACCAGGCTATAGGGTCATTTTTTTCTGTCTGGCCCAATGAATATTTATTTATTTAGGCGGAATGGAACAGTTTTAACTGGAGAGCTTGAGAGAGACTCTACTCAGAATACCCTATAGCCTAGTAGTTAGGGCACTGACCCGCAACATGGAAGATCATAACAGTTGACCCACCTCTCAAGCACCACCTTTGTTTCCCGTCTTCAGGGGTCCATAGACTCCACTGTTCCTGAATCCCTAAAACAATACTTGGTTCTCCCCTGCTTTTTGCAGGCCAGTCCTAGCCCAACTGGCTGGATTCTCGTTCCTCTGGTGTCTCAAACTCTCCTACATCCTTCTGCCTTGCTGCAGCTTCATTCTGGCTAGGTCTACACTTGTGTGGGTGTATTATGTACATGCACGTATACGTGTGGGTGTATAACTGCACATGTAGTTTCATGTTGCAGTGAAAGGCAGGCTGCATCCAGACTAGACACTATAATGTGTAACTAACGGCCACAGTGAAAGGCTCCAGCAATGTGCGGAGGCACTGGAACACTACTCTGCTAAAAGTAGCAGTGTTAACATGGGAGGTATTGTGTGGGTCTGTAGAGAGCCATGTAGGGTATATATCATGGGGATTCAGGAGTATAGAGCACTCTAATACCTGGGCTAGCTGGGCATGCAGCATCTGTACTGTGCACAGTGTTATAAGTGTAGGTCAGGGATCGGCAACTTTGGCATGTGGGACCTCAGAGTAAGCACCCTTAGCAGGCCCCGCCGGTTTCTTTACTTGCCGGTTTGCCAACCGTGGCTCCCACTGGCCATGGTTCGCCTTCCCGGTCCAATGGGGGTTGTGGGAAGTGGCGCGGGCTGATCTTGCATCCCGGGCAACCCTCTCCTGAGAGTCCCTGGCACTCAGCTCCTGCTCATCCCGGGCTGACCCTACAGCCCCGGCACACCCTCAGGATTGTCTCCTTTGTGCCCGGCGCTCAGCCTCTGACCGGCTTGAAATGGTAACCCTGCTATAACGCAACCCTGCATTTTCCACGATCCAGTTTTTTGGTTCTCGGGAGCCAGTGTCCCCAGACCCAAAAAGGGGAGCCAACTTTTGATCACATTATATCTGAATTTGCGTTATCACGGGGTGCATTATAGCGGGGTTCCACTGTACTTCTCTAGTAAGTCCGAGACAAGCTTGCTATCTGCAGAACAAGCCAGTGCTTCACTATTATATTAATTCAGACTTTCTCCACTCTCAATCCTTTTCTGTGTGAAATTGTCTCTTAGGCCCTGTCTTCACTACCATTTTAATTCGATGTTAACGACGTTAGGTCAAATTAAACGTGTACCTGTCTTCACATACATGCTCTTAATGTCAATGTAAAGGGCCCTCAAGATCGAAATTGGAACTCCTGCCTGATGAGAGAAATAAGGCTAATTTCGACATTCAAAGCTCGACTGTGGGCTAGTGAAGACGGAACCGACATTAATAGCCTCCAGAGGCTGTCCCACAATGCTCCATTCTGACCGCTCTGGACTGCCTCACTGCTCCACTGTTACCGATCTGTACTGCACTCTGAACTCGCTGCTCTGGCCAGGTAGATAAGACCCGGGAACATTTGAATACCATTTCCTGTTTGGTCAGCGTGGCCAGCTCACCTGAACAGCTCAGTCGCCATTCAGAGCAATCAGCAGCACTAGCCGCCATGCAGAGCTCAGCATCACAAGAATCCATGCTGAGCTCATCTACCCTGGAGACCAACCAGAGGAGAAGAGCTCCAGCATGGTCCACTCGTGAGGTGCTGGATCTCATCGCTATCTGGGGAGAGGAATCCGTGATGTTGGAACTACGCAACAACAAACGGAATGCCAACACCTATGGAAGAGTCTCCAAGGCCATGCTAGAAAGGGGCCACAACAGGGACACCACACAGTGCCGCGTGAAAATTAAGGAGCTCAGGCAATCGTTCCAGAAAGCCAAGGAGGCAAACGGACGATCAGGGGGCGCGCCACGGACATGCAGGTTCTACAATGAACTAAATGCGATAATGGGGGGCGCCCCCACCACCATCGCGCCGGTCTGCGTGGACTCCACCGATGGGATAATCGTCAGGGAGGAGACTGATTCCGAGGAGGACGACCATGAAGAAGAGGAAAATCTCACGGAGCAGCAGGAGCCCAGCGGAGAACCCGTGTTCCCAGAGAGCCAGGAGCTATTTGTTACCCTTGATCCAGTACCCTCCCAAGCCTCCCAGGGGGGTAAGTGTTTCTTTTTTAAGTGATTACATGACGCGTGATTTTGTAAAGGAAGCATTTATTAATGAGTAACTTGCCCTAAGGACTTAGCGTGCTTTCACTGCTGGTCAATTTCTACTCAAAGAGTTTGTCAATATACTCCGGGATTGACCAGAAGTCCTCCGCGGACATTTCAAGGAAGCTATCCAGGAGGTAGCGATGAATCCAGCGCAGCAGATTTCTGGGGAGAGCCGCCTTATGTGGTCCCCTGTGATAGACCATCCCACGCCACGAAAGTAGTAAGTTCTCTGGTACCATTGAGCAGGCTAGCATTGCGGCGTATGGACCAGGACTTTGCATGGAGTCAAGGAGCATGCGCTCCCTATCTCTCCGAGAAATTCTCAGCAAAGTGATGTCATTCATGGTTGCCTGTTTGAAATAGGGACTGCAATTACTAGGGAGATAAAGATTCCCAGCTGCAAAGAACTCTTTTCTGCTGGGGACCGACCAACCCCACTCCCCCCCCCCCCACGAACGCTGACCGCCCCCCCGCCCGTAGCGGTAGCTAGCAGGGAACAAGAGCAGTCTGGAAGCGGTTGCTTCCGCTTCAGATCCAACGCAAACCAACCCCCCGCCACCCAAGCCCGTAGCGGTAGAAGCTAGCAGGGAATCTGAGCAGTCCGCAAGCGGTCTGAAGAGCCCCCAAAAGACCTTAGCCCTTAGCGAGAGATTTTTTAGCATTTGCTTTGCAGTTTGCGGTTTCAGTGGGAGCCAGCCACGCGGTGGGGGGAAGGGGGCGGGGTTACTCTACAGTATGCAAGCGCCACTTTTAACTTACCATGGCCGGCTGCACGGTGATTTCAGACGCATATGTGTCTGAGATGCTCTGACTTTTCTGTGAGCTAGTCAGTCACTTTTAGGTGTAGAACATGACCTTGTACAGAAATCATATCAGGCCTCTGAATACTGAGGTTGCAAACGGCATAGTACTCCCATTGTGTACCGTCCAAGACTGCATCTGCCTCCTAACCTTGAATGTATCTGTCTCATAACTTTCAAACTTTCTTTTCCCACATTCGCACAGATGGACAATTATCTCAGAATCCCCCGGCCTGCTCCTCCCGCCGTGCACCGCAGATAAGAAAGCGTAAAAAGAAAACGCGAATGCGCGAACGCGCGATGAGATGTTCAGTGAACTCGTGGAGAACTCGCGCGCTGAGGCAGCCCGCTAGACGGACTGGAGGGAAAGAATGATAGAGGCAAGGGATCGAGAGAGAGAGGCAAGGGATCGAGAGAGGCAGGAATGGAGAGCCGCTGCAGAAAAGAGGGAAGAGCGCGAGGAAAGACGCATGGATGCTTTCCTCCGCATAATGGAGGACCAGAGCGACATGCTGCGATCTCTGGTGGAGCTGCAGCATGCCCAAAGACCACCTCTGCAGCCCCTGTGTAACCACCTCCCCAACTCCCATAGCTTCTCCACCCAGACGCGGGGTGAGAACATGGGGGGGCAAGCTCCGTGGGCCGCTCCACTCTACCCCACAAGCCAGCAGAAGCAGCAGCAGGCTGACGTTCTAGGAAAACTTTTAAAAGCTGCTGTGTCTTGCCCACCCCTCCTCTCCCCCCTTCCCACCCCCCCCCTCTGTCCGCTCCTCCCCCACTGCGACTGCCGGTTTCCCTCCAGGGTAGCAGGACAGTGATCCCCTGTATTTGTATTTCCGATTAACCAATAAAGGAACCATGATTTTTCAAACAGTGATTTTATTTCCTCTGCAAGCATGGGGAGGGGGGAGGGAAAGCATGGGAAGGGGGGAGGGAAAGAGGGTTCAAGGGCAGCAGGCTTAGAGCACAGCAAGGGAGCAGATTCTCAAACGCCATCTCGGCCACTCATAAAACTGTCTTTCAAGGCGTCCCTGAGGCGCAGGGCCTCACGGTGTGCTCTTCTACTTTCCCTGCTGTGTGGCTGCTCATAAGTAGCAGAAAGTAAATTTGCCTCTGCCTCCCAGCCCGCCATAAACGTTTCCCCCTTGCTCTCACAGATATTGTGGAGCACAGAGCAAGCAGCTATAACAATGGGGATATTTCTCTCGCGGATGTCTGAGCGAATGAGTAAAGAACGCCATCTCCCCTTCAGACGGCCAAATGCACACTCTACGGCCATTCTGCACTTGCTCAGCCTGTAGTTGAACAGCTCCTGACCCCTGTCCAGGGCTCCTGTGTAGGGCTTCATAAGCCAGGGCATTAGGGGGTAGGCTGGGTCCCCAATGATCACGATCGGCATTTCCACCCCCCCCCCCACGGAAATTTTCTGGTCGGGGAAGAAAGTGCCTTGCTGCAGCTGTCTAAAAACCCTAGAGTTCCTGAACACTCGAGCGTCATGAAGCTTTCCCGGCCACCCCACGTACAGGTCGGTGAAACGTCCCTTGTGGTCAACCACTGCTTGCATGACCATTGAGTAATATCCCTTCCGGTTTCTGTACTCGGCGGCCTCGTGGTCCAGTGCCAGGATAGGGATATGAGTCCCATCTATAGCCCCACCACAGTTAGGGAATCCCATGGCGGCAAAGCCATCTATTGTGGCTTGCAGGTTTCCGAGGTTTATAACCCGGTGTAGCAGCCGCTCGACGATTGCCCTGCTTACTTGCATCACAGCAAAGCCCACTGTAGACCTACCCACCCCAAACTGATTCGCCACTGACCGGTAGCTGTCTGGCGTTGCAAGCTTCCAGAGGGCTATCGCCACTCGCTTCTCAACTGTAAGGGCCGCTCTCATTTTGGTATTCCTGCGCCGGAGGGCCGGGGACAGCAAGTCACAAAGTTCCAGGAACGTGCCCTTTCGCATGCGGAAGTTTCTGAGCCACTGGGAGTCATCCCAGACCCGCAGCACTATGCGGTCCCACCAGTTCGTGCTTGTTTCCCTGGCCCAGAATCGGCGTTCGATGGCATGAGCCTGCCCCATTGCCACCAAATTTGACAGATTGTCAGTCGCCCTACTTCCAAAACCGTCAGTGTCCCTGTCGTCCCCGCTGTGCACCTCCTTGTCCATCCCCTCCTCACTGTCGTCGGGTTCCAGAAAGCGCAGTTCTCCCCGGATCGCATTCCTCCTCTGCAGACGGTGCAGCATGAACTCCGCAACCGTGATCGAGGTCCTCACAACGGCCATTACTGTTTCCGTGGTGTCAGCGGGCTCCATGCTTGCAGTACTATGGCGTTAGCACGGCGTGGAGAAAGGGCGCGAATTATGGGATGCCTACCCACAGTGCACCACTCGTAATGGGGGTCGGCGGCGCGGAAAAAGGGTGCGAAACTTGGAAATGCCTACCCATAGTGCAGCACTCGAAATGGTGCCTGCTGGGGGATCAGGGAACTGTGGGATAGGTACCCACAGTGCAACGCTCGCTATGTCGACGCTTGCAAAAGTTGTGCGGACAGACACTGTCGACTTGCTGTGCTTTGCTGTGCCTAGTGAAGACACACAAAATCGACTGCATACAGTCGCGTTCACAACATCGAAATAAAGGAAATCGAACTACTGCTGTAGTGAAGACATACCCTTAGCTTTAGTTCAGGAACGTTCTATTTTGAGCAGAAGTTAATAAGCCTTCAAGTACAGTTCAATTGTCAAAATGTGATAAGCTTGTTTATTATTTTTGCAGTGCCCAAAGGTGCTAGCTCTATTACATAAATTATATAAGTTTTGGTAAGGTATATGTTTTTGTATGTAGAAGAAACTTAACGTTCGTAGTGTCCTGTAGTCATTGTATTCATTAGGTTTCTTATCTATAGGACTACTATATTTGTAACAGCCCAGCTGGATTTGATAACATCTCTAACAATTTCCAGGCTTTCATAAGTGAGCTATGAAAAGACTATTGTGGTATAGGAAGGACAATTAATATACTTGTTTGAGGACTTCACATTAAATGAAACAGAAAAAAAGTAGATTGAACAGTGTTTTATATTTTTAAAAAGTGATTTCAATTTTTGTAGTGTAAGTGCTTCATTCATGTGTAGCCATTGGCTGGTATCTTGGAAGATCTGCAATTGGACCATTAGATTATAGCCATTGGGAACAACAGCTGTTTCTGCTCCATCTATTTGTATCTGAGGAAGAACCAACACAGTTTTTCAAATACAAACCTTTCTACAAATATTACATTGAGAAGTGGGATTTATTGCAATGGGGGAATTGGTATTTTCACTAAAGCCAAAAGATGTGGGAGGGAAGTCCAGAATATATTTAGCATGGGTACAGGACTCATGCTAGGACATAAACCCGAGGGCAGTTTGGATTAGTTAGGTCTCCAGAAAGTAAGTGGAAGCAGCAATCTACATGGAGGTGGTAATTGTAATAGAAGTGGTCAGTAATTGTAATAGAAGTGGTCAGTTTGGAAGGGGTCAGTTTCTTTGAATGTAGAAGTGAAGGATGAAACTCTGGTCCCATTGACATCAGTGTTTGCAACTAACTTCAGTGGGGACAGGCTCATCCAGTGTGTGCAGAATTGAAGCAGAAGTTATTTTAAAGGAAAATCATGAAGGTGTAACCCCCCTGGCTAGCATATGTTATGTATCCACTTGAGCGCCTGATTCAGAGGATATGGTTTTCTTATGGCTCTGGGTTGGAGTGACACATACTTTTAGCTTTGGTGGTGCCCAGTTCATCTCTGGCACGTTAGGATGGCAGCCATCACACGTGGGACTCAACTGGAATTCAAATGGTTGTGGGTGTTAGACTCGTGAGACAAGCTACCTCCTGTCCAGTGTAAACCACTGGTGAGTGTGTTTTATTTCTGTCTCTCTGTACCTAGTTCCCAGAGAATGTGTGTCTGTTACAGCTCATGGCTACATAGCTCGGCTCTTAGGAGTTTCAACATCTTGAGTTAGCTTTCAGCTCTAGAGGTTCCCTGTTTGATCCTTGACAGTTGTCCAAGATGGTGGCCATCTCAAAGGCATTTACCCTTGTTGACATTTATGTTATACATTTAATATTGCATGACAATACATTTATTAATTAATTGGCATCCAAAGACCTGCCAGCATTTGAACTTTATCAACCACTGTTCCTCTGGGGAATGGAATTTTCCTTCCATTGCCTGTAGATTTTCCCAACTGTACATGAACATGATGAGAACCAGGAAGTCTTACTATACCCAAAGTACGTAAGTGTGCTGTGGTGTACCAAGTACCCTGACACACATGACATTCCTGCCTGTCGTCTTGATCAGTTTTCTGTAGGGTGGATTTTTTAAATGTAAATTGTTTTTTTCAATTAAATTAAATACATTTATCTTTTTTTTAAAAATAAGCCTGTTTAAAATTAAATTTGAAATTATGAAAACTGATATTAAGACCTAAACTAAGTATACTTAGGCTTGGCAGAATTTGATTTTTTATTTTTTTTCTAATTTCAACACCTTTATTTTAAAAACTTTTTTTTCCCCCAGCAGTGAGGGTAGGATTGAGGTTAGGATCAGGGCAGTGCTGACAGCAGGGCTTCAGAGGTCTCCTTGTGCAGCCGAGGTGCCCAGAACACTAGGGCACAAAATGCAGGGGTTTCCATTGTACACAGGGTTTTACAGTTTGATTCAATGGCTCTCAGCACCCCCCTATACAGATTGTTCTACCACCCCTGGACCTCGGTTCCTGGAGTTTCAGTGCACAGTCACAAGGTAAGAAGGAAAAAATATGGCACATCTTTGATTTGATATGGGTCCTTAAGGTTTGCTTAGACAGTACGAAGCATTTGTCTAGAGCAGGGCTTCCCAAACTTGTTACGTGGCTTGGCCAGGATAAGCCCCTGCTGGCTGGCTGCAAGATGTTTTGTTTACCCGAGTGGCCATTCCCGGCCAATGGGAGCTGTAGGAAGCAGTGCGGGCCATAAACATGTGCACCGAGCATGTTTAGGTCACTGCTCTAGAGATATCCTGTATCGGGACCTGGGCCAGGAATGCTGTTGAAGAAGCGAGCGCTCTGGTGGAATGTGCCATGATCATCAGGGCTAAACTTGGCCAACTCATAGCAGGCACGAATGCAGTCTGCAATCCATGAAGATATGCGCTGCGCAGAGACCAGAAGGCCCTTCATTCTGTCCACAATGGCAACAAACAACTGGATCAACTTCCAGAGAGGTTTAGTCTGCTCCAAGTAGAACGCCAGGACCCTACTGACGTCCAGAGAGTGCAGACTATGGTGGCTGGGGTCTGAATGAGGTTTAAGATAACACCAGCAAACAAATGTTTAACCCATGTGGAATTGTGAGACTACCTTGAGAAGAAACTTAGGATGCGGCCTGCATTGCACCTTGTCCTTATGAAAGACTGTATAAGGCGGCTCGGAGGTGAGGGCCCTCAGCTCAGATGCTCTCCTTGCCGAAGTAATGGCCACTAGGAATACCACTTTCCAGGATAGGTGAAGCAGAGAGCAAGAGGTGAAGGGCTCATGAGCCTAGAGAGGACAGGGTTTAAATTCCAGGGTGGAACCGGAGGTCAAGAGTGCGGGAACACCCTGTTCAGATCTTTGTGGAAATGCCCCACCATGTGGTTGGAAAATACAAAGTGCCCGGAAACCCGCGGGTGTAATGCTGAGATGGCCGCCAGGTGCACCTTGATCGAGGAAGGAGAGAGACCTTGCTGCTTTAGGTGTAGAAGGTATTCCGGGATGAGCGGAACGGAGGCCTGCAGCGGCTGTACTTGCTTGGGCTCGCACCAGCAGTAGAACCTTTTCCACTTAGCTAAGTAGGTTGCCTTGGTGGAAGGCTTCTTGTAAGATATCTGAGGACAAAGTTGTGATCTCATGCCAATGTGGAGCAGCTAATTTTGAGAAGAGGCTACCCAGACCTTTGAGAAAACTTCTTGTTGTGGGATGAGCGAAAACAGAATAACCCTCTATTTTACGATGGAAGGCCATGACACCTGCGAGGTTCACTTTTATGGATCTTAGAAATAATCCTGACTTTTTACTTCTAGGATGTAATCTAGCACAAGTGACAATGGAAAGGATACTGGATTAATGTGCCTCAAGTCCCTCCAGAATTTGAATCTCTTCCACTTTTGGATATATGTGTCACAAGTAGTTTGTTTCCTGCTATGTAAAGGCACAACCTTTACATCCTCATTTCAAACCCTTGACCAGCCATGTCTTGAGCTGGAAAACCTGAAGATTGGAGTGATGGATCTGGCCAGAGTCCTAAAACAGGAGATGAGGAACAGGTTGGAGAGTGATTGACTATCAAATAGCCAGCTAAATATGGTAGGCGAGTCATGTTTGTCTTGACCACGTGGGAAAAGACGGTTACCTACCTTTTAACTGTTGTTCTTCAAGATGTGTTGTTCACATCCATTCCAAATTAGGTGTACGTGCATTGCGTGCACAAACGTTGGAAATTTTTTCCCTCAGCGGCTCCCGTCGGGCCAGCAGGGCAGCCCCCTAGAGTGGCACCTTTGCAGCAGTCTGACCCCACTTCAGTTCCTTCTTGCAGTTGACTCCAGCAGAGGGGAGGAAGGTTGGGTCTTGTAATGGAAGTGAACAACACATCTCAAAGAACAACAGTGATTGTTCACGTCCATTCCAAATTAGGTGAGTTCCAAGCTTACCATAGAAGGAGGGTAGGAGTCATGGAACGATGGAGCGAAGAACGGCCCTGCCAAGACCTCCCTTTGAATTCATGGCCACCTGCTCCCTTCTGCACCACATTTCTAGCAGCTATTATTTCTGCTCAAAGAGTGGGAAAGATAAGGTCTCTAATGGTCTTACTCCCCTTTTACAATCTTTTGAAAGACAAGGTCACATTATGACCACACCCCAAATTCCTACCAAAAATATCTTTGGACTTCCACAGAAACCAATTAATCCATCTCCCACTTTTCTTTTCGAAAAGAAGACAAAAAGAGATGTGACATTACACACTCTTGATGTCAGGAGAGCACGAGCCTTTTATTTAGATAGGGCTAAACCCTTTGGAAATCTGCCAGACTATTTCTCTCCATTGTGGACCGATCTAAGGGATCCTCAGTCTCCAAAGACTCTCTAGATGGATATTGAGGTGCATTACCTACCACTATTGGTCTCCAAAGAATATTAGAGGAATCTTCAATCTTCTTCTAGACTCAAAGTGTGAACTCGCTCCACGAGATTACTCGTCACGTACATATCCTTCCTCAAAAATGTTCCAGTCGCAGAAATAAGTAGAGCCACGACCTGGATGTTTGCTGAACATTATGCAGTTACTCATGATTCAGCATCCAATACTATATTTTGCTCTACTGTCTTATCCTCAATTCTCAACTTGCCTCTGAAGCCCCACCCCTTCATTAGGGATACTGCTTCAGAGTCATGTAGAGTGGAGCATCCATAGGAACATTATTTGAAGAAGAGGAGAAGGTTACACACTCTGTGCAGTAACTGTGGTTCTTCGAGGTGTGTTCCCCATGGGTACTCCACTACTCACCCTCCTCCCTTCTGCTTCTGAGTTCATTCCAATGAGCTTTGTGGCAGAGAAGGAACTGAGAATGGTTCGCCCATTACAGCACTATATAGCCTGGGTGCAGGATATGAGACGTGGACAGCATGCCTAGAGTGGAGCACCCATATGGACACATCTCGAAGAATCACAGTTATTGCACAAGGTGAGTAAGCTTCTTGTCATAACCTTGAAAATAACTGTGGAAACCTTTACAGTAGCTCCAGATTTTCACCAATGTTTGTTTCTGAATTTGTCTAGGTTTATCTACGTTTTTTTTAAAATGAAGTTGCTAGGTAATCACAAACTTGACATGTTCAAAAAAGAAATCTCTTTAAACAATCTTTAAGGAATGAACAATCTTTCTTTCTTTAAAAAACAAAAAAACAAAACACATTTCTTTAACTAAATGGGTTTCAGTTGGATTAGAAAAAACTAATGTGTCAATTTTTAAAAAGTGTAAATGGGATGACCTGCGTAATTAGAGGCCTGACAGCCTGATATCCATCCCAGGCAAGATAATGGAGTGTCTGATATGGGATTCAGTTAATAAAGAATTAAAGGAAGCCAACATAATTAATGCAAATCAACATGGGTTTATAGAAAATGAATACTGTCAAACTAACTTGAGATTTTTTTTGGGTTGAGATTACAGGTTTGGTTGATAAAGGTGTTAGTATTGATGTAATATACATAGACATCTGTAAGGCATTTGACACCACAAGACATTTTGATTAAAATATTAGAATAATATTAAATAACACACATTAAATAGAATAAAACTTAGCTAACTGATAGGTCTCAAAATGTAATTGCAAATCGGGAATCATCATCAAGGTGTGTTTCCAGTAGGGTCCCCCAGGGACTGGTTTTTGGCTCTGTGCTGTTTAACACTTTTATCAATTACCTGGAAGACAACATAAAATCATCATTAATAAAGTTTGCACAAAAATGGGGGAGTGGTAAACAACAAAGAGGAGAAGTCACTGCTACAAAATAATCCGGATTGCTTGATAAACTAGGCACAAGGAAACTGTGTTTCTATATGGCTAAATGTAAAAGTATACATCTAGGCCATATTTACGGGATGGAGAACCCTCACAGGAAGCAGTGACTATGAAAAAGATTTGAGGGTCATGGTGCATAATCAGCTGAACATGAACTCTCAGTGTAATGCAATGGCCAAAGGACCTAATGTGATTCTGGGATGAATAAAAAAGGGAATCTTGAGTAGAAATACAGAGGTTATTTTACCTCTGCATTTGGCACTGGTGTGACGGTTGCCAGAAATCTATGTTCAGTTCTGTTGGCTGCAATTCAAGAAAGATGTTGATAAACTGGGGTGAAGGGTTCAGAGAAGAGCCATGAGATTGATTAAATGATAAAAATATGTCTTATAGTGGTACAGTCAAGGAGCTTGATCTGTTTAGCTCTACAAAGAGAAGGTTCAGGAGTGACTAGATTACAGTCTATAAGTCTGTACTTGTGGAACGAATGTTCAACAATGAGCTCTTCAATCTAGCAGAGAAAGGTATAACTTGATCCAATGGGCTTGTCTTCACTGCCCATCGGATTGGTGGGTAGCGATCGATCTGTTAGTAAAGACGTGAGAAATCGATCCTCTGCGGTGCCCCTGTCGACTCTGGAACTCCAGCTCATCAAGCTGAAGTCGATGGGGGAGTGCGCTGCCACTGCCATGAGGACGGCAGGTAAGTCGGCTGACGATATGCCAACTTCAGCTACGTGATTTACATAGCTGAAGTTGCGTATCTTCAGTTGATTCCCCCCCCCCCCCCAGTGAAGACCAGCTCAATGACTGGAAGTTGAAACTAGACAAATTCAGACTGGAAATAAGGTGTACATTTTTAACAGTGAGAGTAATTAACCATTGGAATAATATAGGAAGTATCGTGGTGGATTCTCCATCACTGACAATGTTTTAAATCAAGATTGGTTGTTCTTTAAACTGATGTACTCTAGGAATTATTTTGGGGAAGTTCTACAGAAGATCAGACTAGGTTATCACAATGGTTCCCTCTGGCCTTGGAATCAATGAATCTAAAACTGTTTCTTGTATTCCTCTTAGTCTTGAAAATATTAAGTTGTGCTTAAACTGGTAGGCAGTGGTTGGGATTCTAAGTGGTTATGATGTCTGGTTGAATGACATGATATCCCATGTCCCTAACAGGAAACTTAAACTGTTGAATGTGTGTTGATTATTTTGATTTTTGTTAAGCAGGGTAATGTGCTTGTACGGTTTGATAGCCCCAGAATACAATGTAACATTCAAACAGGGAAAGTGACTGCCAGATACTTTCAGCAGTAATTGGAGACTGGTGGGGAAAAAAGCATGGGAAAAAACCCAACAACTAGCTTAACAGGAAACCTGATAGTTTACTTAGGAACCAGTCTCTCCCAGTTCAGAGAAAACACATGAGCTGTACCTGGCATGGACACTGCAGCAAAGTGGTGATTCCTAGAATGTTTTCCCATCCTTCTGGAAAAGACCGACAAGTGGCAATCTGCTACTGAAAGGACTCGAAACACATTCAGGGGATGTAGTGGTGATATTTGTACTGTCTGAAACTTTAAAATGAGAGTCCAGGTTGTGAACCAAAGACAGACTTCCATGTCTGAAGGTTAAGCCCTCAGGCCCTGATCCAGCAAACTACATAAAATGTGCTACATGTGATCTAAGAACTTAGGTAGGTAAGTTTTGCCAAGCACCCCTCAGCTTTGCCATGTACATCACTAGGTTATGCACTGATTGGCACAATCACATGGACTGTTATGCTGATTTAAGTAGATTATGATGCCTTTAAAAAAATATGTACAGTGTTTGTGTCATCTTTGAGATTTCTCATTTTTAAAAATATACGAAGACCTTGCAGTATAGTCAGATCATGACACTTCAAAGTATACTCTGACAAAAAAGCACTTATGGTAGGATTTGTAATCCTGTTTTTGAATTGCTATATTGTAAATACACCAGAATCCTATGCAACAAAACAGTTTCTACCATATGTTTTTGATAAATTCTGAAATTAAACTCTAGTGCAGTGGTCTTCAAAATGGGGTGTGTGCACCCCCAGGGGTGCGCGAGACACCCCCCCCCCTCCCCGGGGTGTGCGAGATCCCAGGACCACCACAGAATCGTCCCTGCGAGACTGCCGAAATCCCAAGCAGTCTATTTTTGTTCCGCCGAAATGCTGCTGAAAGCGAAAGCTTTTTATTCAGGGGACATACCCGCGAGAGAGCGGAAAGGGGCCGCCAGGGAAAAGTTTGAGGAATGCTGCTCTAGTGAATATTTTAAGTATAATTTATACAAGATTTTGTCAAGTTTAAGTGTGAATAAAGTCAGAAAAGTGACTAAGAAAAACACCTTCTTACTCAAAAGATCTGCTGTCTGAGTTGATTCATAGTCATATCTGATGATACAGCATGGCCAGCGGGCAGCAGGAGAATGTTAGAGGGAAGCAAGTTTGCTAGAAGTTGGTTGGAGTAAAGAGACACCTGGCTTGTGTAAAGAAAGGGCAGGAAGCCCCACAAGCTGAAGGGTAGGAGAGGGAAGTAGCCCAGGGGAAGGAATAACTAGTTCAGGTGGTTTACCGCTATCCTCAGGGCCCCTGGGCTGGGACCCGGAGTAGGGGGCGGGCCCGGGTCCTTCCCTTTCGATTCCCCCTCCACTAGGATACTTGTGAGACAGTTAAATACCCTGTTCAGGGCAAGAAATGGTGTCCTGAACCCCTCACAAGAAGAGAAAGCGTGGGGCCCATCATAATAGTGCCAGCAATTTGCCTCACTTCTTATTTAAGGAAAAAATACATTTAAATTAGTTTTTCTCCTGTTAGCCCTACAGAGCCAAAACAGTTCAAAGGTGAATGAGCTGGATTCTGTTCTAGCTCACACAGTGTCAAAAAAATTATTAGCTAAATTCTAAGTACAGAATTTTATTCCTGATGACAGGCAGGCCAGAAAGAACACATCTTAATTGTTGAGTTCATTTGTTTACTTGTAAATGGAGCATATTTGATATGGAAGTCATTGAGGGACAAACAACAGTGAAACCCTTCAGGGCCATTTTTACCAAGTCAATTTTATAAGCTTTTTCTTTTCAGATTATTATTTTGCTGATTTTTATAAATTGTGAGCTATGACATGGATAACTAATTGCTTTATGTGACATTAACTTGAGTTTTAATGCATATTCTCTTTTAGGTTCACCAAAAACCTGTCACCTGACAAGATCAATCTGAGCACACTAAAAGGGGAAGGTCAGCTGACTAACTTAGAGTTTGATGAAGAAGTGCTTCAGAACATGCTGGATCTTCCAACATGGCTTGCTATAAACAAGGTCTTTTGCAATAAAGCGGCTATTAGGGTAAGCATTTTAGTATGTTGGAACAGTAATTAAACAAGACTTTCTCCCTGTTTCGTCTTTTCTTCTTTCTTAAAATTTACTTTCAAGAAAGCTGAAAATTGCTAATTTTGAATTTCATAATGTTAAGAATTAGCTGTAGGTGTTTAACAGTTTCATAAAAAGAAGATGGAGGCATTAGATAGTAGAAAACTTTCTTAATTGTTACCCTTCATAAGACTATGACAGAAGCAATGAAAATGAGCAGTGATTTAATTTATTTTTTCTTTATCCAAGTGGAATTTTCATCAAATGCCTTTGAAATGGAGCAAGGGATTGTATATTTTTGTGGAGAAAGCTACTGGAGCTTCCTTTTCAGCGGTTCTCAAACTTGTTGAGACCACAATCCTTTTTTCTCTCCGGCGGCGCAGTGCGACCCTTGAATGTCCGCCGAAAAGCCGCCAAATTGAATACTTCCGCATTCGGCAGCTATTTTCAGTGGACATGCCGAGCACTTCCAAAAGCGCTCGGTATATTTGCCGAAAAGCCGCCGAATGCGGAAAAAATTCATTTGGCGGTGGCAGGAGCTCGTGATACCCCAGAGACCACTCGGCGACCCCCCTGGGTTATGTCATACCATCTGCTTTAATTATTCTTTGTTCTTTTGTGTGTTACAGTAAAATCTCAGTTACAAACACTTCAGGAATGGATGTTGTTCATAATTCTGAAATATTTGTAACTGAACAAAACATTATGTTGTTCTTTCAAAAGGTAACAACTGAACATTAACTTAATAGAGCTTAGAAATTTATCTATGCAGAAGAAAAATGCTGCTTTTAACTATCTTAATTTAAATGAAACAAGCAGTTTCCTTACTTTGTCAATTTTTTAAAAAACTTTCCCTTTATTTTTTAATACTTTGCTTTAACACAGTGTTGTGTTGTATAGTATTTTATTGCATACTTCTGGTTTCCAATAAAGTGTGTGGTTGAGCAATCAGTTTGTAACCCTTGTATTTGTAACTCTGAGGTTCTACTGTACTTTTTCTGCCACTTTCTTTCTTGTGGTATCTTTTTTTTTTTTTAATCCTTTCTCATCGCTCAGAGGCCATATATTATGGTGACATACTCTGCCTGAAAACTGGATATAACTCTCTCTGGAGCCAGTGGGCAATGCTTCTTTAGTCTCTCTTGCTAAAGCGACAAAGAGTCGTATGGCACCTTACAGACTAAGAGATGTATTAGAGCATAAGCTTTCGTGGGTGAATACCCACTTCATCGGATTTTGTATCCGATGAAGTGGGTATTCACCCATGAAAGCTTATGCTCTAATACATCTCTTAGTCTGTAAGGTGCCATAGCACTTGTTGCTTTTGCAGATCCAGACTAACATGGTTACCCCTCTGATACCTCTCTTACTAGGAAGAGATGTGATACACAATCTTACTATTATCCTCTCTCCCAGACCATGCTAGAATGGAAACTGAGAAAGCAAGCTATCGTGAGTTATATCATAACATAACAAATGTGGGGTTTTGTTTTTAAGGAAGGGATGTGAAAAGCTGTTGGACTTTCCTTATGTCTGGCAACACAGAGTTAGAGACAGATTAATTTTTTCAGTCCTTTTTCCTTTCTGCCACCAGTATCTCCTAAACTGTCTTTTCTTGTGGCCACACGACTGTGTGTTATGATGTATATTTCTCACATAAAACTATTTATTATTTGTATTAGCTTCAAAACATCACATATAAGTCCAGCAGTTCAGTGTAAATTTTATTTTTATATCTAGAAAAGAAAAATGATAAACATATCTTGAGTACTACTGTGTATTTTCTTCAGTGTTTGATTTGCTTTAGCATAATGTTTTATCTTTCAGATACCATGGACAAAATTGAAAACTCATCCAATCAGTCTGGTAAGTTATGAAATCAACCCAAATAGCAGATACTTATATACACCAGACCCTCGCTATAGCCCGGGGTTTGAGATCCATGTCCAGTCCCGCGCTACGCACGGGACGTGTTGCGATGGATCCCAATTTAAATATTTAAATTCGGGATCCATGGCAACGACCGCGCTGCACGCAAACCCGGGCTATAGCGATGTGGGCTATAGCGAGGGTCCACTATGTATATATATATATATATAAAATAAGTTTCCAGGAATGACATTCTGTTTGTCACTTTGAAACCTAAAATGTCTGAGTCATTGTGAAGTGATGGAAACAGCTACAATCATGATTGAGAACTTCTTTTGTTCAGCGCTGCACCAGGTTGAATCATCACTGGATTTTGTGGTCTTTTACTGTCCAATTTTTAAGTTCTCAGCCACACACCTCTCCGAACATAGCACAACTCATAAACAATTAAACACAGCCACTACTGAACAACACAACCAACATGCACGATAACCTCAGACATCACTCTGAAGACTAGAATGTCTGTTGAGTCAGTGTGAAGTGATGGAAACATCTACAAGCTCCTTTTGTTTAGAATATCACTAATCCTAAATTATCACTGGAATTTGTGATCTGTTATAATCCAGGTTTTAAATTTTCAGCCATTTTTGGCTTTTTTTACATATGACTTTGCAAATAATACCTGTCACGCGGTATATGTAACCCACATGGGCTCAGCAGACAAAGAGTTACTAGTGGTACTGCTGGTCACAGCTGATTGGTAGCCTCACAGCAGCTAGAAGAATAAAAGGTCTGGAAAGCAGAAGGGCATGGTGGGCTACCAGAGGACTGAGCAGGCTGGAGAAAGGAACTCCTGTCAGCAATCTTCTAAAGAGCCACCCACAGACAACACTCCAAAAAGGCATGAACAGACCAACAGCTGAAGAGCCTGCAGAGGTCCAAGGGAAGGTAGGAAGGAGCTCAGGCCACTGTCAGACTCTGGGAACCCTGGTCCTGCTTGTCTGGCTTGAGATTCCTGTCAGGATTACCTCCCCACTCTGAACTCTAGGGTACAGATGTGGGGACCCACATTAAAAGACTCCCTCAAGCTTATTTTACCAGCTGAGGTTAAAACTTCCCCCAAGACACAAGTTACTCCTGTGTCTGGAACAGTATGCTACCACCCTCAAGTGTGACCCCAAGAACTAGGGGCAGGACAATTTGAAGCCCCCTCTTTCCAAAAAACGCCCCCCAAGCCTATGTCTCCCTCCCTGGAAAAGGCTTGAGAAAAACCACTCACCAATCCTGCTTGGTGCCTGATCCAAAAGCCTGAATGTACACAATGGAAAACAAAGCAGTCAAATTTTTAAAAGAAAGATTTTAATTAAAGGAAAAGGAGAGAAAATGTTTATAGGAATCCGCAGAAAAAACACTTTGCAATCACAGAAAGAATCAAAGAGAAACCCACATCACAGAGGAATTCTTCCCTCTGCTGAGTTTCAAAGTAGAGAGAAAACACAGGGATATCTCCCAAAAACCTGAGAAATTCACAAGTGAAAAAACAAATATAAGCTATAGCCGTGCCTGGCTAATTTACTCATTGTTCTGTTTAGAAAGTTTATAGATTGATTCCCCTGAAAGTCCAGAGCGAATGAAAAAACAACAGACAAAAGCACTTTCCCTCCCCCCAGGGTTGAAAGCATCTTCAGTCCCCATTGGTTCTTTTGGTCAGGTACCAACCAGGTTTCTTTTAGCTTCTTAACTCCTTACAAGTAAGCAGGAATTCTAGGCTACTTTATGCTTATGACAGGCCCTGAGATAGAACCCAGTCTGGTGGCTGTGTTCTCCTACCAACGCCCTGATGGACCTGAGATCAGAAAGGGTTTTCCAGATTTTGGGGTAGCCAGAATAGACTGACAGTCCCATTGAGCTGAGTGAGCTGGAGCTATGCCCTGGCTGGCCTTGAGGGGCACTGATGCACCGACTCACAATACCCTTTCGATAGCATGGGCTTTCAGATAGTAGTTGTAAATACATTCCTTTAAAAAAATGTTTTAGTTTCCCTGAGGTTATTTAGAAATACACTGGACCCTCGCTATAAGACAGGTTCACGAACAGTGCGGTTGTTGCCATAGATCCCAAATTTAAATATCTAAATTGGGATCCATGGCAACACATCCCCCACGTTAGCGTGGGACTGTACATGGATCCCAAACCACGGGCTATAGCGAGGGTCGGGTGTAATTTAAACCTTAGCTCGTGTGTACAGTGTGTCTTTTGATTACCAGCAGATGGAGATGAGAAAACATTCTGGCGACTGTATCCCTATCCTATAAAAGATGAGGATCTCTAGGTTGTTGCTTGATTCTGATTTTTTCAGCTTTACTTGAAAGATGGATATTTATCTTCTAGTCTCATTGCAAGTTCCTGCCTCCTTCTTGTCTGACTTTATTCTCTAAGGCTCTTTCCACAGTTTGACTGTAATCTAGCCCTGTGGCCCAGTGACAGCATGGTTGTCCCCGACCCAGTTGCAACACAGTTAAAACACATCCAAGGCTTTAGCCTGGTTTTTAGTTGTAGACAGAACCCAACAAAATTAGGAGATTTGTAGAACTGGATGGCTGCCATTTGTCAGTTCTCCATCTCTTTTCTTACAAGCCTCTCAGGAGAGGTTGGACAAGCCGTAAGTAGACAAGCTGACAGTCTCTGATTCTCATTATTCAGTTTCCATCTGAGTTTATTAATAGAGATATTTCTTCACTATTTGTATAAGTTGCTTGCAAACTGATTTAATGAATGAGAATTGGTAGGAAAAGTTAATAATTCAATGACAGAATGTATCAGGAATTCACTGGTTCTTCTAGAAAGCAATGTATTCACCAGGATGGGACACTTCAGGCTGTTGGCCGAATTCTGCCCTCAGTTATATCACCACAACCTCATCATCTGGTGCATGTGTGTAACTGACGGCGAGTGTCACTGGGCGAGGCTCCTCTTTTGCCTTCTCCCCTCAGAAACTTCACACACTCCTGTGGTTGTGCCTTCAGAGCGTGTTCTTTTAAGTTCCCACCATCCTTTTCACAATGATCCCAGTGCAACAGTCTATTTACAATGTTAACCTAGCTTTTGGCCCTCTCAGGGCCTGAGGGAAACAGAGGTATCCCTATTTTGAGCCTCTGTGTGGCTAGGCTTGGCTAGCTCTGTTTCTTCCTCTCCCCTCTTGCACTTCTTCCTTCTGCATCTTCTTGTCAGCTCTGGGCTTATGGGATAATTGACTCAGCCAGCCAGGATGATTGATTAATTACCCCGTCAGCTTTTTCCAGGGGAACTAACTAATATCGGAGTGATCAGAGAGCAGGCTCACCTGTTTGCGACCTGCACTCTGTCACAGCAAGGTTGAGTTTAAGTAGCCTTCATTTAGTTGGCACACTCTGTATACATGATGTAGGTAACTCAAGTAGTTAGTGGTGCACTTGCCAGAACTCAGTTGTCTTTTGTTAAAAACAAAGGCTTTCAGAAAATCAATTTTTTAATATGGTGGCAAATGTTTTAAGTGCCTTTGCTCGTGATTAAATTGGCCTATTAGTATTTGTTAAGCAAAATAATTTCAAGGAGGACTCTTGCACAGACTTTATGTAGCAGTTTTCTGTCCTAAAATAAAAACTATTACCAGCCCTTCTGGTGGAGAAACAGGAGGAGACATCCGGCATCTATTTGAGAAAGCCCATAGTGAAGCTCTATTGTTTATTTGTATTACAGTTGCCCAATCAAGTCGAGGGCCCGTTGTGCTGTGTACTACACAAGCATATAGTAAAATGCAGTCCCTGTTCCAAAGATCTTATTACCTTATTGTAAGAAAAGGCCTAAGAGATTAGTGAATCAAAAAGAAGGGGCAGGGAGGCTGAGTTAAGTAAATATGTTTTTACTTTTTTCATAAAATAATTGTGTGTGCATTAGGAGTTTCTTTTGTGTGTGTGTGTGGGGGGGGAGGGCGGGGTTTGTTGTTCATTGAGGTAGGTGAGCAGTTAGCTGTAGTAGCAGCCCACCGTATCAGCTAGCAGCACACTGTAGGTATCATAGTAAATGAGTATTAAGGAGGAATCAGGTAATAAGCTTATGAATTTTTGGGGAGGAGGGAAGTCATTCCATGTAAAATGGGCAGCATGGAAGAAAAGTGCAAAGGTGTTTGTGGGAGAACTGAACCAAGTGGGAGATAGAAGCTAGCATAAGTGTGAAAGCAATGGCTGATCGAGATAATTGAGCCATTTGGTACAACAAGACAAAATTGTGAAGGAACCTAAAGGTAAGGGCAAAAAGTTTTTTATTTGTGATTGAAATGGCGATCAAATGGAGAGAGTTATAATGGGAGTGGTGATGTCAGAATGATGGGCCAAGAAGATAATCTAAGCAGCAAAGTTTTGAATGGACTTGAGAGGAGGCAAAGTTAGAGTAGCGCAGGCCAGAGGGAAAGAGGTTGCAGGAGCCAAGTTTTAAAAATAGGGATTGACCTTAGCCCTTATTATAAATTTAAACCATGATCATTTTTAATATCAGTGTGCAAAGACTGCTTCTGCATTTAGACAGTCTGTTCCTGGGACTAACATGTTTTTTTCATCATATGTTAAATTATTTGTCAAGGTGCAGTTGTGATTTTAATTATATCCTTCAATATCAATGAGATTTGAGTGCCTCACTCCTTTAGTCTCCTTTTTGAGAAGTCCAGCCTCAATAATGAAAAATGGTAAAGAGGACTGTGAATCTTAAATATTTTTTTCTCAAAAACTACCCATTATAGCAAATTTGTTGAAGATTCACCTCTGTCAATTTTATTGTAGATACAAAATGTTTTAAAGATATCAACAGAACGTTTAGCGGCCACTGATACATTTCAACAGTAGACAAGTTTCAAACACTTTCCAGTAAAAATATCTGAAGAGAAAAACACACCATAGAGAAAATTCAAAGGGCATAAAAGCTAATATTATGTGAACCTTCACACTGAAAGACTGACTCTGTAGAGAAAATCAAATGTCTTCCTCATTTTATACTCATTCAGAATTCAGCCTTTGAGAAATACACTGTAGTGTGATGAATAGAATATTTCCTTGACTAGAAGTCAAGAACTATACAAAGTTTCTATATGACCATGACAGTCTAGGGGAGTTGAAAAAAAAAATGATCTGATGTAAGCACTGTATAAACAAAAGTCCAAAAAATGTAAATTGTTATGTATTCTATTAAAGGTTTTGTAGTAAAATGCTATGGCCAGAGAATATTTATGAAATATTTTTATTTAATATTCTTACTACTTTAATAGATAATTTAGATATCATTATCTACTTCAGTAAATTGAAATTTGTATCAAATTTCTTTGTGTATTTCAAGTCCCTGGATAAAGTAATAATGGAAATGAGTACTTGTGAAGAACCACGTGCCCCTAATGGACCATCACCTATAGCAACTGCATCAGGACAGAGGTCAGTTGTAGTTTTTAAATATTGACATGCACTTGATACAAAATATTTAAAATTATCTGATCTGTTCTTATGAAGCAGTGCAGGTTGGAGGATGTGTATGTATCTGAAAACAAGTTAGATCCATTAGTCTGAAGGTGAAGTAGAATAACCTTTAAAAATATAGGGTCAGGACCTGCTTGTTCAGCACCCCTAAAATGAGGCCACTTATTTAGGGGATTTAAAATAGATTTAGAGGAATAATGTTAGGCACCCAAGTTTGAAAATTTATCCTAAATATATATTGCATGTTCTAGTTCATAGGATTATTTAATCTGCATAATACATCTTAGGGTGGAGGAATAAATTCCAAGTACCATAAGAAGAAAATACTTTTGGATAGGCCCAAGGCAAAATAGCTTTAATTATTTGGAAAATAGATATGCTGCTTTCAAAATATTAACTTTTGTCTAATAGATAGCATTAAAGACCAGATTCTCAACTGATGTGAATGTTCATAGTTCTGTTTCTTCAATGACTACATAAACTAAATCTGGCCTAAGAGATTTGGTGTAAAACCCAGTCTGACTAACATATCAGATAATTGGTGAGACAGGGAGCCCCAAACTTGTGATCTCAATTTCTAAATCTGCATGAAAAGACTGTAGTAGAGCTCATGGCACCATTACAAGGTAAAATAGAGACTATAGTGTTTGTGGTTTCTAAACTGCATAGGCAGTTATATTAAGCAGAATATGTCTTGGCTAGAGAAGGAGTTAGTATAGGATATAATCTGAAAATGTTCTGTCTGATTAACATAATTTGAAAAGGGTCAACAGGGTGAAAGTGTTAGAACATCAATTAAGAGCTAGAACTAGTTAGATCCTGGGAGTACTTTCAAATAAAGAAAAATTGAATAACTGTCTGAACCCAGCCTATTTGATTTTGACGTTGAAGATTCAATCCATGCAAAAAAGAAGGAATGACTAATAACGGATGTGAAAGGCGGGAACTTAATTGGGACTCTTCGGCATGTGTGACAGAACCGTTGCAACTGCCAGGGAAAAAGACCTACATTTTGAGAGCAACAGAATATTAATTTACTCCAACACAAGTCCAATTACTCAAAGTCACAGATCCATAGATTTTAAGGCCAGAAGGAATCATTATGATTGCGATTAATTCTCCTCGGGGTGCCACCTGGAACTGGTGTACCAGAGACCTCTGACCCACCAGATGGTGCTCCCTCTCAGTTTGCTGCTGTGACAAGCTGAAGATCTGCTCCCAGTCCTACATTTCCACCAGCATTCTCACAGGCAGGGATACACCCAGGTGCAGTTTCATGCAGGCTTCCTGACAAGCTACTGCCTGAACCAACAACAAAGAGGTTATAGTCAAGATAACCACCATCTTGCCAGGCATGCACTCCCTTCTGGATTATAAACCCAAAATTATACTGTCTTGCTTTGCACAGGGAACTCTGCAGCATAAGCTACCAGAGTTCATCCCTCCCTCAATGTGGAGAGGAAATGCAACAGACCCTTAAGCTAAGATTCCCAAGCACTTCACTCCAAATTTACTGGTTTAGATTAAAGCATAAAATAAGTTTAATAATTACAGAAAATAAATTTTAAGTGATTATAAGCGATAGCAAACAGATCAAAGCAAATTGCCTAGTAAATAAAGAAAAACGCAAACTAAGTTTAAGATACTAGAAAAGATAGGATATGAATTAGCAAATTCTCACCCTGGTTGATGATACAAGCAGGCTGGCAGATACTCAAACTACAAATTGCTCTTGCTTTGCAGCTCAGAATCCCCTGTTTTTTCATACACAGGCTAGAAATCCCTTTAGCCTGGGTCCAGCACTTCCCCCAGTTCAGTCTTTTTACTTAGGAGCTTCTCTAGGTGTTCTGTCTCTTGGGGAAAAAAGAACAACAGATATGTCACTTCCTGCCTTATATAGCTTTAGCGTGTAGTGGGAATCCTTTGTCCCAAACTCAGTTTGTAGAAAAACAGAGACATTACATATCCTGGCATAACTTGAAGCCATTATTTATAGGTTGTCTGGGACATTTACAGGAAGGTTAAGCTCTTTGAGGATTGTAGCAGGGCGGTGACTCACCCCGCAGCACCTCCTGCCCGTCCGTCTGGGAATTAGCTCTTGTCCAGCCTCCGGAGCGCCCTCTGCAGGCCGATGTCCCGCTTGCTATTGGCCCAGAGTCCCTCCCTGGACCCTGGTGCCCTCTTCCCTTGGGTGCTGCACCCCTGCAGTACCCACTCAGGTCTTAGGATCTCCCCTCCCTGGGGATCCCCCTCCTTCTATCCCCACCTTGCCTCAGGCTAGGCAACTGCCAGTCACCGCTTGCCCCTGTTCACTGGGGCAGACTGCAGTATCATTGCCATTCATCACAGGCAAGGAGGGTTTGGCCTGCTGCTTCTACCTCAATAGCCATGGGCTGCCCCCTGCAACCCTAGTACCCCTTGTTGGGCCTTCCCCTAGGCCCTGCAGCCTGGGCGTTTCCAGACAGGAGCTTCCCCAGCTCCTCGTGCCCTGCCCCAGCCATGCTCCACTCTGGGTACCTTGTCAAGCTCCTAGCAGCCAGGCCAGTCTGCATCTACATATAGAGGAGTCTCTCTCTCTCTCTCTCGCTCTCTCTCTCTCTCTCTCCACCACACTCGGGGCCCTTATATCAGGGCCAGCTGGACCCTAATTGACCCAGCCACAGCTGCTTTCCATTGCAGCCTAATCAGCCTTGGAGCTGCTTGTCCCCAGCCACAGCCCTTTGCACCTATTGGGTACTCAGGAGGTGGGCGGGCCTAAGCCCGTCCTTTACTAAAGTCCCTTCCCCAGCCTGGCGGGAGGGACACTAGACCCAGGGCCAACTAAATACGGGGGACAACTAATGAAAAAAAGCAGCTGAGTGCGTGAGGGTCATAGGTTAAAAACGAGGGTACAGGATGGGGACACCGAGCAGAGAACCCCGCACAGTGCCCACTGCTCCTCAAAGCTGTCGAGGGAGCCAGTGGACGCTGCCCAGTGGAACTCTGCCCGGATATCTGAATGGAGGAGTGACCTGAAGTAGGCCCCACAGTCGCACTGTACCCCCTCGTCCAGCATCCTCCTCCTGGTGTTATAGATGGAGACTTTGGCAAGCTCCAGGAGGAAGTTGATGAGGAGGTCTCGCGACTTTGTGGGGCCACGGATGGGGTGCCCGAAAAGAAATAGGTGTGGGGAAAAGTGCAGCCAGAACCTCAATAAGAGGTTCTGGAGGAGCTGGAATAGGGGCTGTAGCCTGGCGCACTCTAGGTAGATGTGTGCCAGGTCCTCCCTCATGCCGCAGAAGGGACAGGTGTCGGGCAAGGGAAGGAACCGCGCCAAGTACACGCCCGTGCTCACGGCTCCGTGAAGGAGCTGCCAACTAATATCCCCGGCGGGCCGTGGAATTAAGGTGGAGTAGAAGGTGGCCCACCGGGGCCGCTCACCCTCGTCCGGTGGTAGGTAGTCCCGCCACTTGGTATCGGGGCGGGACGCGAGGGTCAGGAGATGCAACGTGTGGAGCACGAGCGTGTACAGCTGTTTCCTCGGCGCGGTTCGGAACGAGACTGGCTGCAAGGTGTGCAGCCGGCTCGGGGTGTGGGAGTGGGGAGGCCGGGGCCCAAGTTCCAGTCCCAGAGGGCCCGGGGTGAGGGGTGGGTGGGGAGAACCGTCTTGCAGGGCCTACCACAGGAAACCGAGAGAGACGGGAGGCAGAGCATTCCTCACCTCCTGGAGTACGCACAGGGGGGTTGCAAGGGTGGAGAGCCCCATGCGCCGAGCGAGCGCACGGGGATCCACCCAGTCCCCCCTGTCATAGTCCAGGAGGTCTCTGATTCTGGTGATTTCTGCCAGGACCAACCTCCAGCGCACCGAGGGAGACTCCGCCACCTGCACATGAAGGGTGGGATTGTGTAGCAGGGGCTCCACGAGGAGATCCTCTCCCTCGGTGGCCACGAAGGACCTGGTCGCCCCGAAGAGCTTCCAGGTCCGGAGGAGGTCCTGGTAGAAGGCCGGCTGCTCCGAGAGGTCTCGTGGAAGACTCCTCCGGTGGAGAAAAAAGAGCTGCTGGTCATATCGAAGCCCCCGGAGGCGGCGGAGGAAGGCGTGCACCAACGTTCTCCATGCCGGACTACCAACACCATAAAGGAGTCTCTGCAGGGCCTGGAGGCGTCTTTTCAGGGCTGTTTTAAACCCTTTTCCACCCCACTACAAGGATCCTTTGTCTTTGCTATTGGCCCATCAGCACTGTCTGGCTTCTTCATTGTTGTTCCAGAAAATCTGTTTGTGGGTGTTACCCAGAGTTTGGCACATTTGAAATACAGTTACATAGTCAATATTCCTAACTTTAGATACAAAAATTATACATGTATATAAATAGGATAATCCTATTCAGCAAATCATAACTTTTCCAATGACATCTCACATGATCTGACTTGTACAAAATGCATCATAATTATGCCATAGTCATATCATATATAATAATATCATTGTGAAGAATATGGAGTGCAGTGTCACAGTGATCATCTACTCTGACCTCCTGTATCCCAGAAGCATTCAATTTCATAATTAGGAAGTCCTTCATATATGAAAATGTAGAAGCCATAGTTTTGTATCTTAGCAACTTCATGTGACGCCAAAGAGGGAAACATCTCTGTTTTGGGACATCTTATCTGCTTCCCATTTTCTCAATAAATAGAATATCATTGTCAGGAATCAGGGTCTGTAGCAGACTCAGTCTTTGGACAACCTAATGAAAGCTGCTGGGCTGTAGTAGGCTGCCTAACTGAGTACATTACCTGAGTGGTTGGAAGAGTCAGCAGTCCAACAGCAGCAGCAGTTCAGTAGCTGCTCAAAGCATTCACCCATGGCTGAGATATTTCCTGCTCCTGCCTTGTTCACAGTCCTTCTCCTGGCTTGAACCCAGCCTTGTCTCATTCCAGGTAACCTGGTACTGATCTTCAGCTTCAGTCCTGACCTCTGACTTCCCCTGTCTCTGCTTCTGATCCTGAGCTCCTAACTCCAGCTCTGACACTAGACTCTGACTCCTGGCTACTGATGCCTGCAGGAACCACTAGGCCCAATGCTTGATCTAACCACTAAGCATGACCTGATTACTGACAGTTTGAGCAGCCCCAACACAGACAATAAGAGAACTAGATCTTATATGAGGGGTGGGCAAACTTTTTGGCTCAAGGGTCACATCTAGGTATGGAAATTGTATGGTAGGCCATGAATGCTCACAAAATTGGGGTTGGGATGTGGGAGGGGATGAAGGCTCCGGCCTAGGGTGCGGGCTCTGTGGTGGGTCTAGAAATGAGGAGTTTAGTGTGCGGGAGGTGGCTCTGGGCTGGGGTAGGGGGTTGGGTGCGGGGAGGGAGTGAGGGTTCTATCTGGGGGTGCAGGCTCTGGGAATGAGGGATTGGGGTGCAGGATGTTGCTCCGGGCTGGGACCAAGGGGTTCTGAGGGCAAGAGGGGGCTCAGGGCTGGGGATTGGGGCATGGGAGGGAGTCAGAGGTGCAGGCTCCGGGTTGTGCTTACCTCAAGAAGCTCCCAGAAGCAGTGGCATGTCCCCCTCCAGCTCTGCACGCTGCCCCATCTGCAGGCGCCACCCCTGCAGCTCCCATTGGCCATGGTTCCCTGCCAGTGGGAGCTGCTGGGGCGGTGCTAGCAGGAGCCAGGATGTCAAGCCCCTTGGCTGCCCCTACTTGTAGGAGTTGGAGGAGGATGTGCTGTTGCTTCTGGGAGCTGCCTGGAGCCACAGTATGTGTGGAGTGGGGCAAGACCCCGGCCCCTGTTACCCGGCATGATCTCGAGGGCTGGATTAAAATGTCTGAAGGCCCAGATGTGGCCTCCCAGGCTGTAGTTTGCTCAGCCCTGGCTTATACAGTGTGCTTAGATCAGCAAAGGTCAGTGTCTGCGGCAGAGATAGTGGGAGCCCTATAGACATTGCAAACCCAAGTTGCTGCCCTACAGGCATAAAATGCAGACCTGCAAGCTCAGGCCAAGGAGCCTTCAGCTCTCACCTCTGCTCCTAACAAGGCCAAAGTCCCCCTGCATGACAAGTTTAAGGGTGATTGCAAGAAATTTTGTGGGTTCCTAAATTGGTGGCAGCCCCTATTTCTGCTATGCCCATAGTCCTACACTGCTGACCAGGACTGAGTGGGGTTATCAGCTTTCTTAGCAGGGAGGTTCTAGCTCTAGCATCTTCACTCCTGAAAAATCAAGTCTACTTCAAGGACAATTTGATGTTTGGCAGTGGTTTTTGATGACCTGGGTGGCAAGCTCCACAGCTCCTGTTGACCAGGAATCCTAGGCAATGGGAGTTGCAGGGCGGTGTCTGAGGGCAGAGACAGCGCACAGAGCCATCTAGTCATGGCTCTGCTAGGAGCATTAGGGACATGTTGCCATTTAGGGGAGGCGCCCAAGCTGACCACTGCATGGGTCTGGCAGCCCGAGCCCCCTCCCACACCCAAACTCCCTTCCAGAGCCCATGTCTCCTCCCATGCCCCAGCCCTCAGCCCCCTCCCACACCCAACTCCATCCCTCTTAGTTAACCAGAATGTTTTACTTGCCGGCGCCCACCTTTTCCCCAACATGCCGGATAGCAAAGCTTTTACTGTATATACAGATATAATTGTGGTCACAGTCATTTAATTGGATCTGCTTATGTCAACCCCTTTAGGGTATGGCTACATTACACCTAAGAGTGGGCCTCCCAGCTTGAGTTGACAGACTTGTTTGAACATAGCACCCTAAGGTGAGTTAACACAAGTCTGTGGACCCGGCCTGGGAGGTTCACTCCCAGAAGCATAAGACATATCCTTAGAGAGCCGGCTCACCTTGACAGAGGATTTGCCTGCATCAATCTGTTTGCAGAGCTGGGACCTACATTAATAACCCTTATTGGTTCTATTAACTATTTGGAGCACTGTAAAAGAATAAAAGGCTGCAAACTACTTTCACTGTCTAAGCTGACTGAAAACTTTTGTATTTAAAAGGGAAAATAGTGAAAAGTAAATTGGATTTTCAAAATTCTTTACCTTTTAGTAATAGAAGGCATTATTCGTAACACAAATAAGAACATTTCCTTTAAAAGTGAGTTTTAACCAAAACATCCCTTTAATCTTGAAATTCAGCTGCTTGAGTACATGTACCTAACCATTTTTGGATATCTCTTTCTTTTTAAGCACAATTTGACTATATTATGCCTTCCCAGCTACACTTCACACAAAAAAAGCATAATATATAAAAGTAATTATAGCTTTAATAAGCTTTGTTGTACTGATAAATATTAGCAAGGCTAATATGCTATTGTAGTGGAATAATGTTAATTCATTTGACATAAATATTTCCTTAAATATACATAAATCGATGCTAGGTTGGTGAATAATGCTGAAGACTACTGTAACTTTTAAAATGGAAACTTGCATTGAAGTTCAGCTGCATGAAAAATTCTTTAGTCATTAATTTTTTATTAGGAACATACAATAAAGAAATACTATACTTCAATTTTTTCAGAATTAAGTATATTTAATGAAAATCTATGAATGGGATGGGGCGCACTACAAGTTTTGTATTGTATGGTACATTTCATGTCTTACTGCTTAATAAGTATCGCTTTATGCACGAATATTAGATCTGTAATTTAAATCTTGGCATTTCATTTTCCAGTGAATATGGCTTTGCTGAAAAAGTGGTAGAAGGAATTTCTGTTTCTGTGAACTCCATTATAATCCGGATTGGAGCGAAAGCTTTTAATGCTTCATTTGAACTTTCCCAGTTGAGAATATATAGTGTAAATGAAAACTGGGAACATGGTGATCTAAAACTTACTCGAATACAAGAATCTCAGCGTGGAGAGGTAAAGAATACCTTTCGCTATTTGCTTCTGTCAACTTTGTAGTAAGGAAGGTAATTAAATTGTGACTTTTCTTTGATTGTTTAAAATCATAATATGCCTTGGGTGTGGCTGGAGCACTTGTGCACTCCAGCTAGTCTCAGCTGCTCCCAGTTACCCCCAGGGCTGTGGGCAACCAATTTTAAACTAGAGTACCCTTGAGGATTGTTTATAGAAGAGTGGAATCTGTCAGTGAAGGTAGTGAATACGAGAGGTGGGGATGTGCTAAAGAAAGATCTCTTAATTGTACATTTCCTTGCTTTTAAGGATTTGTATGAGTGAATGTTCTCCTTAAGCAACCTTAACTCATTTCTAACTTTTAATAGTCAAATTAAACCCTTCCAATATCTCCTAATTGCTAGTGCAAGTAGCAAGGTATTTAATTTTTAAAAATTATAAACGTACTAGATTAATGGATACCCTTCTTTTGTTTTCTGCCCACTACCCAAAATAATAATGTGCAATTGAGCTCAAAGTTAGACTAAGAGTAGCACATTTATATTGAAAAATGATTGTTTAACATGTGTTTGGTTATGAATCAAGTGGACTTCATATTTTGAACTTTGACCATATTGTTTTATTTAGAATTGGTTGTTCCCAGACAAAAAACTTTCAGACAGAGTTAAAGTGATTGATGTCTAACATTTCCGTAAGGACAGAAATCCAAAGTGAACATAGTAATGGTCTTAAAAACCCAACAAATGTTATCTGAGAAGATCAAATTTAGTCATCCAGATAAATCTTAACTCCCCTTTTTTACTCTTTACCCAGTGTACCTATTGTAGCTTATATGTAAATGAATGACCTATTAATGAGAGTTTGTATCTATAACTGTGGATGTTTGAAATCCACGTTATTTGCTTTAAATGTATGTTGAGCTGCAGAATTCTTTAGTACATGGCTTTTGTTTTATATACACATGTACACTGTAGACTACCTAATTTTTAGTCTAGGCCTTAAAAGGTTCCTAACCCTAAATAGGTTTTGAATGTGTCATTCCTAAGTCACTCAGTATGACAACAAACACTTTTTTACATTTAAAATCCCTTAGGCTTATGGGAAATTGTTCTGAACAAAATTACTTGTATTTAAGCAATGAAAATGCCTGTCTATTCTATTAGCTCTATGATGTCTTAAAGAAGGTAGGAGTAGTTTTCTGCATCTTCATTTGACTCCTTGCTTGTTGTACCCTCATCGACTCAGAGTTATAAGCTCAGTGGGATCCATAATGTATGTACAGTAACGCCTCACTTAAAGTTGTCCCAGTTAACATTGTTACATTGCTGATCAGTTAGGGAACATGCTCATTTAAAGTTGCACAATGCTCCCTTATAACATCATTTTGCAGCTGCCTGCCTTGTCCACTGCTGGGGGAAAGGACAGCCCGTTGGAGCTAGCTGGTGGGGGCTTGGAACCAGGGTGGACCGGCACCCCCACCATCAGCTCCCCACTCCCTTAAGTTCCCGGTGCGGCAGTCGCCCAGTAGGCTATCAAACTGCCAGCAGTTCAGTTGTCCCTCTCCCCATTGCCGTGTGCTGCTCCTGCCCTCTGTCTTGGAGTTGCTCCACGGAGCCTCCTGGTTGCTGTTCATGAAAGGGGGAAGAGGGAGTCTTATGTCAGGGTGTCCCCGTTGCCCCTGCATCCCCTTACCCCAGTTCCATAGAGCGGAGTCTGGGGGAGAGGGCAGGACAGGACAGGGCTCAAGTCGGGGGAGCCTCCTGGCAGCAGCTTCTGTCTCAACTTGCTTATCTACTTTAAAAGGCAGTGTACTTAAAGGGGCAATGTACATCTCTCTCTCACACAGGGTGTGTGTCTCTTTCTCTGGCTGTCATGCTGTCTCCCCTCCCTCCATTAGTGGTGCCTTGTAGAGTGTGAGACTACAACAATGTGTTAACCCTTGAGAGTTGAGCTGATTGCTAGTTCATAATTTCTATTCCCTGGGAAATATCCCACCCTCTGACTTCACCACCTAATCAAGTTTCACAATCATCATTGCTGTGTATCAGTATTAAATTGTTTGTTTAAAATGTATATTTTTAAGATTATATATAATGTGTGTGTGTGTGTGTGTATATATATATACACACATATACATACACACACGTGTGTATAAAGTCTTTTGTCTGATGACATTTTTTTTCCCCCCGGAACCTATTCTCTTCCCCTCGCCCCTCCATTTACATTAATTCGTATAGGGAAATTGGATTTGCTTAACATCATTTTGCTTAAAGTCACATTTTTCAGGAACGTAACTACAATGTTAAGCAAGGAGTTACTGTAGTAATTCTCTTTAATTAACAAAAGTCTGCGATCAAACCTCTCCCTTTCCCCAAACTAACCAGCAGCACTAGAATTGAACATTTTGAGACCAACTCGAGGAGTCCAGTCCACAGAAGAAACTAGCATATTGAGTTAAAAAAAACTCACTGTAAATGAAGTGAATGAACAGACTTTATAATTAAATTCACTATGAAAAATATAAAAAATAATGCCTGGTCTTCAAGTGTCTCTGTACCCTCTAACAGAGTCACTTTTAAGGGTCAGGGCTTTAATTACCAATAGTTTTAGTCAGAATATGTAAATGGAATATACCTTTTCTGTTGCTACTAAAACTCCATAAAACTTTTATTCTTACTGGCAAATAAATTGGCATATTAAATTAACAGGCTTTGTTTTGTTTTAGGTATTAACTTTTAAAGAGATCACCTGGCAAATGATCAGAATAGAAGCAGATGCAATCCAGAGTTCTCAGCATGAAATCATGAGTGCTCCAGTTCGACTTATTACTAACCAATCAAAAATCAGGGTCACTCTTAAAAGAAGGGTAAATTTGAAAACTTGTGAATCTGTGATGTGTATATAAATTCTTTCATTTGTTTTTCTGTTTGACATTTATTTTTACAAAGCACTCTGTTTAGATAGGCACACATTTTCATTTTATTTTTCTGAGGAAGCATCACCAACAAAATAGTTCACCAAGCTATTATAGTAGTTAGACCTATGCAATGGACACGAAATAGAGCAGGCAAAATATGAGGACTGTGGGGTTCTATAGGTTTAGCTAATGGTCTAATTTGGCCTGTATTACCTTTGTGATGATGTGTAATGAGGAGAGAATTCAGCTTTACTTCTCAGGGTTTAGGTTGAGTTTGCAGGGCTAGCATTTAGAAAACAGCATCTTTTTATTTGTAAATTGAGCATATTTGATATAAAAATCCTCGAGGGACAAAAAAATCCCATCAATACTATTTTACAGTCATTTTTACTTAGTAGGCAAATCACACTTAAAAAGAAATATGAATGTAATCTTATGGAAAAAGTGTCACATTTCTTGTGTACCACGTCCTTTGCATTTTAACTCATTTCTTTTCAAATACTAATTTCTTACATTAAATGCAGTATTCCTATTAAATTTTAAAAATTCATTTTCATTTATTCAACAGTTAAAGGATTGCAATGTAGTGGCATCAAAACTGGTTCTCATACTAGATGATTTGCTATGGGTTTTAACTGATTCCCAGTTGAAAGCTATGGTACAATATGCCAAATCTCTTAGTGAAGCAATAGAAAAATCAACTGAACAAAGAAAAAGCTTGGCTTCTGAACCCACACAGGTAAGCTAATTGGTTGTCATAGTAAAGTTTTAGTAAATACAGAAACTCTAAAACAGCATAATAAACAATTAGTTGTTTTAATTTATTTTGGAGAGCTCTTAGGTCATTCATTTTTGATCAGAGTATCAGATTTTGCATCTTAAATCATGTTAAAAATTATCAAAAGATCTGTCAATTCTGAGTATCATGACAAGGAAGTAAATTATATTTATTAAATCATATATATGGAATATTTAGATTTCTGAATTTCAACAGTTGACTAAAAGTGGTATATAGTGTTGCGTTTACAAGGGAGCCATTTTCTGCTTTTGAATTCTAAAATGTGTTTAAAGACAGATTTACACACTAGAACAAATTTTGAGAGAGAGAGAGGATACTTACACAAAATATATAAGTACTGGTACAGTTTTATTTCCCTTTAGTGTTCCTGAAAAATTAGGTTTTAATACAAGCTTTTCCTCTAACAACCTAGCCTCTCTTGTTTGAAGTTGGAATGAAATCATAAGTCAGTATTTGATATCCTAATCTGTTACCATGGAAGTGATGATAATGTTACAAATAGAATATCGTATTATGCTGAAAGCCTTCACATCCTCTAACATACGTAGCAGACAGATTAGCTGGGCTTTGGAATCTTTTTTCCTCCTTTTGCTGTCCATGAAGAAGCAGAGATACTTCTTTAACACCACTGCTGTGGTCTGAGGTTGAAGTAGCCAGTGGGTCCCTCAAAGAATAATGGCCAGTAAATCTGCATATTGACAAATCCACTTTCATGCTCTTCCATCCAGCCTTAATGCATGGACATGTAGCAGGCTGGCGCATGGACATGTTGAGGAACACTCTCTGTACACCAGCTGCATAAATAGTTTATCGCCTTCTCTCACCATCATACAGTAGAAATCCTGCTGAGCTGGGGACCATCCTAAACAGGCTAAGATTTGGCCGATCAGATGTGACTGCAAAATCAAGTAGTAATAGATGTGCTGTAATGGAACAAGCTATCAAGCATAAGTAGCACTGATAAGTGGTAGATGTCATAAGAAAAAGACATGAAAAGATGTTACTATGAAGGCTGATTAAATGAAGTTGCTGGCATTGAGTACTTGCAGGAAACGCAGTGCCTTAATCAGTAATTAGAAGTGGGATTTTCCAAGGCACATACAACAGTTAGGCATCTATCTCCCATTGATGGTCAGCAGGGAGTTGGGAACCTAACTGCTACTTGTGCCTGTGAAAGTCTTCCCCTAAAATTGTTTTTACATGTCAGTCTTAAAATGTTTGAAGTTCATGCTTTAAGGAAAAGTTTCTCTAAAGTTATGGGACTTAATTTTTTCAGAGTTCTACCCCTGCACCCACCGCTCAGCAAGTGAAAGCACACCAGGCTTCAGCAGCACCTGATCAGAATGATGCAATTGTAAAACTGTTCAATGATTTTGATGTTAAGGAAACTTCTCATCACTTAGTAATTTCTCATTTGGACCTGCATATATGTGATGATATTCACTCTAAAGAAAAAGGTAACAAAAATTTCCTTTTTAAAAATTGTTTTTATATCCTTGTAGTATGGAATCTTATCCTTGTGTCATGTGGTGACTCGCCTCTGCGGTGCCTCCCACTGGTCATCCAGGGAATTAGCTCTTTCCAGTGTCCGGAGCACCCTCTGCAGGCCAGTGTCCCGCTTGCCTCTGGCCCCGTGTCCCTTCCTGGACCCTGGTACCCTCTTCCTTAGGGTGCTGCACCCCTGCAGTACCCCCACAGATCTCAGGGTCTCTCCTCCCCAGGAAACCCCCACCCCCTATCCCTACCTTGCCTCAGTCTAGGCAACTGCCAGTCACCTCTTACCCCCATTCACTGGGGCAGACTGCAGTATAATTGCCACTCATCACCGGCAAGGGGGTTTGGCCTGCTGCCTCTGCCTCCATAGCCATGCACAGCCCCCTGCAGCCCTAGTACCCTTTGTTGGGCCGTCCCTTAGGCCCTGCAACCTGGGAGTTTCCAGGCCAGAGCTCCCCCAGCTCCTCTTGCCTTGTCCCAGCCGTGCTCCATTCTAGGTACCCTCTCAAGCTCCATAGCAGCCAGGCCTGTTTATCTCCACAGACAGAGGAGACACTGTCTATGCACCAAACTCTGGGCCTTTTTATCAGGGCCAGCTGGGCCCTAATTGACCCAGCCACAGCTGTGGCTGCTCTGCCCCAGCTGCTTTCCATTGCAGTCCTCTGCTGGGCTGCCTTTCACTAACCACAGCCCTTTGTAGGGCGGTTTTAACCCCATTTATGCTGGAGTGGGGCAGCCACCTCACAACAATCCTCAAATTTACTGTAAGTTAGAAGAGAGATTGAGAAGTCTATTAATGTTTGTTTAGTCTCTCTTAAATGACCAAAATAAAACTATATACAAATGTACATCCAAAGAGCCACATGATCATTTTTTTCTATTGTCTAGCAGGCTGCTTTATATTTAATGGACATAGAAGAGATTAATAGTAATAAAGAACCAAGATTTTTCAAATGTATTTCCTTAATAGTAGCACCAGATTTACCAGCTACAAATTTATTGGCCTTATCTTAGGCATTGGGAGCTCATCCTGACCAGTTAGGCCAGGATACACTACTGCAAAGTTATTTTTGTGATACCTCATTTTTTGATCCAATACTTTTGGCCATGGTGATTCACTGTAATGAAAAAGTGAAAGTTTACTGATGTAGGTCAGGCATCCTATATTGCTAAATATTGCCTTCTTTTACAGAATCAAACAGAAGTATTACAGGAGGAGCTATGCAGATTTCCTTTAGCCATTTAACTGTGGATTACTATCCTTTTCACAAAGCAGGTATGTGAATAAATATTTATTAATGTATTTATTAATTGTATTTTGGTTTTTAAAAATAAAAATTAGTCAAATGTATAGAAGATGTGGGAAGTAATATTTCTACATACAAGTATTTGAAATATATACTTTTCAGGTCAATTCAGTACATTCATATCCATTACAGGTGGAATAAAAATACTGAGAACTGAACCAAGATTTTATGTACTACAATCTGGCAAGGCCCTGAATATTGCCTAACCGCTCAAGCCAGGGAGCAATTACATTCTTGAGATCTGTGAGGAGTTTGTCAATTAGTGCTATTACTTGCCATTTACATTACTGAATAGTCACAAGATTCAATGTGATCACATTTTGAAGAAAATCTGAAAAGTTTTAAAATGTTTTTTCAATTAGTTAGAAATATATTTCAAATAGAAACTTTGTATTGGTTTTGGGCCACATGTCTCTGTCCTGTAGGAGACAACTGCAGTCACTGGATGCATTATAGTGATGCCACCAAAACCAGAAGTGGATGGGCTCAAGAATTATTACATGAGTTCAAAAGCAATGTTGAATTGCTTAAACAGGCTGTGAAGGATCATAATATAGATTCTCCTACTAAATCTCCGCCTCATGGTTCTCCTCCAAACATACAAACAGGTACTTTGTCTCTGTTTACAAGTTTTATTGCTTATGTTTAGGTTGACCATATTTCCTTGAGACAAAAATGGGACATTGGGATGGCAGAAACGGGACGGGGTTGGGGGGGTCTCACCAGATGAAATCGGTGCAGTGGCTGCAGAACCTGGGCTGAGGGGTGCAGGGGGGGTGGTTGGGGGCTCTGGGGGGGCTCTAGGGGAGTCTCACCAGATGAGGTCGGTGCAGTGGCTGCATAACGTGGGCTGCTTGCACAAGCGTGCGGTGACTTTGTGGCTCTTGACCACGTGGATCACCTTCTGGCGCAGCGCCCCCTTGTGGCAGAACAGCAGCTTGGCCAGGCACTCCAGCTCGGTGGGTGAGGTGACCAGTGCCATGGCCCCACCTGGGCCCCCCAGCGCCGGGCGGGGGGAGGCAGAGGGGGGACTGGGGGGGGACTGGGGGGGATGGATGGAGGAATAAGCAGAACAGGGATGGGGGATGAAGAGGATGGAGGGGACGGAGGGAGAGAAGGCACGAAGGTGAGAAGGGAGAGGATGGATGGATGAGAGAAGAGATGGGGGTAGGGAGCAGGGGGGATGGAGGAGGCAAGGGACAGCGAGAAGGAGGGATGGAGAGAAGGGAGATGGAAGAGGAGGCAGTGGACGGAGGGAGAGAGAAGGGAGGAAGGGAGGGATGGAGAAGGGAGATAGAGAGAAGGAAGAGAGGGATGGAGGGATAGAGAGAAGGGAGGAAGGAAGGGATGGAGGGATGGAGAAGGGGATAGAGAGAAGGGATGGAGGGAGCGAGAGGAGGCAGCGGACGGAGGGAGAGAGCAGGGAGGAAGGGAGGGATGGAGAAGGGGGATGGAGAGAAGGGAGGGATGGAGAGGAGGGAAGAAGGAGGAATAGTGAGAAGAGGAGGCATTTATGTGATTATGTCTCATAAAACCCGGCTAGCAGCCCCCCCGCCGGCGCGCTCGGCCCCCGGCTGCGGCTCCGGACAGCTCCGCTCCGCCATCGGCTACAGCCCACCGCCCGCTGCCGCCTCTTCTCACTATTCCTCCTTCTTCCCTCCTTCTCTCCATCCCCCCCCTTCTCTCCATCCCCCTTCTCCATCCCTCCCTTCTCTCCATCCCCCTTCTCCATTCCTCCCTGCTCTCTCCCTCCGTCCACTGCCTCCTCTCCCTACCTAAGGACTAGTATCAGATGTCAAAATCTCCGATGAGCGCAGTTTGCTCATCAGAGATTTTGACATCTGATACTTGTCCTTAGGTAGCAAGATTCTACACCTGAGCTCTTGCGAGTCCTGCAAAGAAAGACCCTCCCCCTAGAAAGAAGCTTGGGACCCGCCCCCAAAACGGGACAAAATTGATATTTTTGTCAAAAAGACGGGATGGTCCAAAAATATGTAAAAAACGGGACTGTCCCGTTCAAAACGGGACGTATGGTCAGCCTACTTATGTTTAATATTTACTGGAGGCAGAAATGTATCCTAAATGAGGTTGTTCTTTTAAATGACTTTGCCATTCTTGTTTTCTACAGGCAAGGAACAACAGATACCTAAAGGAACTTCTAGGGCTTCTTCTGTATCTCCCCAACAACCAAAGGATAAACTCATGTCCAGTCCTGTTGTTGTTAGACTTGCAGATTTCAATATATACCAGGTATGGTTTTATTCCCCAGTTGGTGAATTTGGGGTCGTTTTGTCCCTTGACTGCTTTGCCCCTGATTTATATTAGCCATAATTTTTAAGGGCCTGATCCAAAGTCCATTGATGTCAATAGGACTCTTTCCTATTGCCTGTATTGGTTATTGGACTAGACTCTTATGGCTTGCTCTTGCTTGATATTAAAAATTAATATCTATGGAATTTTTATCATTTATTTAATGAGAGTAAGACTTTGGACCTGTGAGGGATTTGCGAGGGAATCTTATCCTTGTGTCATGTAGAGTACTTAAGAGATTCACTGTTTTAGCATGTAGTTTTAGATTTCTCATTTTTAGGGTTTCATATTCCCTGTTTGGTTATATGTTGAATTTATTTCAGTGTAATGTTTAAACTGATTTAACATTTCATTATTAATATTTTACTTCAAGTGATTTTTTTTTAAAATTGACTTTTTGACATTCATTCTTTTAATTTGTTGCTTTTTAAATTACTCTCTCAGGTCCAGATTCACTCTCACAGGCATAGGAAGGGGCAGCTGCACCAGGGGAGTACTTTCTCCAGGAGACAATGGCACTGGTACTGGAATGGTGCTTTGCTTGGGAAGGCAGCTTTAAATTTCAGCTGATGTAACCCTTGCAGTAGAGGATGCCTGAGATGTGTGCTCTGTCAACACATCTTCCAGACACCCTAACCTTGCCCCTTCCCAGGCCTTGGTGCTATGCCTGCTCTAGTCTCCCTGTTAGAGTGGAGGTTGCAGCCTGTTACCAGAATCTCACATTTAGATTTGAAATTTTTTTTATACACTTCAGTAATTGCATAATTATTTTATGAAATATTTGTTTCTTAGTTTGATAGACGTTTTAAATTTAATTTGCTTCTTTTCAGTTGCTTTACTCTCTTTTTGTCCTCTCTCTATCATTACTTCACATTGTTTTTGTAGGACAGCTAGGAAGCTACTTATTTTAAATTGATGTATTTGTGAAAGTTAAGTTTTGTATTCATGAAATTATATTTTGCCATAGTATTATTTAGAATTATTATAGGTATTAATACAGACATATATGAAATTTAAGATATCTGAACAGAGTGAGTGTAATTTCCACTATACTTCTGCAAAATTAACAAAACAGAAACCAACCAGGATTGTATATTAAAAACTTGAATTATTCTGAAGGTAGAAGGTTGACATACAAAAGCATTGGATGAAAGGGTTTTTGGTTTGGCAGACATTTCTTAAATTAGTCCACACACAAAGAAATCTTAAGTTATCAGAAGAGCCAGATAAACGATGTACTAAATTAACACTTTTCTATTTATGCATAATTTACTTCGGAGGCAATTAATGTAAAGTGTGTGTAACATTTATATTGTTAAAAAGCACAAGTGGAGAGATGTCGTTCTACCAGGACTTGATTCTGCTGCTGTGTGGATCTTAGGGTGTCACTGAGCCCAAAGAACCCTGCAGTAGCATACTGAGCACCCGGCAGAGCAGCATGTGATTCAAAGCCTGCCCTTGGAGAAATGGCGTACAAGCTGCAGAGAGTTCAGAGAGAGAGGAATTTTGTCTGTAATCACCTCACCAGCTGGCTGAGCCGGGAACACCATGGGCTGGCCATCTTTCAGGCAAACTCCTTCTTCAGCAGACCTGCCTGTATTTTGGTTCATGGTGTTCTTGGTGAAGCTGCTGGGGCCCTACAGGTCCTTGCCTGATTCTTGTCTGTGTGGATATCCCCTTGTCTGCAGCATGTACCTGCTGCTTCCAATACATACATGCAGAGGGACTATAGTGCCATGCCATGACTCCATCCACCACTATGCCCCTGCTGTCCTCTGTATACTTCTTGGAGGTGAGCGCATGCAGACTGCCTCTACTACATGACCGTCATGTATGCATTGCTCTCTGCAATGGGTGCAATTGGGAATCTACTTCAATGGGGTTACCATGCCAGTGCTCAGGTGTTGCAGATCCCAGCTGTGAGGTAGCACTATCCCTTGCACCATTAAAAATGCTTGATTTTGCCAGTGACTCTCAAAAATAGTTACATATTGAAAAAAACTGATCATTTATCTTTTGCAGGTCTCTACAGCAGACCAATGTCGTTCTTCCCCAAAAACTCTGATTTCTTGCAATAAAACATCACTTTATCTTCCACCAGAAATGTCAGCTATTCATATTGAATTCACAGAATACTACTATCCAGATGGAAAAGACTATCCTAGTAAGGTTTTTGTTCTGAAAAATAAATCTCTTGCATTATTTTCCCTTTTGTGAACCCTAATGATAGCTGGAGATAATGGAAATAGTGATTCAAGTTTGACATTCAGAAATGGTGAAAAGCTTTTTGTTAATTGTAAATTGTAAAATTACTTTTGTGGACATAACACTTCACCATTTTACTGATGTTTGCTCCTAGCAACACATTTAAAGCATTGATTTTTGTAAATATTATATTTTAAGTACGAAAACGTGTATGGCATTTTTACCAAGAAATAAAATACTGATTCTACATGTGTATATATATATATACATTTTTTAGAATATTTGCACTCCTCTGCTGTACAAAAGAAATCAAGCTATTGCAGACCTACCAGAGATGTAACGAACGGTCTGCTAGAGTTACAGTAGACTCTCGATTATCCAGGATTGGATTAACCAGGATGTGGATTAACCAGGATGTCAAAAAAAATATGCGCAACTCGCAGGGCCAGCTCTGGCTTTGCTGCCGCCCCAAGCACACAAACAAAAAAACCCTACCAGAGCATAGGGCAGCCAGTGAACCAACATCCTCTCCCTCCCAGTGCAGGATGGCTGGTGAATCAACCCCCACTCCCCATATTTCCTATGGATGGTGATTATCCAGGATTTTATTAACCAGAATTATTTTTTTCTCTATCATCCTGGATAATCGAGCGTCTACTGTATTTTAGTAACGTGTGACAGGTTTCACCATTCTCTCATGTAAGGAAATCCAAGCAGGCTTCCTGGGAATGATGATCAGGACAGGGGCCCTTCTCTGACCCTGCCATTTTCCTTCAATTGTGGTGTCCCCACCTCCTTTTTATTCTATTTTAATTTAAGTTTTTTTACATGCAATGATGGGGACATCAGAGAGAGTTGGGAATGAAACACTAAGGCTCCTTCAGCCTACCCTTTCCCGGGGTCAGAGGAGTGGGTTTTCCATTTCTTCCATGGCAGAAAGTAGAGGAGATTATGTGGTTCTGCATTAAGCTAAAATAAATGTTGTTGTTTGCTGTAATTTTGTTTTGTCTCTTCTTTAGTTCCATGTCCGAACCTTTATGTGCAACTGAATGCTCTGCAGTTCACTGTGGATGAGAGAAGTATTCTTTGGCTAAATCAATTTGCGTTGGATGTGAAACAAAGTCTCAGTCAGTTCATGGCCATGTATAAGTTAAATGATAATTCAAAATCTGACGAGCATGTTGATGTTCGAGTGGATGGACTTATGTTAAAGGTACTGTATGGATAGAGTATTTGGGGATTTTTTTGGAGGAAAATACATTCTCTCTATCTCTGAAAAGAGATATTAGCCAAGTAATGAAAGAAGAAGAATATGCTTACAGAATATGATGGTCTAAGGAAAGATGTGTGAGGCAGAACAGAGGACATGATGTAGCAAACCATCGTCTCTTCTGGACATAGTCCCTCAATGCAGAGTAGTCAGTAGGTTTGGCTAAAAGTCTCATTGGCAACAGGCCATTCTGGCATTGCTGAGCGCGGAAAGTATGCCTAGATCACATACTTACGGTTCAGATCTCTGCCTGTGCAATTGTACCTCTAATATACAGAGAACAGTAGTAACTTGCCATAGTTTTTTAGTTGTGAGATCTACAGCTTTTTGAGGGGGGTCATATGTTATAAGAGTGTAGTCTTGACACCTATCTGATCATGCCTTTTTCCTGCTCTTTGCAGAACTGCAGAACCGTGATCCTTTAGCATTGTTGATTTCAGGGGAGAGTAGTGCAGGTTAAGCAGTTTTATTGTGCACAGTGAGAATTTTTCTTTTTTTGTAGTAAGATACTACAAACTGCACTCCCTTCCGCATCATGAAGCTGTAGAGGCTTTATGAAATTGATGTACTAGAGAGATGAACTCCTGAGATATAAAGATCTGATTTGTTATCAATTTGACTGTGGGCTTTTGAAATTCATTTTAGTTGGCTTTCAGCTGAGAAACAAATAGGCTTTCAAAATGCAATTAAATTGTCATAAATGGCACTGCATAATAAGTTTACCCCTGTGAATGGCAAGGAAAACTCAAAGAAAAGGGGAAACAGACTCTATAACTGCCATTTTTACAGATGTTGCAATATTTAAGCCTTATCAGAATGTGAGGTAATGTGCTTTACCACGGTGTGATTTCTAAAGCATGCTAATATGTTTCACTTTAATTGGTCTGGGTAGACCCTGCTAATGCGGCTTTAAAATACTGCTGTTTCAGACAGTATTACATGGAAGTGCAATAGGGAATCTTTGGTGCACACTTTCAGGTTCTACCCTGACCAATTAATGTGCAACACCTTAATGTACATAACCCCACTATGTAGATAAGCTCTTAGTATGAAACTTTTGAAGCATGAGCTTTCGTGGGCTAATACCCACTTCGTCGGATGCAAGCAGTAGAAGTGTTCACAAACAGGCAGTTATAGAAAAGTAGGTAAGAGCCAGGTGGGAGGTGAAAAGGTTAGTCCAATTAAGCTGAGCCAGCTTGTTATCTCCGATCAGGGAGTGTGGATTATTCGTCTAGCATTTGAATGGGGTCTGTGGACATGGAGAGATGAGAAACAATGCCTGTAATGAGCCAACCATTGTAGATCCCGGTTCAATCCCAAAGTGTGTGTGCCGAATTTGCAAATGCCCACATATCTGCCCACATATCTACACCAGCAACACCATCACAGGACCTAACCAGATCAACCATACCATCACTGGCTCATTCACCTGTACATCAACCAATGTCATATATGCCATTATATGCCACCAGTGTCCCTCTGCTATGTACATCGGCCAAACTGGACAGTCCCTACGAAAAAGGATAAATGCACACAAATCAGATATTAGGAATGGCAATATACAAAAACCTGTAGGGGAACACTTCAACCTGCCTGGACACACTATTGCGGATTTAAAGGTCACCATTCTGCAGAAAGGGAACTTCAGATCCAGACTGCAAAGAGAGACTGCAGAGCTTCAATTCATTTGCAAATTCGGCACACACACTTTGGGATTGAACCGGGATCTACAATGGTTGGCTCATTACAGGCATTGTTTCTCATCTCTCCATGTCCACAGACCCCATTCAAATGCTAGACGAATAATCCACACTCCCTGATCGGAGATAACAAGCTGGCTCAGCTTAATTGGACTAACCTTTTCACCTCCCACCTGGCTCTTACCTACTTTTCTATAACTGCCTGTTTGTGAACACTTCTACTGCTTGCATCCGACGAAGTGGGTATTAGCCCACGAAAGCTCATGCTTCAAAACTTTATAGTTAGTCTTTAAGGTGCCACAGGACTTTGTTAACTCTGCTATTCCAGACTAACACGGCTACCACCCTGATTCTTAGTATGAAACTGTGATGCTTTAAATGAAACTTCCTAAATATGCATTTGATATATATATATGTAATAATAGATATTGTAAATTACACAAATACTGATTATGAAAAAGTACTTGTGGTGCAATGAATACTTACTTACAAATTTGGGATCTAACCCAGCATCCAGTTAATTACATGAGTAACTTTACTCATGTGAGTAATTCCATTTAATATAATAGGACAAAGTTACTTATGTGCTCAAATGATGCAGGATTAGATTCCCTAATCTCAGTTTTGCAAATGGATTCAGCCATGAAGATCCATATACAGTAAAAGCTTTGTTATCTGGCACTTCACCAGCCAGAAAGCTCTATAAACCGGCATTTCTGATCTTCACTGAAAGTTTGGTATATAGTCTGGGTGGTGCTGGGCTGGCAGGTTCCCTACCTGCCTCCATGTGGCTCCCCGGAAGTGGCACATGTCCCTGCTGCTCTTAGGCGAAGGAACAGCCATGAGGGATTCGGAGTGTGTGAGGGGGTGGAGGGCATGGGCTCTGGGAGGGAATGTGGGAGGGGGCTTGGGGCAGGAGGTTGGGGTGCAGGGTGGCGGATCTGGACTGTGCGGACCTTGGGCGGCTCCCCACAAGTAGCAACATGTCCCTGCTGCTCCTAGGCACAAGCATGGCTAAGTGGCTCTGCACGTTGCCTCCGCCTGTAGGCACCGCCCCCACAGCTCTCAATGGCTGCCGTTCCTGGCCAATGGGATTTGTGAAGCCAGCTCAGGGTGGAGGCAGCACACAGAGCTGCCTAGCCAAACCTCCGCCTAGGCCAGTGGTTCTCAATCAGGGGTCCAGAGCCCCCTGGGGGGCCACAAGCAGGTTTCAGGGTGGCCACCAAGCAGAGCCAACATTAGACTTCCTGGGGCCCAGGGCTGGAAGCTGAGGCCTCACTGCATCGGGCTAAAGTCCCTACCTCCTAACGCCGTTTCTGGTTTTTATATAGAAAACCAGTTATTGTGGCACAGGTGGGCTGAGAAGTTTTTATAGCACGTTGTGGGGCCTCCGAAAGAAAAAAGGTTGAGAACCCCTGGCCTAAGGGACATGTTGCCACTTGCGAGGAGCCACCCATTTTGAGCACCATCTGGCACTGGCTCCCCATACCCCTATCCCGAGCCCCAGTCCCTTGTCCCGAGCCCCCTCCTGCACCGTAACTGCCTCCCTCTTAGTTAACCAGAATTTTTCACTTACCGGCATCCCCCATTGCACCAGCAGGCCGGATAACAAAGCTTTTACTGTATCCGGGTAGTGTCGTATTGATCCCACTGGGATTATGTGTGGTGTTAGGGATCTGTGTTAGCAAATCCTGATGCAAGATCAAGGTCTAAAATATTATTTCCTTTTAACACTTGGAGGACAAAGATGTACAATTTGAGATTATTCTGGAACACTGGAATACTTCAAGATTTTAAGAATTCTAATAAATTTACTTTTATAATACCAAAAACATTTGTTAATGCAACATTAGGGCTGAGATTATAATCATACAAAACCTGTTATATTTCACAATACTGAGCAATCATGTAATGAAAATTCCTTTTGTATGCAAATGAAGCAGAGTTAAGATTTCATGTTCAGCTAACTTTAAAACAATTGAACAGATTTTTCATTAAACCCTCTATAAAATCACTTCTGAACTGACCTAAAGCATGAGAAACTTCAGTCCAGTGTAACTGTCATGCATATTTCAAAAAAGAACAGCCAGAGGCCCTGTCAAGGACATTGAGATTCACGGCAATTTTCTTATCAACAGGTTTGTGTGTAGTGGCCTTGGTCAAAATTTGGGGAACCCAAATGAAAAGCTGCAGAATCAAGAGCCTGGCCTATACTATTCAGTATTAGTGTACATGTCAGCCTACAAAACCTTCATTTCATTCATTTATTTTATCTCACATAACTACTGTTTTCTTTAAAACTGTGTGTACCTTTCTAATCTACTTTGTAACTAGTTGAATGTATTTTTCTATTGCAGTTTATTGTCCCCTCTGAAAAGAAACCTGAAATCCATAAAGATCAGCCACGTGCAATTTCTATTCAGAGTTCTGAAATGATTGCTACAAACACAAGGCACTCGCCAAACTGTAGACACTCTGACCTGGAAGCCTTGTTCCAGAACTTCAAAGATTGTGAATTTTTCAGTAGAACTTTCACCAACTTTCCCAAATCTCATGACAATTTTAATCTTCTACACCCAATTTTCCAGAGACATGCTCATGAACAAGATACTAAGATGCATGATGTTTATAAAGGTTATATCACCCCAAAGCTAAATAAATATGCACTAAAAACATCTGCAGCCACGGATGTCTGGGCTGTGCATTTTTCCCAATTTTGGATAGATTATGAAGGAATGAAAAGTGGGAAAGGCCGACCAATAAACTTTGTGGATTCATTCCCACTCTCTCTTTGGATTTGCCAGCCAACGAGATTTGCACAGTCACAAAAGGAACTCTTTTCTTATTATCAAACACCTTTTAATATTCCAAGAAGTGACTCTAATGACCTAGCTAATAGACTTCAGCGCAAAAAACTTTTGAAGGAATATTATAGCACTGAGACAGAGCCCGTGACCAATGGCATTCAAAAACTTTATCCTTCAGACAACTCTTCAGGAGTTCGGTCTGCAAGTTCTTCCTCTGATGCAGATGTACATGTCCTTGTTCATATTCAAAAACATGTGAGCATGCAAATCAATCATTACCAGTTCCATTTCTTATTGTTGCTCCATGACTCCCTTGTATTGCTCCTGGAAAACCTAAGGAAAGATGTAAAAGCAGTGACAGGCAAACCTGCACAACAAACAGATGTCTGCATTGGGATCTTACTTGAAAGTGCAGAAATAGCTCTATTGCTCCATCCAGTGGCTCAAGCAAAACCCTGCAAGTCTCCAGTTTTGGAAGAAGAAAGTCTCATGGCAGAAGATCTTTCACCTTTGGAAAATGAGGAAACTCTTGTAACAGAGAGTAAACTAATAACTAGTGATATAACACAGACTGATAGTGTGGATATTAATTATGTAACTGAGTCTGTGAGCACTGAGGTTAACAAAGTCATTTTGATGGATCCCCTTCTTTTTAAATCAGATAGTGATACGGATTTTCAGAAGGGAATATCATTTTCAGATGATACATCGGGTATGTGTTTGGGGAAAACAAATGAAGATGATTGTAGTGGACTTTTTAGTAGGAGTGATTCAGAAGAAGTGTGTTTGGCGTTAAATGACAAAAGTAGCTTGTGTTCTAGGGATTTGGTGAATGTTTTAAATAACAGAGAAGATTCTATTGAGTTATTTGCTGATAAAAAGGATGACAAAAATGTTTTTTCAAATAAGTTAACTGATCAGAAAAGTGGAACTGAAGGCTCTCCTGTTAAAGTGGCAGACTTAGAACCAGAAACAGCCTTACAATCTGAAGAGTTTGAAATCAACAAAGAAAAATTGTCTACAGTTAGAATGCTTGTGACCCCGTCTACATTAAGGTATAAAAGATTTTATATTTTAATTGAGTTCACTCTTTATGTCCCAGCAAAAGTTAGTTGACAGTACAAATCAAGTAAAATTAATAATTGCCATAGATCAAGGATCAGCAACCTTTGGCACGAGGCCAGTCAGGGAAAGCTGCTGGTGGGCCGGGACAATTTGTTTACCTGCAGCGTTCACAGGTTCAGCCGATTGCAGCTCCCACTGGCTGTGGTTCGCCGCTCCAGGCCAGTGGGGCCTGCGGGAAGCAACACGGGCTGGGAGATGTGCTGGTCACTACTTCCTGCAGCCCCCATTGGCCTGGAGCAGCAAACCGTGGCCAGGGGGAGCTGCGATTGGCCGAACCTGCAGACGCTGCAGGTAAACAACCGGCCCGCCAGTGGCTTTCCCTGATGGGCCTTGTGCCAAAGGTTTCCGATCCCTGCCACGGATAATAGAACTGAGAATTTAGTAGTTCAAAACAGATACCATTTTAAGCATTAATAAATTCTGTAGATATGCAATGACAGTGAATCCCAATAAATTAGGGTTAAAAATTGAACATTCTGTTAACTAAACATTGTTTACAAAATGTATTTTCATATTCTTGAATAAATAGTTGTGAAAAATCAAAATAACATGTCTATAATGTAATTTATAGACTGCGGTGAATGAATGCTCTACTTTGTTTACCTCTGTATTTTCCCCCTAAGGATTACAGAATTATTTTGTATTACATACCAATGTTCCTTTAATTTTATTCCTGTGTGGGAGGATTTTGATTTTCTTTTCTAGAATTCCTTTCATTTTAAGTAATAATTTCCTAATATCTTTATATTAAAAAGTGCAAAGCCTAAGGAACGCTGCCAGTCCAACCTCCCTGCATTCTCTGTTTCTTATAAGAACATGAAGAGAAGTCCATCACAAGTCTCTTTGGATACCATTTCTATTGATAGTATGATGTTAGAAGAACATTTGCTAGAGAGTGATGGAAGTGACAGCCAAAGCTTTATGGAGAAAGGTAAACAAATTTAACAAAATAATTACATATAATATATGAAAATATTATCTAACAGTGTGCTAACAGTGCACTAAATCCTGTTTGGTTTACTCAAGCAGTTCTATTTACTGCACCAGTTGGTGGCACCAAATATTTTCCTACTTAGATAAAAGATATAATTTAAAAATTGACTGACAATTGACTCAACTATTACCTCTTTCAAGGGTGGAGGTTGTGGGGTGTTTTTGGAAGAGAGAACCAAGTTATAGTGCTGTTATAGGACCAGGAATTCCTTAGAACTACTCCTATCAGTGTACTGTAGGCCAGCAGTAGATGTTTGCAGGATTGGACTCTAAATAATGGTGGTGTTTTACCATTGCAAATGTGTATTGAGATTTTTGGTTCTAAAAAAGGGGGGATGGGTAAGTGGTTTTCTTTGTCATTAACACCAGTAATGCTAATAACCAGACAGATTTGATTCTGTCCTCTCATAGTAAAGTTTGTATTTACTGGCTGAATTCTGCTATCGGGTGGATGTTCAACTGATTATTTCAGTGGGAGCCATTTGTGGGTATCTGAGGGAGAAATTTGGCCTGATGTTGAATAATTGTTAGTTTTAGATAATCTGTAGAACTCTGTGGGTTTATGTAAATTATGATGAGCTTCTAAGAGGAGGCCGATGAAATAATTTAGTTAAGTAAGACATACAGGCTCAAGATTCTAAAAAGGTCAGTTTCCTCTGTTCTCCTGTCTTTCATCTGAATAGAAAAGTATTCTCCGTCTATATGTTCTTAACAAAATACAGCTTTAATAAAAATAAAATAATATAGCCTGACTGAGTATTTCTATAAACAGAAGAAATGTAGCCACTTACACTAAATTATTTCCTGGGTGTCTGGTTGGTGAGTCTTGCTCATGTGCTCAGGGTTTAACTCAGGAGTGGGCAAAATTTTTGGCCCGAGGGCCACATCAGGGTTCAAAATTGTATGGAGGGCCAGGTAGGGAAGGCTGTACCTCCCCAAACAGCCTTCCCCCACCCCATCTGACCTCTTCCGACGTCCTGCCCCCTGACTGCCCCCCTCAGAAACCTCAACCCATCCACCCCCCCACTCCTTGTCCCCTGACTACTCCCTCCAGAGACCCCTGCCCCTAATCACCCACACCAAGACCACACCCTCTATCTAAGCCCCCTTTCTCCCTGTCTTCCTGCTCCCCACCCCCTGGGACTCCCCCGCCCCTGGCCCTCTTACCACGCTGCCCAGCCACACTGATCCAAACGAATGCACAGCATGTCTGGCCCGGAGCCAGACACAGTCACGCAGCACCACTCCCCAGAGCGCTGCTCGTACGGCATGCTGAGGCTGGGGGAGCCACAAGGAATTGGCTGCGTTAGGCAGAAAAGGGGTTACATGTTCATGTGGATCCAATATCCTGTTTAAAAGACATGGAAGAGCTATGGGTGCTATCCCACCCTACAGGCTGGAATGGCAAGTACTCATCTCCCTAATTGCTCCACCTTCATACAGTCTTAATACTTGGGTTCTGTGTAGATGGATTGGATTTCACTCAAAGAATACTATGTGTGAAAGAGATTAGGTGTGTAGATAATTTGTCTTATGTTCTTATTGATCTATCGAAGAAATTTTCTTTTGTGTCGCCAGTGCTAACTAACAATCAGTTTGCCACATGAGCTTAGTTACGTGACAAAAATCAGTATGCCTATTATTTCACTAATTTATTTTAATTAGAAAGTTTTGTTTATTAATAATTATCCAAATACAATTTTTTATAAAAGGGTTAAATATTACAATTATACATAGTATCTTAATATGAATGCATGAGCAATTCAGATTATTGACCTTTCATATTTTTCTGATATCAATATGGAAGCTATCACAGGCATGAATTACCAGAGGCCAGCAGAGAGTGTGCAAGATGAAGTCACAGGAGTTGACAATTATGGTGGGTCATCTCCAGATGCCATCAGTGCAGCTTCAGAGAGTGTCCAAGAAACTAATGAAGAAATGGTAATGTTACTGACATTCATTAAAGGAGCAGGTTTAGTAAATTAAACAGCAATTGACATTAAAGTGGTGCTGAAATATTTTTTTCTTTTAAAGGTGACTTGAAAATATTTAAAAAAATTAACTATGTAGATTTATATTCTGAATGCTTGAATAACAAGTAAGAGTAAATTTAAACACATAGTTGATTTTAGATTTATTTTCTTTTTACGGTTCTGAAGTTGAAGATTAACTACTTCGGTTCCAAGTAATGCTCAGTATGTACTGTGCTGGTGGCATTACATCTACTTTGGAGACCTGGAGTATGGAGATGTCCTCCTGAAAGGTCAGTTAAGTGGCTTTTTTCTTTTTAAATTTAATATGGCATGGTTTTGTGAAATTTTTAAAATATTAAAATATATATATAACCCAGAGTGTAGAACATATTTATTGTAATCTGGTTCACCATGCCCTGTAGTTTAAAAAAAAAAAAAAAAAAAGCCACTTTTCTAGCCATCTCCCCTCCCAAGGCAATCTCCATGCATTGATAGAGTTCCATGGTGGTTGCACTGTCTCTTTCTATTTAACTGTTCATTTATACCATGCTCCTCACTGTGATTATCTGAGTTTCTTACATAATACATTATCATCATAATTCAGAGTAATAATCTGAAGGTACAGGGCACCTAAAAAAAGAACAACATGTTTTTGAAATCAGTTCTGTGCCGACTTCCCTCCTACACTCCCTATGGAGACATTCAGCATATAACTACAGTTGCTGAGTTTTTAAAAAACACTTGCAAATTACCTTTTAAAAGAAAACCTTAACAAATGATTAGATATATACACCTATGAGTAAGTATCTACATTTGTGCATGTAAATAATAATAAAATGTGTGAAAACAGAATCTGTGTGTGCAAATTCCATTTTAACTTGTAGTTTTCTGTTTGTAGAAGATGAGTTGAGGGTCCTTAGAAAATTTGTCCCGTAATAATAAAAATAAGTAGCATATATTTCAAAAAGTGGCACCAAGATTTGAAGTTTTAAAGCTATTGTCTACATTTGTTGCCTGACATTTAAAATTTAATAAAATAAGAGGAAAGGGCAGACTAGTAGAAGCACAGTGCATTAACGTGCAGTGTCAGAGTTTGGGACTGTAGCCAGGGCTCCTCTTGGGTTTTGATTCAGCATTTTAATGGTGTCAGCTACTCACATGCTTAATGTAAGCAATGCTGAAGGTACTATAGGTATGACTAAGGCAGCATATTCATTGTCCTGGGGGAACCATCTCATGTTATTGTGACCCTTCTGGCTATTTCCAAATCAGTATTGATGGGCTGCATGTGGGGGGGAAGAGCATTCACTTTTCATTGTTTATTATAGGGTGGAAGGTAAGGAACTAAAAAGAGAAAAATAACTGTTCTTTGGGTCTTTAAATACCTCTCTGGTGATTGGGAAAAAGTGGGTGAATAAGGAGTGTCAATACCAAAATATTTGATTGAATTGCATTGATACAAGTTTCCTTTTGTAATATTTGAATGTAAGCTTGTTGCATTGTTTATATTTGCACACTAGTCATTGAAAGTTGTAATTTTAAAAGATTTAATTTATAATTGCAGTTGTATCTTAACTTGTTGATAGATGTCTGTTGTGGTTTTTAAAATCTTTGGCGTTAATGGTGAAATTGACATCAAAGGTGAAGACACAGAAGTATGCCTTCAGGTGAATCAGGTGATACCAAGCCAGTTGGGCAATATCAGTGTTCGACATTATCTGTGCAACAGAACTGTGGGTAAGAATTAACAAGAGATTTCGATTCCACTCTCACTATTCAATTTGAGTTGAAAAAACATTTGTTTTTACTATGAAAGAGTTATTGGAAGTTTTATGATTGTTTTCCCTCTAATACATAATCATATTAAAATCTGTCTCAAACTTAAAATACCAAAAAAGCCTGTGATTCTATTAATGTTAGATTATCTTTTATCAATCAGTTTAGAATCACTATTCAAATTACCCCTTTCTAATTATTAAGCAGTGAGTGGGAGGGGAATAAAAATAGAACTGCTCAGGATGGTGAGTAAAAAACCAAACAAAAAAACCAAATGAATTACATTGAATTCTGCTGATTCACATCTTATCAAATATTCTCCATTATATTGTTGATCTTTTATAAAGCTGGAACTTCATTATTATCACTCTCTAACTTCTTTTAATTTAAATATTTCTTGGTCTGGTGAGCCTTCAATGAGAGCAGATCATTCATTACTTCAAAATAACTTCAAAAATTTTAGTCTATGGAAATATATCTCAACACCCATATTTCATGTTAATTTTCCTTAAATAAGAAATTTAAAATTATTACCTAGCCCTGTACCCGGCGGGGTCAGGTGCAAATATATGATTTTTTAAAAAAGTTTGATAAGATTCTGATGCTTAAATGCTGCAGCTCTGAATGATTATTATAGTATTGTATTGCCAGTTAACAGCACATTAATCATCCTTTTGCAATGAATATGTCCACCTGGTCGAGAATCACTTTTGCAGAAGGTCCAAATATGTCTATATCTAGAGCACATCAGAATAAATAGAACTCTGTAGTGGTATGTGTCTCTTGAATGTGTCATGTGATCATCATTGATACCTTATTTCAATTAAATTCATTGCCTCTGCCAAAAATCAGATGCACAATTCCATAGAGATCACTAGTAGTCAGAATACTCAGTATGAATAGTACAGTACAGCTTAAAAATATTTGAGTGCAAGCCTTACAAGTTATTGCTATGTAACAATCAGCCAGTAAACCGATTCAAAAGGATTTTAACTATTCTTTTTGGTACTAATTATTTTAATGTGTTAAACCTGAAGAGATAATAAGTAGGGAAAAGATCTATTTCTTTTGCATAGCAAGTGGATAAATACTGAAATTTTATCTAATATTTCTGACAATCTTCCTCTTATAGAAATGCCCAATTCAGTTTGTCAGTTACCCTCTTCTGGGTAGAGATATTGAGACTAATAATCAGAAACTGCTGCTCTACTTTATTAGTATACCCTTCTGTTCCCACTGAAGTAATGGGAGCAGCATCTGGTCCTTTATTCTAGTTATTAAATTGTTGTTTCAGCTTTCTCAGTATCCGTTACTTTCTTTAGTACACATTAAGGCTTCGATTCAGGAAAATATCCTTTTTCTTCAAGTGGTTGCACACTCGTATTCCACTCGGGTTTATGCATGCCCAGCACACCGGAGCCAGAGAGTTTTCTGTAGCAGTACCTGTTGGAGTGGTGCACATTCTTTGTACATCCGTGTGACCTCTCCTGAGGCTATATAAGGGCCCTAGTGCCCTGACCCCCCTCAGTTCCTTTTCACCACTGCCTGAGTCAGAGTTACCTGTGATGTTTACCTCACATTTTTTTTCCCTTTGATGCCTCATAAACTTGTGGTAGTGGTACAGCAATAATCCTGGTGCTGGAACCGTGTCAGCAAATTCAACTTTCTGCTTTTTCTGTAAATAGTTAGTACCCAGTGTTAGGTTTCCTTTATTGTTTTAACTTGTTTTAATTAGTTATGAATTAGTTTTTGGTGTGAGGCACCGATGGCATGCAGCACTCACCGAGGTGTAAGCACTGCTTGTCTTGAGAGGTGTCTGTTCACAATAGTGACCCCTCCATGTTCTGCCTTTTGTGCCTTAGTAAGGAACATATTAAAGAGAGGTGCAGTATCTGCCATTCTTTTCAAACACATATATCCCAAAATCTACGCCTCAGGCAACACTTTATGAAGCAAGCTCTGAAACCTGCCTTGGAGTCAGGGCTTGCCTTGGAGTCAGTAGACTGCACACCCTGCCTCTTGCATGTAATCTGTTATAGAGGCTGCAGTGATCTCTGACAGATCCTTGGGCTCAGACTCTTATCCTGGGAGAAAGAGAGGTCAGTTGTCTTCAGGGCTTCCCTGAAAGAGGACCCATAAAACAAATTGGAGCTCTTCCAGATTGAAGAAATGTGGAGGTGGTTCTTCTTTGAAGAAGGACTGGAAACACTGCCAGGGCTCTTTGGGTACATATGTACAACTGGGCTGTCAACCTGTGTCGCCACATCACTTTAGCAGGAAGGTATTGTACCGTCAACTCTGGTACTGGCTGTGAGATAGCTGTTGAGTCCAGTACAAGAGACATAGATCCAGCATCAGCATTATTGGTGGTACCATCACCACAAGTTTATGTGGCATCAGAAGTCTCTCTCTCTCTCATGGGATTCTTCCTGTGGTACAGGAGTCCTTTGAAGTGAAGGCATCTCCTGCTGCTCCCTGGCCATCTGGATCTTTGGCTCCAGTACAGAGATTTAGTGGTATCAGTGTCGGTATCAGCCAAGAAACATGACAAAGACTCAATCCTGACATCGTCTTCGGCACCGATGCATATCGTGTTGGTACCAGTGCAATCTTCGGCTTTGGCATCAGCCCTCAGTCAGCAAGTCACCTACTTCCATGTGTAAGTGTTGCCAAGTGACAAGATTCTGAGATTTGTAGTGGCAGGTCAATATTATCAATTCACAGTATTTCCTTTTGTCCTGTCCTTAGCCCCACTCATATTGATCAAGTGCATGGCAGTGGTGGTGGCCTATTGAAGGAGAAACGGGGCTTTTGTCTTCCGTTGTCCTAGATGATGTGTTAGTGCAAGGCAGATCCAAGCACCAGGTTCTCTGCCATGTCCAGCTTATCTATCTTCTCCATTGTCTGAGACTCATGCTGAATTAGAGAAAGTCCATGTTAATTCCCACACAAAAAATTAAGTTAATTAGGCCCTACTCAATTCCATATATTCAATTCTATATATTTTTCTCCCATGGGACAGGTGTCAAGCTATTCACCAATTATGCGCCTATCTCAAGTTATACCCCACCACCAAACTCAAAGAATGTCTAGGGTTTACTAGGCCACATGGCTTTATATACGTAAGTGACCCTGCATGCCAGGCTATGCATGTGCATCCTGCAGGGGTGACTGAGGTTAGTCCATTGACTGGACACCGGTTGTACAAGTTGAACTAGGTTCCTCCTGAATTCCCAATAATGGTGAATGGATAAGAAAAACATATGCAGAGGTGTGGGATTTGCTTGCTGCCTCCTGATGAAGTCAAGACAATCATTACCAATGTCTCTCTGATAGGGTGAGGTCCTTTCATAGATGGGTGTAGAACTCAAGCTTTGTGGATGGAACATGTAGCAGCTCTTCATTTCAATGTCCTTGTGCTTTGAGCATTCATAATGCTTGCTGTGCTTTTCTCCCTCGCATCAAGTGCTCATTGGTCCAGATACTCACCGACAATACAACTGCAGTGTATCGTCTGCACAGACAAGGAGGGGTATGATCTGAATAGCTTTGTCAAGAAGCAATGAAATTCTGGCACTTTTGCATCAGGGAAGACATTGCTGCTCACTTACCTGGCTCCCAGAATCAATTGGCTGACCATCTCCACAAGACATTCTCCTGGAATCGCAAATGCTCCCTGCAGAACAGTGGGCTGAGGACCTTCTTCAAAGCTTGGGGTATTCATTCACAATGAAAGACAATAAGGAGTGCCATCAATTTTTACCTCAACTTGAGCTTCGGACTCTAATGGCAGGACCTCCGTGTGTGTTGTTTTCTAAAATAAAGTGTCTTGAGGCCTCATTCTAAATTTTTAACCAGAGTAGTCCCAGCGTTCCATCTCAACAAACAATATATTTACCTGTTTTATTTCCCCTGAAGCATCACTCAATTAGTGATGAAGAGCAACTTCGTACTTTGGGCATAAGGTGAGCACTGGCCTATTAGCTGGAGAGAACCAATCCTTTTAGGTTATCTCCTTGGCTCTGTGTCTCATTTGCTGACAGTAGGAAAGTTAAGGCAGTTTCAGCACAGACAGTTTCCACGTGTATTACTTCCTTGACGGCATAAGGGGTAGCATTAAACACCCCTTTCTGGAGAGACTGTTAGCCTGAGCCCTCATTGAATGGGCCATCTCATCAGCCCTGTGAATGTCCATCATGGGGATGGTCCTAAGAAATATTACCATTTGGTCCCTCTCTTCATACTTTCATGCATCATTATACCATCATGACCGCTTCACGATCTGATGCAAATTTGGGAGCGCAATTCTGCCATCACTATTTAAGTAGACTCTGAGCCCCACCTCCTAATACCGTGTTTCCCCGAAAATAAGACAGTGTCTTATATTAATTTTTGCTCCCAAAATTACATTACATTATATTACAGCGAGAGGCAAAACTGGAAGTATGTCTTGTTTTCGGGGGATGTCTTACTTTCGGGGAAACAGGGTAGTACTGCTTGAGAGTCATCTGAGTGAAATATATGTCTGTAACCACTTGAAGAAGACAAAACGGTTACTTACTTTTATTGTGACTGTTCTTTAAGATGTGGTTTGCATGTGTATTTCACAACTGCCCATCTCAAAGAACAAGAGTTACAATACAGGTAAGTAATCATTTTGTTCAGGAGACCATTTAGTTAAATGAGTTAAGTAATCTCAACATAGATAGACTTAAGTGCTTTCCTGAATCATAGTCTTAAGTAATTTATTTAAAAACAAAACAAAAGCTTGTGAAGGGCTTGGTTTTATATTTACTGTGCATATAGATCTCTCACTGAAGACAACACACGTTTTGCATGCGAAAAAATGCAGGATCCTTATATATACATGTATACTGTTATGTCTATTACAAGCTGCTCGTATGTACCACTTATTGATCCTTGTACTACTTTTAAATTATAAATTAAGAGATGAGAAAAAAAGTGATAGAAAATTGCTCACAATACATTATTCATATGCACTATTATAATTCTGATTTTTCTGAAGTATGAGGGTTTTTTTAATAAAAGAGTGAAATTGGTTAATTTGTTGGAAAACTAGTTATGTTTCTACTCCTCTCGTGATTATGTAATTACAATGCAGGTAGAAATGATTGCTTATTGGATGCCTTTTGTGTGCGCTAAAATTTTAATCCTAATTTTGTTTTCTTCTACATTAGGTTCAGATTATAAATCTGTGGCTGGACCAATTAAGTCATCCCCTGAAATTAATTTGAGGTGGGAAAATGGGCCAAGTGCTGTAGTATACTCTCTGCTGGCTGTAAAAAATGGCTTTCTACAATGTCACATAGAGAATTTTAGTGCTGAATTCCTAACATCTTCCCTCACGAACATTCAGCATTTTCTAGAAGATGAAACTGTTGCAGCAGTAATGCCTATGAAGATTAAAGTTTCTAATACAAGGATTAATTTAAAAGTATGTTAACTAGGAGCCATTTTGTTTCTCTTAACTATTTAGACTGTATGTTCTAGTTTCTTTGTTGATAACTATATCCAGATTACTAACTTAACTTCAAAGAAACTCATCTCTTATGCTTTAAAATCTTAATTGGATATTTACGATTAGGTAACACTAAAGCAATTTTAAAAATCCATGAACTGGGTTAGCTCAATGGCTTGCCTAGAGGTAAATTGGTGCATGACCAAACTGGTTGTAGGAATTAATGTTTTATACTTTGTCTTTCTTTCTTTCTTTCTTTTTTTTATTTATTTATTTATTTATTTTTACCATGTCATGGTCCCCAGAACAGCAGCAGCTAGGAATGTAACAGATAAGGTGTTCCAATTTCCCAAAGGTTGAATGAGCCTTTTGTTGCTTTGCAGTAACACCTGCTTTCCAACCAAAATCAGCATTAACAGAGAAGTATGCCTTAAGTTCATCAACCCTCCTTTGAGGATAGTTGTGTTAATGAGAGCTTAGCATAGAACAGTGCAACCTTTGGCCTGTGGCCTACCAGGCTAGGTCCCATGGTGAGCCGGGCTGATTTGTTTACCTGCTGTGTCCGCAGGTTTGGCTGATTGTGACTCCCACTGGCCGTGATTCACTGTTCCAGGCCAATGGGGGCTGCGGGAAGCGACAGCTAGCACATCCCGGCCTGTGCTGCTTCCCACAGCCCCGTTGGCTTGGCACAGCGAACCGGGGCCAGTGGGAGCTGTGATCGGCCGAACCTGTGGCCGCTGCAGGTAAACAAACAGGCCCAACCCGCCAGGGGACTTACCAAAGGCTGCTGATCCCTGGCATAGAAGGAGGAAAGAGATTAAGAGGATTTAAGTTCAGTCTAGCTTGCCTACTAACTAGAGCCCAGATTTCATGTTCCACAAATAGTTACTAAATAATACAAGCCTTTCACGCTAGCGTGGCTTAAAATAGCAACATTAAGAGACCACTGCAATGCAGTCCCCTAGTTTTTCCCCTAAAACACTTAAAGCAAACAATGATTTCACTGAGGGGCAGCCAGAAAGGCTATTATAATATATAAAATAGCCTTGGAGAATTTCAAAACAGTGAGAGATAGAAGGGACTCAATTACCAAATTTGGGACCCAAGAGAGAGGATGCCTAATTCTGCATTTAGGGCTCAAGCCTAAACTGCCACAGTCATGCTTAAATGTAAGTATAGTGGAACCCCGGTATAACACGCCCCAGTATAATGTGAATTCAGATATAGCGCGATTATACCATGGCTTCCAAGGCTGCAGGCGCTGGTGTTCCCTGCCCCCAGCAGGTGTGGGGCTGCGGCTTCCACAGAGAACTCCGGGGCTGCAGCCTGCACCTTGCACCAGCTAAGGCAGTCTCGATTCTGCCAGCTGAAGGATCTGGCAAAGTCTTGGTTCCCTCCCAGTTCCAACAGCTCCTTGTATGCTGGCTTTACACCGTCTGAGGAGTGTCTGTGCTGGGAAATTTTTAACTGCTTGCTTAGGCAATTTTTAAGTGCCATTTGTGCCATTGGAGCAGCACAGAGGGCACTTAGTGAAGGCTTTTGCAGCTCAACTTGTCACTTAAGCACCAAGTTGAGTGCCCAAATTCAGAAATGAACGCTTTAACATATATTCCCCTAAGATTGAAAACTGGGCGTCTGTATTTTCCTGGCAGGGGAGGCAGACTCAGGCAACGTTTTTTGACAAAATGGTCAATTTTGTAGATAAAGACTGTACATTAAGCTGATATTAAGAGGTTCTGGGCAGTGAACAATTCACTGTATGTACATCCCTCATTAAGTCGCCATGAAATCAATCAGTTCTTCACTTTGCCCATTTAGTGGGATATTTTCTTTGCACTGAAGTTTGCACACTGTTTCCTGAGTTACTTTTATGGGTTGTTTTTTCATACCGCAGTCTTTGATCTTTGAAAAAGTCTTGTCCGTTGCACATGAACAATTTGTTTTTGTTATTTATCTGATAATGCTGTTGCTTTGTTTTCTGGCATTGGGCACATTGCTCTGCTTGACAGGAACAGTGAGCTGTAATTGAGGAGAAACCATCACAAGCTGTTTGTGAGGTTTCTTTTGGCTGCAGTGGTATTGCTGAACTATGACCACTGGCACCCCAATGTAAAATCTTTAAAAAAAACCACCTTGCCCCAAAGTATGGTAGGTGCAGCCCTACTGTCTTTAAAGAGTTCAAGGGACAATCTGATGAGAAATTATATAGCACTGGTTCCTAACTACATTTCGGGTGAGGGCTCCTGTACTAAAGAATGTATTTTTTTTGCTTTGTTCTCATTGAGGTATTCTAGTCAAACTATATCTGCTGACGTCAGTGGGCTTTCATCAGACATGAATGTGGCTCTTCGTTTTTCTGTAGGGCATACTAATTTTAATGGCAGTGAACTTTTGTATACATCTGATTAGAAAATTTTATCTGAATGCACTTCAAATGAGAGGGGGTTTTGAGTTTCATTAAGTGATCAAATATGTTTATTTGAAGTTTAATTAGCTGTTTTAATTTCCTACCACTGATGGAGAGACAACATTAAAAATCCTATTTGTATTACTTTCATTCTGTAGGATGACAGCCCACGTGATAATCTCTCAGCTCCTGAACCAGCCCCTGTAACATTGCACATTGACCTACTTTTGTTAGAGAGAAATGACGATGGTTCTTTTTGCATCAGAGGTTTGTATTGATACACTCTCCCCAAAATCTAACATGTTAACAATGGAAAGTATATGCTGCTATATTTATGCAATGTTTCTACTTTGTGTGAACATTGTTTTGGATATGTAGCTAGTAATTAAAAGTGAGTTACCCCACAGAATTGCTAATCGCACAGTGGCTATGTCTATGCTATGAGCTAGTGGTGTGATTCCTAGACATGACTTGTACTAGCTCAGAGCTAGTGTGAGTATAGGAGGAATCACTATAGCATAGATGTAGCCATAGTGTACATAGTACATTAAAACTGAAATTTAAGTACAGTCTAGCTAGGGCAAACAATCCCCAATTGCAGTGTTTTGACTGCGGTCCTGATCCTGCAAGTCAAACCAATGGATGCATAGTGGTTCATATCACTTCATAGTACATGTACTCAAGTCCAGATTCTTTCAGAGATAACTAAACACAACTTAACTGTCTAAATGTTGCAGAGAAGTGATAGAATACAGAGGGATGTAGACAAATTAGAGGATTGGGCCAAAATAAATTTGATGCGGTTCAACAAGGACAAGTGCAGAGTCCTGCACTTAGGACGGAAGAATCCAATGCACTGCTACAGATTAGGGACCACATAGCTAGGCAGCAGTTCTGTAGAAAAGAACCTAGGGGTTACAGTGGACAAGAAGCTGGACATGGATCAACAGTGTGCCTTGTTGCCAAGAAGGCTAATGGCATTTTGGGCTGTATAAGTAGGGGCATTGCCAGCAGATCGAGAGACATGATCGTTACCTTCTATTCGACATTGGTGAGGCCTCATCTGGAGTACTATGTCCAGTTTTGGGGCCCACACTACAAGAAAGATGTAGAAAAATTGGAAAGAGTCCAGAGGAGGGCAAAAAAAAAGTTAGGGGGCTGGAGCGCACAACTTATGAGGAGAGGCTGAGGGAACTTGGATGGTTTAGTCTACAGAAAAGAAGACTGAGGAGGGATTTGATAGCTGCTTTCAGCTACCTGAAAGGGGGTTCCAAAGAGGCTGGATCTAGACTGTTCTCAGTGGTACCAGGTGACAGAACAAGGAGTAATGGTCTCAGGTTGCAAAATGGGAGGTTTAGGTTGGATATTAGGAAAAACTTTTTCACTAGGAGAGTGGTGAAGCACTGGAATGGGTTACCTGAGGAGGTGGTGGAATCTCCTTCCTTAGAGGTTTTTAAGGTCAGGCTTGACAAAGCCGTGGCTGGGAGGATTTAGTTGGGTTGGTCCTGCTTTGAGCAGGGGGTTGGACTAGATGACCTCCTGAGGTCCCTTCCAACTCTGATATTCTGTGACTTGCTATCTTAGATATTTGTTATATATATTGTGGTAAACCCAGAAGAGACAGCTACAAGAGGTTGGTGGTGGTGAGCAGTCCCAAGGTTAAAAAAGGCCCCCTCCATCTCTCCAAGGCTAAAAAAGAATTGTGCTGGGGAGATGGAGAAGCTACTTTGCCACAATATATATTACAGGTAACTACATAATGCACAACTAATTTGTGTTATTTATTATTATTTATTTGCATTGCTGTAGTACCTAAAATCCATAGCCCCATTGTACCATATTCTGTACATATAATAAGGAAATAAGTTAGAGTATTGTATGACAGAATGCTGAACCAGCACCCTCATCACTGAATAACCTGATATCCCTCTGGGAGGGGGCTGATTAAAGAGAGGAGTCCCTGATTACCAGATGAGTTTGGAGCTGGCAAAGTAATGAGCCCATTAAGAAGGAGAGTGGATAAAAGAGCACAGGAAGAAAGAGGAAGACGGAGAGAAGCAGAAGAAAGAGGGGCTTGGCCTGAGAAAATGGAGTTCTCTGGGAGGAGACCTTTTCTGCCCCCCCCCCCTCCATTTTGGAGAAAGGACAGAAACTGGATGACACTGTCAATACTGTGACTAACTGAATGTGGAAGATGGTAAAGTAAAACGCCAAATAAAGTTAACAGTGGTATCTACATGAGGAAAGACCTCTGAGAGATCCGTGTGAAACAAGAGGACAGGAGCAGTAGATACCTTATCAGATGTAGTTTAAAACAAAAACATTCTGTGTCTAGAACAAGTATCTGCTTATGATCCTGTGTATTATGGAGGTACCATAGCAGCTCCATTGGAAGGCTTGCATTGAGATTTGCAAACATACCTGTGTGCCTACACTCATTTGTGTGCATACACATAGTTTTTCTGGGTGTGTGGACATACCCTATATACACACAAATCATACTGCATAACAACACGGTAAGAAGAACTTATATTTAGAAGATCAGTCTTCACCACTTACCTTGCACAGATACTTAATGAATCCACCTACACAAAGTGAGGATAGCTTGCATATTTTTTTTGTTATACATCATCTGGTACATTAGAATTATGCTTCATAGTCACCTTAGATGTTTCAAGACTGAAAACTGTGAGTGTTTATATTATGTGCGCAAATATACAATTCCAAGATCTCTTTCAATCATTTGTATCCTTCTGCCCATTGGGTAAAATGTACTGAAGTTGTCTCATGTTTCCCTATTCCTTTGGTGTAGACACGTTAGGTGCAGTGGATGCCAAAGTGGAGGTCAAGTACCTTGAGCAATGAAGAGATATGTGTATCTGTAGACATAGTCATGAACTCTGAAGTATGTTTTTTTAATACAGTGGCAAATTCATGTAGTTTAGAGAGAAATGTTTATGAAGATTTAGATTCCTAAAAAACTGCACCTCTCATTTTGCCCTGCCTGCAAGTATGTTAAACACACGAGTGTATCTTTAATCATATTAAATAAAATAAAGTTTATTTAATGTTAAACTTGGAAATATTTAAAATTGTCTTGTGTTAAGGATCTGGTCCAGAAGGCTTTTCACACCATGTCTAAATATGTAAGTACAGGCCCCATCCTGACTGGAACCCTTAGGGTATGTCTACACTTCAGTTAAACACCCACGGATGACGTGGGTTCATGGGGCTGTACAACTGCAGTGTACACACTCAGGCTGGAACCCAAGTTCTGGGACACAATGAGGTAGGAGGATCTCTGAGTCTAGGCTCCAGCCCGAGCCTAAAGGTCGACTTCACAACTTTACAGCCCTGAAGCCCAAGCCCCATGAGCCCAAGTCAGCTGACATGGGCCAGTCGTGGGTGTTTAACTGCAGCCTAGACATATCCTTAGGCACTATTGTAATACACATTTATTAATAATAATAATAGTAATAGAACTTCCATTGACTTCAGTGCAAGTTACATGCATGTGACGATTCGTCTAAAATATTATTTAGATACACTTTTTGAATAGTTTGTTTCCTTATATTTAACTAATCATTTAAAATAATTTTTCCATGATGATGATTTTCACCATTGTTCATATTTACTTTCTTTAAGCTCCCATACACATACACACACACTATACACACATGCACACCTT